>JAGQAX010000014.1:27308304-27908304 GCA_019142605.1 Cephalopholis sonnerati | reverse complement strand
ACGAGTCTTCCGGGCGAGAGCAGCCGCTAACTCATTTTGTACCTGTTGGTGAAAAACAAAAGATAAATGATTTATTAAAACACAAAGTAACGAAGCAGCAATATGATACTGCATTTACCAGACGTCTGAGACACATGCACACACTGACCGTAGAAGTGAGCCTCTCGAGAGCTTTCATCTGGAGAATCTCACTGCAGATGTCCCTGTTGCCTTCAGAGTCCTCCTCTGACCTTGGATAGACACACACAGACACATACAGACACACACACACACACACACAGCTTTACTTATAACTGACATGTGCATTATTCTCACTCTCCAGAGAAATAAGTCCCTGCAAGGCTTTGGTCCTCTCTACGCTGCCCCCTGGTACACCTAGAGAAGAACTACACTCTACAAACACATCTACTTCTCAGTTAGATGTTCACACCTGTGGACCTCCACATTTTTTAAATATATCCAAACTGATTTAAGTGAATAGAAGTCACTCTTCTGCTTTCTCCCTTTATATAAAGAAACCTTCATATTATATCCAAATGAAAAAGATCTAACAATGGCTTCCCAGTGGTTGCTCAATGGTTTCTTGGAGACCAAACCAGTAATGACTCTGATCCCAAAAATGAACCAAAAGAAGATTAGACAGACATCTCTAAGACCTCACAATTGTTGCTCAATCCTCAAGGCAAATAGCTGCACTTAAATTAACTGTTTCAAACATCATTTATATGTCTATATGGTTCCAACTTCTTGTTTTCTTCAATTTACATTACTGTGAGATGAAATATTTTTGTATTTCCCACTGTTAATCAAACAAAACAACCACGTGAAGATGTCACATTGGGATGCTGGAAATTATAACAAGTATTTCCCAACATTTTATGACACTTTATAGACTAAAAGATTAATTTGAAACATAATCAAGCTAGGGCCAGGCAAAAAAAATCAATATTACATTGGTATCATGATATGAGACTTAATATTGTCCCAAGGTCAGGACACACTGAACCGACATCAAAGAACTAGTGGGATTGAGGACTGTTGCGTTGCCTAATGTCGCCTGCGTCTTGGACAAAATGTTGCACTTAAACACACCGCAACAGCCAACGAGCACAGACGTTCTGAGCCTGTGTGAGAAGAAATAACTCTCCATACCAGCAGGTGACGCTGGTCTGTACTCATCATTCAAAAAAGGAAACTGGAAGACCAGCAGGAGCCAGTTAGCACACTAAAAACAAAACAAAGAATTAACTGTGAGGCAGCAAACAACACAAACAATAACGAAATGTGCTCAACAGCTAAAAAAAATAGTCCTGCCCTATAAGAAGTTTGTTTTGATCTCACGGCCTCTTGACTTTAGTCGTTTGCTTGTTTTCCTTACTTCTGTTTCTTTGAGCTGAACTGCCAATCAGGGTCATCATTGGCTTGGTGTGTCAGGGTCCTGGTTTCCTGGTTTTAATGGCTGCATTACAGTAAAGTGGTGCAATTTTCTGAAGGTACCATACTGTTCACACTGTTCAATTATTTGCCTTTATCCATTTAGTCATTATATCCACACTACTGATGATTTCTGTTAAAGAATCTCAGTGTAAATATTTTGTTTGAGCACCAATAGCCAACCCTGCAACATCGCTGCAATGTCAAAACGAGGCATTGTCAAATATATTGTAATATTTGATTTTCTCTTTATTGCCCAGCCCTAAATAAACACATGTATTGTTGCAGTCCTAAACATGATAAACACGCAGCAGCATTTTTGTTTTCGACAGAGTGGGATCAGCCTGTTTTATTTTCCCTCCCATCTGCCTCTCTAGTTCTTCACTGTTTGGATGTCTTTGTAAGGAGCATCTCTCTCCGCACTCCTCTTCTCTCTTTCATGTGGTTTTCATTTAAAATAGCTCCCAGACACACCCTTCTATTGATGTTAGCGAGGCTACATGTGTGTGTGTGTGTGTGTGTGTGTGTGGCACTGCGGCGGCTGTGTGTACATGTGTTCTGAATGTATATAGATGTGTAACTCATGCAGAGGATTTTTTTTTTTTTCAAGCCCGAGTGCATCTGTGAATACATTTGTGTGTATGCCTTCATTTGTGTGTGTGTGCTGTATAAACAGGTGGTTGTTTGGGGGTAAACTCTGCGTTATTCCCACAGCAATAATACGAGGTTGTAGAGTTTGTCTTCAACAGCGGCAGACTGCACCCGAGGGCCCCTCATCTAATATGTTCTCTTACAAAACCACTGTTTGGATTGGTCTCCCACACACTGCCTCACCCCCGTTCAAGAGACACACACTTTCTCAAGCAAGCACACACATTCACACAGACCAATTTGCATACAATTTGGATTTTATCAGCAGATCCCAGTGGCACTAGTAATAGTTGTGAAGGAAAGAAGCACTGTGTGACTGTGAGTGTGTGTGTGTGTACACTGTAATCTGATAAGGGAATGATAGATGCAGAAGCCGGGGAGATGGTGATAACATGTAGCCCACAGCCTGACACTTCAGCTATCGGCTCTGACACAGACAGAGAGAGACGGAGGCAGGTAGACCAACAGATGCCTTGAAGGAGTGTGAAAATACCATATTTTTACTGTCGCAATAAAAGCGCTTTGCTGCTTGTGCTTTCCTTTCAGTATCCAGCAAAATAACTTGCATCCACTCTCCTCTAAAAAATCTCGCAGAACTGGATGAACAAGGGCAATTTATCAATTCACTTCAACGTCTTTAGTGGTTCATTAGTAGATCGTGAGATGTACTAAGTCTATTCTAAGTCATCATGCTAAATTTATTCTCATCAGGGTCATTAAGATTTTTTAGCCGGCGTTTATTTAGCAATTTGGTGACTCACCATGAGCAAGAATGTACCAGAGCTGAAGAAAGGCACAGTGGGAGGTGTGTCACCAATCATTAAGCAGCACAGAGCAGTATTGATAGAGGATTAACATGATTGGAGCTTTCAAAGGCTCCCTTTTCATTCGACGTCAAAGGCGCATGTCGCAAGTTGTAGTCATGTTCTGTGATTTACCAGAACAGATCCCAATTAAAAGCTTTCCAGTTCTTATTGTGAACAATGTGTCAACCTGTGTTTGAGCTGGATTCCTTAAAGGGATATTTTGCTGACTTTTAACCAGCTTTTTGTTATAATAATGTGGGTTGTTTGTGTAAGTGAACTGTGTTGAGCTTTCCTCCATTGTGCCAGTGACCAGATCTCCCTGCTCAAATCTTTACTGGTTCTAGGGCTGTTGCTCCGACTACAGATTGTACTTCTACATTTTTGTATGCACAAGGAGTATAAAAGAATATTGAGGGAGCGAACCACCCCTCTCACTCTTAAACTCTATATTACACAAGATTTTGTTACTGTATTGCCAGTTTTTTCATTTAAAATGTCTTCAGAAACATATTTTGGTTCATATTTTCGCACTGTTTAGCTGTAATATGAACACTTGAACACTGAGCAGGAAGTGGAGGCCATACTGTTTCCTGTATTGTTAAAATGGAGGCTGAAAAAACTGAGATCAAAAGGGTAAAATTAGGCAGTGCTGATTAAATATGAACCAATATTGTGTTACGGCATTACCTCTTTCTTACCAAAAATGATTTGAGAAATACATTTCAGCTGATGGTGTCACTATAATTAGAGATAATTTATTAACAGCCGGCCACCATATTGTTTCCTGTCAAAACAGCCAAGTTTGCATTAGGCTCGTTCGAGATGAGCCAGGCCTGCGCAGATTCGATCACCAGCTGCTGGAAACTGTCAGGAAACTGTCCGACTTGATCGCGGCTATTCGTCACCGCCCCCTGCTCTCTTCTACTTTCCAGGCGAGGCGCAGTTCATCTCGAACGAGCCTATTATTTCACCCACCTGCAGGAGCGTTTATTGGTCTGGTGTGGCGCAGTGCATTCTGGTAGTTGTAGGTTTCCTACCTCTTGAAAAGAAGTATATGCCACAGCCCTTATTAACAGTTTTCTTGGGTCATGTACCACTTTCAAAGTATTTGTGTCTTTCTACTGCCTAGACAGCCCAGTTTCATAAAAAAAAAACAAAAAAAAAAAAAAAACATCTTTTCAGCTGTGAAATACTTCTTTAACCCGTAAAAATACAAGTACATACTTCAGTGTACCTGCTACATTTTCACATGTGGTTGCGATGTGAAAGCGACCATTCTAACGCAGTATGACATGCTTGCACCAAAATGCAGATGGTTCCTTTTGTGGATGAAGAAGATGTAATCTCTGTCCAAACCAGGCAACGGGAAGTGTGCAGGACTGAGAAGCCAATTTTCATGTGGCCCAACAGTGGAATTACAACTCCCGGGTCTGTCCTGTGATGCCATAGACTTACAATGGGAAAGATACATCTGTAAATCAATGGATAATTTTTCTTTAAGCATTAAGGCTCTGAAAGAGGTAAAGAAATGGGTTGTTTAACTAAGCTTGGACGAGCTGCAACATAAAATTATTCTATACCCATTCAGTTTCCCTGAGCGCTAAACTGAAAGTAGCCAGCTCAGCGGGCGACAGCCTGTACTGCACCTGCTCTACGGGCCCAATGATGCAGCAATCATCCAGGTAGTTTTAGACCAAAGATATTTAGCTTCTTTGGCTTCATGTGCTGTGGCAGTGCACTGCATTCACTGAATGAAAAAAACACCTTATCTCACAATTATGAGATAAGATCATGTAATTATGACATCCTGAGCTCGTAATTAGAAGATCCTGATCCCCGGCCCCGAGCTACATGGCTGGTTCTCCAATCCGTAGGGATAGTTTCAGCGTCTGGTTTATTTTTATTAGCAAGCCGCTAGCAAATCTGTCAGGAAAACACTTAACGTCTATTATGCACAGCATAAAGGCCATATTAGATATTATATAAATTATCTAGTTATGACAAAAAATAAAACATGCACGTGACATATGACAGGTATTGAAATAACAACCTTGAAATGTGCATATTTAAGCAACAGGTCATTGATATAGGTGCTAAGGGACTTGCTAAGGGCAGTCTCAGTCTCATCTCAAATGGCTGTGAAAGTTGTGAGGGACTGCCGAGGTCACATCAGAGGTGGTTTAATGTCAATATATTCATGAACGAGTAGGCTACTGACATCACAAAGTTGAATGTGCACATTTAAGGAAAAAGGTCATTCATACCATGATTTTCGACATTTATAAAATTACTTATTTATTTTAAAAACTCACAGGCGAGAAATGTTTATGGGCTGCCACTCTCTCTCTCTCTCTTTTTTGAAAAACAAAAAAGTTACTGAATATGAGTTGACTAAAACTGTGAATTATCTGCCTAAATTAGCTCTCTAATATATCCAAAAACTGGGAGATATCAAGGCTTTGATGTGAAGCTATTAAAGATAACAGCCACAAAAAACGGGTAAATATCAAATAGGCTATTAAACTAACTTCACCCCTGTCTAGATCAGGATCTCATTATTACGAGATAAGATCTTGTAATCAAGAGATCCTGATCTCAGGTGTCAGTTTTTTCAATTTATTACATGCAGTGCGATTCCTTAATGCACCTCTGAGCAACATTTCATAGGAATGAACAGAGTCCTGCCTCCATTTCTGTATCCAGAACTCTTAATACATCTGTGGTCAAAACCAGTGACTGTTCGGTTGCTGTCCTCTCTAGCCAAAATCTGTCTTCAGCACTCTGCAGTCTATTTGGCTTTTTGCCCTTTTTAGACCACAGCACCTGTGCAAAGCAAGCAAGCGTGTTTCCTCCTCCAAAGCTAAGGTGTCATATTTTAGCTCCTGGCAATTCTGCACCTCCTCTACAATGATGCGCAGAGAACACTAAAGGCAGGAAACTGACAACCTAATTGTTATTTACTGACACCATCTCCACACCGAGCAATAAAGTAAGTGTATAGATAATGTACTGTGTAATATATACAGTTTAATGTGGACAGAAAGAGAGTACGAAGATTTGTGCATCAAATATTCAGTGATAGCCGACTCAATTCACTGTTGTAGTGAGATATTACAAAGTAGAAAAAAGGTAGAAAGAGAAAGTATTAGACATTCTCATGCTAATCTTAACATATAGCCTTAAAATGTACTTGTTGAAGGGTTGTTGTATTGGATTACATTACACTGTGCAGATGTCCTATGTCCTTGTGTTTTGTGTCCACACAGAAGTTGACATAATGTACAGTAAAGGACTGACACCAGTGCAGACACTTCAGTGTGCTAGTGGTGTTCGTATCTAAACATTAACTTCTCCATGATGAGTTCACGCTCTGACAATCTAAACCTGACTTGGACTAAACTTTAAATGAACAAATGGGGTGACTTTAACTGCAGGGGCGGTGTGCAGGACATCTCTTTCATAGTTAAACGTTAATGCCCTCTCCTTACACAGCTCTTTTAAAAAGCACTATATATGCAAGTTTTGCCCTTACTGTAATGTGAGCCACGGAGGCAGAGGGAGAATGAGACAGAGAGACGCTCTTGCCAATAAAGCTCGTTAAATTGAAACAGAATTGAATTCAAATGTAGACGGAGAGACAGAAGGAGAAACACGTTTTTTGTAGAGCGTAAATATTAGACTCTTTTTAAGATTTAGTAGACTTGAAACCACAAGATTCTTAATAAAAGTACGCCATGAAAGAACGTATTTCTAGCAAGCACTGCAGAGGATGAGAGATAAACTAATCAACTTTAATGACCGCACTGTGCCTGGTAGCAAATACGTTTGTTAAGACACAGCAATCCGTTGAGACACGCTGGCAGTGTTGACACAAACTGAATAATGACACACGCAGAAACATCTTCTATACATGATGCAGAGGAGATAACCCTTTTAATTAGTAGCATGTTGTTCTTAGGCTCCGCTAAAGGAGAAATCACTAGCAGGAGGCCCAACAGTCAGCTAATGTTGCCTTATCAAGTATCAAGTTATCAGTATCAATTTAATGCTTGCCTCATTAGATTAAACTACAGCAAGAGATAGGGAGCCATAATTCATGAGGAGCGTGAGCATCAGCTCTACACGGCTGCCTTTAAAGGTCCAGTGTGCAGGATTTAGGGGGATATACTGACAGAAATAGAATAAGAATATGTGACTATAATGTGTTTTCTTTATTGTATAATCACCTGAAAATAGGAATCATAGTATTTTCGTTACCTTAGAATAAGATGTATCTACATAGGGAACAGGTCCTTGTACATGTTGCTCTGCCATATATTTATAGTAGCCCAGAATGAACAAACCACACACTGACTCTGGATAGGGCTACTCATATTTTTCGCATTGGGCAATATACTCGGCAGCGTCTGAGAGAAACTAATCTTTTTCTGACATGAAACTGCTTTATTCAGTGCTGCTACCAGTTTAAACATATTCTGTCATATTTACTGAGTAACCTTTCAGAGAAAAAAGGTGAGCACACATTAGCAGGTGCTGAGCTAGCGGCTCATCTGTAACATGCCAAACATAATCAGAGAAACACTGATTTATTACTGAAACTGCTTTAAGGCCCTGATCACACAGAAAGCATTTCAACAGCTGAAGGCGACTTTTGGTAACTGCTTTTCATGAGAATGAAGCTTTTTGCTCGCGTTTTTTGCGCTGTGATGTGCCTCGTGTTTCTGCGCTCTAGGCACCTGGCGTTTTTGCCAGAGCACTTTGAGCTCCTCAAGTTGAAAAAACTTCAACTCAGCAGAAAAGATCTCTTTTTCGTCATCTTTTATCCCATTGTCAAATCGGATTATTTGAGAGGCGGCGGGTCTTCTGTGGTGGTCTCGACAACAAGTTTACAGTTGTTTAACGGTGAAAGAGAAACTGGATGCTGGATACCCAGAGCTATACGGCCCGACAATAGACAACAGGTCGTCAAACTGCCCCTGAGTCATCCTAAAATATGCCTGAAACGGACATCATGGAGGCGAAGCTCCTGGACCATCTAGTGGTACTCCCCGTGATCCACCCTCTCTTTTAGGGTCTCATGTACCCACACAGATCTCTGTTTATCTGCTGACCAACAAACTATTTGTTTACAGCCTCTCACCCTCAACCAAAGCTACAGCAAGTACCCTCTGCCTCAACATTTTAGGAACTAGCTACTTAATACTGTGACCAAAAAAGAAAAAAAATGGTAGATTGATTACAGGGGAAGGTTAGTGTAAGGACGTGATGATGGGGTGGTTGCCTGGCAACAACAAAAAGGCACAGCAAGCACTTTGTTTTGTTTTTCATTAGTGGCATTCAATTTAATCGTGCTCGGTGTGATCGGGGCCTTATTCAGTGTCTTTACCGGTTTGAATCACGTGGTCCATTTGTTTCGGAGAGGAGGAGACCTCTGCAGTTATTGTTTTAATGTAAAAAAAAACTCCTGAATGTTCTGGATCAGGTAGTTTTTAGAGAAAAATAGGTGAGCACATATTAGCAGGTACTGGGCTACAGTCCTGTCTCTGACATGCCGTCAGCACCAGAGAATCGCTGATTTAATCAGGGTTTTTATCGGTTTTAATCACCTGGTGTGTTTGTTTTGGAGATGAAGTAAACTCTGCGGATAATTTGGCTCAATGAACAATGAACACTGAAGGAATTCTAACCGTTAAAAGCTTCAGCTGGTTGCAATCTGCAATCCTCACCGTTATATGCCACTAAATCCCTCTAAACCTTACACACTGTTTCCTGTACACACTGTTAAGTGTATTTCTCTTATTTGACATTTGGTAACAACAACACAGGTATGCAATATTTGCTTTAGATAAGCTTACGATAACAAACAGTCTCAAATTGGATCTCTGTGGTTTTTGGATGAGGATTTTTTTGAAGATAAGAAGCACCCTGACGAGACAAGATACACTATATTTGGCAGATTTTGAAAAGTACTGATTAAAATGATTTCGTTTCCTTATTGGTTCAGCAACCCAAGGAAATTGAGAAGCCATAAGCTAATGCTAAACAGGGCTTTAACAGGTGGTTTTACACACACTTGTGCACTTGGGCAGGTTCAGACAGTGCACACTGCCAGGATTTTATTTAAATTACTGCATTTTATTAGCCCTCCGGTAATTCTATCTCCTTTTTACAATTTCAACAAGGATCAAGAATCAGCATTAACCACCGGATTAGCGCATGAACCCATGCATCGTCAAGTCTCTTGGCAGCAGCCGGTGGAGTTACATCAGGTGTTTTTTTCCCCTCACAGCTACAACTATTCTCCTTTACACCAACAAGAGAGTGAGAGACGAAGAGAAGAGGAGGGGCGGGGGGGTGTGAGACAGACAGAGAGAGGAGAGAGGATGCCTGCAGAGAAATGGTGCACCAGTCAAAGACAGAGACAGACACAGCAGCAGGGTCAAAGTGACACACGGAGTGAGCATGCTGAATCCATAATCTCATCTATGTCTAATCTACAAAGATCAACTGCACTTTTTTTGATGTAGTTTTAAGCGAAAACATACAAAATGTTCCATATTCCTTCATATGACTGAGAATAAATGACAAACACTATGATAAATACATGCAAACCCCTCTGTCGTGTAAAATTCTGGCTGGTTTTTCAGCTTTCTGCTGTCACACCAGAGAACAACAGTTACAGGGGAAAGAAAGCCCTCAAATTAAATCGGTTAGAAACATGTTAAAATAAGGTGCTACCTAAAATATCAATAACCACCATCTCTTTTACCCATTCACCTCCACCCTACCGACCTGTACAAACACTGTGGTGGAGCGCTTCTAAGTGTGCATGTCACCCACTATAATGTATCGAGAGCAGCATAGAGGTACGTACAGTATGTTACATGAGATTTATATTAGTAAGTATGACATTCAATTCCCCTCGCTGTCGTGCTCGCTCCCTGGTGTCTGCAAATACACCCTTTGAAGTTGACACACGGATGAATCTGTTGACGTGTGCTCTTGTTCGCTCGCTCTCCATATATACTCCAGTTTTTGCGTTAGCCGTCTCTCCCTCTCTTTCTCTGAGTGACAGATTGAGTTCAGTAGCAGCCTCAGCAGGAATCCCACACACAGGAGCAGCAAAGCAGGGAACTCTGGCTGACACCACTCCTCATGTGTGTGTGCGTGCGTCACAGAGCCCGTCTCATGTATGAGTGTGTCTCTTATATGGATGTGGAGGTGTGTGTGCGCCTGCACATCAATGTGTCTCCCACATAAGCAGATTGAGGATTTAAAACACTGAATAGAGATTAGGTTTCTAGCTGGGATTTAAGGGAGATCTTCGGAGAGTGTGTGCATGTGTGAGCGTATATCATGTTGAGAAACAGTATTGTACTTGCAAGCGTGAATGTCCACACTTGCACCAAATCATACACAGCGACCTGTCACTTTTCATGGTAACTCATCGGACAGACAAATGACCTCAATCACAAATCTAAGCGGGAACACTGTCACTTCAGCTTTGATATTTTACCAGAGCCTCGAGCTTCCACTTCAGGTCAGTGGAGATCATCCAGTGCAGTACAACAGAGTCACATTCAGCGTGAACTTTTCTAAAAACTCTGCAACAATTTAACATGATGGCTCTTAGGACAGAGACCCAGTGACACACCACTTAATTTGTCATTATAACAGATAAATATGACTGACCTGTTTAGAGCTGTCAAACAACAATTCAAATTTGTGAACATGTAAAAAATTCATTATGTAATGATCATATGAATTATAAATTCAGTGTACAGTATTAGCGCCACAAGGCAAGAGCATTCAGAAACTGAAACAGCTTCATACAAGTATGTTTCAGTCCTAATCGTGACACCTAACCACCTGAGACATAATGAGTGTGAGCCATTTTGGAATCAACATCAAGTTGAGGTGCTTTCCTTTCTTTAAAAAATTAAATTGCCTGAGAACAAATCTGAAGTTACTTTTTAGCTAGGAGCTCAAGTGAACCTGTAAAAATCCTTAACTAACTAATTACGTGTTAATTCTCATTTGTCCAAACTTGATTTTTTTTAAAAAGTGAAAGCCCTACCATTCATCCACCACAGTGTAACTTTCAATCAGATTTTAATGGACACTTACGGGCTGTTGGCCCCGCCTCCAGAGCGAAACTGGACATATGGGGCAAGTTGGAGGAGGAGCCTAACTGCCTCTGGCCACTCCCCCTCATTGGAGCGGAAGTCACAGGAGGTGGAGTCACACTCCTCAAAGCTGAACTGGTAGTAAGAGTTCGAGTCCGAAAACACCACCCGCTGGTCCACTGCAGAAAGAACAGAGACAGGAGAGAGAAAATAAATATGAACAGCAGCTTCCTCTGTTCTACACCAAAATCTCATTAAGTCTTCCTGTATTTTCTTAAATCTTTAAGGAAATAAATAATATAATGTGCCAGCCTACAGTTAGGTGCACAAAACACACTTAAGTTAAGGTTTTCCTTAAAGTCCGATGTCCGATTTTACCATAAAATCAGTTGCACGAACAACCCTAATTCTTCTTCTGGAGATTTTCTTAAATGTTCCCCTAAGTCTGTAAGGTTTTCTTCATATCTTGGTGTTATATTTAAGGAATCCCTTAAAGTCAGTTGAACTGTTGCAGAAAAGAACTTAGCAACCAAAGTAAAGAAATATTTAAGGAAATATTAAGGTACGTCTGACTTATGGCTTAGCTTAATAATAAATTAAGAAAAGGAACGCATCCCCATTAGAGCACTCCACATCCAGGAGAACCCTGCTTAATCAGGAGCATTGATGTTACACTACTGATTTGACCAGGAGTCAATCCTTAGTTTGCCCGACCATCAAGTATTGGATCAGTCTCTCCGCAGTCCCTTTGAAATGAATGACTGCTCTACAGTTTTATGTGACATGATCTTTCCGGTCAGTGATAGACGCTGCAATGTCCTCCCACATTTGTCATTTTCTTTGGGCTGTTATTTGTAGATCAAATTTACTATTTAGTATTTTTAGTGTACTCTTTTACTCCTCTGATCAATTTTGTTTTATTTTCTTCTTTCCTGCTGCCATTTTTTTTTTTTCTATCTATAGGCCAACTTTGTGAGACGATAACAGGTGTCGCAAGCGAGAGTGCAAGCAAACAATCTCCATGAAAACTGTAGAATTTTACTGCTTTAAAATTACCATGAAAAATTGCCAAAAAAAACTTTACATACACCCAGATCACATGTTTCTCTGACGCTAGCTTGTAGCTACATGTAGCAGTGTAGGCTACATAATGTAAACTAGGGACGTTCCTGCCAACTAAACTAAATTTTAATTAAGACTAGCTGACTAGTCCAAAAAAGGTCTCGGCACGGTGTATTCAGGCTCAACATATTCCATTAACTTCCTGAAGCCTTCAACAACTTAAGTGGAAGCATATCTTGCGAGGTCATTGTTGTGATGAGCTGCGTTTTGCATTGGGTGTGGCAGCAGCAGCAGCCGTCGCTCTGTGCAGGTTAACATCCAAATGCTTGAGTTGAATGTGGTTGCACATTGCTCCAGTTTTTTCGGACACAGCCTACATGCAACTTGTTTTCATTTTCTAGATCAAACTATTGCCAAACCGCGCTGGTTTTGCAAGAGGACATCGCTCCAAATTTCCCACCGTGCTGTTTCAAAATTCCAGTCTACTGGAGCATTACCGTGAGGAGGGGAATTGCTGTCTGACGGCTATGTAGCACCCACTAGTGCAGGGCAGTTGCATGACAGTTAAGCAGGCTTTGTACATGACTGAAACACTAATTGGTTTAACCGACTAAAATTTCTAGTGCTGACTAGCGAGAGGGCAGGACGTTTAATCGTTTAGACCAGAGGTATTCAACAGGGGGTCCGTGACCCCTAGGGGTTCCTCAGAGTTACTGCAGGGGGGGCCGCCAAATGACCTCTAAATAATTTAATTAATTACTTAATTAAAGTTTTAGTAAGTAAAATGTGCCTGAAAATCCACATTAACGTAAATCTAATATATTATTAGCAAAGATAAATCAGCCTATTCATAAAACCTATTTAGTTAACAGTACATTAATGATAGGTTGACTGTTACCCATGAATCCTTCTGCAATCATATGAGCTAGTTAACGCTACATCACTGTGCGGCACCTGTTTTTCTCTTTTTTTTGGCATATTAGCAAATTAGCTGTATTACTATGTCGAGGTTACAGACATTCTTGTGAGCCTCAGTGGATTGTTTTATAACTTTCTACTTTCCTGAAAAACGTTGAAGATCTCTGGTTTAGACGACGAATCACATCCATCCTAATGCAAACACTTGCAGTTGCATGGCTGGAGCACATGACCATTTAAAGAAATCTGTTACACGCTGATGTCAGCTTGTCTTAAAGGTAGAAAAAAACAAGTATTTAGAACAGTCCGAAGCCTGAGGTTTTTGCTTAGAGGGATTACTTTTACTACATTTACCGCATTCTTTGAAACTTTGGCCTAGTTTTTTTAAGAACACCCATCAGTGTAACATTACATATATGACAGAAAATAAGGAAACAGAGGAAACAAAGCAGTGAATTCATCATTCTATTCTGTTTCGAATTACCTGGTGAACTGGTTCACTGTTTCTCTTTTTACAGATGTGTAGATTGTTGAAGGTGACTATGAATTCTGAAGCACACTCCAACCTCCAGGCATGTTAGTGTGTGCATGAGGGTGTGTGTGTGTGCGTGGTTGTGTCTTTACCAGACAGCAGGACTCCCAGCTCCAGCAGCACCTGCCAGACACGCACAGCAGTAGTCCGACAGCGCACGTACACACACTGCTCACACAGCCACTGCACCAGCTCCACGCCCACGTAGCTACGCCTGTTAAAATACACACACATTTTCAGTACAGCCATGCAGTCTTATGTATGATACACATGCACGTACACATACACTTCTTCCCTCGGTGCAAAGCTTGTCTTTTTTATTTGATCAATATCCATTGATTATTCATTAGCTCTCTGTAAGCCTTTTCCTCTGAATACACTGAATACTTTCCATCTGCCTCCCCTCAGGATAAACTCGTTGTTTATGTGTGTGGGTGGGTGTTTGTGTGGGTGTTCGCGAGATGACGGTTAAGAGTACCTATTTATATTTGTGTCCAGATGTTCACATGGTCTTTGCATGCATCTGTAGTCATTGAATGTGCAGTATATTCTGTGAGAGTGCATGTACTCCCAGAGCACCGTGTGCTCTGCTTAATAACGTCTACGTCACACTTTGCTCGTCTTACTGCATAAACAACTTGACTGGCCAATCAGGACAGGGGCTCAACAGTGACTGGTGAATCAGTGTACATGCTTCACCAGACACATCGATTCATCCCTACACGCAGACAGACACACAAACACAGTGACAAGTGTACCGTATGATTCTGGCCAGGTGTATCTTGTCTTTAGCTGGATATGGTCCATGAGAGAGGAAGGCATTCCTCACAGCCCGACCGGCACATGGGAAACTCTGGGAACAAGACTGGCACACACAGAGAATCACATCAAAATAAATGGTTTAGAATCTGAACACTAAAAACTACTAACTGTGACTGAGATGACAAAAATCTTTTCTCAACATTGTTTCGGACGTGTACATTAGACTGCAGAGAGCTGGTGCGGCTGTCATTGCTGGACTCAAGGACAGCTCGATTTCTTTCCCCCTGAGGAATGAAACATTGACTGTGTCTACACGCTCCGCCATAATCCTGCTATAAAAAAGATAGTATTTCAATTAAGCTGTTTACATGGGCTGTTTGTTCTGTTTCATTCATATTCATGTGTACCTGAGACAGAGCTTGATGAGGCTCCATTCACATTTTGTTACAACATGAGAAGCTCTGTCAGCGAGGCAGATTATGCAAGTGGCTGCACTTCAAGTCACTTCAGCTTTTATAGCAGGATGGTAGAGCATGTGTTAGGTAAGACTGCAACATTAAAGGTACCCTGGGAATTTTGACCACTAGTAGTGCTAAGGAGTAATGTTTTCTAAAAACTGGTCACAGTTCTGTTTGCATCTCTTGCACATTCAAAAGGACGCACATGGCTGACACAGTACACATTCTCTCAGATGGTTTTGTGCTTTTCCTAACGGACAGTTTTTACCATAACGTTCCAAGAAACACAAAATATGCCAATGAAAGGCAGGAAAGAAGGCCAACAAAAATTCTTGATGAATTTAAGTCACAGGCGACCACATTTAAAAACAGCAAAACTAAATCAAGATATCCATTTACAAACTCTCACACGACACTGCGCTCTGAGAATGCAGGGTTACTTGTGGTTCCTAAAGTCTCCAAAAGTAGAAAAGGAGCCAGAGCCTTCAGCTATCAGGCTCGTCTTCTGTGGAATCATCATCCTGTTTCGGTCCAGGGAGGCAGACACCGTCTCCACTTTTGACTTTGGTGTTCTCATGGGTTAGCTTGGATTCATCAAAGTCCAACAATGACACAAACAAACCAACTGATCAAGGCAGCCGTAGAGCAACAGCTCCTGTGTTCAGCGAGGTAAAATGACTGCTTTTGTCTATGGGGTTTGGCTCTGAAGAGAGCATCGATAAGTTTGTGAAAGGGCTGTCTGTTTGGGAAGTGCTGAGCATCCAACTGGATAAATGAGACTTGGATTATACTGCAGGAGTTGTGTGAAAGTTTCTAAATGGATGTTTTGATATAATTTTGCTGTTGTTAAATGCGATCGCTTGTGACTTCAATTCGTCAAGAATTTTCTCAGTTTTTGGATTCTTTGTGCACCGTGGAAACATGCAAGAAAAATGTAAGCAAGAAATCAATGAAACACGGAGTAATTGATATACAAATGGTCGTTTGGGGCATGAGGTACTCTTTTAAGGTACTTATTAGATATCGTCCTATTAGAGTATTGCAGTTAATGCACACACTGCAGAAAGCAGAATTACTGATCATCACTGTGGCAGCAAGGTGCCCTTCAAACAAAGAATCTTGGTTCAATCAGGCTCACACAGCCAGACCTCAAATTTCACTTAACACACACTGTGGTCTGCTGAGCCTGGATCGGCGCTCTCTACAGTTATGGGTGTTGCCAATACAACAAAATTACTTTGGCAGGCAGTTGGATCAGGCTTTGATAAACATGACAAATAAACTCTGCCTCTGCAGAACATGTTTTGCTCAAACTGTGCTACAAACTTTGTCATATGTAACATGAATTACTATCTGCCATTATGGGTTTGACAAATAGGCCACGCAGTTGCATGGTCATTTTTTAAATTTGAAGTTTAATCTCTGTAGCTTATTGATTCTACCAGCTTTGGTGACCAGGTTCAATCAATTCTTAGTATATATTTTTCAGACTTACATCTTATTCAATACAAATATAAGACGGGAGATTTAAACTGGCTTCGCAAAGATAAACTTTAAGGCTTCTTTTTGCAAGCATTTTACTGTTCAGGTGCTCATGAGCAAGCATCACACTGCACATCAATTCTAGGGTACAGCCACTTCCATCTGAGGCGAGATATAAAAGAACGTCTACTGAAATACAACCAATAAAAAACACTACGGTGCTCAAAGACAAACAACCAAGAAAACACATATATTTTTTTGGCACAGGGGTAACATCAGTGCAAATAAATAAGCAGCATATAAGCTTCAGATGTTGAGTCCTTTCATTTCTTAAACTTTTTATTTCTTCAGCTAATGTTTTCGATGTTCAAAGAAAAATATACTCAAGTGAGATATTTCAGCCCTGAGGCCGTTTCAGAGTGCAGTACTGAAATATTTGCTAAACCGCATTATACTGATGCATGACAAATTAAGCCTCTCCCTGAGTGTGTGTGCATGTGTGTGCAGTAGGTGAAACCAGTTTGGAAAAAGCCCAAGGTAATATCACCGCTGATGTCACTTGTATTAGGGCTAAACAAACACACTTTCGCTTCACAGCCTAACTTAAGGGATGACATCACCTGTGTGTATGTGTGTGTGTGTTTCCTTACCTTGTGTACTGTAGGTCCAGTGCTCGGTCCAGGGATTGTGTCAGGTGATTGCTGTTGAAACACAACACACGAAAGCCGTCAGAGCTGACACACAATGACACACACACTGTAAATACACTGAGCAAACAAGACTCTGGGATGAGAAAGACCAGTTTTACCATTCCAAAATCATTAGTCAGGTTTTGTTTAAACCAACAGCAGAAACAACCAGGGCTCGAACATTTATATTTTACTGAAACATGCACTGCCACACTGTGAGAATGTGGCCATTCAGTTTTACTTATAAAGTGTATGATGATAATATCACATAAATGTTTTAACACAGCACACAAGCACTCGATAAAAATATCAGTTCAAATACTCGACAGTAAAACTGTCGGTCCAACTGTCACTAAATAACAGTGACAGCACAATAAATCTCTTCTACCATCATGCCAACATGTTGTTGCCTTTACCCCGGGCGTATCCACTCCACCTCTCCTTCCCCTATCAGGAAATAAACTCTTAATCTTTATGGATTACTATGGTGCCACAGGAGCTAGATGACGTGTTGACACGGTGGTGACAAACTGCTCATAAAAGAGATTAAAAAATGATAGTAAGTATAAGATCAAACAGAGTGGAAACAACATTACATCTGCTTTTGTACTTCACTGCGGCGTTATACATTGTGATACAGTTTAGTTACAGCTCGTCTTGGTTCTGCTCTGCTGCTGAAATAAAAACTCGCTTCAAATGTTTTACAGACTCAGATAATAACACTTGAAGATAACGGCTCATAATGTGTCTGCTGAGTCACTCAAATATTATTCAAATCTAACAGGAAATGAGAGTATCGATGAAGACCGTTTTCGCTATTTACAGTCAACAGTGTTTAGGCACGGTGGTGCAGTGGTTAGTGTGGTCGCCTCACAGCAAGAGGGTTTCTGGGTCAAATCCTGTGGTGGGGGAGCCCTTCTGTGCGCAGTTTGCATGTTCTCCACGTGTCAGCGTGGGTTTTCTCCAGGTACTCCAGCTTCCTCCCACAGTCCAAAGACATGCAGGTTAATTGGTGACTCTAAATTGTCCGTAGGTGTGAACGTGAGTGTGAATGGTTGTCTGTCTCTATGTGTCAGCCCTGTGATAGTCTGGCGACCTGTCCAGGGTGTACCCTGCCTCTCGGCCAATGTCAGCTGGGATAGGCTCCAGCCCCCCTGTGACCCCCAACAGGATAAGCGGCTACAGAAATGGATGAATGATGCTGTGTCTCAAATTGCGTGCTTCTGTACTTACACTTAATATTTTGAGTGCATAAGTGCGTTCACACTGAGAAGTATTTGAAGAATGCAGTGCACTATGAGTACCCGGATGCAGCACTCAAAACGGTCAAGAAGTTGAGTGTGGAACTATGGACACCTGAGGACTGTGCGACCTTGAACGTCACTGCATTGTATAAATTTAAGTTATACATGTGTTTTTTGCACTAAGCACCACTATGCTGTTGTCGGATATAAGCCAGCAGTATGTTTACTGGGTTAATTCAGCAGTCTGTAGCGAACGATAACGTGAATGCTAACGCTAGTTTGCTAACTAGCTAACAGCTGCACATTCCCAGTCGTCATTTCCAGTAAGTGCACAACAGCCGTGTTTGTTTTAAGACAACACTACCCTGTTGAAATTCACGCACTATGCCAATAAGTACATAGTGCACATAGTATACTACATGGAAGTGTACTAACGGAAGTATGTGATTTGAGACACAGCATGAGTATTAAGTTTCCTGGATTCTACAGTGCATTACTATAAAGTAATTACTTGTACCAGCTAAAAAACATCTGTATTGTATTGTTTTTTACTAAATAAATTAAAAAAAAAAAAACATCTGTTTACAGTACCGCACAGTCATTTCATCATTGTAAACAAGCTTAATTCAAATATGACTAAAACAAACTCACAAAAACAGTCTTGGTTTTGTCTTTTCACTGTTCCAACAATCACCAACTTTGGTTTGATCGAAATAAAGCCTTAATTCACCCAGTTAAATGTGAAAATATGCCGACTCCATACAGATTAAAATTGCTGTTTATTTAAGTCTGGTGAGTTTGGCAATGGTGATTTTGGGGCTGTTTCTGGTTTAAAAAAGGCTCTTACTCTTTGTAAAAAGATCGACCTCTGAATGGATTCTTCTAATGATGCTATCAGACCCTTATAATAACAATCTGAGCCTGTCAGTGGGAAAAACATCACATTTAGTGAACGTAAATTGATGGTGAATAATTGCCCAGAGCAAAGCTATCGGCTGCAGCCCTGTTGCTCAATACTGGATCAGTTTTAAAACTGTTGTTTCCATTAGTCACTTCGACACAAAAACATTGGAAAATAGGATCCATTTTGAAAAATACTGAGGCTACCCTTTAAAGATCGTCATATCTGAAAAGCTTAATCTGTTATCTTACAGCCCACGGAGGGAAACCTTTACAGTGTCTATAAAATATTCACCTCCCTGAAACGGTTTCATGTTTTACTGTTTTACAGCACTGAATCACTGTAGTTTAAAGAGGCTTTACGACACTGATCAAGACACAAAGACACAAACTGAACAATCTCTACAAATGTATCTAAATCAAGTAAACATAAAACAAAGCGTAACTATTTGCATAAGTCAGGCTGTTTACCACCTTTACAGTGACACACCTAAATTATCACTGGTTGAGTGGGGAGATCTCCTTTGTGTAAACAAGGTGTGACAAGTGGTTTTAGGTTAAACACACCTGTGTCCAACAGCTGGTTAGTCAATATCTTGGCTTAAACTACATAATCAGGGTAAGTTAAGCCTTTTTTTACAGCAGACATTTCACGTGTCAACACCAGAAAAGGTATAGGTGTTATCAATATCATTTTCAAGGCACTGAACAGGGAGATTGGAAAATATGCTGTGCAGTCATCCTCAGTAAATGAATGTCCATGTGAAAAGGGCAGTAAGAGAGTGGCTGATATGGGACACACAGAAACAACCATAAAACAAAATGGAAGTTTCTATGCTCTGATGAGACCTAAATGGATCTTTCTGACCATCTTACTAAATGCTTGGTCATAGCAGTCATGCCAGAGGGTGACATTAATGCAGCAAAATGAAATACAGAACAATCCTGAATACCACACTGGGAGAGCTCTTGTTTTTCAGCAGAGTAACAAGGCAAGGGTTTCAAAATAACAATAAAAGGAAAGACATTTTGTACATTTTAATTTAGGATTTAAACCACATTTGCATCTGTACTCAGCCTTAGAACAATACTGCATCATTATCAGTGGATATGGTGTGAGAAAATATCCAATACTGGCATCTGCTTTGAAAACGCCATGGTAGTGCATCACTGATAAAAACACAGACTGTATTAGGATGACGATCACGTTGCCAGTGTTCATTACAGACACACAGACGAGAGCCTCCTGCAATAGGAGTGCAACTGGTCTGAAAGCTCAGTCAGTGAGGCAGGATCACTGAAAGAGTTGTGGGTTTGATTCTTTCTGGAAACCTTCCCAGGAAAGTGAGCCTGTGCTAGAAACACCCGCTGCCTTTCGCCTGAAGATGATTAGGGAGATACAGAGATGAAATGATGGAGCAAATGAAAAGCACCTAAGCAACTGTGGAAGATGGATCTAGATGAAGAAATATAAATGAGTTAGTGCGCAGGAGGAGAAAGAAGAGAGGGAGGCTGAACAAATCACAACAGTCTATGAATATATGACAGGGGATATGAGCATGACAGATGGAGAGGGAGAGAGATGAGGCAGTGAGAGACGGAGAGATCGTTTTAATTGTAATCGTGAAAGGGAGGAAAAGTGAGCGGGACAAAGACAGAGAGGGAGAGAAATGCACGTCTGAGGCTCTGAGTTGCAAGAAAATGTAATAGATGATTAGAGAGATGTAGAGCAGTGTGTGTGATCCTCATTAGAGCGATGATACTGTCTCAGATGTCACATACTCACACACACACACAGATGATGATACACACTTGCACACACACCTTATTCAAAGCAAGTTACTGTGTCACAGCTCGCCTACTCTTCATTAAAGGAGAAGTTTCACATTTTGGAGGATATTAACTTTTTTGCAAAGAGTTACAGGACATGATCGACATCACTCTCACGTCTGTGTGCATTAAATATGATGCAACAGCCAGCAGCTGATCAGCTTAGCTTAGCATAACGACTGGAAATAGGGAGAAACAGCTAGCCAAAGGTAACAAAACCCACCTGCCAGAAACTTTTTGGATTGCCGTCACACAAAACAGGCAATGAATCTATCTGGTATATTAATATTTTAGCATTCTTTAGTTTTATTTATTCATCAGTCTGAGAGAACAAGCCCATCAGTGGTGGCTGTGGCTCAGGGACAGAGCAGGTCGTCCACTAATCGGAAGATCTGTGGGCAAGATACTGAACCCCAAATTGTTCCCAAAGGCTCCCCATTGGTGTGTGAGTGCATGTGACTGGTTACTGAGTAGCAGGTGGCACCATGTATGGTAGCCTCAGCCACCAGTGTGCAAATGGGTGAATGTAGGCATGTCGTGTAAAGAGTGGTCAGAAGACTAGAAAAGCGCTATATAAGTGTGGTCATTTCCCATCAGTGATCTGTTTACTAGTGAACAACCTTCCCTCACTGTACCACCTCCCATTCTTGCCTCAAAGTGCTGCCTCTGGTGTTGTCTTGAAGTCCGATCCCCCGACCAGTAGTGTTAAAATGATGCCTCACATAGCGACCCCATTGATAGGTTGGTTCAGATTAATGTAGGGGGAAACACACATTAATTGGAAAAGGGTCTTCGACACAACACCGGCTCACTTTGATACTAGCGCCATCTGGTCTATTTTTTTTCACAAGCGAGGGAATCTGGCAAGAAAACATGATGCAAATCTATTAGAAAGGATAAATTAAATATGACATAAATCATATGTCATATGTCACGATTGAAACCTGGCCAATCCTTTTGATTTTTGCTGCCCCTCCCTGCTGTCCTTCTGGAGTTTCTGTTCCCCTGATTTTACCCCCCATTAGCGATGTCAGTTTTGGTTGATTTTACTTTTGATAGCTTGACACCCATTAACCGAAAACTAACCAGGGAAAATGCAAAAAGGTGTGAAAAACAAGATGCCTTTTCTTATAGTTCCATTGACTCAGTTGACGCTGTTGGGTCAGCGCAGTATTACCAGCTGTAATTGCCAAATAAAAAAGAATAGAAAGCCTTTTTTTATCATTGCACAGGAACAAAAGGATGCCACGTATACAACGAAATTGTGGGGGCTGCTTCTTAGGTGCAGACAAGTACAAATAATTAGCGTTTGCATGGCAAACAACATTTATGCAACAAGATTGTTGCGTAACAGACACCAAGACAATAAATAACACACAATGTAAAATATGTAACACACAATGAGTGGCACAGATAGCTAGCTCTCACTCGACCCAGCTGGTGCCCAGCGCAGAGCGGCCATGGCATACTAACCAGTGAGGACCAGAGGGTGGGCAGTGGGTACGATGTGTGCATGTTAACGTGACTAGCAGGGTGTCTGTCTTCAACTAGACCTGGGTGGTACGCAGAGCAGTAAACTGAGGAGCAGCAAAATGAACCTATCAACTGACTTAACCAGTCAAAAATACTCTCAGCAGTTGACCGATTAAAGGTAAACCGATGACATCCCATCCCCCCACATGATGAGGTTTCAAAATCTGCCCATCCACTAGATGTTTTTTAAACTCCGTAGCCTACTTGTTTAACATTTGTGAGAAAGAGGAGCTGACACACACACAGACAGACAGAGACGATGAAGATTGGCTCTACATGTGATTAGAAAAAAGATTAATGATGTAATGTAAATGAAATTAATAGAAATACTCAATAAACCAAATTTGGTGTTAAAGGTGACACATTTGTGACATGTAGAAGAGCATTTTTGTTACAGCAGGTAATGCCTGGCTCTTTCTGCTTGCTATCACCACAAGTGTATTTCACACCTGTGGGAAACACTGCCAGGAGAAAATATCATCTTGGGTTTTGAGAAAATTGTATTAAGCATGTTTTACTGTTTTCTTGCATTTAGTAGACCAAACAGCTCATTGTGTAATCTTAATTTGCATTAATCATCAGTCGTAGCCCTGACACTGACATTTAAAATGAGAGATCACAGAGAAAGCTGGAGGTGACAGAAAGTCCAAAAGCATAGTTTTTGCCCCTTCACAATAAAACGCAGGGCCGGAGTTCTAGATTTATCCACGCTGGAAAACATTTTCAAAAGAGCCCATTTTTTTGGCTGTGAAAAACTCCAGCTCGGGGTAAACGTCCTCGAGATATCAGTAAAGATGAGAGCTTTTTTCTGTGTCTGTGTGTGTGATGACATGCAGTGTTTGGACTGGGGGTTAAGTAGAGCACACCAGCCATCCAAGCACACAGACTAAATAAATTGTTTCTGACTCTGGCTATCTCTGTCTTGCTCCTTCTTTCTCTCTTTTGTCTTGGTCGCTCTATCTTATCTCTCCATCTCTTTGTCTCCCGGTCTGGTGAACACAGATCTCTCGAGAGGTCTTTGTTTCTCCGCCATCATCTCTTCTCACAAACACGCTCAAGACACACCAAGCACTGGAGGAGTTTCATTCAGCAGCGAGAGAAATGTCTGCTGGCCATGTTCCTGTGAGTCTCTTTGTCTGCGTCTTAGTTTTCTCACAAAGATGCACTCCTCCATCACAGTACACTGCTGTCAGTACCGGAGGCCGAAAGAGAGTGACGGAGGAGAAGAGAAGATGAATGAGGAGGAACGAGAGCTCTAAAGAGAGAGCACATGCTGACACGCTTATCTGTGTGATGACTTCAAAGTGCGTATACAGAGAGAGGGAGGGAGGGAGCAGCAGAGAGCGAGGTCATTATCTGCAAGAAATGGATTACTCTCAGATTAGATTGCTGAGCACAGTGAAGAGCTGTAGCACGGTATGCTTGGCAAGTCCCCTCACACACACACTTCACATTCACACTAAGCTCCTGTCGACTCCTCGACAGATTCGTCATACAAGGAAGTCAAAATGGAGACATCAAAGCAGCGACACCTCAGTGGACAAATAGACAAACACACTCACATAAAGCTGTTAACAAACCCACCTGTCTGCCCACACCCATCTGCCAGCACGCATGACCTTTGGCTTAGCAACACTTCAGTGATCTATAGCATATTTGTTAATAACAGACTAATTTCAGGAGTTATCGATCAACAGAAAATAAGTCAGCATCAGATTTGATCAATTCATCATTTCTTTTTTTTTTAAGTAAAAACTGCAAGAATTCACTGGTTTCAGCTCCTCAAACGTGAATATTTTTCAGGTTTTGTTAGTCTGTTATAATAGTAAACTCAATATTTTGGGGTTGGAGCAAGAAATTTTAATGTCTACTTGGGCTTTAGGATTTTTCTGAGCATTTCTAACTATATCCTATCATATTATTATGGCTATACCCACCTCAAAACGTTGTCTGTTCAATAAAAATATCCACTTGTTCCTTCTTTTTATATAGATTATCAAGCAACATTTTATTGAATTGCCAGATTTCTGAGCAGAGTTCAGTGGGACGTTCAGGGTGACAGCAACATTCATGTAATATGGTTAACAAGCCAATCGTCAGCCCTCTGAGCTAATGCATGCTAACTATGCTAAAGATGGATCGGAAATGTGCAAGGACATTTTTTGCTGACACTAGATATCAAACAAAACCCCAAGTCTATATTGTACCTATGGGTGTGTGTCAGTGCCCATGGCATCATGGGTACTTTACACATAAGGCATCATGAATGCTGAATGGCACATACAGGTTTTGGAGCAACATGCCGCCATCTGGACGACGTCTTTTTCAAGGACATCTTATTCCAGCAACACAATGCCAAGCCACAAAAGAGTCTGCAGTCCAAACCTGTCATCCACTGAAAATGTGTGGCACATTATGGAGAGCAAAATATGACAACAGAGACCCTGGACTGTTGGGCCAGCAAAAATGGGAAATAATTTCACTCTCAAAACTTCATCAATTAGTGTCCTCAGTTTCCAAACTCTTACTGAGCGTTGCTGAAGGAAAAGGTGATGTAACACAGCAGTAAACACGCTCCTGCGCCAATGTTTTTGAAATGTGTAAGTGCATATCTATTTAAAAAAAATAAAGTATATGAGTTTGTCTTTGTATTGTGTTCAATTGAATATAGGTCAAAACGGATATACAAATCTTTGCATCCTGGTTTATTTACATTTTATTCAGTGGCCCAACTTTTGTGGAATTAAGGTTGTCAGCATTTGCTAATTCTACTTGTATTATTGTACATATTTCCTTTTCTTTTGGTAAAATGTATGCCTAACTTTTTTATAAGTTGTCGATAAAGTTTGGAAGTAGCATTACCATAAAGTCTGGAAGTAGTATTAGCATACTGCTCACTATGCTAATCCTTTCAGTCACATACAGTGGTTCTAGTGATGGTGTGTGTCAGTTTATACAGTAAGGGGGTGTGAATTTGTGTTGAGCCTCTCTCCCCACTCCTCACTTGCCCTTTCATCTTTCATATCTCAATGTATAATGCAGTTACGGATGTGATACATTGCTGGCAGACATAAAAACACATCACAAACCACTGTTTTGCTTCATGTATAATGCAGAAATGAGATAATCTTCTGAGGAATATCAACAACTATCCTCCAAGACAGTGTTCATAAAATCTGCCCTTACATTATGGCTATAATAATCCTATTTTACAGCCTAAATTATACGTTTTGAGCAGCATACTGTACATTTATATACAGTGTTTGTGTGTCAAAGTTGTGTGCCTGTTTGTGTTCACATTTTAATCCACAAGAAGCTTTGACTTCACGACTAGTGTTCACATTAAGTGTATTTTTTTTATGATACACATCCAAATATCCAATTTTAAGATGAAAAATCTGATCTCATCTAAGGGCAGCAATATCATTTAAAGTGTGTAGTCTTCCATCAAGTCATTACAGGAAGCAAAAAAGACAAAGAAGGCTGCAACCCCAAACAAAATGGCATTATTAAACTGAGGGTGCACAATGATTCGTCTGTGTTTAAACACACAGGGTCCAGAAAGCCTTACCAGTCGGCTGTTTTTGGATTACTGCTGGCAGCATTATCTGTGAAGAAAGGTTTTTTTTGTCCCACTCTGCCGTACACACTGGTTCCTCCTCTGTTTTAGTGTCAGCAACAAAATCCAAACAAGACTAACATCCATCCATCCATCAATCCATTCATCCATCTAGCCATTATCTGTGACCGCTTCAACTCAAGGTCGCAGGAAGGCTGCAGCCAATCCCAGCAGACACTTTACAAAAGCAGGTTAGGCTACATCCTGGACGGGTCACCTGACTGTCGCAGGACTGACACGTAAAGCCTGACAACAGTTGCTTTTAAAATGCTGTTTCGGTGATGTCTTAACACCTGAGACGCATCAGCTGTTCGCACCTGTGTCTAGCATGTGTCGCAAGCTGATCACTTGTGTGTCAGATTTGTCTATGTCACTTCCTGTGGAAGGTCAAAGAGCACCACACACAGTTATTACCTCCACACTCTCACCAGTCACGTTAGCGGTTGTGTCACTACGACTGTCAGCAGAGACCAACACATCTCATTCCGTAGAGAAAAACAATGGACGGTTATGCAACACTTTGTTGATAACATCTGTAAAATGGGCAAGTTATAGAGCGCTGGAGTGCTAACCAGTATGTCCTGCACTGATGGTGTATTTTCCTGTTTCATCCTTATTAGGAACGCACATCCATGACCAGGACGCGTTAGTGTTTACACTACAAAAGATGTGTAGTGAAATGCATCCCTTGGCTGATGGTTTGAGTGATCAGATTATAATGCATCTCAGTGTTCTTTCATACTGGTATTTAGCGCCGCCCACTTGTCATCCGATCGAGACATACAACCATTCATGCTCATGGTCATACCTCATGGTCAAACCTGCATGTCTGGACTTTGGGAGGAAGCTGAATAACCCTAAGAAAACCCACGCTGACACAGGGAGATCATACAAACTCCAACCAGAAGGGTCTCATTCTGCCAGCGAGTTCAAACCCGAGCCCTCTTGCTGTGCTACCCTCTGGACCACCATGGCACCCCCAAGACCACAGATTAACAAAACATGTTGCAGAGAACTGACTAGGGGGAATAATTTGGTCGCAAAAAAACGTACCAATCAGCATGACCTGTAAGCATCTGTCGTTCCAGCCCAACTAGCTGCTGGCCAGCTAAAGCTTGTTCTGCTACATTTGCTAAAAAGCGAGCTCATGAGAGTATGTTTGACTCCGGCAACATAAAATGTGAAGTCCACTGTGCATATGTATCGGAAAGTGCCCAACAAGTGGCTCTCAAATCTGACCCGCCCACAGAAATGGCTTGGCCTCTGGAAATGGTACACTGATGGGGCCCTCCGCAAATCTGCTTCACTCATATCAATGCGTGCGTGTGCTCTCGCTCTCTTAACCTAAATACACATAGACTGAGAGACTTATTTAGTGACGGGGGCTACATACAGGCACACACACACACACACAGCATAACAGTACTGTGACAAGCTGCCCACATTTTTTTCCCCGAAACATTTGCGTACAAAAAAGTACTCACCAATTTGGTTACCTTTTATGGAAGCAACAATAAATATTATGTTTATTTGTGTTGATTTAATATGTAACCTTAAGGGCGGCCCTGCACCTGACTGAGCTGTGGTCAACTCTTTGGAGGAGGCGGACAGAAAACTAAGCAGATTTTCGCTGGTGTAAACTTCTACAGCGTGGCTACTGTACAGAGCACCCTGGCAACTGTACTAAAAATTCAAAAGTCAGTTCCTTAAAGCAAATCTCTCTGCTCCCATCGCATTGTTGTCAATACATGACCAATAATTGAATACCAGAGCAAGTCACAACAGAGAATAATGCAAGACAGGATTGTCAAAGGTGAGGCTGCTGCAGGCTGGAACCAAAGGCGACAGATGGCTCTGTACCAACACAACAGGTTCAATACACTTCATGAGCTGTTGGCGAACATCAAAGAAACACATGAGGTAATGGGAAAACATGCTTATGTCAGATGTTTGAGCGTGTTTAAAGGGCCTCAAATGAGAGAACAACAAACAATTGCTCAAGATTCTGCATGGATCAACAAAAAAAAGGTACAATGTGTGCAGGCGTCCTCTTCTGGAAGAGATGCTGTGATTTGAGATTGTGTCACTATTTTCTTTTTTGAGTGCCACTGTAGTGCCGTGCAAAAACAATCCACGGTCGTTCCTCCTTTTGGAAAATTTAAATGTGGATATAAAAGCAAGAGTGTGTGTGTGTGTGTGTGCCAGGTGAAGCATAGCCAACTGCCAGTGTCTGGAGAGAACCAGTCTGCACAGAACAGCCATACCTTTACACTACTTACCCACGCCTCATCACACTCACCCACACATGCACACACACACTAAGTTAGATGAAGACAGGAGGAGGAGAGCGACATTTTTTCTTCATCTACTCAATATTCCCTTCTTTCCTCGCCCTCAGCTCAGGCAGTGAACAAAATCACAAAGATGATACGGTACATGTTACAGTTAAATGAGCGAAACACAATCTGCTATTCGTAGCTCCTGATGTGAGCTTTATAATTTTGACACATCTGTAATCCAGTAATCCAGTCATTCATCCATTCTTTGTGTTTTTATCTGGACTCTTAAATCAACTTTCTGCAGTTCATTATCGGATTCCCTACCACCACAATAATTTAATCGTATTAATCAGACAGGTAACAGGAACACTGAGCGGCCTCTGAATGTAAGTCCTTTAAACATCACTCAAAACAACACGACATAACATGACATAAACTGATCATCTCCTGGGCTTTACACCACAAATGTTGCGTATTTTTAGCACATTTGGCACCAGCGGGACTGGAAGTCTTGGCACTCTGTCCCTGATTCCCACAGAGGCAATCAGGGACACGTTTTCTCCTGGCTGCCACCGACGATGATGATGAAGATGAGCGGAGCCGACACTGTGAGCAGATATTTGGCTTGTCATGTGTGTGTTTGGGCACACAGAGTCACACACATTAGGAGACCAGTCGTCACAAAGCAGAACCAGGGGACCCAGGAGATTATGGTTGATGTACAAATGTGCCTCCATTTGGATTGGGAGATTAGCTCATTTGAGACAGAACTTAAACAATATAATTAAAAATACATTTAAAATTATCATTTCAATCATGTGTTTGGGCTGTGGAGCGTGAGATGGAAAAAAGAAACATTTGCAAACATCACCTTGAGCTTTTACAACTTGTCAAGGGCATAAAGAATTAAATTAATCTGTTAAAAAACACAAATCTGTCAGTAGTAAATATCTTAGCTGTGTAGCTGCACATATGCTGCCTATATGTGTGTATTTTAATACATATGTAGGCATGTCGTGAATCTGTTGGGGGGGAGGTAGTGTTGCCTTGACTACCGGAGTGTGAAGGTATGGTGTCCAACAGCCATTCTAGTTATTATGGATGTAGCACGCGCACACACACACACACACACGCACGCACACACTGCCTCTGCGACAGTAATGCATGTAACAAAATGAAAACACCTGAGTCGTGACGGGGTTACGAAACAGCCTCGCGGCACAGAGCGGTGTCGGGGAAAGTCACGGTTGACGAGATAAAACCGTGAGCCGCCGCTAATCAAACATAAAACACGGAAGGACGAGGAGTCCGTCAGCGGTCGGTTTGAAATACTCACGCTCTTCTTCCGCAGGTGCAGCCCGTGCTTGAGTAGCCCCGGCAGGTCCCGGATTTTGTGTTTGAGCTGAGCCTGGTCCCGTGCGCTCCGGTTCCACCGCAAGCCCGCGAGCAAGCCGTCCTCTGCGGGCTCCGAGTCCTCCATGGTTCCTCTCCTCCTCCCGTCCGTCCTCGAGCTGCCGCCTGCCACCGCTCCGGGTGTCTACTGTATCCTCACAAGGCGCACCGCCGCCCGCGCCCGTTCGCCATTTCCCCCCTCCTCGCGCTCACACTCAACGACCTGCATCTGCAACCAAACCGCGCGCAGCGTTAACGACCTACTGAGTGTATTCCGCAGCACGCGACGCCGCTGCTCCACCCAATGGCTCGCGCGTCCTGCTCCTCAGCACTCCTCAGTGCTACCAGGTTGATGCGTGGACGTGTGTGCGCGTGGGAGTGGGAGTGGGAGGGGAGGGGGGTCACAGGTGCATAAAAACATTGCATCACTTCCACCTTTCATTCTGTGACAAAAGAAAAGAGCGAGGCGCGTTTAAAAACACACCATATTAACTGTCATACAGGTGCAGCTGACATGACAGTATCATTTTAATGTTTACTTATGTCCTGTGTTGCAAATGTAATACAGCTACAGAGATAATAGTCCTTGGGGGGAGGGAGAGAAGAAGCAGAAGGCGCTCGGCAGGGCTACGTCACCACATTACCTGGCTCAAATTTCCAAAAGTAAACAAAGAGCAGCCTCAGAGTGTGTATCCGTGTGTTGTGGGAGGGTGGTGGATGTGCTACATGGCAAAGCCTGTGTCTCAGCCTCAGAGCTGTGTTTTGTCCTGGATGTGTGTGAACTCTGTGAAGCCTGGAGCTTTTCTGAGTCCAGTTTAACCTGAGGCAGGAGGCAGGTGAGCTGAAACATGAGATGGTCTCAGCCCTGAGTGCTGTGGAGACACCCTGTCTCTCATGTCATAATGCTAATAGACATCATCAGGCAGTCCTTTGAAACTCTTTCCTCTTCCTGTGTTAGAGGCAGTGTGTGTTTGCATAACATGATGGTTACAGTGGGAGTTTAAACCAGTCCCAGTGAGTGCCTCCTGTGTGTTTCCTTTAGTGAATGAATGAACTTTATTTATATGGATCGCAGTACACAGTGCTCTACAATTCAGCGGCAGAGACAAACAGGCAAAGAAATAAAAGCATGCAATTATACAACACTCATTCAAGAAGAAAAGAGAAGATTAATACATTTATCAGTCAGTAATTGGTCAAGTAATATGTCCACTTCCATGTTTTGGGGCTTTGCAGCTAAAAGAAGCATCCCCAAAAGTTTTTATACTGACAGAACAGATAGAAGGGCAGCTGTGGAGGATCTCAGGGTTCGTGGAGGGACATAATGTGATAGGGAATCTTTAATATAGGAGGGGGCGATGCCATTAAGAGCCTTAAACCAAAGGAAGGATTTTAAAATCAATTCTAAAAGATACAGCAGCGTGCTGAATGCTCTGTAGTTTTGCAACGGCAGTTTTAGGCAGGCCAGTGTACAGAGCGTTACATTAGTCAAGACGACTGGAAACAAAAGCAAGGACAAGCTTCTCAGCTGTCTTGCTGGCTCAGTAGAGGTCTTACCTTTGCTATATTGCGTAAATGATAAAATGCAGTTTTTGTTAACCAGTTAAAATGAGCTTTAAAATTGAGATCACAATCAAAAATGATGCAGAGGTTTCTCACTAGAGGCCGTGTCTGTGTGGCCAGTGTATAATACATAGGGAGCAGGTCCTCCTTTATGGAGGTCGCCATGTTCACCGCCATGTTCCTACAGTAGCCCAGAACACTGGCCTCAGACAGGGCCATTAACGTTTCTGCGTCCACCACTGTAGTTTGAAGCCCATCACTGATTTATAACATGAAACTTTATTCAGTGTTCTTACTGGTGTAAATCACCCGGTTCGTTTGCTTTGGAGAGGAGGAGATCTCTGCGGATGATTCGGTGTACAGTGAACACTGAAGGAATTCTAACCAGGGGAAGTTTCAGCTGGTTGCAATCTGCAGTCCTCACCGCTATACTAAATCCCCCTGATTCTCACAGACGTCACCTTTATTACTAGAACCTGTCCAAAAAAAGTTTGCTGTCACAGCCTGTTTAATGTGTCCAGTATGTTTTTAAATTTCAGTCACATTATGATGGACAACAAAACTGCCCTTAGTTTGAATCTCAGTCTAACAGTAAAATGGGTGCACTCCCCTCCATTATTATAAGAAGCTTTCTTTTTTACTGCAACACTGAAATTAAATCTATGCCTTTTGCTTTATGTGCTGGAAACTGAACTAGATTCACTATGGTTTGAGAATGAACTCAACCCTCTTTGGAAGTTAAGTGCATCAAATTTGATTAAAGATTTCAAGTGAAAATGATCTGAGAATGAATTTGAATTCAGCGGATCCGAGAGGATCGGAGCCTGATACTCCAGATGACATAAATCTGAGCAGAGTTCAGTCTGAGTGCAGTGGGTTCAGTTGTATAACTCAGATGTCGAGTCTGCTTTCCTGATAGGACTTGTAATCTGGGATAATTGGCCCCTTTCAGGGACTCAGATTATACCCACATCATCGCTGTGAAATGTAATGGGCCAGCATACAGACTGTGCAGCAGCTGAATAACACACACACATTAGGAAATACTCTTAGTTTTTGTTTAGATCAAAGGTTAGCTCTAATATTTCATCACTTAACATGTTTGCTCCATAATACTCCACACAGACACACAGTTATGACTTAACATATGAATGAATATGTGCAAAGTCTTTGGCGATTAGACCCTGTAGAGACGGTATGACTTAAGGAGGGGGATGAATCCATAGTCGAATAGGGAACACCCCCTAGAGGTGGTGAAGATGAGATGAGAGGAAGATGGAGAAGTGTTGATGATCTGGATGAGTAGAGGAATGAGCCTTTGTTGAGCTTGTCCTGGACTCTGGATACGATGGCTGGAGGTGAACAGGTGGATGAGGGTGTGACAGCAGCAGAAGAGAGAGCAGATTTAAAATTTTGCAGTCGCACCTGATTGGCTGATAGAAATCATGGCAAAGTTTGATTGGATAACTAGAGTGTGATGAAGTGGGATGGAGAGAATTGTGGATGGATGAGCACAAAGAAAGTCTTCCTGATTTAAGCTACGCTGAGATTCATATGTGACTGGCTAAACACAATGATCAAAAATAGGATTGAACATAGATATCACATGACACTAGTGAAAGCGGTGGGAATAGAACAGCACCCTGCTGGAACAATGTAGACACAAGCACAGTGATGGAGTGGAGGGTGTACGCAGGTATACAGGGAATACCCACCTCTACTTCTGGCTGTTCACAGAGTACCTACCTATCAGCCAAGAAGCCACTGGAGTATATAGGAGAGTATACCCACTTCCTCTTTGGTAACCTACCCATCTGCGCTCACTTCATCAACTACCACTACACCACGGCACAAGCATGTCAAGTTTTGGCCGACCTTGCAATGAAATCCATCATGTTGAAATGTCAGGAAAGTGTAGTGAGTGAAAAGAGGAAGAAAGTATTCATAGTTGTTAAAGCTCCTAAAAATGTTGGTTTCAAAACTATTTGTGTAGGACAAAACGCCTCGTGTCTGACCTCGTTAACCATGATCAGCCGCAGTGCTAAAAGAGAGCTAAACACAATTACTGAGAGCCTAAACCAATCAGTCCGTCTTCAGATCATTGTTCAAATAGCTGTCTTTTGAGGTTTTGTGGACACCGCTGAAGGAGAAGTCGTGAGGAGATGATATAACTGTTGAGCAGAAATGCTGCCAAAGATGCCACTGAAGATTTGCATGCACTAAAATAAACAAAGCCTCTGGACGTTGCAGTATAATTCCTGGAATTGGCGTCGCACAGTGCAAATGTGTCATATTGGTCAAGACTGACAAAGACGTCTGATGATCAGCATTCTTCTCCACAGAAGTCCAGAGGCCAGTTTTCAAAGGACCTCAGCTTTGAGTTAGTGTGCGGCACATGACTTCAATAGCTCTACAGTAAATCCGAGGAGAGCAGGAGAATTTGTATTTAGACTTAAAGCGCTAGCAGATGCCTGAAAGTGAAAGAAGGAAATAAGGAAAACACTCAGTGTTTGCTGAATTGCTGAAGAAGCAAAAGAAGAGGAGGGGACTTTGGGCTTTCTTGTGCCGAGTCTGGAGGATGATGAAATATGCTGCTCTGCGGTCCCCGGGGACCACTGGGACCAGCCGCTGAAACACACACACACATACACACACACAGAGTCACATATGCACACACAGCAAAATCAAATAAACCTGATAGTACAGCATTTGAATGAATGAGCCCTACATAGTGGTGCACACACATACAGTACACCAGGGTTACGTGATGATGCACAGGGAGAAGAATGGATTATAGGGGGAGGGGAAGAGGAGTAAAGGAGGAGATGGGGAAAGAAAGCGCGAAAAGGAACAAGAGGGCCGAAGCAGGGAGAGAGAGATAGTAAACCAATTACCATAGGACTGGAGAAAGCCTTTCATCCCCAAACTGTCACCACACACGCAAATATACACACTTTCTTCTGCCTCTCTCCTGCATACAAATACAGTATCCACACACACACACACACACACACACACACACACACACACACTCATGGTCAGACATCTCTCTTTATCACTCACTCACACACATATTCTGAGCTCTCTTCAAACAAATGCACTCTTGATTAAATATTGAAGAGTGCCTGTGGCGAACTGAGCAGAGATACAATTCCTCTCCCCTCTTATGGAGCTCTCCGTCCATTGGAAGAAGGAGAGGAAGAAGGAGAAATGCCCGAGGAAGGGAGAGAGAAGAAGAAGAAGAGGCAAGAACACGGTGGCCTGAGAAAAAAAGCACAAAGGGAAGGGGTGGATGAAGAGGAGTGGAGCGAGTGAGGGATGGGAGAGGGGTGAGAAAGCAGCTGGGCAGCGATGAAAAGACAGGAAAGGGGGACACTGAGAGCAGACAAGAAGACGGAGGAGAATCTGAAGGGAAAGAAAAGTGAGGAGAGAAGTGCCGTGCTAAAATGAACAAGAAACTAACACAGAATGACAGATAAGGTCATGTATAGAAGAACAGAAGCGAGGCTCACACCATGAAAGAGCTGGTAGTGATCTTTGCACTGCCCTTTGGTGCATGCCAGACGTTTCAGAAATACTTTTTTAGCTGTGCTAGCCAGCTGGTCAGTCCACCACTTTGGTCCAGACTAAAAAACAGGCATGTCAACAACTACTGAATGGATTACATTTAAATTTGCAAAACTAATGACATTCCCATCAGCCTCAGCTAAGTGCTAATTGGCAAATATTGTTATGCTAACACACTAAACTAAGTTTGTAAGGATTTTAATCACCCTTTACCCTCTAAACATTAGCATGTTAGCATTGTTATTGCAGGCATGTTAGCACACTGACATTAGTATTTAGCCTTCATACAGCCTCACAGAGCTGCTAGCATGGTTGCAGACTCTTAGTCTTGTTTAACTCAGCCTGGATTCACAACGTCAACCTCCTTCCAGTTGCTACACAACAATACCGTGGGATAAAGATCACTTCCATTAGGCATCTGTGTGTCGCAGTGCAGATAGCTGCTCAGAAATGTGGCACATTTTGTTTGTTTTCTTTGTGACATAAACACACAAACATGCCAAAGAGCTGCTTGAATATTGAAGGAATCATAAAGGACAAAGCTCACATAAACACCCATGGGAGTGTCTAACACCAAGAGGCCCTGGTCCCTTAACTCAAATCAACTTACGTCTGCTCTACGCATCTCATAACAGGTGATAATAATAAAGTCATCTTATACTTATGTTATTGTATAATAGTGTTTCGCAGAGACTGAGTGTGTGGTCGTGACAGAAAACCTAAGAGATGATTCAAGGCTGATCAGGGTGACTTTTCTCCTATATCTTCTCTAAATCTACAGAGGGGGCTTCAATATAATCAAACACCATGTTAGCCTCAATATTCTACAATCGAAGTGTAACTCAAGGTTGTGAAATTAATCAGAAAGGATGAAAAACTAAAGCTCGCTCAAGATTTTGTATTGGACACACCACAGAATGCACACCCGCTTTCTGTCATGCTGACCTCATTAATATGGGGTCAGCTCACATCTGCAGAACAGTGTATGAAGCCAGAAATATGAAATATGAACCTGAACTCCGGGTCAACATATGAGATGAGACTCCAGAACTTTTGCTTCCAAATAAATATGTTAGAAACTTTTAATGGATTTCAGGGTGATCTGGATTCATTCCTGCTGAGACAATCAAAAAGCCATTATGATAAATACTTCACACACTCCACAGCAAGTCATACATATACTCATGTATATTCATGTGTACATAAAATCAGAATCAAGTCCAAATACTCACTCCTGTGTCGATGGAGGCCCTCAAGCAATTTCTGTTCACAGTGAGGGTCATCTGTTATTGCTTCAGTGCAAGGGAAGAGCTAAGTCCTCTCCACACTGACACCCTCTCAGAGAGGACTGAACCTATTCCTCATCATATGTGCTGCGTGACTGCCATCTAGCTGGTGATAATGGAGAACTGCAGACAATAGAAGCATCTCAGATTGTTAACCTAAAAGTTGCATTCAGAGGGCTAGGGGCTCAGGCATTGAGGAAATAAATGTTTTTAAGGTCAGACAATGTGGCACTGAAGTCACACTGTTTGGGTCCTGTGGGAAAGACTTTGGGGTTAAATTCCCAAGCTCCACTTTTAACCACAGAGAGGTACTGTATGTGCAACCATGTACTACTTTGCAGTATTTTGTAATCATTACACCTGATTTGATCTTCTTTTTTTAATAATAGGATACGTTTGAATCTGTCATCCATCCATCCATTTTTATACTTTATTGAAACAACTTTATTGCTGCACAAGTTCCAGTTGATAACCAGGAGAATTTTTACATTGCATCCCCACACTAGGCTACTTCTTCTGTATCTAATGACCAAAGTCAGATTTCCATCCAGGTAGAGTGAGCAACTGGGACCCAGACGACAATTAGTTGTGGGAATTTATATTTGAAAATTGGCTGGGGACTTTGCACTGCAGAGGGACAAAATCAACTGATACACAGGGGCCTAAATATGGACAGTGCAGAGGGCCTGTGGTGTGTGTGGTTGGGGAAGGTCCCATAGAGATAACAGCCCTCCAAGGATGTGTTAGGTTCCAGTGGTTCAGATTGTCACCACAAAGATGCACCTGTATTCAAAGAAGAAGTTGCTATATACACTTGAACAGGCAAAGCCATCCATCATGTTTTTTTTTTTTTTTTTGGTAAAATAGTAGCAATCTATGACAAAATGACACGCTTATTCTAACTTAAAAAACTATACATAAACTAAACTATTCAATTAAATGAACAAGTTCTTATTTTCTTGTGTATTTTTGTCAGATGTGCAGTAGTTGTTGCACACAAAACCACAAAACTTTATACAACACAAACCAAAAACCTCAGTTACATTTTCTTCTTATTATTATTGTTGTTGTTATTATTGTTATTAATAGTAGTGTTTCGATGGAAGTATAGATTTATAAATCATTGTGCAGGGACAAGGGGTGGGATTAGATAAGTTTCAGCTTCTTCCCACTCCCTTTTGAACAAACTTTTCATTGTTTGTTGTTGTTCTTGTTGTTTTTTCTTTTCTTTATGTTCAAAATAAACTTTCAAATAAAAGTTTTTATTACACATCACAATAAACAAAACTTCAGAAACATGACATGATGAGATACTCAGATATTGTACAAAAGGAAGGAGACCAAACAAAACTACATATAAAGGCTACCTTAATGATGAAAAACAGTGTTGCGGGCAATAGTATTGTATGCCGAAATTGTCCAATGTCAAGTCTATTGAAACTACCTTACGCCACTGCTAATACAGGTCCTAAATTATTAGATAATTTTGTCGGCCTGTTTATATAAATACAAGTCACTTCAAACTTTATTGTCTTGTCTTGTCTTGTCTTTCTTGTATTTAGAACTATTTTAGTTCATAGTGTGATCACATTGTGTATATTGCTAAAGAAGGGAATCGAGTTAACACAAATTAACTGTAATTTCCACAGTGGAGTTTGTTTGCACTGAATTTAACAGGAACTTCAGGACCTCATTTTAATTTGGCCATTAGGGGCAACGCTGTGAATCAATAAGCAGAACTGCTTTATGGTAATAATGGAGTTTCAGTATTTTTGCATCAGTTTGGTGAAGTACCTTGATTTGTCAGGTTTTGTCACTGCATTAGCCAAAAGCAGAGATTCCCATGGGGTTATTATTGTAAATGGTTTCTTGAGTGAATTATTGGAAAACATACTGCATGTTATCAGAGTGTATAAGCTACTGATATTGTTGAAAACTGAATGTGATATAATGAATGTTTGGGTATAATGTTTGGGGGATTATTTTACAGAGATTAAATGAAATGTGAAATTGTGTGTTAGCTCAGTGTCACATGATTTTTGTACATACCATGATACACATTATTAAACTGGAGATAGATAGATAGATAGATAGATAGATAGATAGATAGATAGATAGATAGATAGAACGTAATTTAACTGACCAGTAGTTCATAAAAACAAGTAACACACTACCCCTCATCCACAATAACACAGTGGTATTAAAATAGACACAAAATAAGTGCATGAATAGGGGCAGCACACTGGTGTGGTGGTTAGCACTGTCGCCTCACAGCAAGCCCATTTCTGGTTTGATCCCAGGTGTGGGAGCCCTTCTGTCCGGAGTTTGCTTGTTCTCCCCATGTCGACATGGGCTTTTCCCGGGTACTCCAGCTTCCTCCCACAGTCCAAAGACATGCAGGTTAATTGGTGACTCTAAATTGTCCATAGGTGTGAATGTGAGCGTGAATGGCTGTCTGTCTCTGTGATAGTCTGGCAACGACTGCTGCTGCTGCTCCTCTGTCGCTCCAGGGTGTCTGCTGTTGTCCATTATAGCTTTCAGTTTGTTTAATGTGCCCCTCTCCACCACAGTGTGACATTTATGTGACACTGCATACAGTAGAACCTTTAGAGAATATGGTGGCACTAAGCTGGATATATGCATATACAAGTATACAGCCATATATAGGGCCTAATGCATGTTTATATACAAAGAGAATAAGTTATGCACAAGATTCTCTGCAGCTTTATTTTGAGTGATAGGAATGCAAACACTGAATACATTAATTCAAGATAAACTTGCCTTAAACCTTGATGATACCACTGATTTTTGCACTATGTTCATATTACAGCTAACCCAACAAGAAAAGTGAGCAGAATTCCCCTGAATTTGAGTTTCACTGCTCATGAAAGAACAAAAAGAGGATCTGACTAATTTAGACACTAGATTTTTTTTCTTGTTGCAGGGTGCAGGCTAATTAAAATGGGGATGCCTTTGAAGAGACTGGACATTAAAGGGAAAGGCCGAGTGGGAAGTTCGATGGAGCCTACCCCATTATTAGTCATGTAGGATATTTGTCGACATTATCTCTCATGTAACTGAGGCAAGCGTATGAAATAAGTGAATATATGGGATTAGTTATTATATATATGTGCATGCTGATGCATCTCTGGTGGAGGGTTAAAGTAATTTAAAAAAAATCTTCTGTAAGCATTTTGATCCCTCCCTTTGTTATTCATAAGAATTTCAGTGGAAGCATGAGAGGAACAAAAACTGTACAGGAAGCTGGGAGGGATGCCAGCTGATGATGGACTTGTGTAAATATGCTGAGTAATGTTTCAAAGGATGTAATCAGCATTAATCCTCTCGGCACTGAACTTGAACACGGTTTAAAGCAATCCATTGACGTATGAGTTCTGTTGTTTTAATGTTTTGACTCATAAGTCAGTCGTAACAGTAAAAGGAGTCTTCCTGCATGCAGACCCCTTTCTCAGCAGGGGAGGCTGGACGTGTGCCCTTTGACCCTCAGAGCAACTTTTTCTACCGAAGAAATGTAGAAAATGAGAGATGAGGAAGACTGAGTCAAAACCTCTGACGGTTCAGGTTCAACCAAGTTTATTTGCTGAGGATATCCTGATTGCCACAGCTTACTGTACAGTGCGTCATACTGTAGTTACAGCGTTCAAAATACTGTATGTAGGGTGTCCTTTGTTTATTTTTCTTAGATGCAAACACATTTTTTAATATTGTGAAGATGTTGGCTTGATAGCGTTCACAGGCCTTCAGATGATGTGACTATTCCGGGTCTGTCTGGTCTCGGTTTGTAGAAATTATGGCTATATATTACACAGTTATACAGCACTGGGATGGTTCCTACACTCTCTGGAGAGCAATGTGGCCCCAAACTGCTTCACTAAAGGTCTTTATGTGTTGTTTGTTGGAGGATATTATTCAACAGTTTCAATTCAGAGCTTTAGGACCCGATTGCTTTACGTAATAGCTTGAGTTTGTTGTAAACAGATTTAAACAAACCACACAGTTTGAGGAGGTCTGTACTGGAACAACATTTGAACTTGTACGTCAGTGACATAAAATGACCCCGGTCAGCAGGACTTTCTTGCTGTGAAGTGACAGTGCTTCCAGGCTGTTGGTCATTTCACATGATCTCCATTAGCAGACGAGTCACATTTCTAGAGTTCTTTAAGGACTTGTCATCCACCTTGGTTTAACAGTTGAGTTTCAAGAGTTTATTCATGGCCTTGGGTCCTCTGATGAAGAGCATGTGATACTTTTGAAAGCTCGGGACACTGTGTGTACACAAAAGATCTACTAGAAAGCTTGATGTTGTGTTTGATTAAAATCTGAATTTTGAGTTTTATTTTTTGCAACTCAGAGATATCACCAAAATCAGTGTAGCTTTGCCAAAGAGCATCATAGATTACATAACCAAGCTTTTATCTCTTCCTGCCTGGATTACTGTAAGTCTTCATTTTCTTGTTTAAGTTAGTCTCCAGTTGCTCAACTTCAGTTGCGTTATTGCTTTTCGTGTTGAGGATCTGTTCCTGTTTCATAAATTCTATCATTACTTGCTGTTTTAATGCTGTGTTCGGTTATGCATTTGTATTATTAACGGTGAAGCACGTCTGAACTGCTGTTTAGAAAAGTGCTTCATAAATAAATAAAAAAAGGCCCAAATAAAACTGAAAGTGTGTCTTCAGCTCTTTAGTGGGGAGGAGAATGTCCATGAGCGGCACTTCCCAATAACCTCAACCACTGCAACCACTGAACTATTCTCAAGTCCCGAACTGTACTCTGAAAGTACATAAACACCCCCCGGTTAAAAGTGGACATAAACCCGCTCTTACGTCATCCTCCACAGAGCAGATACAGCCGCAACTACTATACACTATACTGCTTTTTTTGGACCCAATTTAGGAGTTCTCCTGTTTGATTCCCCATGAGTAATCCTAATAGACAGAGGGGAAGTTACATATCAAAAATAGTCAAGACAAGTAAAATTTACTTTTTCAGCCCAATATCACAAATTGCCTCAGGGGGCTCCCCGGATGGACTGACGTGCATTACGAGTCGTGTGCACAGAATAGAGAAGAGGGACCAAGTGTGAACCCATTCAGACAAAAATACTTCACTGCAGGTCACAAACGAGGTCAGCACACTGTCAGCTCCAAATACATAGTTTATTTCTTTTTTCTTTTAAGGCAGCATTTCAATTAAGATCTTCCTCAGGTGCGTACAGAATAGACCAACATAATAAAATTAAAATATACACAATCCATTTGACATAAAACAGCTAGAGCCTGAGCCACATGACCTCCTCTCCGCCATCTAACCTGGAAAGAAGAGAGGCTATACAAACACACAAGAAGCAAAACTAAAGCACATCATTCACACAGATAGGAGGATGAAGCAAACATGACGAGAAAAGTAAGAGACAGTGAATCTCCCACAGGATGGAGATCCGGATCCAACATGTGGAATGAGGCACAGACAGCCAGGTGAGAGACAGCAAGGTCCTGGGACGGCTGATGATCCAGCCCAGACAAGCTTGAGTCAAAGGGAAATAGGGCGGGAGGATTTAAAGGCCTCAGCAGAGTCTGACTGTCTGATGTTCATAGGAAGCTTATTCTAGAGGAAAGGGGCACGGTAGGAAAAGACTTTGTGGCCTGCTGACTTCTTTTTAACTCGGAAGTGGAGCCCTATATTATGACAGCAGGAAGCCTCTGGATTGAATAGGAAGTTCAAGGAGATCAGACAGGAGGGAAGGGACATGTCCATTTACAATTTTGTGAGTCATCATAAGCACCGTAAAGTCTGCTCTGGCATGAATCAGGAGTCTAAAATTGGTGTAATATGGTCAAAGTTTTGTTTGGTTGAGATTCTTCCAGTACTATCACTCAGCAGGTCTGACAACAAAACGTAACAATAATCCAGTCTGGATGATACAAAGGTGTGAATGAGGATCTCTGTATCTGCCACGGCTAAAAACAAAGGCCTGATTTTAGCTACATGTATGTTGCGTAGATTAAAAAAGGCAATCTCCATGATATCTTTAACGTGCTGATCAAAAGAGATGGTCGACTGGAACTTAACATCAAGGTCCTTAACACACAATTTTGGGATATCAAACTGGTCTTTCCTCAGGAGCAAAAAATGACATCCGATTTTCATTTGGACTGATCACCCACCTTTATAGGCACACAGAGCCGAGTATTATCTGCACAGCAGCAGAAATCAACTCCATGACTGCGTATGATTTGGTCTAGAGATGAGATGTATAGAAAGAAAAACAGAGGACCGATAACAGAACCCTGAGGTACTCCATATTTCACATCAGAAAATATCAGTCAAATAATTAAAAGAAACACACTGTGTTCTTTCATATAGGTTCGACTGTAACCACGCAAAAGCCAAGCCAGAGATGCCTGATAAGTTTCCAGTCAGTTAAGGAGTCTACTATCATCACTTGTCAAAAGCAAAGATCCAGTGGTAAAAGCACCGAGATGAAACCTTAATCCCTATTAAGGAGATGGTCTACAATTTAAGTAAGCACAGTTTCAGTGCAGTAACAGGCCCTGAAGGCAGACTGAAAGGGTTTAACAGTTTACCACTTTATTCATGGTCTGAAAGTTGTTGAGATAGATAAAGTCAAGGTTTAACCGCAGCGGTCTTAAAGCTAGGGGAGAAAATGCCAAATAGTAGTTTTAAAAGTGAATATTTTGATTGCAAAGTGTCTCACAGAGCCTGCAGAGTAAATGATCTCACATGTTCTGATGCTGAATTAAAGGGAACCGAGGTAGTTTGCAAGTAAGTAATTTTCGGAAAGAAGAATGTGAAGACAGAAAGTTGTGATAACATAACCAAAAGTTGTCTGAGGAAGACGTCGTCACTTCTGGACTGCACGGCCGAAACTGACCACATGATAGTGAAACTAAACAGGATTTTTAAATGGAATGAAAACACAATGAGGATTTGCGTCTGTTATTCTCCTGGAGAGTTTTACAGGAAAGGGAAGTGTGTGCTTGTGTGTGTGAGGGGTACTGTACTCACACAGATTTCTGTTATTATAGTCAAGAGTCAGGCAGCTACTGAGAAACTGTTTCTGCAGTATTCATGTTTTAGCATCTCCATCCTGCACTGGATCAAACAGTATAGAGAGGATTAGCCTAAAACAAGAGTCTATAGCCAAGGTACTGGCTCTGTGAGGCTGGATGGGCGCTAATGTCAGCATGACATACTAAGGAAGCTACTCACAATGACAGTGTTTCATCAATATGTCTTCTTCCATGTTCAGTGTCATAGTTTATTGTGCTAGTAAGCTAGTGATTGCTAACCAGCACTAAACACAGAGTAGCCTACAGCTGAGGTTGAGGGTAATGTTACTGTAGTTTTGCAGGTATTTAGTCTGAAACCAAAGTGAAGAGGTGCTAGATAAAATGTTCAGGGATCACCAATGTTAGTGTATTAATTTATCCCAAGAGGAGGGTGAATATGAATTTCAAAATGTCATAGCAATCAATCCAAAACCTGTGGCGGGCCAAGAGGCCAACACTGCCACCCCAACTGCTCAAAATACACTTGGTTATGGTTCAGGTAAAGATAAATTTTTGGTGCCACAGACATGGTTGGAAATGTCGCCAATGCGCCATTAAAGAACATCAGTTTTGTTGTTTGCTGGTCCAGCAGTCTGCAGCTTGGCAGCCATATTGGCTAGGTGTCGCACCATCATCACATCCATCATTCCCTCCACCTCCTGACGAAATTCAGCTCATATATATCACAACTACGTCACAGTTTGCAGACACCATAGACTGTAAAAATAATGGATGAGTTACTGTAACGCCACCAATTTGTTTGTGGACTTCTGTTTAGAGTTTGGCATTCTAGGCCATCCCGATCTTGGCTTTTTGGAGCGAGAAGTGACCATATTTGGGCAAGAGGTTGGACCTGTGAAGGAGCAAGGAAGATGACGACGCTACCGGCTGACAGCCTGTCACTCAAAGGGGCCTGCTCGTAACTTTAAGCCTTAATGAAATCTAAAAACGTGAGTTATATATATATATATAAAAAAAATCACCCATACAGGTGTGATGAAGGGGATATTAACTATAGAGACATAAAACTTTTTTGCACCAGGCTGTAAACATGTTTATTTCTGCTGTAAAGTTAAGCATTTTAACATTGGTATCTGTCGGGATTGACTGGCTCCTGAAGCCAGCCTCAAGTGGCCATTAGAGGAACTGCAGTTTTTGGTTTGTTGGCTTCGTTTTTCAGGCCTGGAGGTTGCCACTTGGCAGAAACGCACAATGTTAACACTTTCCTCTGGCGACAGGGCTGAACCATAAAAAACAGATGACTGTCAATCTATTGAAGTGTTTTGGAATTAAATTAGTTTGGTTATTTTGTGGATGTATTCAGATTAAAGTTTAGGCAGAGGCATTATCACAGCTTGTTTGAAAAATACTAAGCACAATGTATATTACTTGCTATGAATAAGGATTACAAGAGGACTTAAAAATATAATGATTAGCATTTTATTAAAGTGGTTAGTGTGATGATAAACCAAGCTGCCCTCTTGCTTCACAAGTACGTAAATCCTGTAACTTGCAATCCTGTTGTGATTCAATGTGAGAAAGTTCTTTTGACGTAATCTGTATTTTTGGAGCTCAGCATGGCTGAGACTGTCATACAATAAATGTAACACATCTAATATATAATCTCATACAATAATACAGTGTGCTTTTCTACAGTTTCAATAGAGCTGTGTGGCTTTATAGAAGCACAAACGAGAGCCTAACAGAAAACTTAAGGTTTAGAAAACTTTTCTTCACATTTTATGATTCAGCAGGCCAGCAAACATCTCCATGTTTTGCTTTTCAGCTCATCACTTGACACCCTTACATGTGCAGTATAATGGCTCTTTGATAAGACTCGGACACAGCGTGTCTCAGTAGTTTCTTGATAACCCAGGATTCCAACTAATAATATTTTGACTAGCACTTATTTTTGACTTTCACTGATAAAAAGGAGAAGGTATGACGTTCTTAAATTAAATGTGGGCTTTCTTATCCTGTTATTCCTCTTAACGCCGTGAACAGATCAACTAACAAACTCGTACATGGAAAAGTGTGGTATCATGACTAATGTTGGAAGCAGAACATGACACAGAGGAAACAACAAGAAAACCACTGATTTCATGAAACAAAAGGCAATCAATAACTAAACTTGTATCAATGTACCACTGCAGAAATTCACTTCTTTGATACAGTGCAATTAAAATTCCTATTTGATGGCACGGTGTGACAGATATTGATCTTTTCAGGTGGTCATGATAGAAAAAACATCTTAAATTACACCAGCGTTGCTGACACTGGAGAAGTCTTGGGCCTATATAGGCAACTAATTACCCTATTTTAATAACCTCATCATAGTAATGTAACTTATTACATTTGCTTACTTGTTTTATCAACAGATGCTCACATTACAGTGCAGGTGCAGTTCTAAAAATGTGTCAGGTTTCCATGTGTGCATTTGGAAACATTACAAGGAAAGAACAAAAAAACTATGAGGATAGTGTTCCTTACATACATTTACATTGAGGATGTACTAAAACTGAACCTGAATCTGAAACCTGAATGGATTAGAAATGATCAGAGTGATTACAATTACGTTTATTTTGTTCTTGTTAATCTCCCAGCACTGTTTAAAGCAGACATGTCTGAAGTTCGACCCAGGGGCCAATAGAGGCCCGCAGCTTGTCTTTCAAAATATAGACCTACTGTATGTGGCTCGCCACACAATATATTTTTTCTGTTCACCTCAAGATGGCAGGACTATCCTTTCTGTCTGTAGGCATGCACCAAGTAGGAACTACACAGTGTGTTTTCATACAGAGACGATTAACAAGCAAACAAATGAAGGAAGAAGCAGTGAAACAGTTTGTCGAATCTGTATGTGATTTTTTTTTTTAAATTAACAACCCATATAATGTGAGAAGCAGCAGCTGGCTGGGTTTTTTTCGGTGTCTAAGCTGGCCCTCATTCAAATGAGATATGCAGCCAACCCCTATTAGAATATATTAGAATAGAAAGAATTTTATTAATCCCTGAGGGGAAATTCAACTGTCCAGCAGGTTCTACAAAACAAGAACCACATTTCCCCTCATCAACAACAACACTGTGGTAGTAAAATAGACATAAAATAAAATAAGGGCAGAAATAGATTTTAAAAAATAAATTAAAATAGCCTATTCCACAGTGCAGTCCACTGCTTCAGTGTGTGCTTGGAATATAATATCCACTGAAAATTTGACTTCTAGTCTGTTTAAAAATGCTTGGCAACTTTATGGTTTTGGGTGGATTTTCCCTTTAAAATACTCTTGGCTGAAAATATCATTGGGATTTTTTTTTCTCCAGAACTCTGTGTGTGTGTGTGTGTGTGTGTGTGTGTGTGTGTGTGTGTGTGTGTGTGTGTGTGTGTGTGTGTGTGTGTGTGTTTGAAACGTGCTTTATTTCTCCAATGATTGATGACTTACTCTTTAATTTCACAGTATTAACATTAGATTCCCGACACTCCGCTATCTTTATTAAAATCAACATCAACCACAGGAGGGATCCCGCACCGGATGCTTGACGTAAACTTGATTCCGTGGCTGTTGCAGGGAGGTATTGGGAAATCCCTCCTATCTGAAGAATATAAAATGACAGCCCTCTGCAAAGACAAGGCAACTTCTCCTGGCCCTGGCAGCCCTCAGCATCAGTGGAAACTCGCCAAGTGCTTCCCCGCAGCGCAACATGCCCTCTACACTCAGTAAGTGGTTTGCATCCTGTGGTTCGCACGTTTCCTGTGTTTCTTCCTTTTTTTTCCACTCATTCATTCACGTTTTTCCTCTCCGCACAGACGCGTACATGCTCTCTGCAGTGATGCTGGCGGCTCTGCTGCTGTGCGCCTCCGGAGCTCCAGTGGAGGACGCGCCCACCGACAGCCCGGCAGGTGACCCGTCAGGTGAGGAGGAGGTGGTGACCCCTGACATGCTGAGCGCCTCCCCGGTCTGGGACTCCATCCTGGCCACGACCAAACGCCACGAAAAGCAGGTAAGCGCTTTATAGTCTAGGGATTTCACAAAAGGTTTTTAAAGTTTTTGTAGAGGTGGCAAGATGGGGCCACTGAAAATCCTTGAAAAACCAAAATCCATAAACTTTAGGGATGCCATTATGCTGCTATAGTATGGGTGAAAACATTACTTTACAGTTAATATCACTGATGTGCAGGACTAAAGCTGGAACAGTTGACATTTTAAGTTCCACAACAATCCTGTTTTATCTGTTTATGTATATCTAATGTGTTAAAATAAGCTGGTTGTTTACAAGATACCACTATCTTTGTGCTTTCTTAAAAACATGAGCACCACAGCATCTTAAAGATGCCACTGCAGCAGGTGTAACGTAAACCACTCTTGACCTCTGTTTTTCTTTTATCACTTCCCCTCTACTAGTTTGAAGATGAATTCCTAAACGAGGTGCAGTACCATTTTCTGGAGCACTACAAAATCTCCTCACTCCCAGCAGGCTGCCCATCCAACAACTTCAGCAAGGTAGTGTGCCTCCTCCGTCGTCATCCTGTTGCATTGATAAAAGAAAATAGTTGATGAGTGAAGTTGAGCACTTAGAAATGATTTTCTTTCCCTCTCTCCAGGAGTCTTGTCTCCACCGGTTGGTCCAAGGTGTGCTTAAATACACAGTTCTCCTCAAGCACGTGGAGAGGGAGTACCCCGGCAGCCAGATCTGCTCAGAGGTCAGATACTACAGCGGCCTTCTGGTCAACCTGACCAAAGCAAAGGTGGGTCTGAGATGCTGCATACTTGACTGTGGGGCCTTTATATCAACGCTGTCGTTGTCTTTGCTTTTTATCTGACTCTTTTTTTTCATCATCTTTGCTAAAGCCAGTGGTGGGAGAAGGATTTAGACAAGTAAAAGCACTCCAAGTCCTGCACTTAAAATTTTACTCACATAAAAACGCATCAGAAAAAGTACTTATTACTGAGCAGAATAGCTCCTGTCAGTGTTACATTATTATGTGTTGCATTTTTAGATTATTGATACCTAAGCTGTTAACGGTAGGTTGTTGTTTTTGCTAGCATTTTTTGCCTTTATTGGAAAGATGACGCATTTAGTGGCTGCCTGGAAACAGGGAGTAAGAGGTGTATAGCATAAAACATGTGTCCCACATTCGAAATCAAACATGGGGAGCTGCACTTGAATGACATGTGAAGAAACCATTTGGCTTCCAAGCAGCTTCAGTGAAACTAAATTTCGCCTACTTTATTTAAGGACTGCAATAACAGTTATTTCCATTGTCAATTAATCTGTAGATTATTTTCTCGAGCTCAAGATGACGTCCTCAAATGTCTTGTTTGGGCCACAACCCAAAGACATTCAGCTGACTGTCACAGAGGGGTCAAGAACCCAGAAAATATTCACATTTAAGAAGAATTTTTTTCCTTTAAAAGTTCTTGAAATGATTAATCTATGAACTTATTTTGTGGTTAATTTGGTAGTTGACAACTTATCAGTTAGTTCTGTATTTTATAAAGTCAAGCACAAGTTTTGGATGCAATCTGCAAAGTAACTTGTGATAGCAAATATATGTAGTTGAGTAAGAATGAAAACACCTTCTTAAGAAATGTAATGGAGTGGACGCAGCTCAGAATTAAATACTCCAGTAAAGTATCTTTAAATGTTTCTTAAGCTCGCTTATTGAGAAAATGTACATTGTCACATTTAACCACTGGTTTTGGCTTTTTTATGAAAGGTATTTGTTTTGCGTAAATGTCTCTTTTTTCATGCTGTCTTATTGTAAATGACTTTATAATGAATTCAATTAAATTCCAGGTTTATTATTATGATACAGGACTGCTTAATGATATTATTCCACCGTCTCTTCTGCCCCACAGATGAGGTACCCCGAACGGGTCACTGCGCTGACCAGCAGCCAGGAGGCGCAGCTCCTGAAGGACCTCGAGAACCCCAACACTTTCCACAGAAAGATGACTGCGCACAGCATCCTGCGCGAGCTGCACGTCTTCCTCCTCGACAGCAAAAGGCAAATTACAAAAAGGGAGAGGCCCAGGGGAAGTTTGGCTGTCAGGACTATGGCACCCATTACTATCTAACACACGCTGAGATGAGATTAAGAATCAGTTACGGAGAAATACCTCAAGGAAACTGGGTGACGTTAACACTGCTACTGTTCTCACACTCAGGTGTTTTAATGGGGAGATAATTAAAATGCATGGTGTGAGTGCACCAACTGCTCGTGCGGTATAGTCACAGTCTATGATTGTGTAAATCTTGTAGGCCTCAAGGCTTAAATAGCCCGCTATTGCACAACTTATTTAATCTATTTATACTTACTGAAGTGTTATTTATTGGTCATAGGAAAATCCACCATTGTGGGTTTCTTGCACTAAAAAAAAAAAAAACGTTTTATTTATGATTTTAGTGTTGATTTCTGGATTGTGAGGTTACTTGAGCAGCATTGTTAGGACTGCGCTGCTTTTTGCAAAAAACGTTTTTGAGAATTTTTGTGAACAATGATTTTGTACCAACAGTGCTCTTATTTATTATTAAACTGGATTTGTTACTGATTTATCTACGTCAGAATGAGAAGGAATTTATTGTGCACACGCAGAAATAAAAATGGATTTGTTTAAATAAGACGCATGTTTGTTCATTAAACACGACACACATTTCATGTCATTGCAGGATTGGAACACATTTTGAACTATTATTAATAAACTATTAATGTCACTTGCAGATTTTGATCAGTCTCCTTATGTATGCATTTTTATTGGAGGCTGGAAAATATAACTATCAAACTTTAAAAACACATAAAACTAAAACGTTGTTAGCACTGATCTGTTAATCAATTCAGAGCTTTGTGTGGAATTTCCAAACTTTAAAACATCAACCTTAACAAATCATGAAACACAACGAGGATCAATCATATTCTGGATTTTCTACACAACTTTTTTTGTCCGTTTTTCAACATTTTGTGTAAAATAAAGATCCAGTTTTGGTTGTTTTGAGATTAAGCATCAATGTAACTCCTCTGTAATAAAGACAAGAGTGACATTTCTTTGTGGATTTATTCTCAGAAATCTTAAATTACAAATAAAAAGAGGAAAAACTTGGAATGAGTGGTGCATCCAAACATGGCTGTGACACACTACCAACAACAGTCCAGTCAAACGCGACACATTTTGTCATCGAGTCCAGCTTGTTAATCCAAATATCTTCTATCCATGTAGCCGACGCTCTCCATACAGCTACTGTACACGGGGCCATAAACATTATGACCACACACACCATTCATTCATTACTTCTCAGACATGAGACAGCATGAGTATTTATAGAGAGGGAAGTGAAAATAATGTCAATTTCCTGGATCTCCAATGACAGGTGGGTCACATGGTCTTGGCGAGGGGAGGGGACCGGCTGTGTGGAGACGTTCTTTAGCCCCATAGCAAACTATAGGAAAGAAAAATGAAGGTTCAGCTAGACTCCTGACATTTGTTCCCACTTGTTTATTGAAAAAAATATTTAATTTGCCTTATTTAGCGTGTTTACTACAGATGAAGTAGGTACATGGATGCTCAGGATTAACAGGTGTCAGATGGTTAAAATGTTTAGTAGAGGGATTTGACTTGTTTTATCATAATCAGGAAGGTTTCCAGTAAAAATGAGGACATTTTAACCAATTAATTTTTGTTTATTATGAGCCAAATGTGCAATTCCTTCAATATAAGGAGATATCAAAATACATAAACCTCAATAAATTGAAGAGATCTGCTGCAAAACTTGACGTACATTGTGAAAGAGGAACCCAAGACTCTTGTACAGATACACACTCATCAGCCACAACTTTAAAACCACTGGCAGGTGAAGTGAATAACATCGATCATGTTACAATACAATGCTCTGCTGGGAAACTTGGCATTCATGTGGATACCACCTGACATGCTCCACCCACCCATCCGCTGTTGCAGACCAAGTGCCCCCCCTCATGGCATAAGCACTCCCTGATGGCAGTGGCCCCCCCAGCAGGACAATGCACCGTGCCACGCTGCAGACACTGCTCAGGAATGGCCCAAGGAATGTGACAGAGACCTCAAAGTGTCAACCTGGCCTCCAAATTCCCCAAATCCCAATATGATTGAGCATCTGTGGCACGTGCCGTTACTCCACCTCACAACCCACTAAACTAAATAGAGCTGCTGCCAACACACTGGTGCCAGACACCGCAGGACACTCCCAGAGATCCTCTGTCCATGCCTTGACAGGTCAGAGCCAAGTGGTATCCACATTAATGCCAAAACCAAAGGTTTCCCAGCAGAACACTGCATTGTAACAATAAGATCAATGTTATTGACTTCACCTGTCAGTGGTTTTAAAGTTTTGGCTGATAAATGTAAGCTCCTTTTTCACATCTTATGATGCACTCGTGACTGAGAGGAAATTTGTAGATGTCTGTAAGTGTCTTGTTTTCTATGTAAACTGAAAATAACAGACAGAAAATAGCAAACATCTTCAAAAGATGCGGCAGAATTACCCCCCCTCCAAAATTATGGACAACCATCATGTCAAATAAAATCATTAGGCTTTTAATTTTACAAAACTTTCACAGTCTCGCTACGACACAACGGCACGTGGAACTGCAGACTTCATTTTAATGCTGGTTATTAAGGAGCAAGTGGGGGTTTTCTGGCACAACTTCACCCACTCACAAGGTGCATGGAGAGAAGAAAAATGTCCAAAAAGAGTAGAACTCCAGCAGCACTTGTAGCACTAGGAACAACTTTATTTTTTGACCAACGTGTTTCGGCTCAGGCCTTCATCGGGGTCATCCCTGATGAAGGCCTGAGCCGAAACGCGTTGGTCAAAAAATAAAGTTGTTCCTAGTGCTACAAGTAATGCTGGTTATTAAAACAGCTTGAACAACTACTTGACAGGAAGCTCAACTTTTCCACGGTTACAAGAAGTACGTCTCTGTGGTGCAAAGCTGTGAAAACTCCCTTTTAGCGTTAAATTTCACACTATTTTATCTGCTGTTTCTGAAACCACATCTATGATTGGACAGGAAGCACAAATTCAAGACCAGTCCATCCTTACCTCAAGACTGTGGGTTCAGGCATCCCTGGATCTGCTCCTCGTTTGAAACCTGTAAATCAAAAACCACAAAGAAGCACATTAGTTCATATATTAGAGAAGAAATATGATATGACACAGCAAAAACAGACTCAACTTCATCCAAAAGAACTTACAAAAGCTAGCTGCAAGCATCTAGTATAGAAAATCAACTTGCATAGTTACTTTATATTATGGCCCACAGCTTGGAATAAAACACATTTTAACAACTGCAGTTGTGCGCACACTTGAATGTTGTATCTCAGATGTAAGATGTATCCTTTCACCACTGGATGACCCAGCAAATGTTTCACTGAGTCATTACAGTTTGTCAGCAGATTACCATTTATCCCCGGTTTGATTAAACAGCATCATTGCATGAGAGAGCTCTGACATCCACAAGGTATTGCAGATCTCAATTCTGTGGAAAGGTTGGAGGGGCCTTGTAATAATGTTGCTGCAATATAGTAAGCAACACATCTGACTCACTGCCTCCTCCTCACACACACACATAGAAAGGAAAACATACTCATTTCCCTGATAGTTTTTCTAGTTTCGTGCACAGGTCATAGACAGAATCAACTATGATGCAACTGCTTCTCGAGAAACAGGCAAGAGAGATTCCTAGAAGACTAAAGATAGCTTAAACTTGCTACTCCCTAAATCTAGGGCTGCAACTGCTTTCAAGTCATTAGGGTTTTTTGGTTTGTCATGTAATTGTTTAGTCAGTAAAATTGTCAGAAAAAAAGGAAAATGCCCCATCACTCAGAAGAGAAGAAGTGTCCAACCAGTGGTTAAAAAATTTGCCTGGGTCCAGACCCTTGAGGGTAAAACAAGCTGACACTTCAGTCTGATATTAAAGTAAAATTCTTACAATCCTCACATCAGAGAGGCTGAAACCTAAAAAAGCTTGGCATTAGTCAACTTTGACAATCATTAGTAACTATTTAATTGACCAGGTGTTTTCATGCTGATCATGATCATGATCTGAAATGTGCAGCGTTATTCAGAGTGTAACACAAGAACAAGAAATGATGTGGTCATTCATCCATTCATTTAGAAATATTCTACCTTTATGTAGTGTGTGAGTTGCAAAAGAGGAATGCATGTTAAAATTATAAGGTTAAGAGAGGGAGAGGTGGGAGAAAGTATGACATCAGCATTGGTGTTTCCAATATGCTGAAGTCAGAGAAGATTCACTCACAGAGGGCAACTCCACCGGCTGTGACGTCACATGCAAAAATCTTAACTTCCCCATCTTTACTTCCAAAACCTGTATTTTTGAGCCCCAGACATCTGACACTAAATCAATGTGCACAGGGATGTCTTGGTTCAAAACTGTTGTTCTTGCAAGTCCAGCTGCCCAGGACTTATTGCACAAGTACATCAAGATAAACACCTTTGAATATTTTTTGTACAAAGCAGAAGTAAGACTACACCCAGTCCTCAATAAATGAGACAGAAGATCAGTAAATATATCTCCCCATTACCCCAATGCTAGTGCTTTCTTTAAAGTTATCATCCAGCATTCAGTGTTGCTTGCTTTCATTGAGAGATTATGGGCAGTTTCATCTTTAGCTTCTTGCAATTACTGCATTAATTCAGCAGTTCACCCTGTTTATCACATGACTGTCACGTCTACACACATTATACATCATCGTACGTTACATAACATGCAATATATTACTTCTCCTAATCGGGGAGGGGGCAGTTTTTAGTGCAGGCTAACGTTACTACTAGCAGTATTAGCTTAAAGCTATAGCCCACCATTAGCTACTATGCTAAGCTAACTGGCTAACGTTAGCGAGGCATGACTCCTCAGCCCACCGTGTTCCCCCCGCTCCTGTTGAGATACTGACCGAGGTACAGCACGGTTGGGATAAAACCCCATCGGATGACAAACTGGCCGCACTGGAACAGCTGCTGCAGCCGCTGTTTGGTCTCTTTGCTCAGTTTAGCCATGTGTGAATCCCGAACAGCGAGGATGCTGCTACCACCAAGGACACGGAAGAGGAAGTGACGTACAGGACTTGCTGTTAACTGACATCATCCAATTGTCATCGGTCGCCATCTTGTGGACAGTCTTGTAACTGCCGCGTCTGCCACAGGTCAAATACTGAATTTAAGAAATGCCATTAAATTAAAGATAATGTTCAGAAACCAAAAGCTAAAGACACAAATATTTGATATTTAAAATAATATTTAAAATATTATGTTTAAAATTCAAAATTCTTAAATTAGTGTTAAAATTTAGAATAATAAAATTGAAGATAATGTAATACTGATTTAATTTGCACAATAACTGAACACAAAAAGTGCAGAGCATTCTTTGACACTGACATTGAAACAATAGATCATTTCTATGTACTCAAGAAATGTTTAGAGTGCAATTTCAGGACTTTTTTTTTAAGAGATTCTCACTCATCTTTTTTTAAATTATTACAATAATAATAATGGGAAATAGGCTAAAAAACATTTACAAATGTTGTCATTACTATTTGGCCACCTAAAAATTAAATATTTAATTTCAGGAGCACTAAAACACTAAAATAAATATTATATATGTTATTATTAAAAAAATAATTAAGAAACCTCAAGTATACAATGCCTTGCAAAAAATGGTCACCCCCTTGGCGTTTTTCCTATTTTGTTGCATTACAACCTGTAATTGAAATTTATTTTTATTTGTTTTGTAATGGACCTACAAAAAATTCAATTCAATTCAATTAAAAAGTGGTGTGTGTGTATATGTTTTCACCCCCTTTGCTATGAAGCCCCTAAATAAGACCTGGTGCCACCAGTTACCTTGAGAAGTGATATAATCATTTAAATAAAGTCCACTTGTGTGCAGTCTTGGTGTCACATGACCTTAGTATATAAACACCTGTTCTGAAAGGCCCCAGAGTCTGCAGCACCAGGAGGACCATGGAGCTCTCCAAACACCTCAGGGGCAAGGTTCTTTTCATTTTATTATTTTTTCCAGAACTTAAAAAAAAAAAAAAAAGGTTTTAATTTTCATTTCACCAATTATCACTACTTTATGTAGATCTATTACATTAACAATAAAAATCAGTTAAATTACAGGTTGTAATGCAACAAAACAGGAAAAAACAAGGTGAGTGGATATATTTTCAAGGCACTGTATATACTGATACATAAACATTAAAGCAACTGGGGATTGGGCCTTTGTCAGTAGCTTTAATAACAGTGGAGCCTTTGCCCCAAATTAAGCACTGATTTTGACATACACACTAAGCCCCAAACACTATTTTAATTATACTATTACACAACACCTTACTCAGGCTGTGGTGTTGAACAGCTGTCCAGTTGCATAAATAATTAATATCCTTAGACGGTCTTTAAAAAAAAGTGTGGAACAAAATGGTGGACTCCATGGAAGAAGACCTGCTCTTTATGTGGATATGAACAGGTTGTTCTAAGGTAACAAAAGCAGGTATTTTATATACTTAATATATTCATGATTATTTACCATTTCTGCCAATAGATGCCCTTAAATCACACTGGGCCTTTAAGTACCTGAATTTATCATTGTAATTTTTGATGTTTTCCAGCAGAGAGACAGACAAATATTAACTGAGCACACACGTTAAATATAGAAACACTTTATTCCCAGAAGTTGTAGCAGTGAGTTATCTTCAGACATAGAAAGGCCAATATAAACCAAATTTAGTACAACAGTATGATGTACAACAAGAGCGTACCCACTGACATTCTGTAAACCCACATACAGAAACACTTTGATTGTTATTGTCCCACCAAGCTATGGACACTCGACAGGTCTAGTACACAGACAACAGAACACACGTTTGCTTGTGGGTAGGGCAGCTTGATTTCGGACATCAAATGTAGCAGATTGGCAGAGTTTAATTCCTTTTTTGGTACGAGAGAATATCACCATGTCTTGTAACATGATGATGATGTGAACAACAAGGAGGGACACAGGAAACACATCACCAAAGTACTACAAACAGCTGGAACCGTGGGTGGATCAGAACAGAGGGAAGATGCCTTGTTGCCCACACACACCCTCTCACTGCAGAACACACAGGAATAGATGTAGTTGCCATTTTGTTGAGTTTTATCATCTTTACTCAGCGGTACCTCTGTGCAAGAAGGTGGACTTCATACAGGTGTTGTAGAAATCCGTACAAAGCAACAAAGCACATCTCTCCCACAGGAAAATACCACAGGTGAGAGTCAAACCTCTCTTGTTCATCATAAGAAAATACCAAAGTTGCTCTTTCAAGTGCAAAATTCAATACTTAACAAATCATACACGTCCATCGCCCCCAAAATCATCTTGTCATTTGTCAGAAGTTGGAGTTTTATTCTTGCTATTAAATAAAAACAGCAATTCAGGAAGGTGCTAGAGGAGCGAGAGGGAAGGACACAAATATTGCTTCTCCATCATGAGGACAATACTGTGCGATTGTAAACATAAAGAACAGAATTTTATCATACTGGCTGATTTAGTGGTCATTTTTCTAATGCTTTAGGGAAGAATGCATATTTTCTTTAAAGGAACACAGCTGTAACTGCTGACAAAAGAAGTGTGAACAAAGGGAGTTTGTGTAATCGTCCCAAAGATGGAAAACACTGACGAGGAGAGACTTGTATTGCTATGGTAAGGGATCTATATTTTTCTTTAAAAAAGTCGTAGAAACAATTGTTTTCACTTGAAGAATCATACCTTGTTCAATGTATCAATCAGCAGCCTTTACTCTAAAAACAGTTGTACATACAAACACACACAGTACACACACTCAAGCATGCTCACACATACTCAACATCTGCCCTTTAACCTGGGCAAGGTCAGGATGGATGTATGGAAAAGCCATGCAGGGCAACAGATGCCGATTAAAATACTTTCCAAATATTTCTCCACAAAGTTTTTTAGTAGCAAGTTTTGAGTGCACCCTTTTACAGACAGGCTGCTCTGCGTCAGAGTGCCGTTTTGTCCTGGCACGACTTCACGGCAACAGTGCACTACTAAAAATCTGTGAAGCTGGAAGTAACATCCCTGACATCCCGGCTCCATCAGGCCCAGAGGAGACTGCTGGGGGGAGAGCAGCAGAGGGAGCTGATGGAACTCCGGGCGTCTTAATGGAGCGGGGCAGCAGGTTGCTTCACAGCACAGACAATCAAAGACGTTAAAATGGAGCGACGAGAGAACCAGCGGGGGCGTTTGTTCATGTGGTCTGTTGCGGTTGGCATGGCTTGGAGTTCCAGGTCACAGGTACAGGGTCACAAGATCAGAGGCGACAGTTCAGGTAGTCAGGAGTCACAAAGGGTTCAAAGGTCAGAGCCAAGGTGCACGCTGATGCTGGGAGAACGCTGTGTGTGGTTTGGCGCCGGACTCAAGTACCCCATCCCGTCCTCCTGCAGGCTGCATGAATAGCGGCCGACTTCGGAGGCCGTGTGGTTGCTGGAGGGAGGGGCGATGCCACTGGCCACTTGCTCAAAGGAGCGGGAGAAGACGGCACTGGCGGTGCGTGTCAGGCTGGTGAGAGCTCCTGCCTTAGGCACCGATTGGCTGGAAGTGAGCGTCAGTCGCTTGACAGACAGCTCTGCGTTCTCGCTGGCGGCCCGGCCTGTTATTAAAGGGCCCACCTCCTTGTCCTTATCCTTGCTGGAGCGCCCGCCGAGCCGACACTTCTTCATGGCCTTGGCCCCCAGGTTCAACGTGGTGACGCTGTTGCTAATGGTGATGGTGGGCGGGGTCATGTCAGCCCCGACCCCACCTGGCCACACTCCTTCATCCACCTCTGAAATATCCATCAGCTCATCCGGGGAACCCAAATCCACTGCGTCTGCAGAACGGACAGAGGGGGACAAAACAAGCACTGAAATGAAAAACAGGAGCATGGAAATAAAAAATAACCACCTCATCTGTCATGCAGCCCTTCTGATCCAATCAAACGATTAAGATTAACACGGTTTAAAGACAATATTCAATGTTTTAAGCGTAGGGCTGCATGTCAGAGAGGCTCTATCACTGTCCAGCAGGTGGCGCCTTCACACTGCAATCTCAGCTAACAGGGACATCTCGCCACCTGACATGAGACAATGCAAGTTGAGTATTCCAGCCCAGCACACAGGTTAGTTTAACCAGCAGAGCTGTGAGACAACAGTGAGTGGTTTATTGGCAGGAGTGCATGTTTTGTCCCAAAGGCAGGAAGGAACAGAATCTAAGAGCATAAGCCTAGGAAAGACCACAAAGGGAGAGTAGAGGAAGGGCAAACAAAGACACAAACCGCTAAATTCACGTGTCTATACACACATAAACATCTGTCCTGCTTTCTTCAAGGCATGCATCCACACCCGTGTGAGTGGCCAAACCACCAGCATATGCAAAAAATACACACTTTTAATCTGATACTATCACTGTAACAGAACACCTGTAAACAGCTGGTGATTAGACAGATAGGCAGGTCCTGTTCAAATCTCTTACGGTCAGGATTTAGCCTCTCGGAACAGGTCCAAAGTCGTCAGATTCAACTCTTAGAGTAGCTTTTGCTTCAAATCATTCAAGACCTGCATATCTTTCCTCAGCTCCTAGCTACAAATCAGAAGGAAGTAATCTGTCTCCAGGTGCAACCCAGGAGTAATGTGTCGAGGCGTACCAAGGGGTGCTGTAAGAGACCCGAGAGCTTGCTGATCTCTCCAGCAAAAACAGGATTCAGACTCCTAAACAACACTTCAGGAGCACAATCTCATGATACAGGCACAGCTAACAGAGATCACAACTGGGCTTCATGATTAGAGGCTATCAGGGCTTTTTGTTATCAGTAACATGACCTTAGAGTGACATACAGCCAGCTTGAGTTTGTAGTTCTGTATCTACAGTATGTGTTTCATATCTACTGACAAATGCTCATTACGCTACTTTTATAGCTGTTATTGTTCCTTGTTTAAATTACATTCTGCCTTTAATAGGTTTAACTGTGTTTTTGCGCAACATAAAAACATCACATCATCTTGATTTTATGATTCAGCCAAGCATATTTCATTATCATGCATTTATTATTAGGTTATTGATCTGTTATTCATTAGATCTTAAATAATTAATTTGATTTGAGGAATCTCTGCAGGAGATCTCCGCGAGGAAGCTTTAGCCACAAAGGAGAGAGTAAATGAGTGACGTTGGATAGACAGATGAGAGGAATTAGGCGAAGAGAGGGAGGTGGAGCCCAGCGCAAAAGGTAAAAGGGGGAAGTCATCATGCAGCTTTTCAGACCACGCCCCCACACACGGTTACCTAGGTTACCCCGGGATTGGGGCAGGGGGAAGGAGGGCAGGGCCTTAGTACTGGCTCCTCCCTGTGGAGGCCGACCCAGAACCCTCATTCTCCACCATTCGCCTCACAGACTTCTGCCTCCTGACCTCCTGACCCCGCGTGCCGGAGTCATGACTTCGGGGATCCAGGCTGACCTCGGAGGCGGCGCCCAGCGGGTCGCCGTCTGGCTGGGCGCGGCCGTCAGGGCGCAGCCGCATGGAGTCTCCGTTGGGCATTCGCTCGCCGCTCACACCTGTCACACTGATTTCGGGGATGGCCATGCCCCCCAGTGCAGCCTCACTGTCTACACTCACCTCCTGGGACTCTGGTGGTGGGGGAGCATGAGGGGGTAGCAGGATAATACATAGACATAAAACACACATACACACACAGATGGACAAAAAGACACGTATCATGCACACGTACATGAAAAACAGAAAGACGGCCATGTGCACAGGCACACACGACCACAGTGACACAAGACACACAGAGGTAATTAATGTAATGGCAGAAAAATAAAAAGACAAAATTATAGTGATCAGAACATAACACATGGCCAAAGTACATGCAATATGGAGATGAATATGAACACAGTATTTGAATGGAATCACATCATACTGGGTCGTCACTCACCCCTACACATTAATTAATATTTAATAGTATTTTCCTCCATCATCTGCTCATAACAAAAGCTTTCTCTATAAACAACCAACTCTGAAAAGGGCACCAATGAGCAGGATCCATGACATGATAAAGGGGTGTTAGGCTCAAGATGAAAACTACTCATTAGACTAGCTGAAGGCTGCAATTTACCTGCCTTATCTGTACTCTGGGACAAGAGAGCGTCCCTCTCTTAATTCTAAACCAGAAAGTTTCATTTGTTCTACGGCCATCTAAGCACGATCAATTTCCTTTGGCGCAGAGCTGAAACTACATAAAACCAGACATATTCAATACAAAAGTGTTACACTGCCACTCATCTGTCCTCTACTATAAATACACTACCTGCTCCCTGGTTTCTTGCTTTCTCCTATCTGTTTACCTCACTTTATTGGACACCTTGACACCCCAAACAGATTGGACAGGAAGTCATGGTTTTTAATGAGGAGATTCTGCTAGCAAGCTGAGAAAAGGTGCTTTACGAGCTTAGGGATTGATGATGACAACAACACTTATGTACACAATGACTGTAGGACATGAAACGGAGGGGTGAGTGAACAATGAAGAGATCTAAACCTCTCACTCTCTCCTTTGGTGTGATTCGTTCTTCAATCAAACAAGTCTATTTTTTTATTAGATTGTAAAAATGTGATTACAAAATGAAAGAAGAATGTGTGTGAGCGCTCTTCTTGTGTTTCAGTGACTTGAACTTGAACCGCAGCTGTGTCCCTACATCTCAACTTGCTTTTTCCCCCCCTTGTGTGAGTCTTACCGTGTCTCTTCCAGCGGTGTCCCCTGATAGAGAGGGAGGTGACAGCATTTCGGGAGATCCTGGAGGTGGTGGGTGTGATCTCCACCTGGATACTCCGTGCCCCCTCCTTGTTGTTGCTTTTCAGTGCAGCGCCGTGCAGTGACGACTTGATGGCGTTACCCACCTGAAGGCAAGGAGAGGCACACATCCACAAACATTACTGCTTCGGAGGATGCCAGGGTTTCACAGAAGGATTGCCAAGTGGCCCCTGGCCAGTGTGGAACTGGACTGGCTCACCGGCAGGTTGGCAACTGGCCCAACATGTTTTATTTAATGTTACTTGGTTGTTATCCTTTTTTCTCTTCACTCTACTGGGTCCACTTGTTGTCTGCTGTGCTGCATCTGACACCACAACAATTATTGCTGACTCAGAGTTGTGTGAAGCCAATATGATAACTGGTATATCAAATTTACGACACAAAAATCAAAAGGTGTTTTCTATCAATGTGGAGGAAACCTCAAGGAGATTAAACAATGAACTGATGCGGCTACAGTTACCATGTGGTTCATTTTCAAAGAAACAATCACTGCAAACAAATTTAATGCTCGTGTTTCGATTCCCCTTCCTAAGTAGCACTGATGTGTTTCAAGGCCAGATTGTGTCTGAATGCAGTAAAACCAGATAAAATATACACCTGAAATCACTACATATCTTCACCACGTCCATACTAAGATGCAGTTGTTAATTTTTCCCATGATGCCATAATGAATAGATTTACCAGTGATTAGAGCTTATTGGTAAGATTTTAAAGATGATCCATGAATTACTGCAAAAAGACTCCATTCATATTTCAATTTTAAGTATTTATGGCAGGGATACTGAACTTGCTTAGCCTCTGGGCCACTTTTGCGAAATGACAGGAGGCCAGGGACGCCGCACAGGTCAAGTGTACATAAGGGCGTAAGCCCAGACCTCTGTCAGGCGGTCAGATCCTCCCTGTGGCACTTTTTTTGACAAACATGATGCTTTTTTTATCTAATTTATTATATATATATATATATATATATATATATATATATATATATATATATATATATATATATATGTTCATGCTATTTTCAAATGGCAATGACTTAACATCTGATCTTCCAAAGATCTTAACTACTCAAGGAACTTATCTTTCAAATCACATATCAAAAACCTTGTCTCCAAGCTAAAGGTTTAATTGGGTTTCTTTTTTTAGAAATAAGTCTAACTTCTCCCTTCAGGCAAGAAGACACTGCAACTTTTTTTTACCTCTGCTGGATTATGATGATTTGCTTTTCATGAATGTCCCTGACCAGTGCTTAAATAACTTAGACACTGTGTACCATTGTGCTTTGTGCTTTATTACTGGTTGTGGAAATGCCACTGCTTAATGGCCGTCTTTGTCTGTCCGCAGGCTCTCGCATTGGTTAATTTTTATATATAAATCTATTCTTGGCCTGGTTCCCTCTTATCTGTCTACATACATGTGCGGAAACCAAAATCAACATGGCCTTCACTCTCACAGTATTCTTAAAATGCTGGTTCCAAAGGTGAGAACAGAACTCGGCAAAAAAGCTTTTAAATATGCTGCCCCTTCGTCTTGGAGTAACCTTCAGAAGGATCTGAAACTGACAGAGCTGATCACTGTGGGGGAGTTTAAGTTGATTTTAAAGGGTCGAGAATGTTAATTGCATACTGTGGTTTTTATTCATTTGTTGTGTGTGACAGTTGTATACGTCTGTTTGCCTTGTTGTAACCTGTAACAGTGTTTTATGCTGCTCTCTTGGCCAGGTCACTCTTGAAAAAGAGAACTTTAATTGAATCTGAGGCTTTAACCTGGTTAAATAAAGGATATATATATTCTAAATTATTTTCATTGTGAATTACAAAATGGCTGCGGGCCACCAGGCACCCTATCAATCGCTGATTTATGGTATACTGCGGTATGAAGGGTTTTGAGAAAACAGTTTGTTTTTAATATTTACTTGTTGAGCACACATGTCAGTGAAAGCAGTTTTTTACAACTTAAAGTGTACAATTATAGAAAAAAACCCTTCTCTTTCCCACCACCCAAAGAAGGACATACACAGGCAGATAACACAAAAAAGATCCAGGTGTAAAGGCAGCGGCCCAGTACACAATGACTTTAAAAACAGTCTTTCTAACATCACTGAGACATTTTTGCTCTTAAGTAAAACTGAAGCTCAGATCATGTAACCAAACCAATAACATCTGACCAATAATCTTATTTCTACCAGATTTATGCAAAAGGATAAACCTGAAAGCTTACCACAAACTGACTGAGTCACACAGACTGGTGATATAAGAAAAACAAAAAGGCTTTGTGCTTTGCTCTATATAACACTATTTCACAAGTGTTTCTACAATAACCTAAGCTCACGCTGAAAACGTTTCAGGTGGCACTTGCACTAATGATCATATAACAGCTGAGTTCGTAACATGAGGTGGAGGGCATCATAATCACAATACAACATGTCTTTTGTCTGTGAGGCTGCGACACGTCAGTCTCATGAGGGACACGTCAGCATGCTGTGCTAAGATAGGTGCCACCTGGTGTGTTCCACCGCAACAAGTAAACACTCAAATAAACAAATCACTGATATTTTAACCCTTCTACAATATTATTCATGTCATGTGTCCACAAAGCTGTTTCTTTATTTTAAAACCATATTTTAAAACCACACACCAGTCTCATAATAAGAATCCAAAGGTCGTGTGTTTTGAGTGTTGAGGAGGAGCGCACCTTGACTTGTGTAGTAATACTGTGAGCTTAGGTTCAATCCTCTACTCCCTGGGCCTCAAGGATTATAGCTTAACGGAGCAGAGTGGAAAGCATGTAAATAATCTAGTGGGATTACATTCTGCTTGCAGTCTCTGACACACACAGAGACAAACACAATACAGCATACTGTGCTGCTGTGCATGAATCAAAACCACAGGCGAGCATGTGCGTCTAAAATCACATGCTCTCAGACACACACATGCACACACTACAGCTTCAAAAACACACATATGGAAGAAAGGTGTGAGAGTAGAAGATGAAAAACCTGATTGAACCCACCAGCAGAGCTTCAGGGAATAACTCGAGCTGGGCCCGGTACAAAACGTCATCCAGTGCTTTGGATCCCTGTTCGACCTCCCCGTTACACCTACACACAGGCAAAAAACACATAAACATGTAAATACACACAGTATGTGAGTCCAACACTAAAGGCTCCCTGTGGAGTTTCAGACCTCTAGCAGTGCTGCAAGGCCGTTTTCCTATTTGCAGGTCCCTGATTTGTTTATCTTGGGCTCAAACACACGCTGGTAACATGGCACACAGTCCTATTAGTGATGTGACACTATTCCACTTATCGCCAGGTGATGGCAACACGCTAAGATATGAAGCAACGCACCATCGATGGCAGAGAAAAATAAGAAGACGACAATACCCCTTTTCCACCAAACTTGGTGCCGTCTAATTTGAAGCACTGCTTTGACAGAGACAGACAGAATTTGTGGCTGCGCATCATTGAATCGCACAGGAGAGGAGGCTAAAGTTAGCGTGTTCACCTGGGTGTCACAATTCCATCGCTGCCAATCGGATCTGGAACCGATAAATACCCGTGTTTACAGCAAAGTCATTTGTCCTTGGAATAACTGCCGATTGTAACCTTACCAAAGACAAAAGCTATCCAGATGTTAGCGGGTGTTAGGACGTTTCTTCATCCAGGAGGAAAAGGGCGCAAGAGAGTAAACGTGGATGTAAATAATGCTTAAAAAGACGGCTTTGCAAAAGTTTTATGAGGAAGGAAATGCAAAGAATGCATTTGGTTTGTTTACAAGAAAACTCCACAGGGCACCTTTAACAGAGGACAGTAATACCAAACATTCTCAAATAAGTGAAACTGTAGATATTGGTCGAGACAGCAGACACCAGTCAGTAATTTTCGATGCCAACTGCTTATGTAATACTGTGATAAAGATAAAGGTTCATACTCAAAATGCAAAGTGAGCAGACTCGATGATTGTCACAGTTAAACCTCTTTGTAGCAGGTATTTATATACATACATAATTAGACCAAATCAAATGCTGTCAGAGAGATAAGACACATGGAGCAGGTTTTAAGAAAACACTGTAAACATGTAAGACATGAAAAGACAAAGCTGATCAGGGAGTCTGTGCTGTGTTGATCTGGTTGTTTGTGCAGGCATGTGTGTACACTCACAAGGCGTAGTGTATCCCTGTCATGAGCTGAACCAGGAACTCTGACGTGACTGTCAGCCGTGTGCTAATGCCTTTGTAGCGGCGCATCTGTTGCCGCGGGTAACCACATATACACACCCTGGAGGACAAAAAAAAAACAAACAAAACGCAATAGGGAAGCTTGCATCAGTGAAACAGGGAAGCTTCAATCAGGGAAACCACTCCACTGAGCTACTTGGCTGCAGCTCTATTAAGGCAATTTACTTCCCTGTGGTGAGCTGAAAACAAAACAACAATACGCAAAGTGCTGGATCTAAACACACACACACACACACACACACATAGTGCATGCTGCATAATGTTTATCAATGGTTTACTATATTACCTGAATATTAATGCTGAATATTTTCTGAACGTAAACTGTAGATAGGTTCAGGTAACACCTGTCCACATAAAGCTATAGGTGCTGCTACTGTATATAATGCCACTGTACAGTACACAGCTGACAACACAGAAAACTGTCTGAGGGAAATTAAAGCTGATAACCTCTCTTTAGCTCTGTGCCTATTGGAGCAATGCTCAGCTACAGTTGGCCAATTACCAAAATCACTGAGCTGGGATGTGTGTACATCGCGGCTCTTTGCCGAATAGCGGTATCTTGGCTCTCTCTGGCAGCAAAGTCTATAAGAGGATCAGATAAGCAAGTGCTTGCAAAAAAAGCTCCTGTGTGTGTGTGTATATGTGCTGTTATTCAAGTACCCTCCTCAAAAACATACACAATCAAGAAGGTCATCAACAGAGTATGAAATTGGTGTGTGTGTATTTATAGTGTCCTCAAGTCCTCATGACAAAGTGTGTATGTGCGTGTGTGTATGTTTTACCTGGAGCTGAGCTGACAGAGGGAATGGAGGGAGGTGGTGCTCATGTAGCTGAGAGCAGCATTGTAGCACAGCAGCAGGAAGGTCAGCACCTCAAACCTCAACAACACAAACATACCCTTGAAACAGCACATCTAGATTGCAACATGGCATAAAAACAAAATTTCAGAGCAGAAATTTGCATACACAGTTAGCCCTCTATCTTTACTGCAGATAGAAACACCACAAAAAAAGAAAGATTGGAAGATTTCAAAAGCAGTGCTCTGCTCCGAGAAGAACCAGAGATATCATCTCTTTTATTCCGTGCATTCTTCTTTCTTGTCAAAGCCTGGCATCTACATTACCCACAGTGCAGCTTGACTGCCTAAAACTCGGAGATGGGCGTGCTACGCTAGAGGTCTCATAGGATACCTTCTTTCAAACTTTACAGCTTCAGATTTTCAACCGACGCTGATTCAAGTGACTCACTTTGAGGCAATATATCAGATTTGGCACAACTCCCTCACAAAAGAGTTTTTCACCACATATGAAGTAGAACTCATCAAGACCTGTAAATAGACTGATGTGTGAAAATCAGGGGAGTTCCCCTTAAAAAAGTACAGTTAGTGAAAAATACATCATCTACCTGGGCAAACATCTTCCAACAACCACAGCTGGAAATTAGCACCTGCTACCAGCCAAATGCTGGTGAAAAAAAAATACGAAAGTGGCTGCTAGTTTTGCTTCACTCATCAGCAAATAAAAACAAAAAGGTAATTTACTGAGTAGCTGGTAGATTTTGGAATCTAGCAGCCACAGTGGCAGGTGGACAAAAATGGTAATTTCCAATCCTGCTAACAGCTACTACGCTAAAGACATTAAGATAAGAGTATCTCTGCACGATTTTAAAAAGCAGCCAGACTTGTTGTGACATGAAAATTCCTCTGCATTTCAAATAATCTACCTGGTCATCTGAAACAGCACAAGAACACTGTACTGATAAAAGCTGAGAACATTCAACTCAGACCATCCCGACCTTCAGAGTTTGGCCGCAGTGGGGCCTCGTTACATTAATGAATGCAGCAAAGCAAAGACAAATGCCGTGGGCCATCACTGAAGCTACTGCATGAAATAATTGGCCCTGGCAGCGGTTAAACTCATACGTTTGAGGGCAGGAGTCACTGACACTACTATATTTAATGAGACTGTCTGACTAAATTTTATTTCAAAGTTCAGTTGAGAGTCAAAAATGTTTGATTGTGTCTCAACTTATCGCCCCACTGACTGCATCCAAAACAATATCTGAACTGAATGTATAATGGAATCTGTTATTAGTTTGGAAATTATGTAGGTACAAAGGTGGTCAACATACACAACATTCAACACATTTATGTTAAATTTCACTAAGCATGCAAGTTATTTGTACTGAATTTCACTTTCTCAGACATCTCCATTTGTGAGTAAAATTTAGACGGCCTCAAACTGTCACAATAGAGGAAGTAAATGTCTTGCCAAGACTTTGCACGCTTAACTTCAAAAGCAACTGTCAGATTGTTCACCCTCCTTCATGCGTGTTCCTATTTTGGTTGTTGCCTGGTATTTGCTGCCAATTCAAAGCAGGTTGACTTGCAGCCTGCTACCAGGAAAGCCTATTTTAAAACGTGAGCAGTCTCCACCCTACTGACACGTCACCACACGTCCAGCAGCCTTTGAAAGAAGTGCGCCTATCAAGCCTCTTACCTGTTCTGTGCTGTAAAGGTCTCCCTCTGGAGGTGTGGCCCGCTGTACACCACCCTGCTCAGCCCGTGATTGGCTAGAGCCCCTTCTGTAAGGGCAATTGAGCCGATGGCTGAAGGCTGGAGAAGAAGAGGAAGTTCTTTAACTGAACATTTCTGTAAACGCAGAAGATCTGTGTGCGTTGTTTGTTTCTCACCTCATGGTACACTGAGGGCTTGGAGAGGGAAGGGACGGTGAAAGATAATACTTTACTTTGTCCATCTTTATCAACTATTTCCTGTGAAAGAGGAAGACAGGAAGACAGAGAGAAAATGTTATTGTAGGCGAGAAAAACAGAAGCTTTTTACTGCGTGTGCCCTAAACCTCTAAAGAGCACATGCATATCACTTCAAGCACACTCATCTGTTATGTGTGGGTGTTCATGTATGGCCCTCAGGCTCCCCGCTTCCCAAATCAGTCTGCTAGTGTATGTGTGTTTGCGTATTTGTGTGTATATTGTGTGAACACACGCACACAAACCCCGGGGTTTTGGTGTCCCCTGTGTGCATGTTAATGTCAAATAGATTAATGGGAGCCAGCCAGTGTGTTGAGTGACAGCTGACCTATTCTGCTATTCATAGAGGAAGTTAGGGGACACTGCACTTTGCTGATAGATAGAAAACCGAGCCAAAATGGATGAAAATAGGACTCAACACACTTTAATAATAACAACCAGCACTAGCATCACTCTGTGGGAAGCTTAAGGGCATTTGCAAAGTGGAACCCATCCATACTGTGTATTAGCAAAGTCACTGTGTTTCAGTTCCTCTATTTCAAAACCCATATTTCCTGCCACTCTCAATGCACAGCTGTCTAACAAGGCAGAAAGTGCATGAAGTAATCTTTCAAAACACATGACGCAGATACCAGAAATAGTTGCGCAGCTAAGTCCCCTGCTTCTGAAACTGCATGATTACACCCACTTGCGAAGGATCAAGGACCTTTTCCTCTTCCTTTTCTCACCTTACTCACCACACTGGAAACATTTTATTGTTATTACAAGAGCAGCTCTGCTCTACTGCTAATAAATAAACAGATCAGCTGAGACATAAGAATGTGGTGTTGAAAATATAACGCACATGCACACACACACACACGGCACCAGCTTCATCCTGTCCCCTACCAGGTTGTAAATGCCCAGCAGTAGGGCCTCGATGCAGCCAGACGTGTGAGGGTCTCTGGCTGCGCTGGCGGACAGGAGGCTCCACAGGAGCTCTGGCAGGAACTGTAGCGTGAAACGCTGCAGCTGCGGCTCACCGCTTCGGTAAAACTCAAACAACTGGTGACACACTGGCTCCAGCAACTGGGGATAACAGAAAGCCAAAAAACATGGGCACATGGTTACATCCTGACATCCTGTTTACAAAAATAGGCAGACAGCAACTGCCACTGTAACTGTAATTCATTCATTTATGGCTCATCAGTTAAGTCAGGGAGCACAGCAGTACTTGGGAAATAGTGTGTTGGACAGTCAGGCAGATCCATAAACCAAAAAACAACAGGGCATAACAACATAAGATAATCAGGGGCATGTATAAATAAAATAATTACAGGCAAGTGATGGCACTGGAAACATGACAAAATACTCAAAGAAGGGCTGGGTGATACAGCCTATAAATAATAACATGATATTTTTAGGCTATATCGCAATGCATGATACATATCTCAGTATTTTGAAAGCTCCTTTAAACCACTGTGGTCTACTAAAATACAAAACTACTAAATAAACTAGCTACTATAAAGTTAAATTAAATACATTTATAATCAAGTTAAATAAAGTACTATCATAACAGTGTTACAGAGAGTGCTGTTAAAATTAAGTGAAAGTACTGTTACAATAAAGCTTAATAAAGTACTGTTAGAATAAATAAATCAAAGTGAAGCCACTGGTGTTTTTACTCTGAGGCACCCAGCTCATGTCGGGCTGGAAGTCTGGTGTTTTTGTTGTGACCTTGAAGCTTCAGGTCGACAGTTAGAAGTTAGCAGAAAGTTAATATGTTACCTTGGCACCATTAAACATGAGGATTTATTTACCGTGAGCAGGAAACAAACAACAGCTCTCCAGTTCATATATAAATAATGTCTGCAAGTCTCACTAGTGCACAGCGGTCGCAAAATGTGACTAACTGTTGGCGGCCTGGAGCCCTGCAGATTAAAAAAACACCTGCTCAGACTATTTCCCAGGAGAGAGTAGTCTGAATGGGCAGGCAAGTGTGTGTGATGGAAGCCTTTTTTCTTTTTGTGTCTGTGAGACAGAGAGAGCCTTGGAGAGAGCAAGAGAGCTGAAATGCAGAAGCGAGTCTCATACCGGTGTCTTTAAATTATGACGTGACAGTATACTTAATGTTCACAGTGTGGTATTTTTATACATCCCACGCGGAACAAGCCGCAATACATCAAGTTAAGTATAATGGACATATCACCCAGCCCTAATACAAAAGGTAAAAGGTTGTGTGGTTGGGTATTTACAATACATGTTTACATTAATGAAGTATGAAAGTGTGTGCGCATACATCACTGTAGTTCTCTCGGATGACCTTGTAGAGTGCAGGAACCAGGGCACCTTTGTCTTTTAGTGAGGCGGCATAGGTGGACACAGCACTGTCAGGGAGGGTCTGAAAAACACACATGCAAACACACACAGCTGAAGTTTGATACACTAACTGACTTACCAATTCTAAAAATAAAGACACAGCATGCAGGTTGGGAAATTTGATCTGTCTGAATTTGACACACACTGTTAATTGATTCACATCACATCCAGGTCACTAAAGCTCCATTTCCACCAAGCAGTGTGGTACAATTCACACATTTTTTCCATTTCCACTCTGAAAAGTTGTGGATGATACTGGTGGTACCGTTCTATTCTGCACCCATTTTGGTCACCCTTCTGTTGGGGTACCTAGCACACAGATCTGGTACTAAAAGGTGGAGCTGTGAACACTACAGTTCGTCGAATGGTCAGTAACGGACGTTCACTCTGCTCAGGGCTGAGTTGTGGCTGGTTTTGAGGCTTATGTAACCACTGTTCATACTGTGGAGAGATTTATTAGTAAAGTATAACTACAAAATGAGAGGATGTTCTGCTGCCTCTCACAGCAGCTGGAGTCAGAGAAAAAAATAACTTAATTCACTGGGCCGACTGCCGGCAACTTTTAAGGTGTAATGTTGACTTGTAATGTTACTCAATGCATAAGGTGACGATGTGATCAATCAACACACCTTAAATTTCACCAACAACTTTGACTGTCGTTTTAGTTTTTATATGACAGACACTTTAAGTAATGAGTGGATCTGTTAATTTCCACTGGGTTATGTGAACTGCATATATTCTAATCCTCACTTGGAGAAAAAAAAAAGTTTTGCAGAGCTTCCTTTCTGTGGGCTCTAACAACACTAACCCCCGAGCTTGCCTTAAAAGGACTAAATGCACAAACCCGCTATATCTAAATATCCCTTGGAGAGAGACTCTCACTGCAGCCTGTTTTATTTTGTTGTGAAAAATGTTGGCGTGCAACTTTGTTCTGTGCAGACTTCCATCTGTGTCACCAATAATGAGAAAATACAGTGAGTGCTGGACGCAGCAGTGAGTGACAACAACCCCACCCACATAAAAGAGTACTGTTTGCAGAGGAAAGACTGCAGTCTAGGAACAATGTCAGAGGTGTTACTTTCGGTTCAAAATGTGTCATACCAAAAGTGTTTGGTGGAAACGGGGCTTAATAATGGCAACAGGTAAATGAAACAGAACTGATTTGTGAAGTATAAGCAACACAGCAGTACGCTCAGTTTGACATTTAAATGATATTTTGACAGCCTCTAAAGCCTGCAGAGAGACAGTGACTGCATCTTCAGAAGAAGCTGCCAGCCACATCAGTCTGTTTGCGTTTAGAGGTTAATTGCAGTGAGAGAGGACGATGGGTGCTCATACGCTTACACAGGAAGTTCCCCTCTGCCCCTTTATAGTCGCACCTCACCGAGCCTTGGCTTTGTTAGCAGTCACGCATCGGTGAGTCCTGAGTCTGAGTAGGAGCATGCAATTTTCTGGCAACAAAGCACTTCAGAGAGTGTTTGTTTATTTGTGTGGAAGAAATAGGCAGCAGCGGAGAATGTACAGAACACTAATCAGGGCAAGGTGCATTTTAATATTGGGTTTTGCCCACACATGCATGCACACACACTCGCACACACACAGTAAAGCAATACCTTAAATTCTGACAGCCATTCCTCCACCACTCCTTGGTCCATAGCCAACATGTTCCTTCATTTGCAGTGGAGTCACCTCTACCTACGAGTGAAGGAAAAACTGTATAAACACACACTGAATAATTATTGACATGCGGCATATGTATAGGGCATTTGCAAGCGCATACACACACATAAAAGCAATCACAGTCTGCCAAAGCTCTTTCCATGTTTGCCAGCCTTCTATTACTTCAGATCCTGATAAAAAAAAAATATGACAAACAGCAAACAATACCATGGCAGAGATGAAAAGTGACTGTACAGGCTCCAGCCTCCAGGCATCACTTCAATACTCCAAAGAAGCATACGTCTTTCTTTCCCTCTCGCTCTCCTGTTTCCCCCTCATTTCTCTCCAGACACACACCTCTGCAGCAAGTACCTAACCTTCTCTCAACTCAGGCTCTCAAATCGAAAAATCACCCACACAGAGAAGCCTGGCTGGCTTCACTGTTGAAGCACTGACGAGGGAAAAAAAAGTGGCACAGCAGAATTTAGATGCTTGTTGCACAGGCTGTACGGTTTCAATGTCTTTCAACAGAAACAGACCAAAAAAGCTTTAACTATGATTTACTTATGACGGTTGAATGATTGCCTCCCTCCATCCCTGCCTCCGTTCCCATTTTTATACATATCCCTTGCCATCAATAGCAACACTTGCACTTTCTGCATCTTACATCTCTCTCTCCTCTTCGAAGCACTCAACTTATACACATGTAGCATCTTTTCTATTGAGCCTCCAATGTTACCCTATCTAATCGTGCTTATTCTTTAGACAAGGGTTTCTCATGCTCTCAGTGTAAGCTTAATTCTGTGCGTGTGTGTGTTTTAATAAAGCATCTGCTGGTTCCTATCTGACACTGCTGTCCTGCAGTCGCGTACGAAAGAGGAAGAAAGTGGAAGAGAGAAACACAGAGAGACAGAGCAGCAGAAATAGAATATATCAGGACAAAAATAAGATAGGGCTTTTTATAAACCCAGATTTCATACTATCTACCACAATGTGGAAATGATGATGACACAGAGCAGTATTTGTCTGGCCGAAGTCAGGGACCAACCAAGCCCTAGAGCTGCTTCTCTAAAAATGCAAAATATTTACTAGTTCCAGTTCTTAAATGTAAGAACGTTCTGCTTCTCTCTTGTTTCATATCATCGTGGAGGCCCTTAGGCTCTGGGGAATTGTGCTGATTATTTTTCACTATGACATTTCAAAGAGCAAACAACTGATTAATTTAAACAAAGAACAGGACTGATTGATAATTTAAGTAATCAGTCGTTGCTGTACTTGGGTCACCTTAACCAACTATGCACAGTGACTGTCACCGCAAGACATGCTTTCTGCTGAGGAGGAGGAGGACGCAGTCTCTGACGGATTATCTGTTTTTCACTAACGGTCTGTTTTCACTGCGGGTTGTGTCGTGTCTGCACTCTGTCGTGCCTGTGCTCTAAAACTGCAGGCACAGGACTAAATTGGCTGTTGAATGCAGAAACAAAGTCCATGTTTGGTATGTCTGGTAACGGAGTCTGAGAAAAAGAAAGAGGGAGGAAGGAGTCCTTGTATGTGCACACTCGTCGTGCAGAAACGTGCTCAGGTTGGAGCTGAAGGTGGCATAATTACACGTTTTATAATCTGTCCACTTCCAACACCTTTCTGGCTGTGAAAGAAGATATATCAAACCTGTTTTGGAGGTGAATTTACCAGAGTAAAGATTCAAAAGATTATAGAACTGACTGCCAATCACAAATAACCTTCTAACATGCATGTGTATATGATAAGAAATAGAAAATATATATATTTACGGTCAGTTTCCGTCTCTTCCCTCTCCTCTATTCCTCCACTCATCCTCCCACACAGCATCATTTCTCTCTCTCTCTCGCCCCATCTTCCCTACTCCCTAATCCATCTTTCACACATTCAGATGCATTATTTTGTATTATTATGGTGCTTGGTCCCTCCATGGCAGCCAGGTGTCTATTTATGGACTGTACCAATGACAGGAATGACAGGGGGGAGGGGAGCCAGTGACTCATGAAATGGGGAAGGATTATAAAGCAGAATAGCCTCCATTTAGAGAAATTAGTCCTTTGTGGCGGTCTGTTGTTCCGCTTCTTTCATGCTGGTGAAGACTACAAGGAGGACAGCGTCGATATCTAAAAGCCAGCATGTGCTCACTGAATAGCAAAAATAAAAGGCTGTGATTAGAGTGAGGATGAGTCAGTCTTGTAAGAGGACGGGCTCTCCTCCTACAGAGTCACTTTTCAGCGATCAACTTTGTCCGAGCTGGCATCTGGGGCACGGCATCTGTATCATCTGTATCCGGAAAAAGATACCTGAAGACTGAAATCAGTGGCTGCTTGCCATGCCACCTACCTATGTGATATATCTCTCTCCTACCTCAGCTGCAAGCTAAGACACAATTGCAGCGACACAAAAGCAGCAGCAGAGGGTGGACACTTGGGTGAAAAGTTAATGTGACATACCTGTAAATCAAAGTGTATCTTCAATTTTTGATTTACTTTTGACAATATAAACATGACCCAGTCAACCTTCAAATGGTTAAAGTCAAATTTGCAGAATATTAAAAAAAAATAGGTGCCAGAGAAAGTTAGCAACTGCAACTAAAGATTATTTTCACTTCACTAATTATTTTATTTGGCCTATTAAATGTCACAAAGTAGTAAAAAAGAAACCCATCATAATTCCCTAAAGCCCAAGACTTGCCATTTTTAAAATAACCTAAATGATTACCTGATTATCAAAATTATTGCATTTTAATTTGCCCTAAAACAACTAATTAAACAATCAACTAATCATTTTTAGCCCTAGCAGCAACAGTAACAAATAAATGGATTAAAAAAAATGTAATCACTCCCATCTATCAACCTCATCATACGTTTCATTTACAACTCACCCCGTGACGATTCATTCTGAAACTGCATTCAAACCACAAGAGACAGCGGTACAAGCAGCACAAAGTGCCCCATCTCGAGGATCTCCAGGCTCTATGCACATCCTGTGGACTGGCACAAGCAACTGGGGGATAAAATGGCAAACTAATTGCCCTGTGAGGACACTATGAAGCGTAATTATGTTATTAAGCAGATGTTTGTCTTCCGTCTTAGTCTGTTTAACTGATAGCCATCTCTCAGTCATTAAGGACTCACAGATCATGACAGAAATCAACAGAAGATTGAGAGAGCACACTGCAAATGATACAGCAGGTGGTGAGCTTCTTCTGAGCAGCACAATCAAGACACATTAATAAACCAGTGTTAAGAATAAGTGGCTGAGTAGCCTTGACAAGCACAAGTAACAAACCAGTGAAAGTGATGAGCAAGTAGATGCAGGAGAGGGACAGAAAGGCAAAGCAGGAGGATGAATAGAGCAGAGATCGATACCTAAATGAATACAGCGAGAGATACATGGATGTATAGAGGGAAGAGGGATGAAATGAATGTATGACAACCTAAGAGGTGGATAACTCAAAAGGGGAGAGACCGTGGGGTCAATAAAAGAGGAGAGTCTATTAGGTTTTCAATCTGTGCTGCCCCAGGCAACCTCCCAGGCTTTGAGAAACACACAGGATAAGGGAAGGTACTGACACACACACACACACACACACACACACACACACACACACACACACACACACACACACACGCACGCACACACACACACACACACACACAAACACACACCTCTCTGTGATCTAAACAGGCTCAAGAAATGGATCTAACCAATGATTTTAGTAGCCTTGCTGCGGCTTACTGAGTTTTTCCACCAATGCAAAGCTCTGATGGAGCATACTTCTTGCCAAGGAGTGAGAATGCGTCATGCATTGCACAAGTGTGTATGTGCAAGTGTGTTTATTCAATGTCTGGTTTGACAAAACCTGTTCCTGTGAGCTAGCTAAAGTTGACAGCTCGTTTCTTCTGAATTTACACCCACGCCTGTGTCTTAAACTCTGTGACACACACACACAAACACACTGGGCTGGCAGTCTAAATGAGCTTATTTTTGACTCCTCCTTCCGAAGGCTTCCTCCAACACAAACAGGTCTCCTTTGAGTTTACATTCCTAATCCTTGTTGTAAGACTGCTTGCATGTCCAGACAGAGTTACGGCACAACACCTGAGGCAAGCACATCATACACACACACTACTTCGTATGGATTAATTAAGAAAAAGCAAACAACAGGCAGTCGGCACTATCAAAACACAGAGTGTCCTCCGGTGCTCTGTAGTGAAGCGAGAACATACCTGTGTTGGAAAGCTGCCTGAGAACTGACGCGAGTCCGAGTGAGAATGAATTAAGGGGACACCCACACACAAACGCAGCCTTCCCCGCTGATTACCTCATTTCCTATTACACATATGCTTTGGGACCTTCTTTTTTTTCAGGAAGTGAGAGGACCAATAAGACCGAGGGCTTGAATAGAGGGGAGAAAGGAAGCAGAAAGAAAGACAAAGTGGGTGGTTTTAAGAGCAGCAGGGCTGCCCCAGCCGCTTTTTCCTGTGGTACCGGTACAAAACTACTGGTTTGGATGATAATGACAATGACACATACATTACGAAGCCCTCGACGAATTAAAGTCTAAACTGGCTAATGTAACTTCAGCAGACTTCACTCCTGTACAGCCACACCCAAACCACTGATTAACTGTTTAACTGCACTAACCAACATCAAAACAAGGCACTGTAACAACACGACTCCACCCAAAATCTACCAACAAGCTGAGGTGTCAACTGTAAACACGCTGGACCAGTGACTACCAGCATGTTTTAACTTGAATGGAAGCAAAAGCTGCTAAGGCACTATTTTGAGGAGCTGTGGGGCATCCAAATAAAGGTTGTGACAGGGTTATATAACCGTGGTCATAAAGGGCAGAGCCTCTAACATGCCCCGAGCTCACTGCTTCACCTGAGCTCGTGCTCATCAGCCGTGCTAAGAGCTTTTTACATTGTTTGCCCACTCCTAGGACTTTTGCATTTTGTTTTGACATCTCTCTTCAGTTCATATCACAGCTTTTCACGCTGTCTACTGCTGTATTCTTTATTTGGACTATCTTGGCCTACGGTTAACCCTGTTGCATCACCGCCTCCCACCTTGCTCTCCCCTCTGGTCTTCTTCAATAGCAGGTTGCATATAGCTAAAAAAGGGGAGGTTGTGCTATTCTGTTTGTTTTCTTTTCTCATCTTTCACACACACACACACACACACACACACACACACACACACACACACACACACACACACACAAGGCAGAAGACTGCTGGTAGCTAAGTAGACATGACAACAGAATCTGTGGTTTGTGTGTGTGGTTTCTGCCGCTGAGGAAGACAGATACAGAGATCTGACAAGGAGGAATCCTCTTATAGCAGCCCACGCTCCTTTCTCCTTTGCCTCTAAGCCAGTGATGCATCTTCACCTCTCCTCGCATCCCCTCAATTCCCTATCTTCTTGCGGCAAGTGAGCCTGAAGATACCAATGATTAACATCACTGATTTTTCAATTTAGCGCTCTCCTTTGTCGCCTTTTTCCTCTCCATTTGTCTCAGCTTTTGTTGCCACAGTTGGATAACTCTCTCGTAATCTATTAATGCTCAGCCCTGGAATTTCACATCTAAATACCACTTTTGCTTCGGATAATTAGCTTTATTTCTGTGATTTTACACAGAGCTAAAAGTATGTGGCATCCACTGATGTCTATGCGTACAAAAATATACTTTTGCTGGGACTATCACCTCCTATGTTTCACCTGTTTTGTGCTTGTGTGCAGAATTAAATAAAAAAAAGATTTCAATGGTTTTCACTGCCCAAGCTGTCAGGATATTTCATGAACCCACGGGCATGGGTGACTCTATCTAACTGCAATGCTGGATGACAACAGAGCTCGTGCGATCTTCTTGCTCCATGACCTGCAGGGCTTCACTGTCAAAAAGCATTAAAAGGCTTGAAACACTAGCAGCTACTGATGCCACACATTAACAAGCCTGGGTACACTTTTTTTACGGGTGGACACACATATATTCACATCCTAGTGATACCACTTTCGCCCACCCAACAAACCCATCTATAGCTACAGGACAAGCTTCTGCTTAATAACAAAGGCAAACACACACACATATATGGAAAGCAAAGGGCAACCTATGAACCAAGCCGCAAGCTGTATCTTATTGAAGCACCACCAGAAGCACAGCCCTTGTGAAGGGTACAGATCACAGAACATTTTTAAACTTTTGACATGCACAGTAGTGAAGGACCTCTTTTCATACAGCAGGACTGCCATGGGGCTCTGCGGCAAAGCTTCACAGTGATTCCCATCCTACAGGAAACCCCTAAACTGGAGTCATCACATGACAGCTATTAAAAAAATCCTAACAACGCATTCTCTAACATACCAGTCTGCGATGGTGTCTTTGCCCCTGCCAAACTGGGGCACACACACACACACATAGCAATACATGAATCACCTGAGGAAGTATCTTAAGGTCCTGACAGATCACACACACATGCAGCTGATACTGAACAGGATAAAGTCAGGTACAAAGTCTGTCTCTGCGACAAACGTGACTCAATCTACCACTGTAGCGAAATGGCACAATGACAAGCTCGTTTGCTGAACATATAAGGAAACCTTCCTGTTTTATTTCATGTTATCAAACGTAAGCTATGTAAAATAATAACTACACTTGTCCCCTGACGCTGCTGACCAGCTAGTTTGGCACAATGACAACTGGTACCAGTTTGTGTTTATACAGCGTGAAATTCTTTCTCAAGGTTTTGGTAGCTCAAGGGCAAACATTAGCTTTCCCAGAAATATAATTCAGTGTAATTGTTAACTAGTATCAGGCAGAGACTGTAAATGAATCCTCCGCCGTCACACACTCTGTGTTTCGGCTTGCTGAATGACTTCTAGCTGTCACAACGGGTGCTTACAGATTAGCTAGTTAGCTAGCTCGGCTAAGGCGCGACACCAAGTTAACAGGGGAAGTTACTGTTTACTTACGGGCATGCTATCTGTCAATTTCCTGGTATCGCTGTCCTCTATCGTTCCGACGAGACGAGTAAACGGGTATCACTTCGTTACTCCATAAATCTCCTCAATAATTCATCAACATCAGCTCCTTCCATCTTCATTACTTTCTCCACTCAGACTACCTTAGACGAGGGGTCTCGGTCTCCGCGGAGTGACAGGCGTCTGAGCCAATGAGTGAACAGTATATAATATCATTGCCACACCCCCAAGCGCAACATCCAATCAGGTTAGACTACTGGCTGCAGTTAATAATTTCCACGATCATGGTAGGTTGTTGCTGTCAGTCACTGCTCTTTGACAGCAGAGTGATCTACCAGAAGTGATTTTAATAAATCACATAAATAAGTAATTAATTGACAGTTGGTTTGGGCTTGCTTTCTAAGAATAATTTATTTTACTGCATCTTATAAGCTGCAGTTGAACGGTGTTTAGTCCATAACTGCCTTTGATCCATCTGATAAAAATATATTAATTCTGAGTATAATCAGATAGGCTACATTACTTCATCCATTTTGTCGCCCAAACATGTCATCAAAGTCATGAATATCATTATTAATATAGTCTGCCCTCATTAAACAAATACATTTTTTAAATCAATTGTTTATTGCTTTTAATTCCCAAACTTTTACATTTAGAGATGAACAGCTCATTCTCAGGTTTTAACCAGCACACCCTGCACCCTTAATGCTAAATTAATCTGTAAAGCTTAAGGTGAAGGCAGTATTCTAAAACTGTCTCCGTCGCATTAATAATGCATGACCACTTGACAATGACCTCTGGAACAATGGATTTTCCGAAATTAATTATCAAGATGGCATATGACCATGTGTTTGTTTGCTTTCACATTAATAGCAGATGGAAAGCTTGGGGTTTTAATCAGTTAATAAATGCATTGGCTTTTGTGGAGAATAATCAGTAAATCTGCTCCCTTTAAATGTTACAATAACAAAACACTACACACACAATTACGACAAACATCTAGTCCAATTCCCACTGCTGCTATAGGAAACTATCTTCTGTCTCTATTGGCTTATATAAAAAAAAGTGTAATCCAGTGCAGCTCACAACCATAAGACAAGCTCTCCTCATGACAAAGATTTGCAAAATTTAAGCATCTAAATCAGGTTAAAAAATGCTTAAAAAGAAAAAAGTCACACATTTATTATTTCGACACGTGACTCTGAAATTTAGGGGATCTTTATCCATGTAGTGCAATTTCTGAGAAACAGACTAAATGCATATGAATTGAGGAGCAACTGTCAGCATAGAAAAGTGAGTCTGCAGTGCCCCCTACTGTTAGCTGGTAAGATTAAACCCATCCAGGAAGAAACTAAATCTTCACGCAGACAATATATCTTAAGTGTTTAAGTGTGTCTCTGCTACATTTCTTAAAATGCTGATAAGACATTTAAAAGGCAGATATCATTGCAAGTCTTTGTGTACATATAACAAACATGATACAACAGGCTGCAATAAGCAGAGTATACTTGGTACATTTAAACGCATGCATGCATGGCGTTCTAGCAGTGCATAATTTTCAAAGAGTGTGTATAACCCCTGTAATAATTTGAATCCTGTATGCATGCATTGTAATTGGTGGATTCAAATTAAGTATCTAAAATGTGCATGAACTACAGATGAGCCCCTGCTATCTCTGCAGCCTCAGTGAGGACTTCCCCAGCCTGTTGTCTGTATCCCAGCGACAACTCCTTCGCCCTCCTCACTTCCTTCAGGTTCTCCTCCAGGTTCTCATTCAGTCTTCCCTGCTCCTGGTAAGACGCTGCAGCAGCCCTCACTTGTTCAGCCATTTGATCCTTGCAACGGAGCAGCCAGCCAATCATCTCTTGAAGCGTGGTACCCTTTGAGATTGTGGCTTTGGCACTCTCTGAGATTCCCTTTACTTCATCCTGAGCCAATCGCAAATGCGGAGGCAGCGGTTCCTCCTCACTTTCATCTACCGAAAGCACATTGAGGGAGAAGTCATAGCCCTTCAACTTCAGCGTGATCCTGTACCTGGCCTCTGAAAGCAAGAGAGAGATGGAGATCGAAACAGAGAAACAAAGGAAACAGAATATTGAAGCAAGGAAACCTGCCACTGCATTGCCTGAGTGTGCCACTTACCATGCTCCTCTCTGATCCTCCCCATACATTCAGATAAAGTCAGGGTGTCATTGCGGTTACAGCCGTAGACCTGACGCAGGTTGCTGATATGTCTGACCATAGCCTCATAGCGCTCGTGCTGTTCGTTGAAGGTCTCGGCCATGTCACAAAACCTCTGGTCCAGCTCAGGCATGCACACTCGCCTCATCACCAGCTTGCCAATCCGCTTCACAGTCTGTGCATCTGAGTGTATCACACAACAGGCACACACAAACAGAACCCATGTAGTTGAAATTCATCCATAACTTTATGCAGTTGAAGTTTACAGGTTTGAGAGATAAGACACATGAACATCTAGAGAAATTATGTACCACTGTGTGCTGGCCGGGTCTGTCTGGCTGAGCTAGCTCCACTCAGGTCAGATGGGGTGGGGTGCAGGAGAGGCTGCCTCTGAAACACAGAAGCAGAGTTGTTTGTCGTCTTTACGTAGAATGAGTTTGTCTTTTAGGTGTCACTTTCAGAGAGAGAAATAAAGCACTTTGTTAGTGTACAGGCTGCTGGAAATTCACTAGAAGAAGTAGAAGAAGAAGAAATAAAGCACTTACAAGGCTCACCTGGACACATGTAACCACTGGGTCATAAAGTCAGTGCACCACCCAAGTGTTCATGTTTCAAATGAAAAGTGTCTCGTGTGGTTTATGGTAACCTTATAATACTTTAAGGGTTTATTGTATCACTGGACTTTGTACAGGTGACAAAACAATAAAATTATAGTGATTTAGTTTAATTTTTCCTTTTCCTGTGAGACACAATGAAAATATTGTCAGGGGTACTTTTTATCTGTGACAGCATGATTCAAATACAACAAATCTTATAATGGTATAATAATAAATCTGCGACACAATAGCAGGAGTGTAATGTCACTATGTTGACACCCAAGTGGTCATAATCACAAAAAGACACACTAAACAACTACAAAACAAGCAAAACAATAACAAAAGTGACAGTAAATGACATAAAAAGACACAAAATTACTTCAGTAAGACATAAAATGACACACACAACAACAAAACGACACAAAACAACCAAAAGGAGACACATATTGAAATACAAAAACACACTAAATCACCACAAAGTCTGTGTCTTGCTCCTATGTAGGGGAGGTGGAGGGGCCTTCTGCATATGTGAGCCCAGGGGCCAATTGTCTCATAACCCGGCCATGGATGTAGCTCTGATCATTCTTAGATTACACTAGCACTAGTGGGTCACCCAATAATCTCACTGAAGCAAAGCACTGAACAAGTTTCTCGTCTGAACTTGACTACAACGCAATAACATGTACACAAAAGCCTTTAAACAAACACGTACCTCATCGCTGGCGGAGTTTTCACCCGAGAAGCAGCAACAGCAGAGAAAACGGAGCATATTCCTGCAGCTCTGGGGTCTCTCGATTTGTTCTCGGGTCAATTATTTCTGACAATTGCATGTGTCGTCCGCACATTCCTAATGACGTCAGCGTCATGCGACTCTTGTAAAACTTTTCTTCCTGGTTATGTTTTCTTGAGTTGCTGCTCTGATGTGAGCGTGACAGATAGACAGGTGCACCTACAGGTGAGCTGCAGCGAGGTAAACAAAACTCTGCTGTCGCCATTGGCTGTGTGAACTCCTTGGCTGTAGTAAATTAAAAAAAATGCTGTACCAAGGGAAACAAACGACTAAAGTGCTTCTTGTTTGTTTGTCTTGAATACCAAAACGTGTTTAGTATATCTGCAAACTGTTTTAAAGGAGGAATCAGTTTCGCAATCCTGCAGGTTGATGTGTAGTTTCTCATATCTGTCGGTAGGGGGCGAACGCGAGCATCTTCAACAAAAGCAAAACCGTAGAAGAAGAAAACCACCAACCAAGCTAGTTCTAGCATACAAAATACCACTACGCTAACCCGTTTTATCATTATTTAACATGACAGCAAGTTTATAGTTATGATTTAATTCGCTCTACGAGTTTTTAAGGAGCAGCTCTCGTCAAATTGGCGGCTTTTTAATTATTAATTTCACAACAAGCTGCTGGCTGCTAGCGAGCACAGTGTGAGCGGCTGAGCGACAAAGAGCACAGCTGCTGCAGCTGCACACTGCTGGCTGTCAAAGTGTTGTAGTTACATTTCAGCTGAACAGGTAACAGTAATCAGGCTAAACATGACGGGGGTGGCCTCTCCAGAGAAGGCGGCGAGCGCCAAGAAGAAGAGCGAGAGGAAGTGTGCCACCAAAGAGGAGTACAGACAGCTGTCCAGCATCATGGGAGTCATGAACAACCTGAGGAAACAGGTGTGCGTGCGTGAGTGTCAGATACAAAAGAGGGCAAGAGTGCATGTGTATGTGTGTAACAGCATTTACTGTAAATGTGTGTCCATCTCTGTCCTGATGCTTTGTGTGTGTGTGTGTTTTCTTCAGGGTACTCTCTGTGATGTGACCCTGGTGGTTCAGGGGAAACACTTCCCAGCCCACAGAGTAGTACTGGCTGCTGCAAGCCACTTCTTCAGCCTCATGTTTACCAGTAAGTGTGCACACTAAAGCACATTATCATAAACAAACATGCTTGGTATTTTGTACATTGGGTCCAGGTGGACCACAGCAATGTGAAAATTGCCTCTGAGATGTGTGAATATTGAGTATGAAGATAAAGAAACTCCCAGTGGAGTCGTCAGATTTTATGATCATTATTAAAGGCCTAGTGTGCAGGATGAAGTGGCATCTAGCTGTGAGGTGGCAGAACTGAAACTTCTCCTTTGTGACAAGCCCGTTGGAGAACTCTTGTGGCCGAGCAATGACTGTATATACACCGATCAGCCAAAACATTAAAACCAGTGGTGGGTGAAGTGAACTGCTCAGGAATGGTCCGAGGAACATGACAAAGAGCTCTAGGTGTCGATCTGGCCTCCAAATCTTCCACATCCCAGACTGATTGAGCATCTTGGGAAGTGCTAGTACTCCACCTCACAACTGACAGGTCTTAAATGATCCAAAGCCAGCCCAAAGGTCCTGTGTCCATTCCTTGACATGTTGAGACAAGTCTGATCCAGGGAGGCCTCACTGTGGATTAGGGGTACATCTGGGGTCCCAGCACATCCCAAGGATACTCAATCAGATTTGGATCTTGGGAATTTGGAGGCCAAGTTGATCCCATGTTCCTCAGGCCATTCCTGAGCTGCTCCTGCAGTGTGGCATGGTGCATTTTCCTGCTGGGGGGCCACTGCCATCAGGGGTTATCATTGCCGTGAAGAGGGGTTACTTAGCCCACAGCAGTGTTTGGGTGAGTGGAGGGCGTCAAGTGGCATCCACATGAATGCCATGACCAAAGATCTCCCAGTAGAACATTGCATTGTAACAAAATGATCAGTGTTATTCACTTCACCCGCCACTGGTTTTAATGTTTTGGCTGATCGGTATAAAATATGGACAATGCAAATCTGCTTCCTCCCGCTGTGCAAAAATGAAGTCAGAATATCCTTGATACAGCTGCTGCCATCTTGCGTCGTTGACGCCACTTGGAGCCACATCGAGATCCTGCTGCAATAGTGATCACAAGTACACCGATAGGCACACGCAGCTGTCAGTCATCACAGCAGACCCCATTTTATACCATCAAATAACTTTTATAACCAAACTTATCAGACAGATGAACACTTGGACTTAAATCAGCACAGCAAAACTACTTAAATGACAGAAACTGTCCTTTGGAAAAATGTATTTGATGTGTACTTTTTTTTAGTTTGATCCACATCCCGTCTGCTAACATGGAGGAGGTGGGGTAAATGACCTATACTGCAGCTAGCTAGTCATGTTGTCCATCTTTATTATACAGTCCATGTTGTTGACACAAAAACACAAATGGTCCTATCTAGAGCTAGTGTTGTGATTTGTCCGTTCTGGGCTACCGTAGAAAGAACATGGCGGACTCTGTGGGAGAGGACCAGGCCTTCTGGAGCGCTGTTCAGCCTTGTAGGCAATTTTCCCCAGTGGCCATTTGTGGTATTGCATGAAAAAAAGTCCCCTGCAGCCCAAAAAGCTTTTTTCCGTTGGGCCACCATTATAAAGAGACATCTCTAAATCTATGGACAGGACATCTCGAACTGCAAACAAGGTCAATTATGACTCTTTCTATCATGATTTTTTGAAAGAAAGGTTTTATATTTGTATAACTTTTCTGGAGCTGAGATAAGCAATGAACAAAATCTTGTGGTATCTAGTTATTACTTTAAATCTATGGAGAGGACCTGCTCCATATGTAGATATAAATGGAAAACACAGCCATTCTTTTTTTCCCGGTGATTCTAAATGAATGAAAATATGAATATTACATATCATTTCTGCCAATAGATGACCCTAAATCCTACACACTGGACCTCTAAATATTAAAAGTCTCAATTATAAGCCTTGATAGTGTAATAAAAAAGATCATTTTTTCTCAACACAAGGACTCTTTTGGCTTTTAATGAGCAAGATGCTTTATTTTCCTTCATGACGACTACCTCCTTTCCCTCACCTCCAGCCAGAATGATGGAGTCGATGTCCCATGAGGTGGAGCTCAGGAGTGCCGAGCCTGAGATCATTGAGCTGTTGATTGAATTTATCTACACAGCACGGTGAGACTCTTGACCAAACGTACAGCATCAATAGTGACACGTACTGTAGGAGTGGTCGTTCTGAGGCATACAGGCACAATTTAAAATGTACATACTGTATGAGACTGTGGCTTAATTGCTTAGAAAAACCACTATACTTCACAACAGATTAGGCCATCCTCTTTTAACTCTTACTTTCACCCAATTTCATCAGAAACACCTCTTTGATGATGAAGTGTGTGTGTACGTGTGTGTGCCAGGATTTCTGTGAACAGCAGTAACGTCCAGTCGTTGCTTGATGCAGCCAACCAGTATCAGATTGAGCCTGTCAAGAAGATGTGTGTGGAGTTTCTCAAAGGACAAATTGATGCAACGAACTGCCTTGGTAAGATCAAAAATACAATCAAGTCAAATGTTATTTGCTTTTGCAGCACAATTATGAAACTACCAGACTAAGGGACAAATATTTCTAGCTGAGTGAGTTTCAACTGGTATTTGTGCCTGGCTTGTACCAGTAAAGCATTAAGTTATTTTTCTCCATGTGTTTGAGTCATGCCTGCCACATCCTGTAACTTACTAGACTGACTGCTCCTTGTGCAGGTATTTCCTCCTTGGCAGACTGTATGGACTGTCCTGAGCTAAAGGCAGCAGCAGAGGACTTCTTCCAGCTCCACTTCACTGAAGTGTACAAACTGGACGAGTTCCTACAACTGGATGTCACACAGCTCACACACCTACTGCACCAGGACAAACTCACTGTCCGTGCTGAGGCCCAGGTGCACATCTACAAATTCTTTGACTGTATGCTTAATTTCTTTTGTGCTTAGATTTGTAAGAAAAGGCTAAAGGTCTGCGATGCTCATAGAAACTGACTGTTGGTATTTTGGCCCTTAAGTTCAGGAACATAGCAAAAAAACACATCCCTAACAATGTTTTGTGAAGTTATGTGTACAAATTATGAGAAATACTTAAATTTTACAAGTTGGATTGCTAAATAATTGGTGTTTCATCACATCGGAACAGAAACAATATCCCCCATAACCTGTGTGTTCCTGTTTTGTTGTTGTATTTGTGTGCAGATTTATGACGCAGCAGTGCGCTGGCTAAAGTACGATGTGTGTAACAGACAGCAGCACATGGTGGAGGTGTTGGGTTGCGTCCGCTTTCCTCTGGTCTCCAAAACCTTCCTCTCCAAGACGGTGCAGGCTGAGCCCCTCATCCAGGACAACCCACAGTGTCTCAAGATGGTCATTAGTGAGTAGGAAGAGACACATGCACACAAGCCATTACTCACAAGTGAACACACATAACACTGAGTGCATTACATTCATAGGAACGAGGACAAAAACATTGGTGTAGTATATTTGCATCATATTCTGTTATAGCAGTGGATGGTTATATTTTTATTATTGTTAGGGATTCATTTTTAAGGTTTTAGGCAGGCTCTAGCAGATATATAACAAATGAGCCACCTCGACAAATGGTGTTAACTCACCTAACTCTCCAACACTGAATAAAAGTCTTCATGTTTATATATTTGGCCGACAGTATCTCATATTGTACATAAATTAAGATTAAGCTAAAACTGCTGTGGCGCTAAGGTCTACTGGGTTGACATCAGCACACACACACATAAAACAAAAATAAAACAGTCTTTTGTCCCAGGTGGAATGCGCTACCACTTGCTGTCCCTGGAGGATCGGGAGGATCTGGGAGAGAGCAGCCGACCGCGACGCAAGAAGCACGACTACCGCATCGCTCTGTTTGGTGGCTCCCAGCCTCAGTCCTGCCGCTACTTCAACCCCAAGGTACTGAGCTTAAGTCAGTAAATGCTGTACAGATCTGTACTCTTCAGAAACTTCAGAACTCTCCTCAGTTGAAACAGTGTTTTTAACCTCTTGGGCTTCACAGTGATTTCAATAGTGTGTTTCATATTCATCAGATCAGATATTGCGTAAACAAACAAGTGTTTAAGTGTCAGTCTGGCTTTCCACGCAGGACTCCACCTGGACAGACATCCGCTGCCCCTTTGAGAAGCGCCGAGACGCCACAGCCGTCTTCTGGGACAATGTAGTCTACATCCTGGGTGGCTCACAGCTCTTCCCCATCAAGCGCATGGACTGCTACAACGTACTGAAGGACAGCTGGTACTCCAAGCTGGGCCCCCCCACGCCTCGCGACAGCCTGGCTGCCTGCGCTGCACAGGGCAAGATCTACACATCTGGGGGGTCAGAAGTGGGTGAGCACAGGGAGGTGGAAGGGGTTATGGGTGAAAGACTTCCCTCTGCTGGAAGCATTTAACCACAGTGTCATGTACTGTATGTGTGTGTCTGCAGGCAGCTCTGCCCTCAACCTTTTCGAATGCTACGACACGAGAACAGAGTCCTGGCAGGTGAAAACCAGCATGCTGATGGCCCGCTGCAGCCACGGCTCAGTGGAGGCCAACGGGCTCATATACGTCTGTGGAGGCACAGTGGGCAATAACTTGTCAGGCAGGGTCCTCAACAACTGTGAGGTTTATGACCCGAACACTCAACAGTAAGTCTCACTAACATTTTTTATATTTTATTGAATGGGCTCTGAAAAGCTTTCATCAAACCAAGAGGTCATAGAAATGTCTCCATGAAGACGTTATAAGTTTTCTATCCTGACAGTAATCATATGCACACGCACACTACAGTGATAAATCTCATAACGTTGTGTTGCACACTTATCTCTGTTACTCTTCTTAATCTCTTCCTTGTTCCTCTGTCTGTCTCTCCGTCTTCCTGCCCTCAGATGGAGGGAGCTGTGTGGGATGAGAGAAGCCAGAAAGAACCATGGGCTGGTGGTGGTCAACAGCAGGATCTATGCTGTCGGAGGGCAGGGGGCACTAGGTACCAAAAAGCTGATATTAATAGAACCACCACAGTGATGATGAATGAGCTATACTGTAATGATACTTTTGTGTTTCTACTACTGCAGCATATGTGGCCTCTGTATGATTCTTTTTTTGTGTGATGGTCTTTTTTAGGTGGACTGGACTCGGTGGAGTACTATGACATTGCCAGTAATGAGTGGCGTGCTGCTGCGGCGATGCCATGGCGAGGCATAACGGTGAAGTGTGCAGCAGTCGGCGAGGTCATCTACGTACTGGCAGGGTTTCAGGGTGTGGGCAGGCTCGGACACGTCCTGGAGTACCACACCGATACTGACAGGTCAGTGCAGTAAATAAAACAGATTAATAAATAGGCATTGAATTCTGACACTAATAGTCGTACTTATTTAAAACCTGGTTACGTCACCATTACTGAAAGTTTTGATCTCTCTTCTTTGTGTTCAGATGGGTTACTTGCAGCAAGGTGCGTGCGTTTCCCGTCACCAGCTGCCTGATCTGCGTGGTCGACACATGTGGGGTCAACGAAGACGAAGACATGGACCTCATAGACTCTCAGTCACACGCTGCAGCCACTGCCTCTACATCTGCCTCAACGTCATCATCCTCATAGTACAAGAAGAGGATTCAGTGTATGTTAAATTGTGACATTTTATGACTGTTGTGACAACTTTGGCGTTTGTCCTCTGGTCGAATGAGGAGCTGATTGACAGAGGGCAATGCCTGACAGCTAATGTGAATATCCACGTGTGTATTTAGGCAGAAAACTGGTTATGGTTTTTAAATATGTCCAGTAGCCAAATTTCTTGTGAACTTTTAGCTGTGCCAGAATTGTAGGTCCTAATGTTAAAGTGCCAGTGAAGCAGTATTCCTCAAATTTAAGGGAACAAGGAGACTTTTGAGGTTGGATACTCGGACTGTTTTTTTTTTTTTTTAAAAAAGATAAACCAAAAAAAGATTGATTAATACAGGGGGAGATGTTTTTAATTTAATTTCTTGGTCCTTATTTTAAAGAATTTTGTGATGTTTTTGTTGCTTGTGACGTCTGTACTGTTACAGAGTGTAAAAAAGGAGTGTGTCTATGTTCCCCAGCTCAATATCCTCTTAATATAACTATTTAAGGGGACCTTTTAAGGGTTTTTTTCTCAAGGGTCACTTGTTCAGTTTGTTTCCCTCGGTCAAAATGTTGAAATCACCCACCTACAGCTTAAAGCCTACTGATGTCACACTCCTTGAAACCTACACCCTCAAATTTGTGGACAAGACGGACTTGATTTTAGACACTGATACCTCAACAGTGGCAGAGCGGATTTTTACAATTCAAACTGCATTTGAAATGTCCACATCCCTTTGTTCTTTTGCAGTTTGAACAGTGAAGTTAGCAAATGAGGACCCTAGGAACATAAGGATGGCCTCTTTGCTGAAGTTAGACTGCATTTATGAAAAGCTGTATCTTGTGTTGTGTACATATTTAATAAGAGTACTTTGGTAACACACTGTAACTTAAAACATGCTTTATAAAGACTGAGTTAACATTTTATTCCCAGCCGTATGTGGTTATGACTCAAAACTAGTTGAATGTGATAATTGAATAAAAAAAAAAACATGTCAATAAATTTGATTTATATCTTTTATTACAGAAAGATGAGTAAACTTGAGCACCAAATTCATAAGTTTGAAGGCATCTGCGATAATATAAGATTTGCTCATTAAGATGACATTAGCTGCCATACAGTTCAGAGATGATAAAATAAAACATCTCTATACATTCACTGTTTAAATCTTGTGTTGACATTGACTAAATAAAACTGTCAGGTTGAAAACATGCATAAATTACTGTGATGTTACTTTAATAAAAGCTCTTATAAATCTGCTAAAATATGGCAAGAGTGTGCTTTAGGAAAACAGATGCTTGATATGCCTTTACATCACTTGATTTGAGACAGCAACAGAAGTTTTCACAGGCAGGTAAATGTCAGTCAGGGAGGTTAAATTAGTGCAATACAATTAAAAGGATAGAATCTTAGTGGTCAACATTTAGAGGTGTCGTTCTTCACTTGTGACACTGTAGCATTCCCTGAGTGTGTTTAATAAAACACTGGAATGTCCTTCCTCATTTGGCCCCTAGCAAGTGCTTCATATCGATCAGTTTTTATTCTCTGCCTCCTCAATAATCATCATCAGACTCTTCCTCGCTCATCAGGAGAGCAAACCTGTTGTTTATTGCTTCAGCTCCTCCCCTCCTCCCTCCCTTCCTCTTCCTCTCCCACCTCCTCCTCCTCCTCTTCCTCTTCCTCTCCTTCCCCGGCCTCCGCCTCTCCTCCCTCTCCCTGCTGCAGAGGAGGGATGGGTTTTGGAGCTGCAGTTCCTCACAGCGTCCACCAGGGAGGAGTAGAGTTGTCCGGATAAGTGACCCCCACCTAGGAGGGATTCAGCTGCTTGGCCCCCTTTCAGATACCTGAGGAGGCCGTGCACCAAGGTACCACTGTACAACCTGAGACACACACACACACACACACACACACACAGGGAGGCAACCAGATTACAAAAAATATGTTTTTTCTACTGAACCATGGTGATATCTGCAGATATGTTTAGATTTACCCCATAGTCCAGGCCCTTCAGTATATTCAGACAAACTTTTGATGAGCTATATGTTTTTTGGAATTGCTAAAACACAAGAAATATGACATCTCAAAGTCTCTGTGGTAGCCATTTTAAATTGGCTAGTATACACTGTTTTTTTTTTTTTTAAAGAAATGGCATGTTCCAAGCTATGCAGACTACTGGTGGCTAAACATACATTTTATTTATTAAGAAAATGACCTATGAGAACTAAGGAGAATCTCATGGTAATTACATAAATTTCAGACAGTTGATATAACAACTAGTGTTTTCATGATTCTGGAGTTTCTAACTTCAAAAAAATACCTTGACAAATATTGATAAGAGCTAACCATTTTTGATACTAAAATTGAAATTGAGGGCATACAAGTTAGATTTTTTATTAAACATAAAAACGTAATAAGGCTGTAACACGACAACGATGACTTTTATTTCCTTGGTTAGTAGCAGAGAACAGCAGAATGACTGTGGTTAACATTATTAAAAGAGAGCAAGGAAGGTCAGCTGCGAGCGGTGTATCCATACTTCGAGAGATGAGTATTGAAAATATTTTTATATGTAGAAAAATACATCATATTTTGACAACACTAACAATGATATCATTTTATCATAAAAATTCAAGCATCCACAACAAATAAATTCTAACAAATTCAACAAAATTGTATGTTGTAATATCAAGACAATTTAAAAATTCAGCAATTTCATTTATAACTAACTTTTTTTTTAGTGACTGTTAACTCATCATCCTCAGCAAGTTAGAAAGTTAAGAAGCTGCCATTAGGAAGTGTTGTTAATTTGGATTACTGGAGATTATAATTAAGGCCAGAGTCAACCGTCATGAGTTTAAGATGCTCATAGGCATCGTCTGCCCTGATAAAAACAAAATGTATCCCAGTTTGGGTCACACATGTGTTACCATCGTAAAGTTTCCTCCATATTTCTGAATGACAGACCTTTAGTTTATGCATATCTGCAATGTAGTTTGGCCAAAGGCAACTGAATTTATTTATTTGTTTTCATGCCATGTAAATGTTTTGAGCACCTCAGACAAAATTCCAGCAACCTTGTATTAAAATGGCAGCAGAAATATCAAGAGACAGTCATCTCAAAGCCTCTGCAAATAAAACCAAAACTAACTGTATGACCAGATCTCACTAGATGAGAAAGGTTTCTTGTACTTTGAGTGAACTCCCCTTTAAGTGTATTGATTTGACTGTCATGGACATGTCATTTAAGACGCAAAAATGACGGTTACAGATTCTAAAATGTGAATATTTGCTTCTTTTCTCTGTGTTATTTGACAGTACATTGAATGTATGAACAGTCTAATGGACAGTTGATAGGACAAAACCAGCAATTTGATGATGTCACATTGAGTTTGTGACAAACTGTGATGGGCAATCTTGTCTACTTTCCAAAGGAGAAATACACCAACAGAAATAGTCATAGTTGCAGCTCTTGTTCTCATAGGTGGAAATTGCAAACGGTGTGTTATTCTTTTTCATATCCCTGTGTCTTACCGTGATAGTTGGGGTTCAGGCAGTGGCAGCAGCAAAAGTTGATTGAGACACATTGCACTCCAGAGGCAGGCCTGCCATTGACTTAAACTGTGAGCCACTCCGACATCCAAGCCCCGTCTCTCCCCTGGCCTCACGCGCTGCCGATCTAGTGCAGCCCGCACGTTGCGCTCCGCAGCCCAGTTTGGCTGTGGGACTAGCATGATACACAGCAGCAACAGGTTTTAGATCGTCAAGATAGATCGCTGTTTGCTTTGTTATTGAGATACATGCTCATATGTGTATACTTGTGGATGAAAACAAAAGATACAACACAACTAACCAGCATGTTGGAGGTGGGTAGCTCCAGGCTGGTTGTTCCAGGACAGCTCCCCGTGAACCATGCCCAGCAGCAAGGCCTGGAGCTGGTGCAGTGAGGGTGCTGGTGTGGCCTCTCGCAGCCAGAAGGCTGTCACTGCTATAGCCAGCCTCAAGTGGGGAGGAACGGGAGCCAGAGCAGACTCCTTTATCCCCAAGACTTCTAACAGAACACCGAGACGGACTGCAACAGGAGCCTGGAGACATTGAAGGGACATCATCGGGCAATGTAAATAAATCACATAAACAATTTCTTTTAAAACTAGAAATTTAACAAACAGAAATAATTTTCTTTGTAATGTGTACCTGACCAAGTGTATCTAGACGTAGGGGAGTTCTGGGCAGGTGTGCCTCTACTTGGTTTTTCTTCAAGTTCAGATCCACACGGTCGTACTCCTCTACACACACTGGGGCATTAGAGCCCTGAGCCTGCACTGTAGCTGCACTAGCTGCTTGTTCAATGCCATATGCTACATTTACACCCTGCTGTGTGGGAAAAATGATGCCCTGACCCCTACCCCGACCACTCTGACCTCCCCCCCCGCCCCCTTCCCCCTCGCCCTCTTGTACTCGGGCTGATGTTGTCTTGTACCCTCACATCCCTTGCTTGGACATCTAGGGCCTCGCTTCAGTAGAATCCCATATATAGCCTGGCGTATGGCTCTGGCACTACAATGGCTGCTAGCTAGCTTGCTGTTCTCCACCTGTGGGATGAGCAGAACCCTGCGCATCACTGTAGCATCTACCACCAAGGGAGCCAACAAACCCTGCGCTGCAGCCAGCGACAAGCACTCTGGCAGCCCAGAGAGCCGTCCTACAGGAGCTGCCTTACCTCCAGTGAACCAGCGTGCCAGAGAGCTCTGAGGGGTGATGTGGTACTCCTGCATGCATGCCCACAGCTGGGAACTGAGCCCATCCTTCTGTCCTCTCTTGCCCTTACCGCCCCCACCATCCTCCCCCATTAGCCTGCTCACTTCATCCAGGGCTTCCGCTGGACATGAAAAAGAAGACAACCAGAGGAGGAAGCCCTCAATGCGGGAAGTAGGTGCTCTACCTTTACCTCTGCCACCACCTCTCCCTACTGCACTCACATCTAACAGACCCACGAGGGTTTCAGCATCTTTTGGAGTGCCATAGTCATTACCAGCCAGGACAGCACATAAGGGTAGCAACTCCCGGTTCATGCCGCCAAACCAGCGACACAGCCCATTAGTGGTGTAGCATCGGGCAGAGATGTAGCGGTGAGAGGCTTTACCGCTCAGGTTGGTCCACTGGAAAAAATGGAGTGGCAGGTAACCACCTAAGAAAACAAAGCACAAAAATAATATGTAAAACAGCAGCTTTATCCTACCACTACCATTATTACAAAGGTCCTTTTGGATTCTTGTTAGAGTAAACTACAAAAATCCTGTTGCTTCCCACACCTGGCAGGTCAAAGATATAAAAGTCACTGTCATTGGTCAGAACTGGGCAGCTCCACTGGTGAGCCAAACATGCGATTTCCCAGTCAGCCTCAGCTGGACACTGGACCAGTGGGACTCCTCTCTGGATGAGGACCTGAATGAAGACGTCTCTTGTGAGGATGGGGAGAACAGAGCCATTGCGGCCGTGGGAGAGACTGTCTGCCTCCTTTATCTTGGACTGCAGACGCTGACGCAGAGTGGGAAACTTCTTGTCACTGGGGTCAATCCCTTATAATCACAAAAAAGAGATAAAGAAAATAAATGTTGGTGGTTGTTAGAACTGATGACAACCTAGACTTGGTGCAGGTTCGAGTTATTTTATCCAAGGCCTGTCTACATTGACCAGAACATCTATTTTCTATCATTTCAATATGTATGTAAAACTTGGAAACATTAATAACATAACTTATAAGAAGTTTGGTTTCCTAAAATGAAGCTGACAGCATCCTTACCTCCATCCAGCACCACATATGGCTGGATGTTGCAGGCCGCCAAGGCAGAGAGGAACTGGGTGAGCAGACATGCAAAGGTATCATAGTCCCCTCCATGCTGCTGGTCCAAACCATGGTTAAAGTAGAGGCGGAAATACAGGCTGCAGCCATCAATAACCAGGCGACTGTCCCTGAACTTCACATCTTGGAGGAAGTTTCTGTTCCCCTCCACATAGGTGGTCAGACCCTGGACACCCATAGGATCTCAGGGCCTAGAAAAACATGAAGTGAGGAGATGAATGAGTTACCAACTGGGTAGTTGGTGCTTCTGTGACACGCCGAGTAGTTGCAGACTTCCTGGTTGGACTGAGGGTGTGGAGTCTGCGGTTTTGCTGAAATCCAATAATAGAAAGCGACGGGAAAGAATCATAAAAGTGTCCCTGCCTCTGCTGAGTAGACAGTCAGCTGCACAGAAGTTTGATTTTCCTAACAGAGACATTGTGACTGTCTCTTGGAAAACTGCGAAAGCGGAAACTGCTGCAACACAATTCATATAAACAGAAAGCAAATGATTTAACCGTATGTTAAGTAACGTTACATGTTCAAACAACTATTCAACAGGTAGCTTGAAATTAAAATATTCAATAAGAGATGCTACTAACCAATGTCACTTTACTTCACTTCTGTTTACATGCCTTGCGCCGCTATTTCCTTGTAGTGTATTTCAAAATAAAAGCCCTGGCTTGTAAATTAAAAATAAAAAACATGATAAAACACTTTGGGGTGTTTTAAAGAAATACCACTGGATTAAAAAACACACATAATTAAATAATAAAACAGTAGAAAATGAAAATAAAATATTAGAAAATAAAAATATTTTTAAAAAACGTATGCCGAACTGCGACAATCGCGCTATGTCTCGCGAGAGAAAGCGAGAACACCAAAGCTAGCGAGCGCGCTAGCCAGTTTTGTTCTCTCGTTTGACAATATTGTCGTTTTATTATGGCCACAATGTCCGGAGGAACAAACCTCGGCATTCCCGGGACGAGCCAAACCAGCTCCGGATCATCCGCACACCGGAAAAAAGACAGCAGTCCGTCCGCTAGGTTCTGGGAGAGCCCGGATACTTTAGCCCAGCTGGAGGTGGTGCGACAGTGGATCGGGAAGCACTACAAAAAGGTAGTTAGCTGGTGAGGCTAGCTAACAAGCTAGCCGCCCCCTGCTAGCTAGTCCAGCGGCTCAGACTGTAAACAAACGTCTCATGCTGGATAACGTTGCGTTTACGCTGCCCAGCAAGATTTGTGTAATGGAGTTATTGAGTGATGTATCTATTAGAAATGATAAATATAAAGATGAGGTGCACATGCAGCAAAATGGCAGAGGTTAAACAGAACACATACAACGGTTAAGTTGGCGAGACTGTCGGTAAAATGCAGGAGGTTGCATTTATGCATGATGATTGATCATTCTCCCCTTTCATATCCCTTTCACAATACCTGTCTGTGTGTGTGTCAGTATGTGCTGGTGGATGCTCCATCATGTCAGGCTCTGGCTGCAGTGACCCTGCAGCTTCTTCAGTTTCAAGAGGATGCCTTTGGCAGACAAGCTACCAGTCCTGCTCTCACCAAACTCCCTGTGAGTCCGTTTAAATGGTGTATACACTTAAAGCTAAGAACTCTTGGGTTTACAAAACCCCACCCTTAGGTTGTTAGCAGTCTCTAAAGTCTCCAACTGTTGTGATTTATGTTGATATAATCTTGTGTATTTTCATGGGGTGAGATCACTGTGTAAATGCATGACAAGTTTTAGTGAAATATTCTAGTAACTGGAGAGATATATTTGTGTAACAGTGTAAAAAACGACTCCAATCATGCATTCATGCAAACATATTCTATTTTGACTATTTACAATTTGAGTTCTGGGGCTAGGCACAAAATAAATTCACTACAATCTGTACATCTCAAAGTGTCTTTGTGGTGCTCACTGGGGAAAGAGTGTAGTGAAAGAAAATCTGGCAAAGTGGGTTGAAATAACATAAAAAATTTAGCAGATTCATTATTTTTCAATTTCTCCACAGGCACAGTGCTTCTTGGACCTGCGGCCAGGGGGTGGACTCTGCCACATTGTTGGCACTGCCTACAAGTTCAAGGCTGAGCAAGGCTGGTGAGTTGCGTGCCTCTGATACTTTTGCATTTTAATAGTAGTATCCTTCATATTGTCTCACTTTTCGCTTCCTCCTTTTGCAGGCGAAGGTTTGACTTGCAGAATCCATCCCGAACTGAAAGGAATGTTGAGATGTTTGGTACTATTGAAAGAGCGCTGATACAGGTAACATAGACACATATAAATACACACACGTCAGCCCACCAGGGACACACCACTGATGAACTTGTACTTGTGTTCTGATTGTCAACAGAACAAGTGTATGACACTGCCTGTTGTATACATGGACCCTGCTCTGGATCAGGAGCTGACCAGCAGAGTTACAGAGATTATCACCAAACACCAGGTAAAGTGCAGCAGAGTGTGTTAAAGATGAGCAGATAGTGTGTTAAACGGACTGATGAAAGAGAAAATGTCTGTAGGTTGACATACACGTAGGCAGGTCTTGCTGATAAAAAAAAGGAGCGAGTATATGAAAACTTGGCTCTGATAAAGAAGTTCAATATCAGTGCTACAGGGTCACAGTTTGTCCTTCCACAGGGCACACTCACTGAGGACAGAACGCTCGCCAGTCACCACATCTGCCCCTCACCTGCTTCTACAGAGGAAGGTCAGCTAACGGTTGCACATATGTGTTGTTGTTATCTTTTTTAAATGGCTATTTTGTACCTGTTTAATTTGAAACATTTTCTCATAATATCTAATTTCAGATGAATGGATGCGTCCTGTCATGCGGAAGGACAAACATGTTTTGGTCCACTGGGGCATGCACCCTGACAGGTAATGCACGAGCACACACACAAACACAGAGATGCGCATACACAAGCAGTAGTAACCTATCGTGTCTCTTGCCACTTTTCAACAGTTACGACAGCTGGCTGTCCTTGAGTGATGTTGAAGGAGAGGTTGAAGAGCCACCACTTTCAGAAAAGCCGTGGCGGGTTAGTACAGCAGCACACATACAAAAAAAAAAATCATACTGTACCACTCTGTATACTCTACAAACAATACGGTTTATGTTGCCTTCACTATATCAATTAGTCTTAGTTCATTTCGCTGGTATTTTTTATGTAATCTTGTGTGTTTATTTTGGACAGTTGATGAGATACACCAGCATGCATCACATTAATGCTCATTTTGTGTGGGTGTGTGTGCTTCAGGTCCATGCTGGCTGGGTTCTGGACACAGATGTTTTCAACGAGTGGATGAACGAAGAGGACTATAGTGTGGACGAGAGGAATGAACCGATAATTCTCCGCCGGCGTATCCACCTCAGAGATGACCAGGTTTGTGTGAAGCTGTAGGCAGTCACGAGGGCTTGTGAGGGAAAAGCTGTTCTCAATTATTAATGCATTGATCTTGCAGTTTCCTGGCGGAAAACGGAGGCAGCTGTGAACCAGGAGACTTTCACTTTCAAGTGTTTTGATCTCAATCTCTGATATTTCAGGTAGTAATACTTAGATCTCTACCCTCTGTTGCAGGACGCCAAACCCACCCCCTCCAAAAAGAGAAGACGCTCCCCCTCTCCTCCATCCTCTGAAGGCAGGAAGAAAGGAAAGAAGGGGTAAGAAACGACTGTTTTAATCAAACAGGAAGGGTATGCTTTTGGTTTGGCCTTTCAGTGTGCGGTCTAAGCATTGCTTTCTGTGTGTGTGCGCACAGGAGAAGGCGTGGACAACAGGAGGAAGAGCCAGAAGAGGACTTGACCAAAGACATGGAGGACCCTACCCCTGTTCCAAACATGGAGGAAGGTTATCCTACCCAAAAATGGTAAAACCTACCGAAAAAAAAGTGACTAGGACATTTGCCACATAAAAGTATTTAGTAAAGTAGCATTTCATCTTTTAACCATTTCCTTGTGTTCTTGTAGTTAACCTGAAGAAGGACAGTGAGAATACTCCTGTCAAAGGAGGGACCATGGCTGACCTTGGTAGGTTGTAATGTTTTAGGTGAAATGTAGAATATGTAAATGTGTCTTCCAGATAAAAACAGTAAAACAAACAAACAAAAAAAGTATTGTGAATACACCTTGAGTTTTCACCTTCATTCACTTGTCCTTTTCCAGATGAACAGGAGGAGGATTTCCCAGGAAGGGTAAATATGATTTCATTTTTCTCAATCAAAATGTTTTCTAATTGATATGAAAGGGTTATTGAAGTATTCTGTGTGTGTATGTGTGTATCTAGGAAGATGAGGAGGGGAGAGCGGAGATACCTCGTCTGTCAGAGGGAGAGGATAACATCACAGAACAAACCCATCACATCATAATACCAAGCTACACATCTTGGTTCAACTACAACAGGTAATCTAATACAGCATATCTCCAAACTTGGCTTACTTCAGTACGCACCCAAATTTGTAACCTAACCCCTAACAACCTCTCTGTTAATCTATTCCAGCATTCACTCGATAGAGAAACGTGCATTGCCTGAGTTTTTCAATGGAAAAAACAAGTCCAAATCTCCAGAAATGTGAGTACTGCAGACATTCAGACTTTACTGTTCAAGTGTTACCAGGTGATGGAGATGACATCAGTAAAAACACTGTCTGTCCTGTGCACTGCAGCTACCTGGCATACCGTAACTTCATGATCGACACATATCGGCTCAACCCCCAGGAATATCTCAGTTCAACGTCCTGCAGACGCAACCTCACTGGAGACGTCTGTGCTGTCATGAGGTATAACTTCATGTGTGGGTGTTTGCTACCATGCATTGTCCTGCTGCTTCTGCTAAACTAAGTGCGGTATGTGGGCGTTCTGAAATATGAATGTGCTGAAAAATTCAATCTGTTATTGTTGGGATGGAACAAGCGGTATGTGGCGCACTTAATGCGTCTCAAAAGCAGCTTTTATTTTTAATTACATCATGACACATGCTGATTTGTTAGTGTGTTTACATTTGGTCGTATGTGGGGGCAGTTTTATAGCTTCAACAAAGTAAAATGAAAAGGAAATGGACATTTTCTTTGTGTACAGGGTTCATGCATTTTTGGAGCAGTGGGGTTTGATTAACTACCAGGTGGACGCAGAAAGCAGACCCCTCCCCATGGGACCCCCACCTACTCCTCATTTCAACGTACTGGCTGACACACCGACAGGGCTGGCCCCCCTACAACACAAACCCCTGCAGGTAAAACACACACACACACATACAGACGACAAGAGCTCTCCATGAATGCTTTTGTATCATCTGAGCTGCCTCCTGATAAACTCACATGCCTGCTCTCACTCTTGCAGGTGTCAGCCTCGCAGCACATGTTGTATTTCCCAGAAAAGAGCAGAGAGAAGCCTTCAGACTGTCAGAACTTTGGTCTGCGCTCCGACATCTACACCAAGAAACACCCCAAGGTCTCACACTATAACAATATAAAAATAATTTCTTTAGCTAAGTGTTATAAAAGTTATTAGAAAGGTTCTAATATTATTTCTATGGCGTCTGCCTCAGACTAAAGGAGCAAGTGCGGGAAGGGAATGGACAGAGCAAGAGACGCTCTTGTTGTTAGAGGTAAGACATTCACTTATGTTTTTGGATGTCTGTCACAGATTTGATATCTGACCGAAATTGTTTTACTCTTGATTCATAAGACTCGACATTTGCAGCTTGTTCTCAGCCTTGCCTGCTCCTCTGTCTTCCCTCTCCTTCTCTCTCAGGCCTTAGAGGTCTACAGAGATGACTGGAACAAAGTATCGGAGCATGTGGGCTCCAGAACACAGGACGAGTGTATCCTCCACTTCCTTCGTCTTCCAATAGAAGACCCTTACTTAGAGGACTCCTCGGCCTCCCTCGGCCCACTGGCGTACCAGCCTGTGCCTTTCAGCCAATCAGAAAACCCCGTTATGAGCACTGTGGCCTTCTTGGCATCCGTGGTGGACCCACGGGTGGCATCGTCAGCAGCTAAGGCCGCACTAGGTGAGAGGACAGAGGAAGGAATGTAAATATGTTTGTGCTGTGGGTTCTGAGATAGTGAACTGTATGTACACTGTTTGGGTGGTGATTCTACATCTTTTTCTGCAGAGGAGTTTTCCAAAGTGCAGGAGGAGTCAGTGGATAAAGTCTCTGACACGTCCAACCAACCTGACAAAACAGGTAACACAAATACGTACACATGCACACATTCACAGACAAATATATCTTTCTCTTCCTGCTGCAATGCATCTCTTATTCCATCCTCCTCTGTCCTTCAGAGTCGATGGATGCTGAAAAAGGTGAAATGAACTCCACCTCCCATCAGGTGAGACAACAGCAAGAGCTTAAAGAGCGTTATGTTGTGTCTGCTGGTGATTTTTGTGGCTTACCTTGAGTGTTCATACATTTGGATCTGCTTCAGGTCCCTTTAAGGGCAGATGGGCTCAAGGTGGAACCAAGCGGGGCCAAAGTGGAGGGAGAACTGGTCAAAAGAGAAAATGCCGAAAATGCACTTGCAGAGGAGAGAGACGGTATGTAAACATGTACAGTATGTGTATTTATTATATGTGTGTACATGTGTTTGTCTGCCTACATTAAAGAAACTCTGTCTGATCCAGGAAAGGGAGATGACGATGAGAGCATAGGGCGGGGAGACGTGGATGAGGCGAGAGTGATGGAGCAGGATCTGGTGGAGGGCAGCGTTGCCACGGCAGCAGCAGCTGCTCTGGCCTCAGCTGCCACAAAGGCCAAGGTAAAGCCCGCCCTTCCACTTCAAAACGGACCAATCACAGGAACGTAAAGTGAAGAAATGGCTGTCATTTTTAATAGGGTTTTTTTTCTGTTGTGTCACAAGTCTCCTAGCAACCAAGACAGGCACCATCTTAGAGAGCAGTTTAAGATCTTTCTTTGCACATGAGTATGTGTGGGATATACAGCGTATCTGACAGATTAGAGAGTGGAGTTATCTCAAAAATGCCGTTTCAATGCAGGCTACAAATGAAAATAAATGCTCCTGTAAATTGGGTTTGATTCTAAATTTGAAGTTAATTGTAACCCAATTAGGTTTTTTATCACATTACGTCTTACCCGAGTCTCTCTATATTAGACTGTATGAGTTAGATCAGCTATCTTCCCATCAATTGTTGCTGATGATTGATTTTGTAGTTTTCTTTCACTCAGTCTCTTAATTCATTTCTTCTCTCCTTCCTTGCCACGCTCCGTCACACCCAATTTATCCTACTCTCCTCTTACCTCTTATCTTTCCTCGTCTTCCTCAGGGTTTTCCCTCTTTTATCTTTACCTCCGCTACCTTTGTCATTTCCTTTCTTCTTAACTGTCACATGCGCTTACCAATCAGTTCCTTACTCATTTGTTGTGTGTGTTTTCTTCTAACTTCACCCTTGTCTAACTGTCCCCTTTTTTTGCCGTGTGTGTTTGCAGCACTTGGCCGCAGTAGAGGAGAGGAAGATCAAGTCCCTGGTGGCTCTGCTGGTGGAGACCCAGATGAAGAAGCTGGAGATCAAATTGAGGCACTTTGAGGAGCTGGAGACCATCATGGACCGTGAGAAAGAGGCTGTGAGTGGACATGAATATCGACTATAGCCCAATTCAGCCGTAATTTCCTAAAAATGACCAAAAAAGCCTCTAATGGCTGGTTTTTGACATCTGTTTGTTATTTCGTTTGCATCCACAAACACTTGAAACCAGCCTGTATAATTAATACTTTGTGTCGATGTGTGTCATGCAGCTGGAGCAGCAGCGGCAGCAGCTCCTGTCAGAGAGACAGACCTTCCACACTGAGCAGCTCAAACAGGCAGAGATGAAGGTTCGCCAGCAGAGGGAGCAGCATGGACAGCCTGGATTCACAATGCAGCAATCAGGTCTGACGATACATACAAAATCAAACACCCTCGAAGATATGACACATCCTCAAATCTTGTTAACCCTTTTAGAACAAAACCATGGACATATTTTCTCACAGGTCCTATCTGTATTCTGATTAGTTTTGAGGGAATAAGCTGCAAAGTTTTTGCATTGCAATTGAAAAAATTAAATATAGAACAGGTGGTGTTCACACATGAAAATATCAGACACCCGAAATAAGTTTTAAATATGCAATATGTAGATGTTTTTTTAGGACAGGTCAAAATTATAAGGTACTAGCTTGCAAAATATGAAAAGAAAACAGATTTTTTTAAAACATACTCATAATTTTTCAGAAAAAAACTCTGTGTTTGATGCTATTCAACATATGAAACATCTTTTTCTTTTTGAAAAAAGCATCGCAGGTTAAGTATAAAAGTCAGTGCTCAATATTTTATCCAGTGCAGAGATCAATTTGAGGTAGGAATATGTTTTTTTATTGAACATGTTATTCCAGGAAGTTTGTTTCCTTTGGATTAGTTTCCTTTAGATTAATCTAGCTCAGACTGTATTCCACAGGAAGTGTGACAGTTAACGTCCTCAGTGGAGATGAGAAAATGTCCCACAGTTTGGATAAGAAACCTCAAAATGAAAAGATTTACTCATGGTCTTGTTAAGGACAGCAGTACAAATGCAAGGCAATCTAGTCTTTTAAATTTGTTTTAGATGTGGCTGAGGGGTTCATTTTGTTAGCCGCTAGCTAGCAAGCTAAAGCTAGCTTCCTAATGTTAGTCTGGCAGCTTGTGCTAACATGCCTTGATGGAAGAGGAAAACATAGCCTCCATCAGTTGACAGACTAACATGAGAAAGGTAGTGTTAGCTGGATAGCTTGGTGGCTAACAATGAAAATAAACTTATCAGTGAGATCTAAAGAGGTTAAACGGTTGTGCTGCCCGTCCCTAACAAGACCACCAATAGAATCCTTGATCTTGAGGTTTCTTATAAACATTGCGTTATGTGGCATTTTCTTTTCTCCCCCAAGTTCTTTGCCTTTTCTGCTCCTTTTGCCACTTTCACTGAGCAGTGCAGCAACAGGTCAAATTAACTCAAGAACTTATAGGTTGATAAAATGCATCCAGTGTCACTCAGCTCTTAATTTGATATCTGTTAAATCATAGTTTGTTCCTGCGCCTAACACTTGTGGTTCTCTCTTTAAATTGTAGCCCTACCCACTCCTCCAGGCCAGTCCATGCCCAACCGGATGATGCCCTGGTGGAGGAAATGCCCAGACGATGGCCCCTCGACACCCTGGAGCTCCTAATGGCATGTGTGAGGACTCTTCACTGGTTCAGAATGCTTTTTGGTGATACTTTAAACATATTCAGACTCTATGTATGTGATAACCATGTCTCTTTTTCATTGCTGTCTCAGATCCGTCCTCACAGCCTGATGGGATAGCACCAGCTCAGCCGGGTCCTCCTGCGTCCAGTCACAGCTGAACCAAGCAGAAAACAAGAAGCACACACACACACACACACACACACACACACGCCTCCTTCAACCAGGACACACACGTAAAAATGTAACACTGTCAGACATGTTCAGGAGCAACTGTTAAGGAATTGAACTCTGTAAGTCTTCAGTAGTCACATGTTTATAGACACACAAGCACACAGCTAACGTGTATTTGGTCAACGGCTCAGTCCGTCTTATATCTGTGAAATATTTGTGCTCTGACTTGAGTTGAGAAATCTGAAGATTGAACTCGACTCATTAAAGTTGTTTTACATGAAACTAAATTTATCTTTTGTTCGAGTACAACTGGTTTCAGTGTGCGTCTCTTGTGCATGTGGATATGTGTTCGAGTTTTAGTACTTGGGAGTGGGGACATTCTGGCTGGTCCTTCAATTTTTATTATTTATTCATTTATTTTCACCATTGATAAAATATTTTATTAATTCAGCTGTTGTTGAGGTCGACATTTATAAACGGAACTGATCAAGAGATGAAAGACGAACCTGCTTAAATCAAGGTTCTGACTTGGTTTTAAGGTTCAGATTAAAATAAAATTAGAGTTGTGGTTATGGTTTGGCGTGTAGTTGTGATGTTAAGGTTGGGGTGGGGCTTAGGGAATCCATTATATCATTCAGGGTCCTCACAAGGATAGAAAGACCAGACTTAATGTGTGTGTGCCAAGCAGTCAAACAACATTAAAAGTACAACTTTTTTTTATTTCCTTGCACCCCTCTCGAGATAGTGGAGTTTGTACCCTGACAGTTCACAAAGATTGCAATACTTGACCTTTTATTAAGTACACCACATAAATCAAGTAACATCAGTTTTAATTAAATCACACATACTCATTTAACATGTTCTCCAAAAGCAAAAACATATGCAGCATTTTGTGCTGACATATTGTGTTGGTCCCATTTTTACAGAGAGGACAAATGAACTAATAATGGTCTCTGTGTTTACATCTTCTGAATTGGTCCGCTTATCATCAGCACACTGACCATTGAACCAATGTCACTTTACATTCCTCTCCCGTAAACCACAATGCCCCGACCCCCGCGGACCACTACAGGTCCGCTGGGCTGTAATCTTTCGAGAGAAAAACGATTATCCACTATACTTCTCGTCTTCTTTTCAGCTGATTCCTGGTTCCCCTTCACAGACATAAGGCCGAGTATGAGTATCACAAAAGCATTGAATCCACACGCCAGCTTAATTTCCATTTTGAGCAAATCAGTGACGTTCAGCGCGATCATTCCAATGATAATCCTTGTGGTATCTCTGGAAAAACAGAAAGAGAAATTAATTAATAATGAGGTTTTTATCTAGCTTCAGAAATATCTCACCAGCTATGACAATTACTAACGTCACCAGCTAGAATAAATACTACAATGACGGGGAATAGATGTACACCTACTCTGGAGAATGCCTCTGGGTCAGTCCGTAGATTCCAAGGAAGATCAGCGAAATTGTTATTGACACCTGACACAGCTTCATAAGATGGAACTATTATATGTGCTGCTTTCACTGATAACGCACCTCCAACTGAGAGAGCTAGGTTTTTCCTGGGAAATGACAACAACAGAGAGAGATCACCACACGGTCAAACTGACTTTTCAACAGAGCAGAAAAACGCAGATTTCAGATGTATGCACTGACAGTATAAATGCATGGTGTCGGCTGTACTCACATCTGAATTGGATCTGTCATCTTGTTTGTTTCAGTAGTTACTTGGCTTTACTGAGACGTCCTTTGTCTCGTTCTAATAAGACTTTGCTCATAAACAGGTGATACAATAGTTTTCCTCTCACAGTATCTTATCTGTTAGACAGTGACATGTCAGGTGTTCCATATAACCTTTCAATTTCACTTTACGTTACAGTCTAAGGTCTGCCCTACCTGTTTAATTATTACACAGCCAAAGCCCTTGTTGTTGTTTTACTTCTCTCTCAACGACAGTACTCTGGGAACAGATTTAATGTGAAGTTTTGTGTTAAGTTTAAGTTACCCATTAGTGGACATCTCAACCTGTTGGTGGAACTAAAACTTGATATATAATATTTTGACATCGAAAAAGATTCCTTTTGTTTCGACTCAGAAATCAGAGTGAAGTTGATTTAACTACAATGCTTTGGTTGTCTTCCATCTATCCGTTTTTCATCCGCTTCTCTGAGGCCGGGTCAGGGGGGCAGCAGGCCCAGCAAAGCACCCCAGACGTCCCTCTCCGCAGCAACTTTCCAGCTCCTCCTGGGGGACCCCAACGCCTTCCCAGGCCAGATGAGATATGTAATCCCTCCTGTGTGTCCTGGGTCTGCCCCGGGGCCTCCTACCAGTGGGACGTGCCTGAAACACCTCCAGTGGGTGGTGCCCAGGAGGCATCCTGATCACATGCCCGATACCACTTCAACTGACCCCTTTCGGTGTGACGGAGCAGCGGCTCTATACTCAGGTTGAGAGGTGGTTGAGAGGCACAGTGTCTTGTATATTGAGTTTGCGTGATATGAAGTTATTAAGGTCAAGATTTAAACATCTTGTTCTCTCCCTGAGGAGGTACAGTCACAGAGCAGATGGAGGATGGGAGTGGTGTAACTCTTAGCAGCCATCAAATCATATAATGTCCTCATCTATGAAAATATTGGTCAACATGAACAACTCTCTCCTAAATCCAAAACTAGTATGCTAAAGTATAAAGACTGGAGCTGCTCCAAAGGCAATGAATGATGAAAAATGTTGTAGATGATACTGAGAGAACACAGGGGAATGTATATAAGATATAAGTATATGGGTACATTTTCTGTCTCAGATCTGAGAACGCTATTGTAGAATAAAGCTAATTTGGATATAAAAAACAAATATACAGTGGGTCCACAAAATCAGTCTCCCATTCATTGTTTATGGAGCAGCTCCAGACTTGATGACATCACCAGTTTGAGACTTACTTCTCTGGTCTCTGGCTTCAAGGGAGAGCAGCTCATGTTCACAAATATTGATTGAACTCTCCTTGGCCAATAACATATTGGAATTCTTAATTTAGGTGGTGTTCCCCTTTAACTGAATGTTTAATGTCAGCCTTTTAATGAAGCTGAAGCCAGCAGTGAGGAATCTTCACACTATTAGTTGGAATAAATGTTGTCAATGTTAATACAAAAATGAACTTCAAAACCACAGACTGTCTGCCATCTTTGTTTTTATTGCAGAGTCCCGATTTCATCGATGCTTTTGCAGTTAATTCAAGAAGAATGATTTGTTTTCTTTTCTTCTCTCTACAAAAAAAGGGGAAAATATTATTAAAACTTGAAACTGATATTGTTGAAGCGCAACATGCTTTAACATCTAAATCTAACATCTAAATGTGGTGCAGTTTATGTAGTTATCAGACAAAACAAGCTTCTTTTGGAGAGATCGTTGAACCACTTACCATGAGTCCAAACAGTAATGCTCCCACTCCCACGGCTGCTCCCGCTCCCAGTATTGTCCATCCCACTGGTCCCATTGCTGCTAAAGCACATGCACCAGTGGCCATAGTGACTACAAGGTGTTTAGACCCAGCCCTAAAAACAAGTGAGAAACAATCAGCATTTCTTCTCACTCAGTGCAGCAAGACAATATTTCAAATTTTGTTTTATACCATGATGTTGACACCATGCAATTACAACACTAAATCCAACGATTATTAAATTCAAGCCCTGGCCTCATGAAAATATTTCTTTGTTTGTTGGAATATCAAATAAGAGCTGTTTAACTGATAACCACCTGCTATCAAATAAAACTTAATCAAGTATAGTTGAAGGTAAAATTACTTACATCTTTATTCTCTCTCCAGCTGTGCTCTGGGAACGGCTGTATCGTTGAGGTTCAATGTGACATTTTGTGTTTCAGCCCCTTTTGTGCTGTTGCCAGAAAGGGCATGTTCTGGCACATTGCAACACTCCATAAACAATAACTCAATAGGCAATGTTTGCCATTTCATGGGTTTTAACAGTGGTGGAGGACGTACTTAGATCTTTGTCCTATAGCAAAAGTGTTGTGTACTCAATACAAGTTAAAGTCTGAAGAATGAGTAGCTCTTGTTGTTATCCAGTGTTATGAAGATAGCTAAAAGTTTACAGGTTTAAGACAGACAGTATAAACTTGTTCTCTATGATCAACATGTTTATTTTTATATATTTTAGAGTAATATTTCTTGCACAGTGCTGCATGCTTACAGTGTACACTCTCTGTGCCACAGTGGAAAAACACTGATGTGCCTGTGTCTTTCAGTTTCATTCTTACTCATTCAAGATCAAATTATTCACCCTTCTTTTGTTCATAGTCCCCTTTTTGAAAAATCAATATAAAGTCACCATATTGTGGAAGCAGTTGAATTGCAACAATTTACCAATAAACCTCATCTGAACCAAAATTCAAACTCATAAAGAACAAAACAGAACACTAGTCTATACCTGGTGTTTTCTTTTATCATCCTCTGATTATAGTTCCTATCATGCAGTCACAATGTGCATTTAATGCTCCAGTGGTTCCTTTAAACATTCTCAGAAAACTGTATCTGTGCTCAGTGCTCTGCTCCATTTCCTTGGTCTGTAAAACATGCCTGTGCACATTCCAGTATTCACACAGTAAATGACCCAGGTTGTGCCAGATGTCTGATTACATTCACCAGTGCAGAAGAAAAGATGAGTAAGTAACTCACAGCAGCCAAGCAAGCGTGAAATATCTTAGTGTTCTGTAACTGAATGTTGAATGTCAGCCTGAGGTAACTGTAACTAAAACTATTACTGTTTGAACAGTGACACAAAGGAGTGTCGTCTGCGAGCATCACTTTAAGTTTGTATTCAGGCTAAAATGTATCAATACATTAAATGAAATAAATGTGTGTGATGTGTTCACACTTGGGCTGCTACATGTCTACTCCGTGTTTGTGTGTCTCTGTGTGTGTGTAAAAGTGGCACAGCAGCCCCGACACACAGACAGCAAGTGGAGAGGCTGCTGCAGCATGATAAGAAATTACACCAAAACATAAAGACAGTTAGCTAACAGTTACAGACAATGAATCGGATGAACTGATTATTTTAACCCAGCATATACGACAAACTGCGTTTGTAAAGCAGCCAGCAGTGAGGAATCTACTGTTGCAAATATCAGTGTAATTAGACACCATTGTAGGTCTGCATTTTGTTTTTATTGCAGAGTTACTTAGTACGACAAAATACACCACACTGAAAGACAGATGGTCAACAGCAGCGCACTCCACAACATCAGGCTTTGATTATAGGCAGCAAAATCCACAAACAAGCTGATGTATCACAGGCACCCGTTGCCACTGCGCAGTCGCCATGCAGGTACTTTGAGAGGAATGATCTTGTCTGTCAGTACTTCTTTTCTTTTTCCTATAAAAAAAATGAATCATCGACACTTGAAACTGATATTGCTCAAGTGTAATGTGTTTTAACATTAAAAGTTAGCATTTAAATATATTGCAGTTTATTTAAGACAAAAAAGGCTTCTTGTTGTGTCACTTACCATGTTCTTGTACACATACACTGCTGTTGCCACTCCCGCCACAACCACAACTCCAATAATCGTTAAACCCAAGGGGGATATAGCCAAGCCAGTGAGTGAAAAGCTGCCATAATTAACAGCTTCCCTAAAAAGGAGTGACAGATAGTCAGCACCTGTACTTGCTGTGTGCAACATGACAATATTTCATTTCATTTATTGCCATAACATTTGGCACAGATATTAATGTACCCCTCAGGATGATTTGTAATAACTGGTGATTCTCTAACTTCTCTGACATCTAAAACCGTCCGTCATCATATGATGATCAGTTCAGTTCAGTTCAGTTCAGTAAACTTTATTATCCCCCTGGGGGGGCAATTTGTTGTACAGCTAGCAAAGAAAGAAAGAAACAGCAGAAATACAGACAACAAAAGAACACATTCAGTCATACAACCAACACAATCCAATGGGGGGGGGGGGCACAGGTCAACACAATAAATTGTTGATTAGGCCAATGGAAATGGGAACAAATGAGTTTCTGAGTCTGTTTGACCTTTGTCTTGGTACCATGTACCGGCGGCCCGATGGCAGAAGCCTATATTGTGAGGCCAGCGGGTGGGCGGGGTCAGACAGGATGGTATGGGCTTTCCTTGTAGCCCTGGCTCTGTACAGAACAGAGAGCTCCTGAAGGCTGACCCCCGCTATTCTGCCACACATCCTCACTATATTGCTGAGCCTGTTCCTGTCTTTTACAGTGAGGGACCCAAACCAGCAAATTAAAGAAAAGGTTAAAACAGACTCAATAAAACAAGAATAAAACATCTTCATAAAAGTAGTGTCTACATTAAAACTTCGCAACTTTCGATAAAAGTACATGCGCTGGTGGGCCTTTGCACAAATTGCGTCCGTATTGGCCTCAAATGTCAATTTGCTGTCAATGATAGTGCCCAAGTATTTGTACTGTTGTACAGTGTCAACCGCCTGACCATGAATAAGAACAGGGGAATGTGGTGGAGGCTTTTTCCTAAAATCAATAATGAGTTCTTTAGTTTTAAGAACATTGATTTTTAAAAAAGAGCTCTCGCACCATTCGCTAAAATCCTTTACCACTGGGCCGTGAGTACTGTCATAATTGTTTAAAAGAGACACAATTACCGAATCATCGGCAAATTTAATGATGTGCCTATCAGCATGCTGACTGCGACATTCATTTGTATACAAGATGAATAAAAGTGGTGAAAGGACACAGCCTTGAGGCGAACCAGTGGAGAATAAAAGTGCGTCAGATAAAAAGCCATTAACTTTCACCCTCTGAGGTCTGTCAGTTAAAAAGTCAACAAGCCAAGATACTAAACCCTGGTTAAGGTTATGTCTGTTGGTCAGACGGTTAGCTAAAATATGTGGTTGAATGCAATTAAAAGCAGAAGAAAAATCAATAAAAAGGAGACGTGCAAAGTTATGTGCCCCCTCAAGATGCCCCAAGACCAGGCTGAGAAGGGTATTGACAGCGTCATCAACACTCCTGCCTGCTCTGTAGGCAAACTGCAGTGGATCAAGGCTGCTCTGCATTATGCCTAAGATCTCAGCCTTTATGATGCGTTCATGATGATCATATGATCAAATACATTCCTTTTATTAAACTGTTTCAAGTGCTACATTTAGAGGCAATAAGGGACAGAGATTTATTTGATTCATTTTTGGTATTTTATATTGTATTAGCCAAGGTGCATTTCACTAAACAAACAGAACCCTATCACCAGCAGTCAAAGGTAAAATCACTTACACAGACAGGGCAGGAATCATCCTCGTTATTTTATTTCCCTTTCTCGGTGATGTTATCAGATGTATCGCTCAGATGTGATGTGAAGTTAATGTTTCTGTTTCTGTGTTTCAGCTCATCATACCTATAGTATGTGCTGTGGTTACACCCATCCTGAATGGCAGCTATTCTAGTCTGCATTAACAGCAAGTAGAGTTGAGTCACATTTGAACAAGAGTGCCCTACAGACCAACGAAGGTTTAAAGAGCTCTAACTCAATCAAAGGTGTCTTGTGCATTCAGTTTTGCATAACTCTAAATTATCAAGGGCAGGATTTACAATAAACCGTTCGTGTCACCAAGACAAACAAATGTTCTTTCCTTCCGATGGTACTATTTACAAGAGGAAATGGGGGATGGGAGTGGTGTAACATTGCAGCCATCACATCATTAAAGGGAAACTGTGTAAAATTTAGGGAGGGCATTGGTAAGCTGCAGATTGCAACCAGTTAAAAACTTTTGCCGGACAGAATTTCTTCACTGTTTATTATTCAGGAAGTTTTTGTTTATCAGGGGCCAGGTTATCCAATCCCAGTCTCTTCTTCTCCAAAACAAATGGACCAGGCAATTAGAATAGCTAAAAACACAGAATAAAGCAGTTTCATATTATGAATAAGCGCTTCTGCATCTCAGGGCTCACCCACAACATGCTATTGTGTGCTCACCCGTTTTCTCATAAGTTAATGTGTGCTCACCTTTTTTCTGACCCAGATGTTCAGGAGGTTTTAACCCTGATGTCTCTTCCCTACCTAAATAAACAGACCCTGTATTTTAATCTGGTAAAACACAGAATAACGCATTGAACAAAGACATGCTCCCTGTGTAAATGTAAACAGCTCATTCCAAGGTAAGGAGAACACAACAATTCATATTTTCAGGTTATCATACACACATATTATATTATGTTCAATTTCTGCCATTATATCCCCCTAAATCATACACACTGGTCCTTTAAATATCTACAATAAGTATATTATAATGCAGCTCAGTGTTGTATGTCATGAGGTACCTGATGTTAGCATCAACAACTATCCTCTGAAAAACAGTGACACAGAGGAGTGTTATCTGTGAGCTCCAGCTCAAGTTTGTATTTAGGTTAAAATGTATCAGCAAATGAAGTAAAATAAATGTGTGTGATGTGTTCAGGCTGGTTTATATACAGCCAGCAGTAAGGAATCTACTAACTATTGTTGCAAATGTCAGTGCACTTGAAAAACCACAGAAGGTGTGCATTTTCCTTTCCTGCACTTCACTCATGTACAGGATGCCCTGTGTTTTCACTCTTTCTGTACAGCTGCCAACAGCTGCCATTTTAAGTCACAATGTTGTATTCGATGGTGTCACAACCTGGCTCAAGGCAGGACAAAGGAGGGGAGTCCACACATGAGTTGCAACTAAAAAGAAATTTATTTTACATAATTAAAATAGAAATGTGTGTAATGATAAACTTAATGTAACCAAAACTAAATTGGGTGGAAGCCAAGGGGGAGATAGAGAGACTGGCTGACTGCCACTATTCAGTCCTACAACGAGCCTTGGTGAGTTGAATCTCCTTGATGACCCGATTCAGACCACAAGGCTCATCAACCAATCACAGCCCTCTGACATCGTCAGTGTGCTGCTGCTCCTGTGCCTCTTTCAAAATTCCTTTGTGCTTCTTCAGAGCTAAGCTAGTTTAACAAATTAGTTAATATAATTGAACAAAAACCTTGTAAATGTGTTAATAGCATGAATTTGCAACTCAAAAATGGTATTATCCTTACCCTTTGTTAGTAAACAGCTCAGTTGTTAGCATAGCCTACCTACTTGGCAACTGACTTGCTTACATGTTAGCTTAGCTACCTAGTTAGCAAACTAGCTCACCAACATTCTCATCTATTGGCAAGTTTACTCGTTAGCATAGCTAACCAAGTTAGCAAGCTAACTCGTGAACCTTTTAGTAGCGGAAGAGGTTTTTGTTCAGTTGTACTGGGAATTTTTTTAAAGTAAACTTCAATTTGGAAAACTAGGATTTTTGAAGGAAGCTTTTTGGTTGGGTTATGGAAGTGGATGGAAACTGTCCTTTCTGTGAATCTAAAATTAAGATATGTTGCATTTATTTTGGTACTGTCTTCATGTCGCAACTTTTTGGACGACTATGAAAAGATGGCTTGCATCGAGATCAATATTTTTAACCACATGCTCTCAAACAATCATGCTTGGTGAATTAAGAAATGGTTGTCCTAGCATTTGAGAAACTATTAAATTACTTGGAAAAGAGCATTTCTGATTCAGCTGTTTTCTTTTCTTTTTAAAACATTTCTTTATGTTAGAAGGCATTTTTGCCACAAGGCAGGGGGAAGTGAATGGCTATGAAAAAAGATGGACTAAATTAAGGCCAAGTTTAGAGGAAGGATGATAATGACATCATTATTTTGTTGTTTTCAGTTGTTGTTGTTTTTCTTTGTATGTCTGTGTTTTTTTTCCTTTTGCTGCTGTATGTCTGTGTCAGTGGTGTATGGTGTATTGTGGTGTTGTGTTGTTGTTGTAATTTGACATTTTCAATGTCAGAAGAGATGCAAGCTGGTTGCAAAAAAGATATCAACTCAAAATGTACCCCAATACCAAAGAGGACAGTTTAAGGGTTAAGAAGTTCAAACTAAATCAAAAGTTGAGAGGTATAGTGTGATGTACTTTAAGTTTGCATAACTCCACTGCAGTCAGGTTTTAAACACCTTGTGTCACCAAATGACTTTTGTTCTCTCTCTCAGATTGTACTGTCTCAGAGAATATGCAGCACAGGAGTGGAGTCCCTTATAGCAGCCATTAAATCATAAAATATCTGATTGTTGTGTGTCAGCCTGAGGTAACTGAAGCTAAGACTATGCTTTGAAAAACAGCAGCATAAATGTCAACACAAAAATGAACTTCAAAATCACAGTTTGTCTGCCATCTTTGTTTTTATTATGGAGTCACGATTACATCGATGCTCTTGCAGTTAATTTTAGAGGAACTCTTCTGTCAGCTGCTCTTTTATGTTTTTACCTTTGTTATCCTGCAAGAAAAACAAAAACAAAAGACACTTGAAATGATATTGTGGATGTGAATCATGCTTTAACATTTAACTTCAACATTTAAATATGGTGCAGTTTAGTAATTTCTCAGACCAAACAAGCTTCATGTGGACAGATTGCTGAATCTCTTACCAGGTGCTTGTACACTGCCACTCCCACACATACTGCCCACTACTGCTACCCCAGCAAAAATCAGCACACCGCAACAGGGGGATATAGTCAAACCCTGCACTGCCATTTCAGCGCCGGCCTCTGAAACTACACAGGAACAACTTTGCCTAATAAGGATTGAGAAACAGACAGCATCTGCACTCACTGCTGCATGACAACATTTCATTCGATTACTGCCATGATAATTAGTACAGATATTCATGTCCCCCTCAGGATGATTACAATAACTGTGGCGATATGATCTTTCATCTATCATCAGGTCATACTTTTAATGTGTACTTCAGTGTATGAACAAATACATACATAGCTACTGACATTCACACATGCTTCAATTGTAATTTGTATCTATTAAAGGTACTAAACATCGGTATATTAGCAAAGGAATATTGTGTTCACATTCACACTGAGGCTCAGACTGCTAATTCAGTAACAATAGACCATGAAATAACATTTAAATCACAACAAAAAACTGTATAACAATTATTAAATCAAAGCATGTACCTCAAATATAGTTTTGTTTGGTTGGATATAAAGTGTAAGCTCTATTTAACTGCTTGTCTTTTATCACTGAAGCATATAAACAGAACCCCGTCACCAATAGTTGAAGGCAGATTTACTTACACAATGCAAGCCATCCTTGGTATCTTATTTCTCTCCTCTCAGTAATATTCTGGGATCAATCCTTCAGGTTCGGTGTCAGGTTTTGCTGTCAGTTTCAGTTTTACTTGTTGCAGCCCTTTGTTTATGTACAGGGTGGTCTGTGTTTCCACAGCTCCTCCCCAGCTGCCAGAAGGGTGTGTACTTAATAGAATTTCCTACAGTGATTGTGCAGGCAGCAATATAGATCTCAGGATAGTTGCAGTGACTGGATGTTTGGATGTACAGGAGGACAATTGATGTTATGTCGTGTTGATAATGTGGTCCAAGTGCACAAATAGATGTCGCTAAGTGTTCTGAGCTGACATGATGTCCTGCATATTTGTTAGATGTCAGGCAGACATCACAGGGTGTGTTTTAGCCATTTAAGCACACTGCAGCGATTCAACAACAAAAACTGATTATGCTATGTCTGCAGTTTATAACAGTGGTGGACCATCTTTTATTGAAAGTAGCAACACCACAGAGTAGAAATATACAAATACAAGTAAAAGTCTAAAGAATTAGTAGCTCTTGTCATCCTGTTTGTCAGGATTTGTAGTAAGAAAGAGACATACAATAAAAATAAACACCAACTAAATACATCAGACCAAAATAAAACAATATAAAACAAACAGGAAGTAGAGCACGGGCTGAAACTGATGGGCATACAGGCCAACTATCGGAAAGAGCAACCCATGAAAACAGGAAGCAGCGCTGTAGCAGCAGAAAAAACAGGTGTCAACTGTAATCAAAGTGAAATGAGAGACCAATGGTGAGGTGGAGGCTGGTAACAGATCCAGGGGAAGGGGTGCTTCTTTTTTTTGCCAATACTTCAACTGGGTTACGGCTTCGGTGAGAGAAGCCTGCGTTTATCCAATGCACAGCACCGCCCCTGCATTAGTGCTGCTCCTATGATTGGCTAGGCCCTGGGCCAGCACCACCAACACCACAACAGTACCCGGGGGGGAGGTTGCTGGGATGAAAGTAGATATTCAAAACGAGTGATATGTTTGATTTGAGACAAAGAAAATAAATCAGAACATTGTAAAATAAATCATAAAGTTGTAAGTGTGCAAGTACAGGTGTGGCAGCACTGTTGCCTCACAGCAAGAGGGTTCGTGGTTCAATCCCGGGTGTGGGAGCCCTTCTGTGTAGAGTTTGCATGGTCTCCTCGTGTCAGTGTGGGTTTTCTCTGGGTACTCCGGCTTCCTCCCACAGTCCAAAGACATGCTGGTTAATTGGTGACTCTAAATTTTGCCCATGAGTGTGTCAGCTGGGATAGGCTCCAGGCCCCCCGGGACCCTCAAGAGGATAAGCAGTTAGAAAATGGATGGACGCCAACTGGCAGGAAACCATTGCAAAGTAATGGGACACAGAAAGAAGCAGAAGAAGAAGGCTGGCGTTGCGTTCAAAGGCATTGTACTGCAAAGGTTGTTTACAAGCGAGTAATAATGGGCAAGTTTTGTGCGGTCAGCGACTGCAGGAGAATTCCTCCGAAGAGGAGCACACACATCATTGTCGAGCTGGCACTTTTTGAGAGGGGCGGAGCAACACAGTTGTTCTGCTGTTAGGATTTTGGTGTTGCTGCCAAGCCGACTCGATGCATAGAAGCCGTCTCCTGTCGTCACTAAGATGTGGTTATTTATAGGAGTGAATTAAGACAAAGATGAAAACTATGCAGACTAAAGATAGCTACTACATTAATGGTATATGTCAGCCTGAGGTAACTGAAGCTAAATCTATTCTTTGACAAACAGTGACACAGAAGAGTAACATCTGTGAGCACTAACTCCAGTTTGCATTTAGCCTAAAATGTATCAATACCTCAAACAATGCATGCAGCAGTAAGAAATCCACATACTATTAGAATAAATGTGAATGTGAACACAAAATATACTTCAAAATCACAGTTTGTCTGCCATCTTTTATTGCAGTCATGAGTCCATTGATGCTTTTGCAGTTCATTTTTGTGATTAATTTGTCTCCATCTGTGGGGTGGCTGCCTGTGGTTTGTCTTCACCTGCCTACAAATAAACAAGAATCAATTACTGACACTTAAAACTGTCATCACCACTTTTCTTTTCTTAAACGTAACCCCAATAACTTCACTGACCAAAACCTAACCTCTGTATCTTAACGATAAGTAAGCATTCTTGGGGAGCGTAAATTATCATAGGAACCATTACATGAGGACAAGTTGTTTATTGGCACCTCTCCCATTTATGGTGTTTAGAAATGAACTCTGTCCCTGTATCACTCAGACACCTACAGTATACAGACAGAACAATATCACCAATAGTTGAAGGTAAAATTACTCATGAATCCCCCATATCTTGTCTCTTCTCAGTGTTGTGGGGTCAGCTTGATGCTCAGATTCACTGTCAGGTTTCAGCTTCAGCTTCAATTGTATATGTATCCGCCCCTCCTATAGATTTACACAAAAAAGATTTCCTGTGTTTCCTCTCAGTGCAGCTATTCAAACAGCAGAGAGTTTCCCACAGAAGTACTTAGATCTTTTAACTTTAGTAAAAGTAGTGATGTAGAAACACAATACAAGTAAACGTTTGAAGAATGAGTAGCTCTTGATATCCTGTCTGTCCTGAAATGTTACGAGCATATCTGAAAGTTTACAGGATTTTAATAATAATATACATTTGTTCTGCAAATATACATTTGATATATTTGAAACTTTATTTTTAGTGTGTCTGCAATGCTGTAAGCTGACAGAATATATCAGTGCCATAGTGGAAAAACACTGACGTGCAGTGACTTTCAGTTTCACTTGAAGGCCTACTCATTCAAGATCAAAATATCCCCTCTTTCAAGTTCTTTTGTTCATGGTGCTGCATTTGTAAAAACAGGCCATGTTCTAAGTCACCGTGCTTTTATCACTGTTGCACTGTAACAATTTCACTTCACTGTGCATTTCACTACACAGCAAATGACACAACGTGTGTCTGTTGCATATTCTTTGGTAGCTTTTTAATTACTGTCAACAGGGCAGAAGGAAAGATGGGATTCCCAAATGTTAGGCACACTCATAAACTTTTTCATCACCTGTAGTGGCAGCGCTGATCTCTTTATTAAAGCAGATCAAGAGTTTATTTTCTGTTTTTATCCAGTAGACTGACACCCTCCATCTCACACTGTGAATTTTACGCTGAGTAATAAATAATAAAGTTCTGGTTGATTTACAGTTGTGGGAGATAAAAAATAAGGACAGGAGCAAGGTGCAGGGTGTAAATATAGACAGTGTAGGGGCCCCTGGGGTGGAGGGGCCCACAGTAAGAGCGGGCCTTTGCAGGTGATTCAGATGGCCGCCTTGGCAATACATGTGTGTGTTCAAAGATAAATGATTTTTTTTTAAAAACAACCCAATATTATTAATTCAAAAACGGTGCCATTTGCCATATATGCCCTAAAAAAGGCAAACATCTGTGGTTTACTTTTTAATTTTTTTTTTTCAATACTATGTAGCTTATATTTAAAATCTATATTTAAACTATTCAATTAAATGATTAATTTCTTACTTTCTTTGCTTCTTTTGTCAGATATGTAGTGATGATTGCTGGGTAATATGTATGTTAATGATGTCCTGTGTCAAGTCTCTATTTGTGTCAGTGACAGTACACGCACAATAGCATGCATTAGGGCCCATTATAACTTCCTTGTGCCACTGGCAAGGTCCCATTAGAAGTCCAGCCAAGGGGCTGTTTGTTATTGATAAAGGGGGAGGTGCAAAACGGGGGAGGCATGTCAAATAATTTTTATGCACTGGGGAGGGACTTGTAATTTTTATTTTGCCTTAGGAGAGGGGCAAACAACTTTAAATGATTGTATTTTGTATTTATGTCGAATACCCTCTGAACCCAAAAGTCTGCCAGCAGGTTTAAAAGGCATGTTTTATTTGAAAATCGCCAAAATTACACATTTATGTCTTAGCCAGAAACTGTAAAAACAAAAATTATTGTCGGATTTTCAAATTGTACATCATAAGCAATGTAGGCGTCCTAACAGTCACTGAATCCTACATATTTCATTTATAATTTTGCACTCCTGTAAATAAAATGAAATAAATAAATTCTGCATATCTGCATGTGTGACAATAGTAAAAACCCAAGGCCTCAGCTCTTGGATTTTGTTTCAATTTTTAACTTCCAACCATCAAAGAGTACGTTCTTAAAATCCGCCGTGCCGAGTTACTGGTATCGCCACTGTTGTGTACAGTTTGTAGCTCCCATAATGTTTGCTGGTTGCATTGGCTACAATACCTACATTTGGTTTGAATATAGATTTGAAAACTATGGTTATTTGTGGTGGAGGGAGTCAACTGGGGAAAAATATTTGTAGCTTTCAAGGGGGTCAAGATTTAAAAAAAAAAAAAAACCCAAGCCACCCCCTCCTCCATCTGCGCATTTACAAAAAGTAATGCACCAAAATTTGTACCTCTCGCATGTAATCATGAGCCAGTAATGCATTTATAACGTACGTATTTGGGAAGGCTGCAGTCACATGACCATTGCAGTGAGGCAAGCCACCAGCAACAGCGTCGAGCTTTGAAGCCAATGTTACATAGTGGCCAAAAGTGGAATCACAATAACTGGGTTCATCACGTGATAAATTATTTAAATGCTTTTTCCCATAGGCCCCTTTCCACCACCAACTTTCGGTATGGTACCTTTGGAACCAAAGTAACCCTTCAGACATGGAACCTAGACCCTAGAGTTTCCACTGCAAACAGTACCCTTAAATGTGGGTGGGGTTGTTGTCACTCACTGCTCCGTCCAGCACTCACTGTATTTCCTCATTACCGGTGACACAGATGGAAGTCTGTAACTCGTTTATTGTCCACAGAGCGAGGCTGCACGCCAGCATTTTCAGAACAAAATAAAACAGGTTGCAGTGAGAGTCTCTCTCCATGGGATATTTAAAATAGCGGGTTTGTGCATTTAGCCCTTCTCAGGCAAGCTCAGGGGTTTAGTGATGCTGGAGCCCACAGGAACGACGCTCTGCAACGCTTCTTTTTTCTCAGAGTGAGGATTAGAGTATGTGCTGTTCACATAAGCCGGCTGAAATTCATATATAAACGCTTGAAGATCTACTTATTACTTAAAGTGTCTGTCATGTAAAAACTAAAGTGATGGTCAGAATTGTCTTATGGAATATTTAAGGTGTGTTGATTGATTCACATCGTCACCTTGTGCATTGAGTAACATTACAAGTTAACGTTTCACTTTAAAAGTCACCGGCAGTCGGCCCAGTAAATCATTTTTTCTCCGACTCCAGCTGCTGTGAGAGGCAGCAAATCCTCCTTTCATTTTATAGTTACAGTTTACTAATAAAACTCTCCACAGTATGAACAGTGGTTACATGAACCTCAAAACCAGTCACAACTCAGCCCTGAGCAGAGTGACTGTCCTCTACTGACCAATCAGACTGCAGTGTTCACAGCTCCACCTTTTAGTACCAGATCTGTGTGCTAGGTACCCCAACAGAGGGGGGACCAAAGAATGGGGACGGTACAGAACGGTTCCATCGGTACCATCCACAACTTTTCACAGTGGAAACGGAAAAATGCGTACCGATGCATAACTGAACTGAACCGTACCGTACTGCTGGGTGGAAACAGGGCTATAGACTCACATTGGGAAAGAGACATCTGTAAATTAGTGGATAAACTTTATTTGAGTGTCACCACCCCTGCAAAATGATTATTATTAAAGTATTGTTCACTGTAATTCTACATTGCATTCTCAGTTTTTTATCACCAAAATCATTAAACATTTTGAATTTTAGACCAAAAACAGTCAGGCCTCAGTTCTATAAATGTAAGACAGACATCAATCAACTGTTTTTTGTGGATTTGGACAGAGCAGTGGGAGAAATCTGGCAGCAAAGTCAGCAGGATGACTTGAAAATGATGCGTTATAGGGCTCACAGAGCAAGTGCACTGGAGACGTACAGCAGCACAGAGTACAGCTGTGCGACCAGCTTACAGCAACCAAGCAGCTGACTTCTAGTTTAGTGCGCCACTAACTTTAATAGGGATGACATATTATAATTTTGTGGCTCCTCTAAACTGGAATCAAATGCATCAAATCTCCATTGTGAAACAAGTCATAAGTGGGTCACTGGCTCAACTTCCCCCAGGCCTTTTAGCTAAAATGACCCCACCCCCACCATTTTAACATACTTGTATTATCCAGCAGTTTAGACCTCACCTCGTGCTCACAGTAAAGCCTCATATTGTAACTTCATAAGCACTAACACATGTGAGATTTTTAGACGTAAAAAAACTTTAAATGGCAAAAAGGGGTTTTTTGGTTTTTGTTTTTTACCTAAATGTGCCTACCACTTATTCCACGAGCCTCTCTTCATCACAGGGTGAGTAAATAAAATGGATGACTCTTTAAAAAAATGTAGTCACATGACCAACTTTGTCTATGGTTGCCTAGAAACAAGGGGTGGCTCAACTTCCTATCACCCCACTCTCCCCTACCTCCTCTCCGAACTCTAGTTTCTGAAGGCAGGTGTCTGACTGATGGACGTGCAAAAGCAAAGCAGGCAGTCCTTGCACTTTCCCATCAACAGTGGGGTATTTTACTGTCTCATTGTTTCCTTTATGTGTGACCTGTGAACACGTGGGCACCATTTTGCAATGTACGCAATTAACGTTTTTGGAATTATACTTTGTTTCAATTATCACATGTCCATGTAAACGTGGTCTTTCTTTTTTTTTTGAGTGAACTGTAGGGTAGCTTTGCTGTAGTTCAGTGTCTTCCAGTGTGAAGTAAGCTGGTAGCTCGCAAAAATTCTGCTTTCAAAGTAGCTTTCCTAACACTGAATACACTCTCTTAATACCTTCATTCCCAGTGGGATGAATGAGGATATTCCATTTGCTTGTTTCTTATGAAGTGAATGCAACTTGACATGTTTATAGCTTACATCATAAGACTCAGTGCCTGGAAAGGCTGTGGCTCCCCCTGCTGGGATGTACTTTTAGTGCTGGTTGTGGTCACCAATAATTAACCCCAGCTGTGTATGTTGTTTGAGAAGCTGCCCGAATACACGTTAAAGAAGGGCGTCTTTCCCAGAACGTCCATGTGGCAATATTAAACAGTTACATTCGAGTGCTGTCCCAGTCTTTCCTTTTTTATGTCCTTCATTAAGAGTCTGGCACCCAGTCTTCAGGGCTTAGTCATGAGTTGAGGGCACTGTGTCTTATTTTTACTAAGATATGATACATTTTTCCATGGAAATATATATTTTGAGGCCTTCATTGAGGCCCACACAAGAAAGTCAGACTGTGATAGTAGTTAGAGTACACTGCATGTTGAAGAGATGAGATTCCTGACCACACTCCTCCTGCCCATTGTGAGACACACACACAATGTAGGCCTTATGGATGTAGGTATAGTTTAATAAGCAGCCTTTTCTTCTCCCCAGAGTGTACGCTGCAACGTTGGACACGCACTCCCTGACACACACAGGGAATGCACCAGAGGGGATTTGGACATCCTGTCCACCCCTCACTGTTCAACCCAGGAACAGGATGGAAAAACTGCCGTGGCCTAAGCACAACATGCGCAAACACATGCACGCACAGAGCTTGGCGTCGACTGAGGTGTGCTATTCTTCCATTCTGGTTCTCAGTAAGATCCATCTGTTCATTCTGCACAAGAGAACACGTCTCATTCGTCCCCGTAGTCTGAAAACTAACCTCTCCAGCCTGTAAAAAAGGCACACACTGCAATTAATTCAATCACTATAGGAGGATGAGAGGTGAAAGATAGGATGTGCGTGCCTGTGTGTGTCTTTAATGGCAGATATGTCTGTGTGTCTATGTGTGTGTAAGTGTGTGTATGGGGGGTAGGCGGGTGCGGAAGCAATTTCGTTCTGCTCTGTTTGGCAGTGCATCAGTGAACATTTTTCTGTTTCACCATCTCCACCACTCTCCAGCTCCCTCTCTCCAACGCTCACCCGTGTCTGTCCATCCTCTGAATCCCATCGCACACACACACACCCTATCTCTCCTTCTCTTCCCCTCTTGTGGATGTCCCTTTCTCTATCTCTCCCTCTCTCAGTCTGCTGGGTCCTTCTTGTGCAAAATCCCTCTCTTCCGTCGCTGAGTGGGGATTTGAGGTATGGCCTCAGTTTAGACTGGGTAGGGGTTTTTTTTGGGAAGATGATTGATGGGGAACAGCAGGTCGCTGCATTAAACAGTGGCTTGGATCGGTTCACTCCTGATTCAATGACTAATGAGTGAAAATGCTTTTTTTCTCAACAGGAACAAAGCATTTGGTCTTAATTATTTCATAATGTATTTGACTTAATCCCATTTAGGAGAGTGGGTAGTCAGACCTCCGCAGGCCATTTTGTTTGCTGTTTGTGACAGTGCAGGAGACAGAGACACAGGAAAATGGATTAGTGTCACAGAACAGTGATTACATAAATGTATTTGGAAGCATTTCTATTGTGGCATTTAGGATAGGAGGAGAGATTGTAAAAGCAACGGGTGCAAAGGTAGGGTGAAAAGTGATGTGTGTTAGGGTGTTTTATGGGAGGGGGAGAGGGAAATGTGGAAAGGGGGGGGGTTCAGGGTGTGTGTGTGTGATGTCTAACAGCAGCAGATGCCATTGTCTAGAGCATATATCACAATATAAGAGTAAGAGGATTACCGTGCACACACACACACACACAAACACACTTCTCTCTGCTGGCCAAAGGCACTATGCACCCAAACACCCCCCCCCTTGACATATAAACGCCACCCATAGAGACAGAGAGACTCTTGGACATGATGTTCACACACATTAACTGTCGTGTAAAATGGAGCATATTGACTTCCAGTGACAACAGACGCTGCTTAAATCCCACACTCAGCTCCATTCTTCATCAGCAACAGCAGGCTGGACACTGGCGAGCATCTATTTGTGTGTGTGTGTGTGTGTGTTGGCACTTTGACACCCAAACGCACTGTGCGCGCACGACGTGCCGTGCCGTTCTGCGCCGCGCCGTGCCGCGCATTGCCACTCATCGCCCTCGCAGCCAAAGGGAAAGGCTTAACGGATCGCATTCAGACAGGCAGGCAGGCAGCGGCGAACCCGGCTCATTAAAACCTCGTCTGCAGACCCTCCGCCGGTCGCGCGCAGTACTACTACATCTCCTCGCGGTGCTGCTGGTGCTGCCGACGGACCCCAAAGCGCAGACGCGCGCGCTAAAGGTGTGGAGGAGAGGGCAGCCGCTCGGTACAATGGAACCGAACCCGAGCCGTTAAACGGTTCAGAGATTAACACATAAAACACAGCAGCTGTGAGGGAGGCCAAGCGTTGGGGAGGTTAACGGCGACATGGCGAAAACCGGCAAGATCTGAACTTTGGAGGATCCGCTGTGAGGATTATCGTACAGCCCCACAATCTGACCGGCATACCGAGGAACGGGATCACAGTTTGCATCAGTGTTTCAGAGAGAGAGAGAGAGAGCCAACGGTATGGCACGCGGCGACCGTCGTTTGGGCACCTGGCAGGTGCTGCTGACCATCTCAATGGTCATCATCCCCCTGTCTGCTCACGGTAAGTCCGCTGCACTACCGGAGTCCCACCCTGTGCGTGTGTAGTGTGTATGGGTGCGTGTGTTTGTGCAAGCCAGCGCGCACGTGCGTGAATCAAATTACACCTGCATTGGCATATGGAAAATGACAATTGTCCACGTATGCGGCATGAGGACGCAAGTGCCATTTAAGATTTGGGCACTGATGTCAATAGTATCCAACATCTTTTTATCACCATGATAGTCTTTGGGCCTTTAGATAGTAAAACGCTGGGTATTGATAGGTTGGTGTTTTATATGCGCCGATGATCCACTGAATTTTGGTAATAATAATGTTATTGGTCTCATTTGTTTGCTTTAATTGCATCTAAAAGACTCATATAGGCTGCGCTGAGAAATCCAACAGTGTGATCTGATTTTTTTCTGCCAGCATATGTTCTGTCATGCTGAGAACTGCTTTGTTAAAGACACTTGAACCACTTGCTGTGTCCATGGTCATTCTCATGTTAATTCAGAGTCTGAGGGGGAAACTGTCTCCTGTAAGTAGCCTATTTAAAACAAAGGTGACTGGCTTGTTCCAAATGTTACAGCAAAGCTCGAGCAGGGAACATCTGTATGAGGAGGAAAGACAGGCCTGTAGGTGATCAGAGGGAGAGACAGAGACATTTGACAGTTCAGTACCGCAGCTGGGACTCGCCGCGGCGGTGCGTGGCCCAGACAAAGGCGGGATTAGGTGCACCGTGGCCAGGCTACAGGAGGCCCATTCACCGTGCTGAAAGGATTGAATTCCTCCAGACACGCAGGGGAAGCCCGAGACAACCGGGCCCGCTGCACCTCCCCCTCTTCCCCTTCTCATTTACTGTCTGTCCATCCCTTGAGACACGGCTGCAGGCAGTGTGGGAACCAAAATCTGACACAACCACTCTGCTCTATCTGTCTAGCACACACGTGCGCGCGCGCGCCATGAGAATAGTGGAAATGTGGCAAACCTTGGAGATGAAGAAACGGGCGCTGCTGCCGCTGCCCAGCAACAGGGTGGCTCGTGCACGCAGAGGGTCGCCGGGGTTCACGTGGGCGCGCGCTGCAACTGTACCCCTCCTCCCCGGCGCATCTCGCGCCCTCAATGTGTAGCCAGGCGTTAACACAGTGACATATTGACCGGTAAATACGCGCCAGGCGTCCTGTCTGTCATGCTTTAAACCCCAGAGACCACGTGGCTGTGGACATATGTGATTCATTAGGACTAATGTGTCGGTGAATCTTCATTCATTTCTTTGGTTATCTGTGGAGAATATGGAGAGAAGTGTGAGAGGAAGATGAGTTATTCCCCCATGACCTATAATGTGTGGCCCTTCATTTATGGAGAGCGCTGGGTGCATTGAAAGGGGCTGTAAAAAGGCTATCATCATTAAACTGTAAGCCTATAGAAGACCAATTAAAAATGGAAAACTACAGCACAGACAATAACATATATAGCCGTAATATCAGTGGTGTAATGGAAGTTGATGAGATGGGTGTCCTATTAGGTAGATGGGTAGGTTGCCAAGGGCGGAGTACTCTGGCTGATAGGTGGGTATATTGTAAACGACCATAAAAAAAGGTGGTTATACCCTGTGTACCTGCAAATATCTTCCATGACAGCACCTCTTAATATTCAGTTAATGTTCCTATAAAGACTTATTTTGATTTGCCAGTGATTTTCGAGTTTAATTTATTAATTGTTTGCCTATAAACTGTCAGAAAAAAAGGAAAAAATGCTCATCATCATTTTTCTAAAGCCCAATTTTCACGTTTGAGGATTCAGAATCAGTGGAAATTTGGCAATTTTGCCCCAAAAATGACTGAAACAATGAATCCCTTATTAAAATTGTTGCAGAAAATAATCAGCTGTTCATCATCTTATTGATTACTCAACTAATAATTGAAGCTTCTTGAAAAACCAATGAACTAATCCACACATAAACACAAACATGCAGAAACACAGATTGTCCTTGATAGCCATGTAAAGCTATGTGGATCAAATCCAGACTCTTGGGTGCTCTGCTATGCGAGTGTGTGTTTGTGTGAGTGTCTGCATACTGTGAGGTCCATCTGCCCCGTAGCCCCAGAAAGCTCATGATATGTCACAACAGATCAGATCATCAGCGTCTCCCTGACTCCTTTTTATTCACACACACGCACACAGAGCGGGAGGAAGAAGATATGGGTGGATACAGGTTGACCAATCGTCCATTGGTTTAATCGTTAATTTAGATTACATTATTGAAGTTGGGCTCTGTGTATTAACTGGGATCTACACCCAGGTGCTGACTGTGAATGAGGTGGTCGTAGTATGAACAGTGTGTGAATGGCGCAGCCACAAAGTGGGGCTGGTTGTGTCTCTATCCAACAACAGCCTGCAGGATACCTGCCCATGGTTCCCACTGTGTCCTGTCATGCTGGTAAGACGAAAAGGCTGCTGGGAATCGGCGCTATAGCCAATCGCAGTGACCTCAGGTGAAACTTGTTACCATGGTGACATGCTCAGCGTGATGCCAGAGGTGAAGTGCTGAGCACAGTTAAAGGCACAAATCAGACGGAAATTGCCAAGCAGAGGCTCGTGCATTCAATTTGCTCGTCTTGCCCTCGTAATCTCTTCATGTTCCCTTTTGCTCTTGTAATCGCTATAAGACTGCCAGCTGCTAACAGGATGCTGCATCTACGGCTCGACGGGGAACAAATTGGCAGATTGAACCTTTAAATGAAATTTGAATCAGCTGTAATCAGTTTAAACTGGTAGGGCATGTCTATCTCTTTGACAAACTGTGAAGCATTCGGGTTCATTCCACCTCAGTTTTCCCAGAGATGGAGTTGGCATGTAACGCTTGCTGCCTGGCTGGCTGATTGATTGAAAAACAAGAGAGAGAAAGCGCGAACACTGGATTCTCTGTTTCCACTGCAACTCCCTCGCTCCACTCCTCCTTTCAACATGGCACCTCTTTACATCTCACCATGGCAACTGCAGTATGTGTGTGTGTCTGTGTGTGTGTGTGTGTGTGTGTGTGTGTGAGGTGAATCTCATGGTTCCTCAGCCACCACTAGTCTTCGTGACTCGAGGCACGTTCAGATGGTTTTAGTATTAGCTCTGAATGAAGTGCCAGACACTGAAAGCAGTGATCTCATTGGACACAGTGATTTCAGGGTGGCAGTGGGAGAGGAGCCGTCCAGCCAAGTATTTGGTGGAGTTTGGCCGTTTGCGCAGATGTACCAGGCCAGTGGAAAAGTGTGAAGAAGCGGCTTCTTGAAATTCAGTCAACTGTGGGAACATTATATATCCAAAACTGTGCAACAGCACGGCCATCCATCTTTCTTTCTTTCTGTCTTTCCTTTCCTCTGTAGGATTTAGAGAGGTTATATATAGAGAGAGAAATGGAACATCATACAATAAGCAGGTTTTCTTCAGCGTATACTCATCTGAAAATGAGTATTGTCACATTGTCATTGCCTTAAAATGAGCCGCTAATATATGTATAGAGAGTCCACAGAGTCTGTCCACTGTGTTTCTACAGTAGCCCACAGCGGACAAACCTAACAGACCGAACATTGGCTCTAGAAAGGGCTATTCACGTTGTTGCATTGACATTAAACTGCTTTATTCAGTTTTAATTTACCGATTTTAATCACCTGGTCAAGTTGTTTTAGAGAGGAAGAGACCTCTAATGATAATTCAACTCTCCCTAAAATATATCCTCAATGAACGCTGAAGGAATGCTGAAAGAGAGTGTATGCTTGGCACATGGGAGGAGATTCAACTTGTTGCAGTCTGCAGTCCTCATTGCTAGATGCCACTAAATCCTACACACTTTTCTTTTAAAGATAGAGTTTGACACTTTTGGAAATGTGTAAATTTGTTATCTTACCAAGACTTAGATGAGAAGATCATTTCATCTGATTCTTAGCAAGAAAGCAAATCAGCATATTTGAATCACTCCTTTAAATTCAATTTATTCTATCCACTGCCTCTTAGTATTTCTGTCAGCTCCCACCTCTTTCCCACTCTCAATTGAAGCCATATGATGTTTATGCTGGGTTGCATGTTTTTAAGGCTGCACCATTCCATAAAATAAAATAAAAATGCAGATGCTTTGCACCGTTTTTTACACATTTTCCCAACATTCACTTTGTAAGGTTTGTTTTTTGGAAACATTAGGATCTCCTCTTGAATTTAAAAGAGTTCTGCTGGTTTTAATTGTCTGGCTGCACAGCGTGAGTTGTAATGACTGGCCCATCAGTGGCCCGCTGCATGTTAAAAGGTTTTTAATTCCCGTCTGTCTGGCCTCTCTCTTTTAATTTCTCTGTCCGTCTCTCTGCCTCTTTGTGTGCGCATCTCTCTCCGCTGGTTGTCAGGAGCAGGAGAAGTGCCTGACCAGTCAGCCTCTAACCTATTGCTCTAAATCCCAATCTAATCCTCACCCAGTCTCAGTCACCAGAGCACATTAGTCAGTCACTCAACGTGCCTAATCCTACATCGTTACAGTCTGATTACACGGCAGTCTTCAGCTCTTGTTCTGATTTCTTTGACAATTAATCACTTAGCTCTTAAGCGTGAACCACAACGGGCTTTTTGCTGAGCTGCACTTTTTCACAAATGCTCTCTCTGATGAGAACACATTCGGCACATATTGTATGTTTTTATTGTATTGTGTTTGTCAAACTCAGCTGAATGTGTGGTGAAGGATATTGTGACATAACAATATTCTCTTAGAAAACTGGCCTGCACAGCCTTGAGGCATCTCTACCGTATACTGTAGGGATCCATTTAAGTTATTTATGCTTCATCCTTGGGCCACAATCTTTATCAAACAAAACACAGTCAGTACTTTGGGATTAGCACCAAAAAAGGGTTTTATATGCATGTGTGTGTGTCTGTGTGTGTGTGTATAAGCCTTTGTCTCTCATTTTGCCATCTACATTTAGATAAGATCACAGAAAATAACTGGCTATAAGGTTGCGTTAAAGGGGGAATCGATCAGTTTTACAGATCTAAGTCAGTTAAACTGTCCTGAAATAACAATAATATTAAGTGATACTAATACTAATTGAATTGGCACTACTGTAATACTCAGCCTGTACCATGTCATCAGTGACCCTGGAAGAATTTCACAGACCCTGGTGATGTCATCGGGGTTATTTCTCACTGACTTTACTACAATTTTGTTTATTGTTATACACTACTTTGGGAAATACGCTCTCTTATCACAAGTTAAATGATAAGATTAATACCGCTGTCATATGTCTGTTAAATATGTAGCTACAGCCAACTAACGGCAGCCAGTCAGCCTAGCTTAGTGAAAGGCAGGTTTCTTCCTCCTGTCTTATCTATAAACTTAGTTATACTAAATTATCTATCAAAGGGCTGTGGGTCAAGTCAGAACATGGGGAAAGCCTCTCGGAGTGACTGGATCCACTGTAATCTCCCAAAAAGAATGCTGGACAACTGAAAATTGACAACACGAGTGGCATCTCACATCTTATATGTCACTCCGCCAAACTTCATCACAACTTTTATGACCTGCACGTAAAGTGTGTGATATTAAATAGTTCCCAAATGTAATGTGAGGAGCAAAATAAAATATGTAAACAATATATAAATGTAGTGAACATTAAATTGTGTAGCTGAAAAATAATCAACAGAGAAAAACAAGACAATCTACTTGATACGTCCTCATGAAATTAAATCCCCTCTTACATTAGCATAAAGAAGAAAGAGGGAGCAGTAAGCCTGGCTCTGTCCAAAGGTAACATAAATCCACCTACCAGTACCTCTGAAGCTCACTAATTAGCACATCATATCTTGTTTGTTTGATCTGTACAAAAACTAAAATGTGAAAAAGACATGTTGTGGATTTATGGGGAGTTATATACGGGACTGTTACTTATGATGCGTCCAAAATTGCATACGATGCACTACAAACCCAGTATGTGTACAGTACTATCGTTCAACATACTTTAGTGTGAATAAACAGTGGTTTTATATTTTTTTGCAGGAACATCCTGTAAATGCCTCAAGTTGGAAAAAACTTCAACTCAGAGCAGAAAAAGCGCCTGACATCATTAGCGTTTTTTCCTATTGTCCGTACAGATGATTTGAGAGGTGGGCCCTCTGTGGCGGGAATTACAACAAGTAGTGTACATGGTTTGAAGCTAACGTTAGCTCACTTTCATCATTGCTGTAGGCAAGCTTCAAGACGTGAATAAACAAATTGTTGCCTTAACTATTTCTAACATTTCACCGACTGTAATTACGCCCAACAGTTGACAGCAGATTGTCAAACTGTCCCTGACTCATCCTAAAATAAGCCTGAACTGACTGTCATCCATCCACCATCCTTGGTAAAGTACAGTAACTTCCTTGAGGCACCACTGTTTGCCTGACAAGCTCATGTTGACAAGGAGACTCTAATTTTTTTACAAATTAGATGAGCTTCAGAGGTTCTAGGTTCAGAGGTGTTAATGTTGGACATAGTCAGATTAGCTGTTTTCAGTTGTTTCCCATTGTAATGCTGAAATAAGCTAACAGGCGGCACAATTGAGTCTGACAGTTCTTTGTTTAATCTGACTCTTGTGAGTCTCCCAACTTTATGAAAATGAAATACTGGCTTGCCTCTTAATGCCTTTTTGTGTCTAACCGACAGGGAGGCATTCACTGGCCAGGCACCATCATCACCACAACCAATCATCTGTCAACAAGGAGGCCTTGAACACCAGGATGGTGCTCAGTGATGACTCTGCAGAGAGGGACCACCTGATTGGGCTCGGGGCTAAACTCCCACTCAGCTCCACCAAACGTCACCACCCTCGTAAACACGTCCACCTAGACGTCCCAGAGGAGGATCCACCTGCGGGGGAGGAGCTCACTGCCGGAGGGGCAGGTCCAGACCAGCCTGGAAATCCCATGTCCGATGACGTCATCACCGTGGAGTTCCACAGCCCTGCACCGGATATAGTGCCCTCTGATGTTGCTGTTGGATGGGCCAAAGCCCCACAACCCCAGAAGCAAAAACCGGGGGACCCTACTGCATGGACGCTTTCTGACTTTTACGACTACCTGTCCCCTGATGATGACCTCTCGGCATTAGATTCGACCCCAGAACCTGAGCCCACCCCCTCTCCTCCACCTGACATGGAGGACGAGAATCCGCTCCTGGCTGGCTCTCCTGCTGTTCCTGACAACGCGAGGCCTAAAATGGATAGCGGGCCCTCCTTACCAGCTCCTCCTATGCCAGGGTCGGACAAGGGTAAAGGGTTAGGCTTAGGTGGTGCCATGGGGGCCGACGGCTGCAGGCTGGGCTTTGTGCGCTCTGGTCCAGGGGTGTGTGTGTCTGAGTGTGACATTGAACCCAATTTCTGCTTCAATGGAGGAGTGTGCACCGTGGTAGCAGGAATGGGAGCCTTCTGCAGGTGAGAAATACAAATAAAAAATAGCCTTGAGTTAACTGAATGAAGGATAACACAGTCATCTTATTTTTTTCACCATGTTTAGTAATGACGATTGAGGGTATTTTTTGGTAGCATTTAAAAGCTGACTTTATAGAGGAAAACTCTACAGCATGTATGGCTGTATGGGGGGGTTGTTAAGCGCTAAAAGCATCCCCCTTTTTAATTATCTTGTTGGGATGATGTCCAACATGTCCCCTCTCCAACACAAAAGAAAAGATTTAGGACACTTCAGACAAGCATACAGACACTGAAAACACAAACACACATACAGATAGAAGGTTAGCTTAATATGTCATGAGGGTTCATCAAGATCACAGCAGGGTCGCCAAAGGATTAGCTCAGTTTTTGGAGCTGGGGGGTAAAGAGTGTGTTTGTGCACATAAAGGCTGGTGACAGCTGATGTAGACACACACAGTATGCACACATAGAAAGTATAAGGACAACAGGTCAGGGAAGGATACACTCAGAAATAAACACACACCCTCCTCGTGCACATACGCACACATTCACAGACGCACACGCTCGTGCACATACACCACCACGCCTTGACAGCACCATCTGTCCCATCCAGCAGACTCAGTGTAAGCTCAGAGGTAAACTGTTGCTCATGTAGTCGTACCTGCTGAGTAACAGCGTGCACACACATGCACACACACTCACTCACGCACACACACTTGAAACACACGGTCAAACACTTGCATGCAATTGCACAGAAAAAAAGGCAAGAATACGGAAACGACAGACACACACGCTGACACATGCACGCACGTATCCTGATCCTTTGATCTCATTAAGGGCTAGGCTGCAGGCAGAATCCCTGCTTTGCCGGACAGACCTCGGGACACCATGTCATCAACCCTGAGTACCATTTTACACTCTTTACTCTGGCTTACATGCTGTGGCTATAAATATTGTAAACACGCTAGTGCAGAGGGTACACACTCATATTAAACCTCTTGGCTTTTTTTATACAGCAGGTCAGGAGAGAGGAATGTTGCTGAGTGCTGTTTTTCTGACCCACATAAAGGCCAATAATGCTGCTTTCTGTGTCACTTGGCATCCAGGTGCAATGTGCAGGACTACATCTGGAACAAAGGCACGCGCTGCGATTGGGCCGTCACAGAGTTCCAGGTGATGTGTGTGGTGGTGGGCGTGGCCTCCCTGGTGCTCATCCTCCTCTTCATGATCATCGTATTCTTCGCCAAGAGGCTGCACCACCTCAAGAATGAAAACAAGCGCCTTCGCAAACGCAGGTGTGTGTGACAGAGAGGTGAGAATGTAAAAAAAAAAATGTGCTGTGAGTTACACTATGTGATGAGTGCTAAGAGAGGCAGCTGTGACTGTGTATGTGTCAGTCAGTCTCATTCCTGGAAGACTTTACAACTTAACAACTGAGAGGGAATGTGGGAATCAAATGATGAAGAGAGAACGTAGGAACAGCAGAGAGGGAGAGAGGTGAGAATGCAGTTAAGTGGAGATAAAGTCAAGTGTCAATGAGCAGGGTACAGTGAGAAAAATCCATCCAATCAAATCAAATTAGATTTTACAGTCATCAGCCGCAATGTAGTCTTTAGAGCGGATCTAATTCTCTTTGGTATGCACTGAATTATTTATATTCTTAGACTGTGATGATATATTTTTGTGTATGATGTGTGTGTGTGTCAGTTTTAACCCCAGCTTCACACTGTGCAGAGCAATGTAAATATGAACCTGAAGAGATACACATGCACAGAATTCTAAAAAAAAAAAAAAAAAAACCTCCACATTAACTGCAAATATTTATGACACAAATGTCTCTCTTTGCCCTCCTGCAGTAAGTACCGCCCACAGAGCAGCGAGCCACAGACGGACGGCCTCTCCGTTTCCACAACAGCCGACGGCTCGCAGCCAAACGTAAGGAAACTGTGTGACACCCCTCCGCCCGCTCCCCAAGCTCACACTCACAACCTGGCATACTATGACAACATTATCTGTCAGGTACGCCCCAACTCTCCTCATGTTTATTCTCCCTTTTCTCTCCTCCCATTCTTCTTCTTTGTATTCATCATTTCCATCTAACTTTTCAGTCCAATCATCTGCTTCTCTTTGTTTGTCTGTCCTCTGTTGTAACCATCTGTTTTCCTCTTTGTTCATAATGTCCTCTCCTACGTTTTCTCTGCCAGCTCAGTCATTTGATATTTGTATCTGTCTGGGTTTGTCTGTCTTTCTGTCTCCGCGCATGGCCACCTAACTGTTTCAAGTCACAGCACTAACACGAGCTACTAACTTAAAGGGGACTTATTGTGCTCGTTGACAGGTTCATACTTGTGAGTTTCTACCAGAACATGTTAACACGCTTTAATGCGCTTTCAAAAAGCACCTTATTTTCCTCATACTGTCTTTGCTGGAACACCTGCATTCACCCTCTGTCATCTCAGCATCTCTGCACCATCACTGTAGCCAAGATAAGGTCTGTAATAGAATACAGCGGCACTTTCTACAATGATCAATAACCAACAAAAGCTTCAAAACGCAACTAGACATGTTCCAGCAGGAATATGATCTGAAACAAGGGAGAAATAAACCAAGTTTACCTGTTTGCCTGACGTTAGCATGAAGCTACATGTAGCAGTATACATGATTTAAACACAAAGCTGCAGTTCCTTGAATGGCCGCCTGCAGCTGGCCCCAGAAACAAGTTAAAATGTCCAGCTTTACATTAGAAATAAACATGTTTACAGCCCGGTACAAAGAACAGTATTAGGCCCCGATCACTTAGAAAGCATTTTGCAGGTTCCAAAACATGAGACGCCCTGCACTGCCTTTATTTATTTCACAGTAATTAGTAGCTTGAAACTAAAATGTTGAGGCAGAGGGTGCTTGCTCGAGCTCTGATTGAGGGTGAGAGGCTGTCAGCAAATAGTTTGTCGGGCACAGGGAAACGGAGATCTGTGTGGGTGCATGAGACCCTAAAAAAGAGGGTGGATCATGGGGAGTACCACCAGTTGGTCCAGGAGCTTTGCCTCGATGATGACCGTTTCCAGGGGGCAGTTCAACATCCTGCTGTCTATTGTCAGGCCGTATCGCTCTGGGTATCCAGCAACCGCTACCACCAGTTTCTCCTCCATTTTAGACCAACTGTAAGCTTGTTGTTGTGACCACCGCAGAAGGCCCACCTCTAAAATAATCTGAACAATCATCCGGAGGTACATCGCAACGCAATGATCAGGACCTTAGCCTCTCTACCTAATTTCCCTGTTAATGACAACTATATGGAGGTTGAATTTATATACTGTATAACTCACCAGTTTAAATGTTATTAGGGTTTAAAATTACACAAAATTAAGGGCGTGGTTGCTTCGACTGACAGGCTCTCCTTTGATAGTGCCCTTGTGCTCTCAGTCAGATCCACCCTCTCGTCTAAATATGGTCACTTCTGGCTCCACAAAAAACAACTTAAGACTTCACAACGGGAGTCCGCAAATAAATGGGTGATGTCACCATAGCTACATCTATTATTTTTCCAGTCTATGGAGCTGACTTTAGCTTGTGTCAAAAGTAGAGAGTAAAGAGTGTTCAGAATGTTCTGAAGCCCGAGGCACAGAGATTACTTCTACATATGCTCATTATTTGAAACTTTGGCCTCGTTTAATTTTATCATCTGACACTGTAACATTATATATATGACAGAGAACGAGGAAAGGCATAATAGGTCCCCTTTGAGCTCGTAGAGCACACATCTGACTCACCTTAGTGCCCAGTAACCTCTCATTGGGATTTTCCAGCTACAATTTGAAATGTACAATATATGTGTGTTTAATACTTTCTACACTCACCAATCCCCTCAGAGGCAATCAACAAGCAGCTATACCTGGGAATATAAACCCAGAAACCCTTATAATCACTTCAAGGTAAGCAGAGCGGAAACGTCCACATTGTCCTACAGCAGTTTCCCTCCCTGGCTTTGCTTCGAACCTACCCACTGTGCAACCGCTAGACGCCAGAGTTCGGCTCTCTATTCAATGCAGACCTCACAAACTCTTGTTATCAGCTGCATTCCACGTACACTGTAGGGTGAAATAATTAATCACCTTCCTGCAAGGATTCCTGCAACTAGTTGTTCAGAGGTGTTATGTATTGACAGCTGTGTGATTAAATAGCAAGTTCCCTCATTTGCTGCCTTTCCTGCCTGCGCAGCGTCCCTGAGAAGGTCTATGAGGAAGCTGAGCCTCCATTTTGTTTTAACTGCAGGCCTCGCTCTTGTGCTTAGAAAGCTCAGACAGCCATTTTAGGGTCCCTGTGCAGGTTTCCTTCTCTCTACCCAATTCTCTTCCAAAGGTCATGCATGTAGTGCTGCTATAAAGTCAGCTGCATTCTGTAGCAGCATGTGCGTCTGTGGATATGAATCTGTCTGCATGGATGTGTTAATTACTATCCATGTTTCTATGTGTTTGTGGGGTTTTGTGTTTGCAGGCAGATTTGTGTGTGCCCCTGTTAGGTATTCATCAATCATACTCGCTACTGGGTTACTAAGCCAACACAGTGTATACTCTAGGGTTACTGATGCGTGGCTCAGTTCTTAATCTACATAAACAAAGAAGAATCTCATCGATAAACTGGGATTAACCATAAACAGCACATAAAGTCTATGAGATCAGCAGAACAAAGACACTTTGCTCCATGACTTTAAGCTTTTGAGCTTGTTGTCTCTTGTGTGAAAGGGTGTTTAGCGTGCTTTGTCCAGCAGTAGCCAGTGTGACCAATCGATGGTGCCCTACTTACTGCCTGCTGTGCGTATGACCTTCGGATGTCTGTGACATGCCAATCAATCGATAGCTTGGTCATTTGCAAACTGACACACTGAGATGTGCACAATAGTAAATAGTAAAAACATCAAAGTAGCAGACGGACAGAAGACATTTTCTCTATAAATCGATGTAGACAAGGCACAACATGGTGCATAAAAGTTCACCAGAATTCAGGAAATGAAGTGTTTGATGTTTAAAGTTTCCAGCAGAGGACCCCCAAACCACCCTATTGCATATGAAACAAAACCTTCGCCCTCATGGATCACAAAATCATATATTAATTTCCAGTCCATTAGCCACACCTGGCTGGGCTAAATGAAGTGAACAAATTGTGACTTGCTTTTATAATATGAGTTGCTGCACTCAGAGCTCTGCTGGCATTTCTATGCAGTGGTTATAGATGAGTATGTGTGATTTCCGGATGCTCTAAATGTCAAGTCTAGAGGCTAAAAAGCCCCTGCAGACATGTGGTCTGCAATGCAGTTTTTTAAATGCCAGAGGTTGGATTGGTATTCTTTTAAATGCTGAGGCGTGATTGGTTGATTAGATAAAAGTCTGAGCGTGCAGGTGCAGTATCAGTCCATAGAGTGACCTATATCAGCTCAGGGATGATCATCTTAAGCATGGGGAAGAGCTTCCTGGGATTTTTTAAAATCAAATTTCATGTTTTTAATTCAAATTTTTAGTTCAGTCAAACAGTTTTAACCAGTCTGAGAAATTTCAGCACTCTCGTGTGTGTCCTCCAGTACACATGAAGTAGCCATGAAGCCTCTTTTAACCAGGAGCTGACCTGTCAGGGTGCGATGCTCCACTCGCCTGATATTCAGACAGTAATGTCAGATAATTACAGTGTTTCCATCTTCAGTCTGACATTGCTCTCTAAGCAATTTTGTGGGGGCAGGGGATTTGATATTCCCTGACCAATCACCAGAGATTCTGCCTGAATCTAATGTCATTTTAAGTCCATAGTAACGTGTAGCCATGCCAACATACTTGCTTTCCTGGGGTTTTAGGAGTGGAGCAGAGTGAAGTAAAAACAAACCACAAGACAAGCAGTGTCTATCTTGTCTATAGCAGTCGCCATTGTTGTTATTACTCCACATTGGTTCTGGGACACGGCTTTAAAATGCTTAACAGGAGCTTGATAATAGTGTTAGCCCCACCTGTGGTGCTGATTGGCCAGTCGTTAGTCCCCCCCATGGCACTCATTGGTTGTTTTTTATTTCAAACAAGAAACTGCTGTTGCGTGTCACAATGCCAGACAAAATGTCAACTTGAACTCAGTGGAGTGGGCGGAGTCAAAGGTCTGGATCCAGGCAAATGCAACTGCACACTGAGTTCACCAGAGCGCAACTAGTGGAGTTCCCTGGTAAATGACATGGCAAGAAATCCCATTCCTTCAGAAGATGTAAAATACACATTCGATACACAAAAGATTATAATATAACAAACCATCTTGGGAAATCTATTTGTCCTCGTGCAAAATAGCATTTCAGGCTCCACGGAGGCTTTTCAACAGCTGCACACACACACACCAAATGTACCAACATGAGGAGCTGATGCACTTTAAAAACCTTCATCTTACAAAATATCTCTGTACAAACACTCGCAGCAACAGCAACAACTGAGATGCACAAACTGAGGAGATATATGTCCACACAGATACACAGTAACAAGTGCTTAAAAAAATGTGCACTTCAGCAGAACTAAAACTCTGCTCGTGTGTGGATAAGAGGCCAAATCGTAAACGAAAACATCTTTTCATAAAATTAACTGTATACATTGCAAAACCTGTGACCCCTGTGTGTCTATATGAAGGTGTGTTTGTGTGTGTCAGTGCGAGGCATGTATGAAAAGTAATAAACTCTCTCCACAGGATGATCCCCAGAAGCAGGAGGAACCCGCAAAGTCCCCACAACCCAAGGAAGAGGGGTCAATGAACATCCTCAACTCTCATTCCCCCAAACACGAGAACAACCGTCCAACCTCTGTCGTCCACGAGCAGGGCCACACCCCTAACAACACAGAGGAGAGCGCCGAGGTAAACACGCTCCAGAACAACCTGGTATAATATCACCGTGTGTCAAAGTGTGCTGCTGGAGAATCAGACCAAAATATTTAACGCGCACACAAACTACAGTAAATTGTTATAGATTGTTGCAAAGAGCATACTGTGTATTTTTAACAGTCAAATTGGGCCTAATGTCAAAAGTAAGCACAACATGAATTGAAGGATACAACTTGAGAAGCACAATAGTCCTGTTTACAAGGCTGCCATGCCAATGCTGATCACATAGTGGCGCCGCCGCCTCCTTTCTTTTCTCTATCGCCTCTTACGCTGGACTAAAATCACTGGCTTGGACCAACTAATGACTGACTTTCCTCTCTATTGATGCCCTGCCTTGGTCTTCGGCCAATGAACTCTCGCTCCTTCACTGTCTCCTCTCCCGTTTCCCCAAACCCTCCCCTCGCCTCTGCCTGCCCCGCCTTACTGTCTCTCTCTGCCCGCATGCATTGGTGTTATCGAAGAAAAGTGTCTGAAAAACGTAATATTTGCAAAAGAAGTAAGTGGAAATCAAGTGAATCTGTATTTGCGAAATATTCATGTTTGACATTGCTAATAAGTGGATACGTCTAGATTACATGAGGTCAAAGTAACTGCTTGGAGTTGATATTTGAATCTATATACATATATAACACACGCTGTGTCTTGGTTTTCAATGTGATTTATAATACTTTAATGTACTTGAGGTTCTTTTGTACTTTTTTGGGTATACATGGAGGATTATAGTTCACAGTTGTTGGAATAAATCTTTTTAATTTTATCCAGCTTGTCCCTGTGTGTTGCTCTTAGCTCTACTTTCCCTCTCTCTTTCTCGCTCTCTGCATGTCTGCTCATGATGAAGCTAACTACTGCCCAGCTGCTCCCCTGCTAATAATGAGTGAATGCACGGCTGACCCTGCTTTTGTGCTACAGTAGGCTGCTCACAGATTACACCACACAAACAATGGCTGCCGTGAGCCCGCTCAGCACCACGGACAGCTCTCCAGAATTAATGGAAGCTGCCACAAGAGCTTGAAATATAACTTCTTTTTTTATCTCTTAAGCTCCCTCTCAGAAGACTAAAACTGAAGCAAGGCTTTCCTCTTACCTGTGGTGCTGTTTATCAGTCTAGATTGTTTTGGTGTGAGGTGCCAAGTATTACAGACATCAGCTGTGGAGATGTCTGCCTTCTCTCCAATATAATGGAACTATATGGCACTCAGCTCATGGTGCTCCAGACGCCAAAAAATGCGTTCAAAAACTCAACAGCACTGTCATGAGCAAGAGCCTGTTGTTTATAGAGTAGATGCACACTTCCTCCTGCGTCGTGATACAGTTGGTGGGTGTAGTTTGGCAGACAGAAAATTCTTCCTATATGAAACTGCTCGCAACAAGGTCTGTGGATTACTGTAACTGGGTCATGATTACTGGAAAGAGATGCTGCTGTTAAGCTTTTCAAATGTTGAGCTGAGTGCTATTGAGTTCCATTATATTCAAGAGAAGGCAGACATCTTTTCAGCCGATATCTCCAACACTCTGCGACTCACACCAAAACAATCTAGATTGCTAATTAGTGTTACTGATAAGAGTCCCTTTAAAGCCCCAGTCTTGTTGCTGTGAAAAACAGTGAAGAAAACTGTGTTTTAATTTAGTGTTGACCACAAAACAGAGTCAATAGGAGAGTGAATGTTGGGCTTACATTCATCAAATGGCCATAAACACAACTCAACTTAACTTAAAGGGTGATAGCATGTCAGTGTTGTGTTCACAGCTTGTTTACACTGCCCCCTGGTGGCAAATAAATCAGTTGTCGCAGATTTAAGATGATGTGTCTGTGCCCAGGGAGATTTTGTCTCATAATTCATCCATGTCTGTGTTTTTATTTCATTATTTTTGCCTCTGTGACTTTTCCCACATTGTTGCATCAATCTCTACTCACCATATTCCCACATCAGGATGGAGTCACTATTGGCCTGGAGGTGCTCCTCCCCAAAGAAGCCAAGCGCCACCCAGAGACCAGCTCGCCCCTACAGTACGATGTCTTCCTCTACAAGGTTGCCAACAATGGAGACTCCGCCTCTCCCAGTCATGCCCCTCCCACTCACAGCGCCAACTCTTACACCTCCTCTCACCCTATGCCTAAATCACCCAAGACACCCAAGACACCCAAGACGCCCAAGTCACCTAAGGTGCCTAAGTCACCCAAATCACCCAAACACACCAAGGAACACCCACCCAGTAACCGTGAACCCTTGTCCATAAGGCACTCCTCACCTGGCCGTCACCCCTCACCCGGTCGCCACCCATCACCCAGTCGTCACTCTGCACCTGGTTGCTATCCTTCCCCCACCTGCCATCCGTCATCTCATCACTCTCCCTCCCGGTACAAATGCATGCCCACCTCCACCACCCCGCCTCAGTTACGCAGGCCCAGAGGTCGGTCGCAAGCTCCTGGCCCAGAGCGCTCAGGGAGTGGGAGAGGGTACCACAGTGGACACATGCGTCCATCCCCCTCCTCCCCTCACCTCACCCAGCCTCCTCCATCACCATCCACGGCGAAGTACAGCCCGGTGAGCACCCGATCCCTGCCACCGCTCTCATGACCTGGCCTCTGCCCAGCCTGGCATCCAAACATTCACACGCACAAACATCTGTCATAATCTAATCTCTCCAGCGATATGTCCATCATGGCTCTAACGTTTTTTATTAGTGACTCATAGATAATCTATCATCTGTCTTTGCACCCTGCCTCCACATTTGTACCCAGAGGAGGAGCACATCACCTGGTCTTGGTCCATGGAGCCAGAAAGCTAGAACTGGGACAACTCTGCACACTCTCTCAAAGTCGGACGTGAATGCACCACACATACAACGCTGCATAGTTATGCTACAGCCAAACATTCACACCTTTATGTAAATAACAACCTCTCAAAGCTCAGGTTACTGCTCACACAAGCACAAAATGAACCACTTCATGTGAATATGCTCTCCTAGCATGGTGCCAACATCAGCAACAGCTGAGGATATTCTTCATTAAGGTTTCATAGAGGTTTACTACATTAGCCTTAGTGTTATCAAGTGTTTATATAAATCTTTTGCTATTTGGTGTGTACGTTATTTCATGTTTTCACAGGCTTTTTGGTATGTTTTTCATGTTTCTAATCCTCAATAAATAGATATACAACAAAGCGTGCAGTATTGTGTTCTAAAGATGGAGAGAGCGAAGAGAAACAGAGCACACAAAGAAGAGAGGAAACAGCAAGGCCAAGAGAAGAGACAGAGGATTTTCATTTAGTGTTGCCAAGCTACATGGAAAAAGAAAAAAAAAAAAGAGAGGGACTCTGCTGCCCCCTTGTGGGCACAACAAACACCAGCGCTCCAGGAACATTAATCTGTGAAATCATCAATAAAAGCGGTAAATAACAGGGGTAAAATCACATTTCAGCTCCCTTGCTAATTCTGTGACCTTTTCTAATGGTCTGTTTTGGTCTGTCTACAGTGTCAAATACAGTGTGTCAATTCTGTGCATAAGACTCATCATTAAAGGAGCAGTCAGGGTTTTTAATTCAATACACTTTTTGTCAAATCCAGCACATACCCTAAAAAAAAAAAAAAAAAAAAAAAATACAACCTGGTGTTCTCACACAGGCCTGGCTCTATGAATAAGAAGCAAAGTGGCTTGGACTGAGCCAAACAATGCATTTCCAGCCAATCAGCAACAGGTGGCACTCATGCTCATGCAGGACAGGGGAAAGGCCATGGATGTATAAAAAGAAAGGCAAGCGGAGCTTCTGAAGGAGTACTGACAGGAGGGGTGTTTTTGTTTTAGTATTGAGTTCATATATCAACAGTCTCTCTCCAGCATTGCTGACCCACCAGTTTTTCACCTGAAAATCAGAATTATTGTGTTTTCTTGACCTTAGAATGAGACGTTTACATGTACACACAGAGCGGGTCCTCTTCCACAAAGTCCGCCATGTTGTTTTACAGTGGCCCAGAATGGACAAGTTAAACAGTGGCTCTAGATAAGGCCACTTGTGTTCAACTTTAAGGCTCATTTATCCTCCCTTTATGTACAAATATGGGTAAGTGTTTAAAACTTCGTAGACGTCACTGCCCTCATACTTCCATGTGTCCTTCATGATGGCATAGATACAGCTAATAAATAGCACTAAAGGGCAGAGTCAAAAGTTTCACACAACAACAAAGACGACAACAGAAGAGGAGCATATAATGATGTAGCAGGCAGCACTGTAGACAGGAGTAGTCTGTGAGGCCATTATTACACATCCCGATATGTGGACAGATGATTCCTTTCACTATATTACTAATTCGCTCCGTCCATCATTATTTAGATTTCTTCATTGGCTCTTCTGGTCATATCTCACTTGAACTATGCTGCACTGCCTCCATGATCTCCAGTGGTACTGCTGCATTTGGTCCCTGTCCATAAACTTTTAGAAAACTTGCACGAATAAGGATGAAAAGAACACAGAGTGCAGACAGAAGGATCCGTCCATCTCTGTCTCTGTATCTAATGTGAAGGACAAATGAGCCCTTATCTGTTGAAGGCAAGATTTTGTAACATTCGCTAGACAGCATCTACAAGACATTTGCCAGACAATGTTAAACGCTAAACACAGTCAAACAGTAACACAAGAAGGGAGGAGTTATAAAGTCAAACATAAGCTAATGCTAGCTACCACAAGCTCCTGATGAGCAATTAAGACTGTTGAAGTGCCATTAGGAGTTGAGTTGAGTGAAACTATACTAGCATCTAAACTGACCAAAATGAAATTAGCAGGTAAGTTTTTAAGTTGTTTCCCCACAAGAGCCTTTCTGTGCTGAGTTTGCATGTTCTCCCTGTGTCAGCGTGGGTTTTCTCTGGGTACTCCAGCTTCCTCCCACAGTCCAAAGACATGCAGGTTAATTGGTGACTCTAAATTGCCCGCAGGTGTGAATGTGAGTGTGAATGGTTGTCTGTCTCTATGTGTCAGCCCTGTGATAGTCTGGTGATCTGTCCAGGGTGTACCCCGCCTCAGTGTCAGCTGGGATAGGCTCCAGCCCCCCCGTGACCCTCAAGAGGATAAGCTCATTGTATTTTTTCACAAGAACAATATAGTAAAGCATTATTTTATCTCAAAATAGTAACACAAATAAAGAGATGTTAATAAGTAATAGTTAATTATCTAAATTAATATCATTACAGATGAAAAAATAACTGATAATATCTTTAAATGGTTGTTTACATTGTATTAATTATGCGAAGACATACAAAGCTACCATCTTTGTTTGGTTCAGGACAAATGCACAGCTTCAACCCTGGATAAAAATATTTTTACTGTGAAATAAATAGAATAAATTTTGAGTCTTTGAAGATCATCAGGAGGCCTTTGTATTATCAAATGATCCACTGGGGCAATATCATGAAAGCAAACGCATTTCTATCCTTTATGTTATGATCTTGTCTCAAGGGCGAACATGTGAATCTCAGAGCAGATATGGATGTTGTAGCAGAAAAAAACATGCAGGTAAATTCAGTTGGGCTCAAAACATGCCAGGTAAAACATCCATCTACTGACTGACTAAAGAAGACTGGATCTATTCAGTCAGCACCCGTCCAGTTCAAACATAGAATAGAGAGAGCATGTTATTCCCTTTGAATCCCTTTATAGTTCCTCCTGCACTTCTCCCTTGTGTTGTTATTGTATTATTTATAATGTGAGGGGCAGTGCTTCTATCCTCTTCAGGACATGAACGCGCTCACCTCTCACAGCACGCACTTTTGTTCCTTTAGGCAATTCAAATCAAACATCTAGCATATTTCCCACAATGTGACCTCCTCTGCGGTGGTTAACAGCTGTAGGCTGCAGTGGCTCAGCTCTTTTGTTCTCTAACTATTTCCTGGATGAAAAGCACCTTCTCATTCCAGATGGATCAGGTGAAGGTGAAGTTCTCCTTCCTGCTGTACTCATTCATCAAAAATAGGCTGTGTTGACATGAAAAGAGTAATTGACAGGTTTTAAAGTGGAGTGTCTGTATCCCTCGGTGACACTCAGGGCCTCTGAAGAGCTCTCCTGTCCTGCGCCACCCGTGACGTGCTCACGGTGTGTCCTCGGTGTGTCCTCTGTTACCAGTTTTTATTTAGCTGTTGGAAATATCGAGAAATGCCCCAGTGTTTTTTTCTACAAGGACGCTGAAGACAGCAGTGGTCTCGATAAGTTTAATTTTGGAGTGACATTGAAACTAAAATGGGACTTACTTGGAAATGTGATTATGTTTTTCTGGGAATGGTGTTTCTATATTGGTGCATGACAGCACATTTAAACATTTACTGTAACATTTCACTTACAGTTTAGCTGCAAACAAAAGAAATGACACATCTGTGGGTCTATAAATGACCTGGCTGTCCTCTAAATCCATGTATAGTTAAGTCAATGATAGAAGAATTCAAAAGGCAGATTCTTGTGGAACATCACCCAAATAAAGTGGGTGAATAAAGGTAAATAACTACTGAAAGAACTTAAAGAGTAACTTAACACCAGCTGAATCTCTTGTTTTTGCTGACCTCCAGTGGTTAAACTCAGGTGATGTTGAAGTGTACTCCAGAGTGTCTCTGTGCACCATGACATCACTGTTGGAAAGAGGAAAACAAAAGTGGGACGAATAGGAAGACAGCAAAATGAACCATTAAAGAAACTACGAAATGAACCAACAAATATTAAAAGAATCATAGTTTTTTATGATACGTGATACTGCTTTAACTGTCCCAATTGTTTCAGAGGACTGATGGTTTGAAATAAAGTACAGAAGATGCCACATTCCTGCCGCCACTGAGGCTACATTCACATTACAAGACTCAACGCTCAACTTAAGTTTACCGTTTTCGGACCTGAGATTTTGCGTAATCTTCTCTGAGGGACAGGTATGATGAGAGCTCTTGAAGCCACAGAGACACACTAGGGGGCTCCTCACGTTTCCAGTGGATGGCAATTTGTTAGATGCAATTAGGGCTAGTCTGACAAAGCGAATATTGCCTCTCATATTGACTGGTAAACTGATATGTCTCCTAGTAATGTCAGTCTTGGGTTGGTTGGGATCTCCACCCTACAATGCTTTTTACAATATCCAAAATAGATCTCCAGCACCGTTCCAGACATCTACATGTCCCGAACATGTGTAGAGGAGTCCCTGCTTCAGTCTTACATCTAGGACAGTACTCTGAGTAGCTACTACTTATCTTGTGGAGACGATACAGCGTCAAGTAAACCCTGTGTATTTGGTTAAACTGTAGGATTCTGTGTCGGCTGTTATAGGAGAATGATCACAAATCAGCTTCCACTCAGAGTCCTCAGATGCATGGCCAGTGTTCACTTCCTATTTAATCTTTGCATTGAGAACTCTACTTTCTGTAAGGCTCATGAGTTTCTTATAGACATATGATAAAAATGCAGCATAATATCTATTTGGAAATCCTCTAGTGGAATAAGTTTCCCTCCCTGCTGTACTCTAACATAATCTCTAACCTGTAGATACCTAAAAAAAAAAAAGTGCTGCTGGGAGCCCAAAGGAGGATCTCAGTTGTTGAAGGTGACCCATAAATGACATCAGTGTGAACAGATTTCTGCCCCGAAACACCTCACATGCAACCAATAACTTCACACACATGTGTGTTTGAACAACAATGAATCATGTCACATTTGAGAAACAGGCACTTGGGGTAAAAATGAGTGACATACCAGTGCAGGCTTCATCTCCTAAATGATCACTGTATGGTAGGACGGTCCAGTGATGTCACTCTGCCTTATAGTTACCCATATGCTTGTGTTTGGGAGAGTGTGGCGTATGTTTGAGAGAAATTGCCGCTTGGGGGGATGGCTGATTGTTTTTAGGATAACAGGCTATCGTACAAATGTGCTGTCAGTCCACTAGCTCTATTAGCAGCTACTTCTGGTAGGTCTGTGGAGACAGATGTGTGGCTGCAGCTGGGAGATGGGTCAGGAGTGGTGGAGTCACAATGGATGGTTTTACGGAGGAACAGATCCTCCAAAACTTTAGGGTGTCCAGGGCTACGTTCTAATATCTCTGTCAACGCCTCATGACAAGCACGTCGTGGCACGTAGGCAAGCTGTACCCATCAGAAAGCATCTGGCAGCCTACCATAGCAGTGGTACAGAGGCCTTCTGCAGTTTTAAATGTCAACTCTGACACTGTACTGTGAGTGATCTGAGCCTGTGCAGTGAAGTATAGCGGGATAAAACCACAGATGTATGAGGAAAACACTACTACTTCCCACAGTGGTCGCATGGCCAGTGAGCGGATGTTTCAGACTTAGAACAGCATATGAAAGTGGCCCAGATCTGACTGGAGATAATCAAATTTCTGTGTTCACACAACCCTGAAAAAAAACAGATCTGTGTCACATCAGAGCAAAAAATCTGATTTGCCTGTAATGCAAACATAAGAGGATTTTGTCTCTGCACTTCATACCACACAGCCCAGATCTCACACAAGAATCTTGCAGTCAAATCCAGCAACACACTTAAGCATCTGGCTGTCTGCAAACTCTGGTCCCATTATCTTAGCAGGGCGCACATATTTGGAGTGTCAATCTGGGGATGATTTGCCAGCATGACTTGATTACAGTGCAGGTCAAAGGAGTGAATTAGAGACCTATTTCTCTACCCAGGTTTTATCCTGTATGGAGGCCCGTTGTCACAGATCACAGGCAGGTGTGGGAGCATTACAGTCTGCTGCAACAAAGTTTAAAATAGCTAATAGATAGTTTCATAAATGTTCCTTTTGTGATCACCTGATCTGAGAGATTTGTCATCAAACTTTGAAGTACTGAACACCTAAATCAGCTGTCAGTATGCTGACACACAACCTTGAACATGCTCTTAAGAAAACACCATTTTTGAGGTATCACCTTCCACAATCTCCTCCCAAACCTGCCCCACTTGTGTGTGTGTGTGCAGCTCCTGTATAAACCACTGAGCGGCAGCGTTGCCCCGCAGTCTAACATGGACTGCTACTGTAGATACAGATAAGACCCGCCGGCACTTTGAAACCGCTGATCTGCATCTTCATTTGCATTCAGTCTGTGTCGACTGGGGGAATGTGTGCTGATTCAACATGATGCTGTGATAATTGATATTGTTATCATGTAGATATCTGGATGATCGCTGATGATCTCAGGCGCGTTTAAAGCTTTGCAGGGGTGGAGATGAGAGCTGGGATAGTGCACAGGTGTGTGTGTGTGTGTGTGTGTGTGTGTGTGTGTGTGTGTGTGTGTGTGTGTGTGTGTGTGTGTGCATGATGAATAATATGTGATCTGCAGTTAATGCTGTGGTGGGCTGATGAAATGATATGGGTGCATAGACTTTTTTTGTCTGTGTGTGTGTGTGTGTGTGTGTGTGTGTGTGTGTGTGTGAGAGAACTACTTGAGTGTATTGCCTGCTGGCAGCTTCATTACTGCCTCTTTGAGTACGGCTATAAAGTGTTTTTGCTGACCCAAAACAGATGTAATTTCTCTCTCACTTGCTCCCACTCTGCCCTCCCTTCTGTCTTTAACACACACACACACACACACACACACACACACACACACACACACACACACACACACATGCATGCACACGTCTCCTGAGACGCCTTCATAGCAGATGAAGCTTTTTATAATTAGTGGAATACCCACACAGTGCAGTGAATTGACTGTATTTTCACCCAAAACCACATTTGGTTTTTAATCATTTCTAACAAAGCTTTGATTCGTCTGTTTGTCTGTTTGTTTACTTTCCGCAGCAACGAAAAGGTGGTGAGAAACAGGCATACTAAAACATATTTTATCCAGAATACAGACTATAATAAACCATAGAATCTGGATAATCTGATTAAGTTCATGCGTCTATTGTTCATCCTTAATACATGCAATTACTGAGTATTTGGTTTTCAAGTTTTTATGCTCTCTAATGTATTTTATTCTAAGACCCCCCCCCTTACTCTTTCTCTCTTTGTGCTGTTGCTTTTGTGTCTGCTCCTCTCTGTGAGTCAAGCTAAATGGCTTTCTATTCAGGAGTGAGAAATGTCATCACTTTGTGTGTGTGTGTGCGTGGGTGTGTGTAGGAGAAGAGTGTGTACTTTTTGAGAAATGACATTGTAAAGGGTCACTCCGCCCCAAAGATATTTTCTCACTTACACATACTGGTATTTAGCCAAGCAAAAAGTTTTAGTTTAATTTATCTTGATTTGCTCAAATGTAATTTTTATGATGATTTGAATTTTTCACTTACTTTGTATTGGACTTGTGACCACACACTGTATGAGACATCACAAATTGGTTCGTAGACTCTCATTTTGAAGCCTTGAGGATACCATTTTGGCCATCCCCATCTTTTTTGGAGCCAGAAGTGACCATGTTTGGAGTAGAAGTTGGAGCTGTCGAGGAGTGAGAGGTGGATCTGACTGAGAAGCCGAGGTCACTATCGGCAGACAGTATGTCACTCAAAGAAGCCACACCCTCAATTATGTGTGACTTTAAGCCTAGAATGCTAAGGGTGAGTTATATAAAATTAAACCCCTGTACAGCTGTCATGAATGCAAAAATAAGCTATAAAGATCAAAAACAATTTTGTACCAGGCTGTAACCATGTTTATTTCTGCTGTGAAGTTGGGCAGTTTAACGTGGAGGTCTATGTGGAGTGACTGTCTTCTGGAGCCAGCCTCAAGTGACCGTTCAAGGAACTTGGCACTTCTGCGTTGGCTTCATTTTTCAGCCCTGAGGTTGCCACTTGTGACTGGAGCCTGGGCAGCACAGTTTCCTAAATTTCACAAAATAAAACTATCTGCATACGTATTTATGTATGTGTGTGATTTAGGTGGAGTCTGGTGATATTCTATATTTTATTGTTGCCTACAAATCCCATGAAAAGACCAAAACCAACAACACATTGATTCTACTAACAACTATTGTGTATCCAAAATATGATATGTGGCGTAGAGCATCATTGTTGTCCAAAAGCTGTTGAAGCCAGGCTCAGATTAAAGGAGATTTATGATCTTAAACAACTTTGAAATCAGGTTGTGTTACACACATAAGAAGAAACTTCGCAGATGTTCATCTCTCTCATCTCAAACATGCACTTCAAGATGTAAAAATGATTGTGTACCACACACTACAGGATATTATGATCGTCATGCCAGAGGGAGCATGAATGCACATCTTCACATGATCTCACGGGGAGGCAGATGTAAACAAAATGGAAATGCTTTGCAGAGAGAAAAACAGAAGCAGATGGCTCAATAAGTCTGGGTGAGGAAATGGTTAGGGAGATGTGTTCAGCATGGGGTGTCTATTGTTCAGCGGAAAATTGAGGGGGGATTTTAACTTTCAGATTTAGTTTACGTAACTTTCAGTTCAGTCCTAAATGTCAAACATGTTTTAAATGATCAGGCAGCCATGATTAGGGACTGTATCTCCAGATAATTCCGGCTGAACATCGGCACCACCTACAGTCCCAGACCAGATTTCCAAAACTCCTGGGCCCAGTTGTTCAGACATAATCTGAATGACATCTTGAAAATGGGTTGTTCAAAAGAGGAAAGAAATAAAAAGCACTCTCAGTTTGGGTTAAATCATGTAATCCAGTTTTGATTTTGATCTGGATTTTTGATCTCACATAATGTAATAACCCGCAGATGAAAATAGTCCCTGACAAACGCACTGTTCGCCACCTACACACACACAAGCACACACTGATAATGTCACAGATTAACTCACTTCTCTCCTCAGTCTCCTCTCCCTCCTTCTCCTCCTCCTTTTGCTGCTGTCATTTAGTTTTTCACCTGCGGTAACATCCCTCTCTCTTTACCCCCCTCCTTCAGCCTCCTCCCTCGGCTTCCATATTGATTTACTCGGTATCCCGCGGTCACATTCTTGTGGCGAAGGTTTCCGGCTGAAAACCGATGACATTTACCTCCCAGTCACCACACGGCTCATTTAAACCCCACAAAACAGTGCAATAGCTTTTACGGTGCATGCCGATGCTGTGAAAGTTAAAGGATGACTGCAGACATTTTGAACATTGAACGGTGTAATGAACCACTTCGTAATATCTGAGAAGTGTGAGTCAAAGGCCTGAATGCTTTAACATCTAAACACTACTGTGAACATATTGGTTGATCTTTGTACCCAAACTTTGCCTTGTCCGTGTGCAATATTCTCACGCCAACTCTACTTTCCCATTCCTCCATTGCTCCTTGTTACCATGGAGATGTGTTGGATTCAAGGTGGACTTTAAATGAGGGGGGAGAGTGACACAATGAAAGGTAATGAGAAAGACTGTTTTGTAAGGTCAAATAGGTAGAGAGACTGCACACACACTGCACACACACACACGCACACATACACACAGTTGTGTTTCCAAACCATTTAGAGGAAATAATATTGACTTATCAACACATTTTTATCCCAACTTACCAAATACCACTGCTGTCAGTGGACCTACACTTCTAAGTATGACATGTTAGGGACTCTCCTGCCTCAGCTCAGGACGTTTTGGGATGGCGTGTCAATTTACACTTTACACATTACATGCATTGTGTCTTTTCAAAATAGAACAGGAAATGTGCAGTTTCTGTTTGTTATGTGCATGCAGTCTTTTTAAAATAAACTCACAAATTATATAAAACACTTAGTTTTTAGGTTTAGGCTTCAAATGCCAACCCAGTCTCACTTGGGCAGTGACTTGCGGCATCAGAAACCAACCAAAAAACGTGTCCTTTAACGTCGGCATGATACGTGGCTGGTTGCCGTTATAGTTTAACACCACCCAACGTGGCAGGACAAGAACAAAGGTTAAGGCGACAAAAGTCCAAGAGGGGCGCGCGGGAGGGGTAGTGGATGGGTCAAACAAACACTGACTTTCAACCGAGAGAGCGTTGTTTGCGTCCTGTAAGATTCTTAAGTCAAACCCTGTTATTTTCCTAAACTTGACCTTGTTTGTGGTTGAAGGGAAAAAAAAGTAAGTTCACAGTGTTGTACCAACGTCCATTATATTTGAGAGAGACTGTATATAAATGTGAAAACAGAAGTGTATGTTGAAAGAACACAATGCATATAACAGGCAGAACTTGACACAGTGTCCCAGAACGTCAACAACCAACACACCCAGGGTACCTTCCATGTCTTTTGTTGACTCGGAAAGTCCATGACCAAACGTCAATACATGACGAGGTTGCAGTGAGAACATGTTACAAACTGCAGTTGCAAAGGGTGTCTCTGTGCGTCTGTGTCTAACGCCGACATTCACCGACAAAGCGGCTATACTGAATGAGTTGTGTTGTTACCCACTGCCTCTAAAACTGACACGCCTTGTGCGTGTCATATCGCAACAAAAGGTCCCTCTGTGCATTGGTGTCTGACGCCAAAATTACTGAAAAAGCGGCGGTATTTGACAAGTTGGGAGTGAGAAGGAGCTGGACTTATTCATTTCCTGGAGACTTACCCTAACTCAAATCACTACTCGCCTAACCCTAACATCCTGACCTTACAACACATTCTCACTCCGACCTCGTCACATGTTGATGTTTTGGTTATGGACTTTTCACGTCCACATAAGATGTGCAAGGTACCCTGGGTGTGTTGGTTGTCGACGTTCTGGGACACCGTGTCAAGTTCTCTACTTTCAAGATACACTTCTGTTTTCACAAGAAATTAAACGTTTGTACATTGTACGTTGGTACAACATCGCAAAATTGACTTTTTTTTCTCTGTCAACCACAAAGATACTTGGTTAGGTTTAGGGAAAAAGAACAGGGCTTGGCTTTAGAATCTTACGATACACAAACATCGCTGTCTTGAGTGAAAGTTGGTGTTTGTAGGACCCATCCACCCGCCCGTGCCACCAGGACTTTCGCCACCTTAACTTTCGTCCTTGTCCAGCTGTGTTTTCCCCGACACTGGCGGGCGCCATTGAACTATAACGGCAACCAGCCATGTATCATGCCGATGTCACTGCCCAAGAGCAGGATTTCAACGACTTTGGAGTGAGTTTTGTCCCCACAATGTGACTATGTCCCCACAATACACACACGCACTCACACACACACAAAACCTATCTGACAGCTGGATAGGAACACCTGTGGAGAGGAAAGTGGGGGCCCAAAGGCAGCACCCTGCTTTCACCCAGTGGTGCTGGAAGGAAGGAACCCAAATTTACCAACATGGGTGGGAGGCATCACACACACCCCACACACACATACAGACACATGCACTCATGAGACGCAGGTGTGCACAACTGGGAGGGGCTCGCCACAGCAGGACCACCGGCAGTGAGGCTTAGAGGCATGATACTGGTGCATGTGACAAGCAAGGGTTCGTCTCTCTTTCCCCACATTGTCCTGAAAATACCTCTTATTGGATGAGATTATAATGAGCAACATCAATTCAAATATCCATATTTGGGAATCAGTGTGTCTGTATGTAATTTTGGGATTTGCTGCAGCTTTTGTGCCGTGATAGAAACTAAACATTACGCAATACAAGACACAGCGAGCAAGAGCTCAAGTCAGAGCAATCAATTCATGAGTGACTCTATTATAAACTTCAAATGTCACTCAGACGCTGCTATTTGCAGACTGTAATTGTATTCAGTCTAATAAAAATAACTTAATGTTCCCTTCCCGGTGAAAAGATTAATTCATTTTATTCCTCATGTTAATTGACTTGAGAGCTTACATAAACACTTTATAATATCATTGCCTACTGATGCTGAAGTCAGTGTGAAATTGCATTAACATTCTCTCATTTCGCTTCTTCTCTCCTGTTCTGTGACTCGCTCCCGCCACTGTACACTTACGACTGGCTCTCTGACTGAGGGAGTTAATGTGTTCAAGAGCCAGCTGTCCCTCAAATAACACACTCAATAATTCATATTGCACAAACACACACATGCTGATCCGCGTGTGTCTGTGTGTGTCTGTGTGTGTCTGTGTGTGTGTTGAGATGCAGGTCACTTCGACACTTTTTGTGTAAACTCGGCAAAGGAAGCAGCAACATAAGTGCTGACCAGTCTTGGACGCTGAATTGTTGCTTGCTAAGGAGGCAATATAACAATGTGTAGGTGTGTGTGTGTGTGTGTGCATCAGTAAGAGATAGTGTCACAGTCAGTGTGTATGTGTGTGTGAGGGAGGCAATAGGAGGGAGGCTATGTCCTCTTTACTAATGGAAATCAGATCTCTCATGTGTTGAGCCAGCAGAAGAAGAGAGGTAGATCCATCATGTCAGCCTGGGGTCAAACTCACAGGCCGACCTTCACTCACACACTCCAAGTAATTCCCCCAAAACGTTTAGATTGGCCGCCTCTTTCATTAACAAATGGAAATGAATCCGGGGATCAGATGGACAGACAAGGGAACGGGTGCATGGGGTTGGCGGAGGCACTTAAATATCTAGATTTGCAAAGTTGCGTTTGGCGGGACAGCCGTACGGAGACTTGCTTGGGCATGTTGCCTTCAAATTGTTTCTCGCTCCCTCAGCTCAACAGCTCATCTGCTTATTTTAGGTGTTCAAGTCTTGTTAAAGCAAGACTGGAGTCAAGTCCGAGGCAAGACATAAGTCTTCACGAGCAAATTGCCAGTCAGTGTCGAGCCTTTAACATCACTATGTTCTCTCTCTGAATACTGACCGTTACAATGGCACCCTGTTTGAATATTTTGTTTTTTTAAATGTGTGTTAACACTGTTTATTTACACATAAAAAATGATAAAAACACTTTCTTTTAAGTGATTAGTTGATCGTCTGAAAATGTGATTGCAGCAATTTAGTTAATCGCCGCAAACATTCAACATTTCTCAGTCTCCTCTCAAGTGTGATCAATAGCTTGTTTTCTAATCGTCCAAGTAAATGTCTGGGTTTTGGACTGTTGGTCGAACACAATAAGCATTTTGAAGATGTCAGCTTGGGCTCTGGAAACTTGTGTTAGCTTTCACCCTATTTTTTAATATTTTAAAGACAAAATTAATTATTACTTAATCTAGAAAAATCCTTGAGAATTAGTTGCAGCCCTAGCTGAGGCCAAGTCTGTTCAATGCATAGCGCAGTGTTTTAAATATTAAACGTGTGGCTGTGCAAGGCCTGCTTAGTGCTGTATTATTAATTTTTTTTATTGTGTCGATATTTAACCAGCTCACAACCTGGTGATGAAATGCTTTTGCTCTCTAGCCTCTAGTCAAAGCAGTGACTCTCAGCAAACTCAAGTCAAGTCTTTTCTAAAGCCCCTATTTTTGTGACTTAAAAGGCCCAAAAAGTATTGTTATATTTCTTTTGTATTTCTTTAAGTGTTCGATTTTGATTACTAAAGGTGCGTCATTTAAGGTTTGGGGGGGAATAGTAGGGATATTTCTATGTTTATTTCGAGTTTAACACTTTAAAATCATCTGATAATCTGCTTTATAAAGTCAGTCTGATCAAACGCAAAATACCCCCCAAAATACAGAACATTTGTCATGTGGACTAACCAAAGCTGTAAAAAAAACTTTGGCAGAACATTTTGGGACCCCATTAGTCATATTAAGAGGTTAACAGCAAACATGGGTTCTCAAGGCCTTGAAGTGATCTCAAGTCTACATCTCTGCTGTGTACAGCTGCAGTCTGGAAGTCAGATCCATGCAAATAAGTCTGGAGGCCAGTTAGGCTGGCTATGGCTCAGAAGTTTGATTTCCAGCTTTTCCAGTCCGCATGTTGAAGTATCCTTGAGCAAGATACTGAACCCCAAATTGCTCTCAATGGCTGTGTTAATAACCGGGTGCGGCACGTTTACTGATCCCTCTAAATTTGTTGTAGAGACTGTTTTCCGACCATCATCAAAATATGTTTAAAATTCTTAAATATGGCACTAAATCACACTGGAATAATTTTATTTCAGACTTTGTTAAGAAAAAAAAAAACATTTTTATTGCATCGCAGACAGGACGCACATCTTATTTAGTCAACAACCTCTTTGGTGCTTAACAATCAATCTTATTGTTTGGGGTTTTTTTGGAGGTTGTGCAGTGGTCAGCACTGTCACATCACAGCAGGAGGGTTCAAGGTTCAAACCTGCTGACCATATGGGGCACTTCTGTGCTGAGTTTGCATGTTCTCCCTGTGTCAGTGTGGGTTTTCTCCAGGTACTCCAGCTTCCTCCCACAGTCCAAAGACATGCAGGTTAATTGGTGACTCTAAATTGTCTGTGAGTGTGAATGGTTGTCTGTCTCTATGTGTCAGCCCTGTGATAGTGTGGTGACCTGTCCAGGGTGTACCCTGCCTCTCACCCAATGTCAGCTGGGATAGGCTCCAGCCCCCCGCGACCCTGAATTGGGTAAGTGGTTATAGATAATGAATGAATGACTTATCTATCTTTTCTTTTCAACTATTTGAAATACCGTTAAACTTCAATATAAAGCCTTGTGTACTGTTGGCTGCCCAGCTGTTTGTTAGGGTGCTGCTGGACACAATATTCACAGTGATCCCGATAAATGAAACTCACCAGAATCAACCCACAATCATCCCTAGATACTGTACTCGAGTACACAGAATTCCTCAGGTGCTTTTCTCTTAGTGTATTAAGTGGTGTACGACACTGAAAACTGACTCGCCGGCTGGTCCTTTACCACACCCAAACACACTCACACACACCAGGCAAGAGTTCATCGTCTTCTGTTTCTGCTCTGCTGCTTTAACAGGCAGCGACCCCCCACCCCTCCGCACCCTCCCTCCCCTCCCTGCTCAGCTCTCCTCTCGTCCACCCCCACAAGAGCCTGATGATGTGCAGGCTCCACAGAGCAGGACTTTCAAACGATATCATTACCATTTCAAAGAACCTGCTGCTGCCTTATGGACCTACAAGCTGTGGCATGTTATGAGGAGCAGGACGTTGTTTGCTACAAACTATATCACCACCTTGCATCTTTTTTTTTTTTTAATTCAAATGACAACCAACTACACGCTACGCATTTCTGAGCCTGCCGCTTGTGTCGTTTCAATTAGGGAATAGGCATCAATGCAGTGTGTGTATCCACAGCGGTTGCAAAGCATCGCTACCACTTGTGTTTCAAATAAAAGCCTTGTTTTCGCTTCTGTCAGTTACATGGCAGATACAGAGCAGAGACCAACAGGGAGGGAGCCTACATCACATGCAGGCCTCTCTGAGGATGCATTTACACTGAAACAAGAATCCAACACTTTAGATGACATGATTCAAATTTGATTATTAATTGCCCAAACAGGCGAGGAGGGGTCCCAGACAGTGCAGAGGGGAATCTGTCAGCCAGCTAGAGGTTTTCTCATTTAAATACTGCTGAACACAAACACAGACTTAAGCGCCCAGCGGTTCCTGCTGCAACATTAATGTCCTCATTTATCCTCTTATGCACAAATGTCAACCTTTGTTAGCCTCCATCCCTACCTCTCCTTTTCTCCCCCTTCAAGTCGCCCTCCACACCTTCACCGTCTCCCTCTCCCATCCCTCCCTGCTTCTACTTCTTTGTATTTGCCTCCATGCCTTCCACCTCATTCACTCCTCCACCCCTACCTTCACAGGCCCTTTCCCTCCTCTGTCTGCATTCCCCTCACTCTTTCACACTGCTTTGTGCAACTCATTGTATCCAGCGCACCCCCCCCTTCCTCCTCCTCTCCCTCCCCTTATCCTGCGTCCTGCATAGATATTGCACATTTCTCCACCACATCTGCCTCTCTCTTGTTTTGTTTCACTGTCTCTTTTTTCCCTCCTCTCTCTGCTTGGGGATCCTCTAGTGACATCATCACTCCTACAGTTACCATGGTTTCGGGGGAAGGGGCCGTAATAACTGTTTGGATCAAACAGACAGGCTCGGTGCTGTTGCATCTTACACTAAAAAAAAACTAAAGGGGCTCAAGACATTCGAAGGAATTACACTTTATTACAGGATCCAGACATGGTTTGCGGGTTTAGATGAAAACGTGACTCGTGTGTGTGTGTGTGTGTGTGTGAGAGAGAGAGAGAGAGAGAGATTTCGTGTGTGTGTGGTCAGGTCAGTGTCAATGATGGGTCTGTGTGAATGAACAAGTTATCGTCGTACAGGTCTTCATCCAGGTCACCTTCCTCTTCGGTGAAATAGGTAGGGAAAGGAGGGTTGAGCAGGGTGGACTTCCTGTTTGGCAGTACAGTATCTCTGACCTGGAACACACACACACTGTTTTGTAATATCTGTGATTAAGGGCAGGATCATGTGCAGAAAAACGAATATTAAATATGCTTAAGTTTCCTGAAGACGTCTCATATTAGGATATCAATACAACATGGATACACAGGTATCGCCCAGCCCTAATGTGAGGAAACTATTACTTAATCAATTAACTTTGAAAATTGTTACTGCTGATCAATTAGGACACAAAATGCCTGCATTCTCCTGCTTTTCAAATGCGAGAATTTATTGCTTCTTTGTGATTTATTTAATTCTCAATAGAATATCTTTGGGTTTTGGATCTATTGCACGTCAGACATGTCACCTTGGGGACTGGAAAATGTGTTACAGGCATTTACTGCTATTTTCTGGCATCTTTTAAATCTAATTAGTGGTTCTCAAACTTTTTTGGATATGCCTCCCTTTAGAAGCAGAAAACATTCATGCCTTGTGTAGAATGTTGGTCATTACAGTGAGTTACTTTGTTTTGCAAACAGGTACAAGTCTGTCAGGATCAGTGGCAGGCAGGTACGTGCACAGATAGACCTCTGTTGGACTCTGACTGGATAGGTGCCCTTTTTGCAAGGGCCCAGAGGGTGAACTGGCTCCTCTCCAGCCACCAGTCCACGCTCCATATACTGGTCCAGTTGGGGACTTGAACCGGCGACCGTCCAGTTCCCAAGCCAAGTCCCTATGGACTGAGCTACTGCCGCCCCCCATTTTAAATCTAATTAATAAACCATAATTGTTCTTCACTTACAAGGGGACAGTGGGGCTGCACACAATGATAGAAACAAACAACAATTATAAACAAACATTATTAACCTGCATATGTGCCCATAAGGGTAATATAAGTGGATCCAGGTGTGTGTGTTTGTGTGTGAGATAGCTGAGCTGTGTGAAATGCAATGCACATTTGTATTCATTATCGCTTGTCTGCAAAACAAATAATAGTCTGCGTGTGTGTCCGCACTCACACACACACAAGGCGAACACAACATGCTGAGTATGGAGATGGATGCGGAGGATATTACTAACATCATTAAGGTGCACGCTCCTATTCCCTCACACAAAAACACACCAACACAAACAGATTCATGCATACACACACACGCACACACACATGCACGCGCAATGCTGATCCAGCACTGTGTCAATGAAGATAGATCACACTGTCTTGCAGGTGTGACTGCGTTTTACAGGTGCAAGGTCAAACTCGTCCCTGTCAGAACACTACGCATGCTGGGGTTGACCTTAAACTTTACACTTCACTCCCAAGTGTGTGTGTTTGTGTGTGTGTGTCATTATTTTTACCTTCAACAAGCAGTTCCTGTGTCCAGGGACAGAGCCGTTAACATACAGCACATTATACTTGGTATTGACCCTCCATATCTGGGAGAGAGACAAGAGGAGGCACATGAGAATATTGAACTGAAACTGCAGTCAAGGACAAACAAGTTCAAAACCACTACTGTGTGCATGTGGTCTTGTAAGCGTGTACCTTCAGTCCATAGGCTGTCACGTAGATGTTTCCCATCTTGCCAGGCAGCTTTTTTCCTTTCCAAACTTTGGCTGGATCCTAGACGCAGATGATAAAAGACACACGCTCACATTACTGGATTATGGGAAGCCAACTGTTCATGTCTGGCACGCATGAGCGTCTTATGCAGTGTGTGTGTGTCTGTGTGTGTGTGTGTCTTACCCCTCCAGGTCCAAGAGATCCTGGTCTGCGATGAGTTTTGGTTTGACCGTGGCTGGCTGGCTGACCTTTGAACCCCCATCGCTTCATTACGCCTTGAAAACCCTTACCAATCCTACACACACAAGACAATTCACACTCATAATTCAAAGTACGCTGACTTGTTGCCTGAGAGGACAATCGTGTCAAAAGAAAGAGGTTGGATTTTCTTGTAAAGTCAAAAACTGATCTATCTTCAGAACACAATGCGGGAGCTAAAAGAGGGGAAGAAGTAGTCGGGGGAAGCCAAGATGAAGCGCCAGTGAAGAGGGAAAGCTGGCAGAACAGAACTTACGATTTGGCTGTGACGTCCACGAATTGGCCTGGACGGAAATGTGCTGCATACAGAGGAGTGCCTGCACACACAACAATCAAGATAACATTACAAATGTGGAGAAACTGTCAAAAAATAGAAAATAGATTTTATTGTGTGAAGTGGGAAACATAGTAAATGAGTATTTCTTTAAAGGGAACCTATTATGCTCATTTTTAAGTTCATTCTTGTACTTTGGAGTTTCTATTAGAACGTACTTACACGCTTTAATATTAAAAAAACACATTATGTTCCTCATACTGTCTGTGCTGGGTCACCTGTATTCACCCTCTGGCCTATAAGGCTCTGTTTCAGTGCCTGTTTCTTTCAGCACCCTTCCTAAAAAGCCCAGTCTGCTCTGATTGGTTAGTGTTACTGTCTTCTGTATTTCAGTGTTTCTACACCATCATTGCAGCCAGGCAAATGACTAATGAAGTACAGCAGCACTTTCTACTGTGAGAAATCACCAAAAAAAAAAAGCTTCTAAGCACAACCGGACATGTTACAGCAGGAATATGATCCAAAACTGGGGAGAAATGAACAACATCAGGAGCCAAGATTACATGTTTCCCTGATACTAGCATGTAGCTACGCGTCCTTGTGTACTGGCAGCTAGTGTTGTACTGGAAGCTCTAACTTTGATCCAATATCTTGAAAAATACAGATAGATCCGTACTATTTTTGATACGACAGGGAAAAAACTGACGATGAGGGCATGAGATATAAAACTGTTTTTGAAAGATAAATATGAATGACTGTGTAAAGCAACACTTTCTCTCACTAAAAATCACCAATAAAAGCATTAAAACACAACAGGAGATGTTCCAGCTGGAATATCATCCAAAATCTGGGAGAAATAAACAACATGAGCAACCAAGACTACATGTTTCCCTAATATTAGCAAGTAGCTACATGTAGCAGTGTGTGTAATGTAAACATTCGCACTCATGTGCCTGGAGGAGATGACCAAATAAAGAAATCTATCAAGAGCTAACATCACCTTGTCTCAAAAGTTAAAATAAAAAACACTGGAAACAGAGTATTCGAAACGTTCTGGAAGTTTTTGCTCACAAGGATTACTTTTACACATGTTTCCCTCCTTATTTAAAACTCTGGCCACCTTTGATATCTGTCATTGTAACATTATATATATATGACAGACAGTGTTGTGCTCGTTACTCTAAAAATGTACTTTATTATTTATCACTTCTTTGTAGCCTGCAGCTGTCAAGTAAGTGTCCTTGCAGCAATCCAGTTTTGGTTGTTAAGCCAGTTTAAGGCTACAGCCAACTTCCACTGCCAGGGAGAGCTCACCTTTGGTAGGGTGTATTTCCTGGAGCTTTACGTTTTTGTGTTGTCGGTTGTCGTAGGTAAAATGTTTCAGACAGGAGGTTTTTTGCAGTGGAAAAAGTTTTAGTGTGACTACCTGCAGCAACAGTGTTCTTGTCATCTTTCCTCCTGACAAAGCCAAAGTGATGGGAATATTTCCAGCTGCTAAGGTAAGGGCTTCCAACTAGCTTGATGATTTATAATGTGCTTGTGCAGCACGACTACGTAAATGAGTCGGCTGGTGTGATGTTGTATTTCAAGTCAGTAGTGATGTGATGGCGAAAGTAACAAAACAGGTTTTTGGAGTAACTGTAATATTATTACTGACGTTTCATTAGTAATTAGTTACACTACTTCTTACTGGAAAAAGTCAAAATATTGATGTACCGTGCTACTAGTAACTTGTTACTGCCGAACACTGATGACAGAAAAAAGGCAGAATAGATCCCCTTTCATTATAAGCTAATGCATGTGTGTATACCTGGCTTGATGACGGCGTTGTCTGAGACCCTAAAGGTGGTGACTTTCTGTTTCGGAGGCACCCCTGCTTTCCTGAACATCTCCATTTCCTCTTCAGACCTCTGTCAGTCAGCATGATGGAGAGAAGAGATACACATTAGGATGGAGGGAAGGAAATAAAGTGGTAAAAGAAGAACCAACAGCAGTTGGACTTTGGCATTTTCAAATTAAACGTGGGCCTGTTATGACTGTACGGGAGCCAAACACACACATACACGCAGGCATACGCACGCACACTTGGCAGTGAGCATCTCTGACATTTGCTTTCACTCGGCTCGCTCTCATCTCAGCCCCTCCAGTCACTCTAAACTCTCTCTCTCCCTTTCAACAGAAGGGTGAAAATCAGCCTGCCAAGGCTTCTCACTCCGACAAACTCTGCCTGACTGGAGAGTGATGTGGCTGTGTGAGAGGGATTCTAAACAACTTCACATTCGACACCGGCCCATCAAGCATCTATCAAGACTCAATGAATAAATTACACTTTGATTTATTCATCCTTGTTTATCTTTTTTTTTTCCTTAAAAAGATGGAACATAAAAAAAGGAAACATTCCTCCTCATACATACTAAGAGGAGATTTTCTTACAAAAACAATACCTCTCTTAAACTGTCTGCCCTAAACTGAAGAGCCAGTGCTGCTGTCTATCACTTCAGGCTGCAGTGTGTGTTATAGAGGTCAGATATGCAGTCTGAGGCTATAATGGGATCTTAGAGTTTATTATGAGCAGTTTTGAATGTGCGAGCGCTTGTCATTGTTAGTGGGACGTAGCGGCGATGAAATCTATTGGATTCTGCTCATTTAGACACCAAAGATGAAATATACTCACTGATGGTTGGGTATAATTTCCTGACTACGGATCTGTATTCATAAAAGGTCCTAAAACTGGGAGGCCTGATATGAGCTCAGTGCTACGGGGAAATGACAGAATTCAGTTATGCTTCCATAAAGCTGTCACACTGATTAGATTTTTTTTCGCATGATTATGAAATGTAGCCAGAACTAAAATGAGCAAAAATGGACGTTGTGATGTGATCAAGTATTTGGCACCGGCCGCTCAGCTGCTGTTAAGAGCAAAGTGACTGGTATGAGTAGAGATTAGGGCTGCAACTTATGATCAATTTCAGTAATTAATCTGCCGACTGTTTTCATGATTATTTGATTAATTGTTCCCAGTCTATAAAATGTAAAAAAAAAAAAAAAAAAAAAAAAATGTAAGAAATGTTCCTCGCGAATTCCCAGAACACAAAGTGACATCTTAAAATGGCCAAAGACTCCCCATTTAGTATCATACATGATGAAGAAAAGCAGCAAATTGTCACATTTAAGAAGCAAATGTCTGACATTTTTGCTTGAACAATGACTAAACGACAGATTGATTATCAAAATATTTGCCAATTAACTTTCTCTTAATCAACCTATACGACTATTTATGGACTACATGTTGCAGGTCTACAAGATATGATATTCTTGAACATTAAATATCAGTATAAATTTAACGTTTTAATAAGTCATCAGTTTTGGCCCTGTTTATGATTCATGTAATTAATGTTACATGTTAAGTTATTGTCTAACATATTGACATTTGCGTCGGATGGACGAAAACATACACTGCATTTTGTGTAGTCAAAACTGTGACTTATAAATGTTATTGCTCAGCCTCTAACTTTGTGAAAGTTCAAACAAATAAGTGAACGGCTGCTTTTAAAGTCAAGTAATCTCGGAACTCATCAGCTATCGGTCTGACATCAATAAGTCTCTGGCAGCCCCGACAAATATTTAGAGAGTTCCAGTGTAGCCAGCAGATATCGGGGCCAAGACTTCCTCTTCTGTATGCTGGTCATTTCAGCTTATCTCTATAAACAGACAGAGTGTCAGACGATAGTCGATGGGTTCTGAGACCGCATTTCGGCCAATACTTACCACCTCTTTTGCTTTCCACTCTGGCTGTTTCCCTGATGCTCAAACATGATTGGTCAATACTACTCGGATTACAGATGGAAACCAGAAAGCTTCCTATGCCAAAATCTTGTCCCGCTGCCTACAGATTCTGCATACATACGCAGATATCTTTTTATAGAGATTAAAAGATGAGTAACACTGGCAATTTCTCAAGCTATTGGAAGGTAAAAATAAATGAGCACACAATAATAATCACATTTCTGTGGAGGCAGAGCTGCTGATTATAAACACTGCTGCCACATTACTGAACACAAAAATATTTTTCAATAATTGTATTTTTTCAAAAAAAGGTCAAATTGACAAAGAAACTCTTCCAACTCATTTCAGAAACTTTTGATAGAAATAACACAGGAGCAATTAACATATCATGCTGAATTCAATAGTTTGTCCCAAAAAATACTGTGTGTAATATTAAGAGCCCTTTAAGGCTTTAATCACAACGATTTTAAATGTCGCTGAAGTACAAGACACTTTTGTGCCCTGCGGTATGAATGTGAACATGACAGCAACTCGGTCAGAATTAACCACTGAACTAACATCTAAAATAAATAAACTGCCTCCGAAATGTGGGGCACATTGAACCTTGCAGATTATCCGACAAAAATCACAGCAATTCACTTTAAGTTAATAAAACAACATCTGAATTATAATTAAATTTCATGAAATGAGAGGCATTTTGCGTCGTGCAGTATGAATGTAAACCCTGCACATTATCTGACAACAACTCACTTTAAGTTAACAAATAATATAACATCTCAAAAAAGATCAGTTGCTGCAGTTCAGTGATTATATGCCAGTTTTTTCTGACATAGCCTACATGCTACCTTGTTTTCATTTTATAGATCAAAGTACTGGCAAACTGCGCTGGTTTTGCGAGAGGACATCTCTCCAATTTCCCACTGTGCTGTTTTAAAACTCCAGTCTACTCGAGCATTAAGCCTGCAGTAACTATTTTTTAATACAATTGGGTCTCTACCAACTCCTGAGGGAAATATCAGGCTCTTTAGCTGCTAAATTCTCTACTATGTTCACCAGCTGGTCTGTTACTGTGTCTGCAGTGTGGTGCTGAGCAGGCAGTGTGCAGTGGCTTTTCAGAGCCTTTTCACTGAAAACAGCTGCCTGCTGCATCTGTCTGTCAACAAATACAATTTCACAGTGATGATGAAAACCTCACACAAGTATTTTAACATTTACAGCTGTTTCTTACATGGAATGGTGATACGTTTTTCCCTCCTACCACAAGGGCGGCAGAGTGGCCGTCATATTCTTCCTTGGGCAGGTGTTTTACAACATGGCAGTCCTGCACCTGGAAAAAGGAACAGAAGCTGGATTACAATAGTCATACCCTGACTGCAGCTTTCTCTGTGCTACTTCTTTCCTCCTGACCTACATAACCACCTACGTGACCAACACAAAAAAAGTACAAGCCCCTGGTGTAAAACATTTCAATATGGAGCCCCAGCTAAATCAATCAACAACAGGATGACATCACAGTTACATAACGAGTAAATCAGAGGATGAGGAAAGAGGAGGTAAATGTCTTCTTACAAAGCAACAATCAAGCCTGTGCTGTATTTATTCACTGCATTATGACGTTCTTTCAGTTTCGCTTCAGATAGAACATGTGCCAAAATAGTGGGAGTACTTTCACCCTGAGAAAGTAAATTTAAATGCTCTACTTTTCATCTAGCACAGACCGTTCCTGTATCAGCTGAAAAAAATCAAATGACTAAATGTGACAAAAGTGAATCAGCAGATGGGGGTAGAAGCTACTGTATGGCCTTGAATCTGATATTAAGTGGAGGTGATGACAAATTAAAAAAAAAGTCTGAGTATTAACACTGACATTTTACTGAAATTGCATTAGAAGCTTTTTGTGCTACCCACTACAGTATGTCATTATCAGTAAAGAGCAGAATTAACACACATGGCCATGCCATCAATTTACTTCGCTGACAGATCAGTTGATGAGATTAAAATGTGATCCGAATAAACCTGACAACAAATATCTCCTCTTTGCACCTTGTACAATCAAAGCCTGCAGGTGAGACTTCAGAGTGTTCAATATTTGCTTGTGTTTCCCCACACTGCACAGAACAATCCAATTTATTTGACTACTTTTCAGACCTGCTGGTCATTTCATTATGAATGACTAAGAGGCATAATCATTCCTGAAGAATACATGCGGCTGTTTTGATGACACAGTGAGGCACAACAGAAAAGACAACAGGTGTGTGTGTGTGTGTGCTACCTGTAACATGGTGACTACATGTCTTTCTCCTGTTTTCGTCCAGATCGGAGCCATCCCCAACTTCACGGCTACTAACCCAACTCTATGACTACCTGGGAAGACAGGACAGATGACAAGACAGTTGAGAGTGCAAGCCAACAGGAGAGGATTCACAGATGTACACAGCTCTCAGTAACCATGACACCAACCCTCTGTCCATTCATGACGCTCCCATGGCTCATCTTTGAGGGGGTTGAGCTTTTCAGCTGTTTGTCTTCTGTATTCCTCTGCCATACTCTTCCTCATGTACTCTTGGTTGTCCTCTGTGAGGTGCTCCTCGAACCATGTTGTAGTCTTCACTGTCCTAATACAACCCACCGAATGGGCAGGACTGGCAGAAAAAAAAAGAAATTAGGTATAGTTATTTACCAGGACGATAGTCACCTATGTCCAGAGCTACACTAATAATCAGGCTCACAAAGAATCTGCAAACACAGAATTGTGGCAACACCTCCTCAGGTTAAAAAAAAAAGTTGTCTTAAATAAATATTGTCTGTCAAATTACAAGCAATAAATCAATAATATTTTTTTTTTAAATGTGAAAACACAGTCCACTAAATTCAGTGTGTTTTCATTCTGGATAACTGCTGAAAATTGATTAAAAAAAAGCTGAATCAATACAAAACTGTCAGGTAGCATACATGCATATGTACTTCTGTATTTAAGGACTGCAACTGACAAGTCAATGAAATGTCAGAAAACTGCCCAACACAATTTCCCAGAGTTCAAGGTGGCAACCTTATATAGCTTGTTTTGTCTGACAAACAGCCTCACACTCAAACATGTGCAGTTTATAATGATACCAGACAGAGATAAGCAGCAAATTTCACATTAGAGAGGTTGACCTGGCATTCTTGACAACCTAATTGCGAACTAGCTTACTCCTTAATTCTTTTTAGAGGTCATAATTCCAGCTATTTGCCTTGCAGCTTCAGCCTCATACTGCTCTGTCACTTCACTTTACAAAGTCACTTGAGTTACTGTTGTGTCCTTGCTGATGAGTAATGAGCAGGTCTAGGTCCACACATTCACACGGACAGTTTGTGCATTTTAAGTGCACAAATGACACTGTTTAATGACGAGTCAAGACAGAAATGAATAAATAAATAAACGTTTCACCGGCCTGAATGAACCCTGGTGACCTTTTGTCATATTAAAGTCTGCCCACGTCTGCTTGCAGATGGCTATTAACACATTACTCATTTGTTACTGTAGACTGGGACTGTGGAGTGGTTCATCAGTTTTGTCATTGTCAACAGTGTCTACACTGATCATTAAGTAACTTTATTTCGCGTAGGAGTGTAAATCCCAACAAACACAAAGACAACACAAACGCCCCGGAAAACAGTTCAGCATCAGCAGCAACGTCTTACAATTAAATGTGTTGTGTTAATTATAATTCACTTGGGAAAAGAGGCAAGCTAGCGTTACTGAATAAGAAGATGGTAACATTAGCTCGTCAATTAGCAATTAAAAAAGCACCGGTATAAAAAGCAAAGACAGTTCTGAATTAAACTACAAAACAGTAACGTTACCGCTATTTCATCACAACAACCTCCTTTATCGAAGCTACATGCTAAAGTTAACTTCAGTTACATTAGCACAACTAGCCACTTAGCATTAGCCACCTTTCAGCCGCTGCTCGGAGAGAAATGAGGCGAGCTCCCCGCTGGAGAAGAAACCGACAGCTCCACGCCGCCATTTTGCTCTTTAATATGTACACTTCAACATAAATATAAAAAACTACACACAAACTAGAGGGCCATGGAGTCTCACAACAAGTGCACAACCATGCCTTCGTTTTCGTCCTGTCCTAATGTCACCCTGGCTACTTCCGGTACATGGCAAAATACTTCCGCTGGACAGAGGGTCATGATGACAAAGGTTCCGCACAACTACCAGATACATATTTTTTTATTGCTAACCAATTAAATTGATATAAAAAATGCCAATAAACTATTATGTTTATGTTTGAATAAATCTTAAAAAAGATATGAAAAAAGATAATAAATATTGAGTGTCAAAGTTCATTCTTGACCTTGGAAACAACAGTTGATGGAACTATTTTACAGTAAGATTAATTTAGTAGCAAACAATGATAAATATAACAAATAAGCATGTTAGAAATATTTCAATTTGTCCAATATCAAGTAAAACAAGTCCTATTGATTTGAGGCTCCTTGCTGACAGTCACCTGAATTATAACAATATGAGCCCATTATGTAAAAAAATATATAACCTAGATTTTATAATAAATCAGAACAGAATAGTGTAGAAGGTAAAGTGTGATTTTTACTAATATTCTGTGGTTTCTCCCAGCCTTTACATAACTGGTCCTCTCAGTGTAACTCTTCTGATTTGGGTGGCCTCTGAAACAGATATTAGAGAGGCTCATGTGTTGAATACTGATCTGACTGTCAGACACTGAGGCACGTATGGCGTGCGCTCTCAGGACAGACCAACTTTGGCTCCCCCTAATTAACTATATGGAGATTTATCAGATAATTTATTCATGCATTTTAATGTCTGTCTGGAAGACGTAGAGAGAGTGAAAGAGACATGTTGTGAATGAAGGTGTCATGAACCTGCACTTCACAATACTTGAAACTGCCACATGCACAAATAACACTGTCGGCTCATAGAACTGTCCATGAGAGAGACAGAGGGAGAGGTGTGTGATATCTAACCTCAGTGGAGGTCTGTATATATAAATAGTTTGCATATTCAGCAGCAGACTGAGAAACAGAAGCTCACAAGGTGGAAAAATATTAATCAACTAACTGGCTGCCACCTGCTTTTTCTTTGTTATTCTAGATTATATCTCCACATGGCATCCCTGAACACACACAAGTCTCTTATGCTGTCACTTAGGAGGAAGTTTTATATTGATTCTTAACCCTACATTGGCTGTAACCATAACATGTCTAGCCCCATTTCTAACCCTAACTTTTACCAAAAACCAAGTCTTAATATAAAATCTACCAGCTTTTTGTCCCCCAAAGGGACGCAAGTCTCCCTTTTGCAACAGTGTGAACATGTCCATATGACACAATAAATACAAGTACACATGCAAACAAACATCAGATCACACAAAAAATGAGAAAACCAAAGTGTCTTTATTATAATCAACATGCAGAATACAGAAAAAAACAGTTTTCAGCTCACAGATGAGTCTACCACACACACTTTTCTATCCTCCCAAAACTCTTTACAATGTAAGAAGGTTATTAAGAAATTATTACAATTATTCAGTTGTTCATTTCCATTTAGCAAAATCTCAAACAAATCTGTAGAAAAGAACCCCCAAACACCCAAGACAACCCTGAATGTCACTCAAATGACAGAGATACTTTATTTCATAACTAGCAAGCGGGTACTGGAGATTGGATATTAGCAGGAGCTGAATTATTCATGCATTTATGCAGTACACTAACAGGGACACTACCATTCCCATAAATAACATTTGCAATGCTAATTCTAAGCATTTCGGGCTATGCAATCACATATTTTTGGCTTTTCCTACCCACAGATCTTTTGGTTCGTGTACTTGCTAGTTATCTAAATAAGGTAGGAGTGTCATTTCTCTGGGTGGGCTATGGTCTGAGTCTGCATGCTGGTTCAGAAGACTGCTCTTATTTCTATAAACATCTTTTAGATATACAGTAGATAATAATTTCCCAGGTGATGCCATTGTGGCCGAACATGCAATAGTCATCAATGGAGTAGTTCAAATTGTTTCACCAGAACGAGCTAATTCTCTGAGCTAGACTACTGTATGTATGTATGCATGTAATATGGTTATGTGTTCATGTTTGTTTGTGTGCGTAATGTGTGCTTGTGCTTTTACATGTGTATATGTATTATACAGTACATAAATGTAAATATATATATATATATGATATATATATGTGTGTATTGGCGTGTATAATTGCATGTAGTCCATTGTCAGGGGCTGAAGGTTCTTGTGGACTCATAGTCCGACATACACTTGGGTTTGATGCCTTTAGCGTTGTAGTAATCCACCACCTGGTTAGGGACTTCTGCCAAAACACTTTTAGCCAGTGCGGCTGGGGAGGCCTGGAAACACAGAGACAGACGGAGAGAGACGAGAAGGGAGGTCACAAACGAACGCACATCACCGGCCATGCATGATTCTAGAATGTTAAAATATGCTGTTGAGCCCTGACGCTGTCAAAGGTCTGGACAACTGAGACTGATGTGATCAGACAAGCTCATTTGACAACCTCAAAACATCCCTGCTTTCACCTTTTTGTCCTCTAGTGCCACAGCCTGGCTGCTATGTATGTCCTCATCAAAAAGGCACAGATGAAAAGCACATCACACCCTGTCTATTCATTAAAAGAACGATCCATGAAAGCACACTTTACATGCAAAAGTGAATGCACGTGTACATTAAACCTGAGTACTGTTAATGAAGTATGAGTCAATTAATGTAAGTAGCCCAGCTGTGATTCTTCCTGCAATTATTTGAAAAATTGCTATAGCTTGTTGGCATTCACATGACTATTATGAAGCACAAATTCAGCTGAAGGGCAGGAAGTGATAAATCCATACACTGCATGAATTGGAAATAGAGGAAAGTGACTGCATAAAAGTGTTGATCAAAGTGTTGGATGAACCTGCAGGCAGCAGGTATCGTCTGAAAATTGAAATTATGTTGGATTGGGTCCGTACAAAACAAGGAAAACTGATTTTTTCCAGAACTTGACTGATTTGCCTGGTGTGGATACAATCATCGTTACAGACGACCTTGTCCTCCAGACCTCCTAACATAAGCAATTTTACACAGCAAGCCAATAAAAGAGTATAAAACTCTAGTGGACTACAAGTATTAGTTTGCGGTTGGGTTCACAACTGAAATGACCACTCTCTTGTTTCTGGGTGGGTGAGTAAATGCGTGTGAGTATAATTGCCTTTATATATCAGCTCTGTGCATGGATGCACTGCTGTCAGGCTAACGTTACTTGCTCACATAAGCAAACTTTAGCTGCAGTTTTCTACGTATTAGGTCAGCAATTGTTAGAGGTCTGTTGAAACGCCATTAATAAAAATCTGGGCTGTGGCTAAAAACACAGAGAAGTTATTAAAGCACATTGTAATTACATCGAGGCATGTTTAACACAACACTTTAATGTTTGACCGTAGTTGTTTTAGTTGTTTCAGTTGAATCTGCTCCTCCAGACTGAAGACGATGGCTTTTAATCAATATCTGCCGCTGTTTTCTCAGTAAGTTTATTGTCTCCTTTATGTTGAGACTTAAAGAGGCCTTTGTTTTATCCCAATCTGATTGATTGGAACAGCCGTAAACAGTGCAAATCATAGTCTTCGCCTCCAGTCGCCTCCCTTCATCTGGACAGCACACCTATGTATGACGCCATATGCACCGAAGCTATTCCAATTTCAATGGCATAGGTTTGTGAACACTTTAGGATCAAGAAACCCTTGAAAATAGTGATGGAAAAGGTTTATTTACCTATGAGGGACAACTGCAGCCAATTAAATCACTGAATAACCAAAACACTTTCCTTGACATCATGAATTGAAGATATTCGTAGCCAGGAGGCATGTTGTAAAACTGAAATCATTCTGGCCTTGTAAAATTGTTATAATCATCTCAGGTAAGTGTCTACTATTATTCGTTATATTCAGACCTATTATATTGAAATTTAAATGTGTGTGGATTTTTTTCCTGTTTGCTTTTTTTGTTCTGTAAAACACAAGTCATAAAATGTAGTTGGTCACAAAAACGTTGTTAAAATTCCTAAGATGATGTCACGAATGCAATGTTATCAAAACAAGACTATTCCTTTTAGATGTGGAAAAATATAAAAAAACAAAAAAACATATTCAGATAACAAAAAAAACACTAAAAACAATTTAGATTAAGGACTGAAAAATACTCCTATATACACGTGAATACACACACTTTTTATGCACACATACAGGCCAGCCACACATCTGCACGTACACACACGCCCCCATGCTACACACACTTCCGAATCCTCAAAGTCAGAAAGTCTGTCGTACTCCGTCTCACATAATTCCCAGAGACAATGCACCATCAAAGTGCACCCACCCCGCGCCCCCCTCCCTTCTCTTCCTCCTCTCATTTCCACCCTCTCCTCTGCTCCTATCTACCTGTTATCCCCCACTCTGCCTGTCTCACAGCAGCTCCGTCCTGCTAATCCCTTCTGAAAAGAAACGACAGAGCAGAAAATCACCTCTCCACCTCTGTCACACACTCCCTCGCTCCCTTTTGTCTTTAGCTCCGGTCTCCTGTTGACCGCCCTCTCCCTCCACCTTCCTCTTCTGTTCCTCCAGATTTATTCTTCACCTCTCCTCTCTGACTTGTCTCTCCATGTACTTTTAGGTATACTATATGTTTCTGCTCCTTCCTACATTCTCCCCACCTCTCTTTTCGCTCAGCTAGGGTGTAATTGGTTGATTTCTCAACCTGTCACAGACCAAACTCACCATAACAGACCCGACCAAACAGACCCTGTCAAAGTCAGGCAAATAAATTAATGCCATCCAAGAGACACACACACACACAAACACACAGGGACCTGATAGCTGATGTGTTTTGACGAGCACGCCAAGCATATTACGCCCACACACTCACACTTGTTACCCCCTGAATACAGCACTTCTTGACACCCACCCAGCACACACACACACACACACACAGATAGAGCCACTGTTGGAGTAGAACTTTATAAATGCAGTTTCTTGGTCTGCCCCAAGTCTGTTTTAAACCTCGGTACTTTCGCTGCAGTGACAAAAATATATACTCACTCTCTGAGCACACATTTTTACACATTTCCTCTTAATCGAGGGTCAGCCATTAAATTCAACTATGGGGCATTCATCCATTTTCCGTAACCGCTTATCCTGTTGGGGGTCGCAGGGGGGCTGGAGCCTATCCTAGCTGACATTGGACGATAGGTGGGGTACACCCTGCACATGCTACCAGACTATCACAGACAGGACTGACACACAGAGACAGACAACCATTCACGCTTACAGGCAATTTAGAGTCACCAATTAACCTGACAGGCGTGACTTTGGATTGACATGGAGGACACCCACGCTGACATGGGGAGAACATGCAGACTGCAAACTCCACACAGAGTGAGACAGGTTAGTTTTACCCTACTGATGATGTGTTGTTGCAATAGTAATTGTGCAGAGGGATCATTTTTATGTAACGCGCAGTTGAAAATGTTATCAAGGCTTAAAGTACGCCTATTGAAGGGGTGGGCTGCTTGAGTGACAGGCTGTCTGCGAGGTGTCACTACAGTCAGTGACCAGATCCACCACTTGCTCCTCCACAGCTCTACCATCTCCTCTGAATTTGGTTACTTCTGGCTCCAAAAACCAAGATGGTGACAGCCAAAATGCTGAATTTGAGGCTTCAAAACAGCAGCTTACTAACCAATGGATGACATCACGGTAGCCATGGTGATTATTTAAGTCAATGCACAGAACATACATATGACATACATGAGTCTTTTTTTGCCAAATGAGTATTAACATAAGCTGATTTTGCTATGTCCATTAATTTATGCAGTCTATTATATAGACTCATTGCTTATGACCCTCTAGTAGTGCGTGGTATTGAATTTATCTACAGAGACCCTGCTCTCTGCTTGTATTTTCTTATTTTCTCCTTATTTCAGCATGTTTAGGATGATGGGCACACAACTCAGATGAGGTTGGGACTTTGTAGAAAGGTAGCGACCAGGTACCAGACCGTAAGCAGCACACATCCAAGACGAAGCTACAACAATTATTGTGGACGCAGTGCTGAAAAAAACACAAGTATAGCATGGCGAAACCCCAAGTGGATAAAGTTAATGCCAAAAACAAGATGGAATCTGGGGTGGCTTTCACTTTCACTGGTGATACTTACAAACAGTAACTAATATTGTATGCATTGTATACCTTTAAGACTAAAACATGTGTTTGAGGTAAAACTGAATGGCAGATGCCATTTTCCCTATTAATAAGTAGGGCTATTAAAGCAACATCAGCTTATGTTGATACTCGTTTGGCAGAAAAAGACTCATGTATGTCACACGATGTTCTGTGCATAGACTGGATAAGATAATCGCAGTGGCTATCGTGACGCCACCCATTGGCTTGTGGACATCGTTCTGAACCCTCAAGTTCAGCATCTTGGCCGCAGCCATCTTTTTTGGAGCCAGAAGTGACCATATTTGAGTGAGATGGTGGAGCTGTGGAGGAGTGAGGGGTGGATCTGACTCAGACTGAAGTGATGCCTCTCAGACAGCCAGTCACTCAAGCAACCCTGCCCTTAAATAAGCATGACTTTAAGACTGAATAGCATTTAAACGGGTGAGTTATACAAAACTGTACATCTCAAACAGTTGTCAGGAATGTTGAAAATTAGCTAAAGAGACCTTTTTTGTACAAGGCGGTAAAATGAATATGTTTACATCATGGGCATTTGAACATGTGTGTCTACAAGAATTGACAGACTTCTGGAGTCAGCCTGAAGTGGCCATTTGATAAGCTGCAGTTCTTGGCACTTCTGCAGAGGCTTTATTATTAAACCTGTGAGGCTGCTGCTCGGTCCTGTCTTGCAGGACAGACTAGAGAAAACAGTGGGCAGTGCTCTATTAATGATTAAATAAAAGTGCTGTCGTTCTTTTTGTTGCCAGCATGAAATTTATGTTCAAGTGCCACCTGTTTGTGTTTGTGAGGCACAAATCTGTTATTGTAAAACAACACGTAGGCCACAGTAGTGAAATTAAAACTGCTTGAATTCAAGCAGAAAGTTAATCATTATATTTGTTGGAATTTACATGAGCCTTGTGAATAAATTGTTATCTGCAAGATGTGTGAAAGCCCATGTGAATTATCATATCATTATTGCCATGGGGGCTAACATTTTTTTGTGGGTGCAGATTTAACCCATGCGCTGCTATTTGCCTACCACTGCTTTATATTATAAATTTGATGGTTTACACTTAAAGGTATACTATGCAGGATTGATGGTTTCTGTTTGTGAAAACACTTGCCAACCCTAGATTCACTCTCATTTGGCATTACACCTCACTATATTTGTGTTTTTGTCAGCGCTGTGTCTCTTGGATGCCTGCTGCTTACAGTCGGCACCTGGTTGTTACCTTTTTATAAAGCCCCGACCTCATATGAGCGCTGTGGGGATACACAGCCATAAATGTCACGAACACAGAAAATACACTGGGTCATAAGTGATGACTCAGTGAGACTACTTCTGTATGAGTCTACACATTGTTTTTAAGGACAATCCTGTGTAGTACATCTTTAAGACGAAGGACAGAAAATGAAGGTTGTGGAAAAGTGAAAGCAGCATTTTTTTCACAGCAGTACAGAACCTCAGGTGTTGTTCTGGCAACAGTGTTGAAAATTTTAAAGCAACACTTAGCCCCACTTAGAAGCTTTTCTAGTCTGTGGCCTTGATGTGAATTCTCTTAACGTTTCATGACTAGCTACACTTTTATGACCTCACATTTCTTATGCCCTTTAATGTTGTTATTCAGCTGGAGAAGGCTCTACTTTTAAAGTAAGCAGCTCGGTATTCACTATAGTCATGCTGGCTGTGAAGAAGTAATCACACAAGGTTCAAAAATAGCTGAAAAACAGCATCTAGTGCAAAAATATGTTACAAAACCCATTCTGCTGCAGTCTCATAAAGTGCCCCATTCGTATATATAACTTGATGTTGCCTGACCCCCCTGGAGAATTAGTCACATTTTCTGCCTGGGATGCATTTATCACAGCTCTGTGGTTTTTCCAGAAATACAAGATTTCTACCCCTCGCTATTTACAACTCCTCCCCAAGTGCCACCCACGTGTTTGAAGTCCTTGAAGGGGACAAACTGGACGATGTCGCGGAGGACGGGCTCGCCCTTTGGTGAACGCAGGATCCCGTCATCCCCGTCCAAGATCTGCATGTCTGTGAAGTCTGCGTTGCCCACGCCGACGATGATTACCGACATGGGCAGGTGGGAAGCATGCACAATGGCTTCCCGCGTGTCGGCCATGTCGGTGATGACGCCGTCTGTCAGGATCAGCAGGATGAAGTATTCCTGGTGGTAGGGGGGGAGAGAAATGGGGGTGGAGGGAAGGAGGGTGTTGGGGAGGGAAGAATAGATGTTCGATGACTTTTATGTTTCAGAAGTGGCTTCTTGTCAGGAGCTAATTTGAATAAAACTCATTCTAATCCACCAGAGAGCCGGAGAGAAGCGGGAGGCATTAAGGCAGAGAGGAATTTGTGCTCTAAAATTTATGACTTGAATTAAATTAATATCAATCACTTCCTCCCTCTTTTCAATGCATCTCCTTCTGCCCGTCTTTGTTTCATTTTTTTTCCCACTCTGATATCTCACTCTGTCTTTTCATTGCCATTTGTCTTTTCCTTTGTCCCCTTGTGTGCCAATGCAAACACCAACACTCACAACAACAGGAACAAAATGGCGCAGTTTTTCTCATTCTCTCTCACCATGGCCTCTTTGGTGTGCATCTCCTCGGAGGCAGACGAGGCCACTTTCTGGATGATTGGGGCGATGTTTGTTGGCCCGTAGAGCTGGATCTTAGGGAGACAGTTCTGGTAGGCCTCCACCACACCTTGAATCCCTGCAACACACGCACACACGCACACACAAAGGTTCTTTCACTACTTACTATTTATCTGTCTTCCTGTTGATCCATCTGTGTATTGCATCGCGCTGACCTCGCAGAGTCAAAGTTCCAGTACTTGCAAAAGTATCTGCTAAAATCAATCAGACTCTGCGCATGTGATTGCACTTCAAGGTGACTGGGCATTTTTCAAAAAGCATTCCTACATAGTCCACACAAACACAAGCTCACACACACACACACCTTCACGGCAGGAACACAGCTATGTTGGGAGAAGCGCGCAGAAGCCCATTTCACACATACAGATTAGTGTTGTTTTTCTCTGTATCTTAGAGCCTGAAATACTTCCTGCAGCATAGTGACAAATCTCGCAGCTGCATGTGTGTGTTTAAGAGTGTGTATCTGTATGTGTGAGGGGAAGAAACAGAGAGTGGGGATAGATACTGAGGGAGAAATATGGGACTGACAGCGAGGGAGAGATTAAAAGACGTGCAGCAGCGATACTGTCAGAGTGTTTTGGTTCTGTGGTGCATGAATAAAAGTTGCAAGCCAAGGAATCTGTGAATGAAGCGTGCGTTTGTTTTATTTGATAGCTTACCAGCACATTCGGGATTGTCCTCATCAAAGTTCACGGCGAAATCGTGTGAAACCTACATGCGGGGGCAGAGAACACAGGGACTTTTACCGCCATGGTAAAGCCAGCACTCAGCACTGTCTAATTTACAGGTGGACAGATGTATTCTCTTTTCATGTTGATCAAAGGCAAGCTGTGCCTGGCAGAGAGATCTAAAATCTAAATCTAAAGAAACCAGAACTCCTCCTGATACTGCAGAAACACTCGTACACACATTCTGAATGTCCTACCTTGAAGTCAGGTGGTATCAGTGCTCCAAAACCAAACGCAGGGAACATTTTATCACTAGAGAAAGAGCAAGGCACATGAGTCACTTAAAGCGATGGAGAAAGGTACAGAGCCAAGGACAAATAATGGACGAAAGCCTTGAGAGGGAACAGCTAGTGTGTATATGTGTTTGTGTGTGTGTGTGAGTGTGTCAGCATTAGACAAATGATGATTGATGGGGTGGTTTCTACCTGTCATAGTCTTGGCAGATCTCCCCTACAGCCACCAGCGCTTTGAGGTACTCATTGGGCTGGTAGGGGTGGATGTAGTGGAGGGAGCAGCTGTTTCTGGGATCCCCATTTGATGCTGTGAAGTCTATTGCCACCTGGGACACGAACACACACACAGCACGAGTGAGCATGGACAGACAATGATGTGCTGCTGTAAATATGGAGGAGATTATAAGTGACAGAACTTACGGTGAACTGAATTTGGCAGCCTCCCATGATGTAATCCAGAAAGGAATACATTTTGATGATCTGTCAGGGAGAAAGAGGAATGAGGTGGTGTAGCTGTGCCTAATGCACAGTGAAGCTCAAGATTAGTGCTTAATTAATGAATTGATTAGATAACACAAAATTAACCCATAAGAGTCTTTAATAAATTGATAAGTAGTTTTAGTTGTATCACAAAAAAAAGGAAAAATTTCCTGTTTCCAGTTGAAATATGAAGAATTGCTGCTCATTTCTATTTTATCTCATTGTACAGTTAATATCTTTGGTTTGTAACTGCAGGAAAAAACGGGGACCTTGAACACATCACCAATTTAAACCGTAATGTGACACTTAAACAGTAAACAACTAATCAACTAAACATTAACTGACAGTTTAAATGTATCATTTGTTGTTTTTCTGCCAAGCTTTTGAACAATGATTTCACACTGGCTTCACACTATTTGATTAACTGACTGTTGGTGATGGTAATGCACCAAAAAGCATAGAAATGTGCCATTAAAAGCAGCGAAGAAGACTGTCAGCAAACAAACATGGATGTAACCAAGCTAGTATCAAAAACAGAAGTAAAGAGAGAATGCATTCAAAGACACACACAATGCATTTTGGTGTGAAACACTGAATCTAAACTTGTTTTTTTTGTCCACAGTGCACCTTTACTCAGTAATTAAAACAATCATAATTTGCAGCCCTAGTTGACCTGCAGAGACTCATGGAGGGAGGGACTGCAGGAAGTAGAAGGATATGATATTGTGTTACTTCACCTTACAGTGGTTGAGAATGACAACACCAGAGTTTCTGTAATTCTTCTTCTTCATCTGGTATTTAGGGTTGATGCACTCCCACTGAAGCTGGGAACACACACACACAAACATTCACGTCAATGTCATATTAACAGAGAGGTTTGAACCATTTCTTTATAGTAAAGCTGACTGTTGATAGCTCTCTATCATTTTGTTTCTAACTTACATGAATGTTAATGTTTGTTAACAGTTAGAGCTTTGTGACATGTACAATATTTTAATCTATCAAGTCTTAGAACTTCAAACAGATACATTCGGCATATTTTTGAGTATACTTGATAAATTAGTAATCACTCTGAGATGTTTTTTTACTCTGCTGCCGAGGTGTTTACTCACTTGGTGCGTCACATCACTCGGACTCGTTACAGACTCATCACAAATTTGATGACTTTAGACATGACTTACAAAATCAAAGCGACTTGAAACTTGTCTTGGACTTAATTACCAGTGACTCATGGCTTCACTTGGAGTTTAGCCCTTTGAGTTAAAAATACGTGACACCTTCCCCGTAGCTCAAAGACTGAAAGATATGCAATGTGAAAAGTGTGCCACAAATGATTTCATATTCAGAATCAACTAACTTCAATGCTATACAATCACAGCAAGGTGAGACTTAATTGACCCTTCGCTATGTCCCACCTCTTGGACGCAGACTGGACAATTATAGAGTAGCACTGGCCAGGCCTGACAAGGGTCCAAGGACATCACGGTTGTGCTCCATAGACTTTCATGAAAATGTTCCAGATTTCCTTCATTTTCAGGCTGGTTTTGTGGATTTGGAGCTAAATGTTGTGCCTGGGGCACGTCGTGTATTAATGATACTCGTTACCTGGAGAGGTTGGAAAGAGGTATACGTTTCTTCCCTGTTCCAAAACCAAAATCAAACCCTGAAAAGTGTAGGGTTAGCTAGCTAGCTACTGAAGATATAGCCTACTGAATGTATACACATGCTGCTTTTGCTACTTAATGATTATAACAGTGAAACAAAGACCGACCCTGCTGTACAGGAACCAGTGAAGGGAAGCAGGGAAACTTTGCTCATATTTGACTATATATATGTATATATATATATATATATATATATATATATATATATATATATATATATCCTTCAAACACAGACTGTAGACCCCTCTGTCTGCTTCTCTCTGGAATCACTTTTGTGTTTTTCCTAAAAATTCTCCTTAAAATTTTAACACTTCTTTAAAGACTGCAGTTCATTACAGCGTGGGCTCCATGCATACTCTGATGGCTTGACTGACCATCACTAAGGGGCGGAGCTTAGCAAAGGGTCAAATCTCCAGCTCCACTTTGTTTGAACCAATCTGACAACATCCGATCGAGTTGCAAGAGAGAACCATGAAGAACTAACCTTACGTTACTGAGTGCCAGCTGAAAAAATGATACTAAAGATAATTTTGTTCCCATGCAAAAACTATCAACAAAAAACTAGTTGCAGTATGCAAAATGAGCAGAGTAAAAATAGCAGATGGAGATGCAACAACTCCCAGTAGATATGTTTTAACAAAGAAAAACAAATTTTAAAAAGCAATCGTGATTTTCGTGAATTAAATATATCATTACTCTGTTGTTAAAATGGCATTACATTTGAGGAAGAGCGCATTATGGCTTGTGCAGGACTCAAAACTCAAAGTTTAGGACTTCGCTCTTGTCAGTCTTGACTTGGGACTTGAGTGCAAAGACTTGATACTTATTTGTGACTTGCACAACAATAACCCTGAGGGCCACTTTATCACTGAGCCTATGAGCTTATTGGTATATATGCAAGTGTCGTTACCATTTTCAACATTTTGAACTGACAACAATCCAGCTATTACACCATTGTCCGTCTAAATACAGCTGTGGTGAGTGTGTGTGTAGTCGTAACTTGTTCCATCCCTTTGCATGTGCTCACCTGTTTGCCCTCCTGCTCTGCTCTCATCTCCTTAAAGGTGGTCTGAAACTCCCCAATAAAGTCATGCTTTCCATTAGAGTCCCAGTCCCAAACCGTACACTGAAACAGACACAAAGAGACACACACACTCATTCAGTTAGAGCGCAGCTGAAACACTGTTACCTAAACGCACACACACACACACACACACACACACACTCATGGCATGCAGGGAAATGCCATGCTGAATGATTGATAAGGCAGTGTTAGTGGGGGGGCAATGGAGCGGTGAAATATTAATCTGAGGATGCTGAGAGGGATGTGGCTTAAGAGACCACTTTATGTGTGTGTGTGTGTGTGTTTAGGCGTAATAGTTTGTTTCTCTCAAAGGAGCTGCCAGACAAGAAAAATGGCCTCAATCACCAGTGAAATGTGCAGGTCAGCGGGCCAAGGCTCCGCACATCATAAAGAAACAATCCTATAATATGAAAAGGTGACAAAAGGCAACAATATGTGGACGGACTGTACAATCAATAATACTCAATAAAGTAGGTCAATAGAGACACTCGTTAACAGAGAGAGACAGATTAATGCTTCTATCTTTGACAAAGGTTAAATGACTGTGAATGAGTGATTTTCCTGTTGAGCTTTGCGACCTTCTCGTCTGAGGTCGCCTAAACAACGAGCGATCAGAACCAATCCACTAACGCTTGATTAAAAACAACGGCCGGCAGTTGTCCCCTTATTTCCTGTCCTCCACTTGAACAGACGAGCGCCTGCCCCTGAAGTGTGTGTGTGCCTTTTATGTCTGTGTGTGTTATCATTTGTGGACTGTATGCGTGTCTGCTTTTTGCAGCCTCGCCTCCACTTCAAGTTGCTGAGCACTGTGCGAGAGTAATGAAAAAATGAAGAATCTCCGTTCCATTCACTGAATACTAACTGGTGGACGGAGAGGAAAAACAGAGAGACAGTGGGACAGATGAAAAAGTAGAGAGGTGGAGGAAACGGACGAGAAGAAATACAAAGCAAGAGACAGACAGACACTGCAGAGGAGGGTTATGCATTTATGCATTGGTCAGTTAAGAGCCCTGTGAAAAGGAAGCACTGGTCTGAATAGAAATCTCTGCCCTGCCATTTCTCACTATAGCTCTGATGCTTCAAACAGGTAGCCCTGGAAACCATAGCCAATGGCGTGTGTGTGAGTGTGTGAGCCCTTTCTCCTGCTGTCAGGAGCCATGCAGAGTTAAGACGCCTCTGAATATTTAATGAACAAGCTCATGTTTATTCATGGAAAGAATAACTGTTCAGAGCTGATGTGCGGTCACCACTTCGCGCACACACACACACACACAAACGTGCGCACACAGATCTATTCTGGCAAGTAAAGGTGAGAGTTTAGGACAACCACTGAGCTCTTTCACACCCGTCCGGCTCTTTAAATAACACATCAGGCATCAGGATGACAGGAAAGGCAGCACATGACCTGAACTCAACTCGTGACTCCGAGAAGATAACGGAAAGGAGATGATTGAAGCTGCTTTGAGGCTGGCTCACATGGTTTGACTCACTTGTGGGTATGTGGCACTTTGTTTGTGTTTTACAAATCTCATCATTTGTATGCTGCCCAGAAAAAACCTTGCAAAGAAACACCTGCAGGCCTTCAGGTGCTGTTTGGCCTCTACTCCTAAATGCACACTGTGTCCCTGGGGGAACCTAAAAAACAAAAGGAGCCGTTGCCAAGGTTCTGTATGCTCAAGTTGTTGCATGTTATGTAAGCGTAAAAAACAATGACTGTCAAGCTTACTTAGTGTAGAAGTCCTTGGTATAGATTGGCAGTCTAAAAAGCATCTGAGGCACTGTGATTGTAAATAAAAATCCTTTAGTAATACATGAACGATCAACGCGTTTTGACCTAAACAGTCTTCAAACTGTTCAAACAGTCTTTATCAGGGTATAAAAGGGGTTTTTCTTATCAAAATAAGTTGATCGTCCATGTAATAATAAGGAATTTTTACTTAAAATTACTGTTTATCAGGGTAAAATAGGGTTTTTACACCCTAATGAAAACTGTTTAGGTCAAAATATGTTGATATTCCATGTATTAATAAAGGATTTTTACATAAAATCAGTCTTTATTAGGATATAAAATGGTTTTAATACCCTAAGGAAAACTGTTCAAATCAAAATATGTTGATCAACCATGTATTAATAAAGGATTTTTACTTAAAATCAAACTTTATCAGGGTATAATAGGGTTTTTATACCCTGATGAAAACTGTTTAAATCATAATACGTTGATTGACCATGTATTAATGATGAATTTTTTTTTACTTAAAATCAGTCTTTATTAGGGTATAAAAGGGTTTTTATTCCCTTATATACCCTTAATACTGATGACTGTTGAAGTTAAAACACGTTGGTCATTAATGTATAAATAATAGATTTTTACTTCCAGTCAGTCTTTATTGGGGTATAAAGGGTTTTTATCCCCTCATGAAAACTGTTTAAGACACTTCCAACAAACACTGACTTTCACCCGAGAGAGCGGTGTTAAAAAAAAAGTCAATTTGCGTTGTTGTACTGACGTAGTGCGTCTATTTTGAATGAAGACGATGCATGTAACAGGCAGAACTTGACACAGCGTCCCAGAACATCAACAACCTAACACACCCAGGGTACCTTCACGTCGTTATGTGACGAGATCGGAGTGAGATGTGTTGTTATTCGACTACTTGCCCTGTCCTTGAAGAGTGCCTAAATTTTTGTTATCACCAAGCTTCTCGATCAAGTACAGCGCTTCCTATGTTTTTTATTTGTTGCTTGTTATGTTTAAGGTTATATAAAATGATGCTGCCATTCCACTGACTTGCAACGTGTAGTTACAGTCGTAGACTCACCTTTAGCTCCCTGTCATGGTCACCACTGCAGAGTGTGTTCAGGGAGACTTTGAAGGATTTCCAAACTGGACTCAGGTTGTTCATGACTGTCTACAGGGCACAAAACATCACAGTTCCTGTTAATCACAGGTAGAAATAAATAAAATATCTACATGTGTGTTTGTGTGTGCATGTAATTACCTCAGTTCTGTGTACGAGCGACTCAGTCCCGTCATCATTTATTCTAAAAATCTCCAGGAAAGGGTCTGACTTGCTGAAGAAATCCTTCAGAGGAGGAAAACAGACATGTAAGGCATTGCCTCAGAACTGCCTTTGATCACCATAAATCATTCATACACTAACAGAATCATTATTTCACCCCATTTTTCTCCCTTTCTTCCTTGTGTCTTCCACCCATCCTTTTCCTGTCCTCTCCAATTTATCCGCCCCTCCCCTGCTTTCTTCCATTTTTCCCCTAAGGCACAACTTGTTTGGATTAGTCATCCGTGGACGTGTGCGCGCGTGTGTGTGGAGGCTGAAAATTAATATAGTTATCTGTGTGTGTGGTGGGGTGGCTGAGATAGGAGGGGGCTATTGGGGAGAGGGGGGTGCCCACCTATCTCAGCAGGCCTTCCTCTAATGCCAGATTGTACTTTTGTGTATTGTGTGTAAGTTGCTTCTTTGCCAATTCCCACAGCCCTCCACCCACATACTCCCCCCCGCCCACACACTCACACACACCTGCCTAATAGCCCGCACACACAAACTCATATCTCTGAATATTAATTCCTCTCATATCAGAAGGAAAACCACAGACACCTTAATCTTTTTGAAAGTGCACACGCACTCGCACAAACCTTGTCGTCTAGCTTACGAGCACTGAAGGAGAGTTCGACGTAATCGTCGTTACCAGACAACTCCTCTGCTGTCACCTTTACAGTGAGGGTGGAGAGGGAGAAGGGGGAAGATGAGGAGGAGGGGGAGAGAGAGAGAGGTAGAAGGAAGAGGTGAGAGAAAATGAGATGGAAATGAGGAACAGAGCAGATTGAACAGGCAACATCATCAAATTAATTATCTTCAGAGTGTCTGAGTGCAAGAGGTGGTGCGTGTGATTTGTGTGTATGTGTGTGGGTGTCTGTGTAACAGTGACGGCTGACTCTGGAAACAGTGTCATACCGTTATGGAGGACTTTCCAGCCGTGTTTCCCTGTTTGAGTAGAGCTTTGGTCAGTTTCCTCTGAGAGACGATCTGAAACAAACAGACTCCACAGAATCAGCCCACATATTCCTGTGTGTCTCCTCAGAAGTACAAGCTCGCCCTGTCAGTGTCACCCTCATGTTACCTGGCACTTCTCTTTAATGCTAGCATACACCTGCCTACTTTACACATCCAGTGGACAGAAAGCAGCATGGCGGAGTCACCTTTCCCACCACCTGTCAAATGTAATTTTCTCAGGTTTTGTATGATCTGCCAGCTCCTGCACTCTTCTCACCTATTACTATTTTGGGCAGGCCAGGTGTTACACAAGCTATAAATGACTGCTAAACTTTACATGGGAAGGTCGGTGAGATCCACTGGGTGCTCATCACACGGATAGATGAACCAAAGTGACGAGCTAAAAGCACCTGGAAGCTGCACTGAGCTGCAAAGTGAGGTGATGATTTTCAGTGGAATCTGCAGTACCATCGATGCTTTCACATTACAGGAGAGGATGGAGATAAGGAGCAACGTGGGGTCGGCCTGGACAGATAGGCAGTTCCATTACAGCGTTCCTACAATAGCACAGTAACTTTCAGCTTACGTGCAAGCAGGCTGTTCTCACGTATTGTTCGTACATACACTTACAAAAAGTAATACGCCAAAATTAACATTTAGCGCACGTAATCATGAGACAGTGATTTGTGTGTAACCCACATATTTGGGGAGGTGACCAATGTGGAGAAAATACATAGTCTCTCACAGGCAGGTTGGGTTGGTGGATGGGTCATAAAGCATGGGACTTAGGATGTTGGTGCTCTTAGGATGTAGGTTCAGGATGTTTATTTTCCTAAACCTTAAAAGCAGCTTTACATGTATAACTCTAACCTCTGTAACTTTGCATTAAGTATGTCATTCGCTAACTCGTTAGATATGATACGATACCGCAAGTGACTCGCACGCGTGTTACTTTTAAGTGCAGTGAATTTCTGACACAAAGCTTTTATTCTGAAGTGCCGCTTCCTGCTGTAAAGTGATTGACTTTCGGACAGCTACACAGAGACAGCAAACTAGCTGAAAGACATGACCAAATGCAAGTATAACACTGAAAGTATTAAACTGTGTGGACCTTGAACTGAACTAATGACGAAGAAGAAATCTGGACCAGTTGGGAACCACTGCCATACAGACTGTCATGTGAGGTTACGTTGGTACAGTACACAGTGTAGGGAGGAGGGGCCAAGTTTTAATGTTGTGTTAACAAACATTTACTGACAATTCTGGTAAAATATATCTTTGAATGTGTTTCATTTTGTAATGAAATATAATTCCAATGAAAATAGATGTCCATTGACTTCACCTTTATTTAAACCTGCAATAATTTTGTCTACGCAAATTTGTAAATTTAATGCTAACAAATTACTTTTAGTTGATGCAGTGAAGTTGTTAGCAAACAGTTGTCTGTTTACACATCCAGCAGATATTGAGTAAAATTAGCATTCATTTGGAGTCGTGTTTCTGGCCAAAAAATGTATATTAGTCTAGTATTCACCTTCCGTTTGACTCCGTTTTGGTTTTCACCATCACATGAGAAAAATAATTGGCTCTTAAGCTGCCTCGTGCTCCACTATGTTCACCAGCTAATCAAAAAGACAAGGTGAACGATGCAATAAAGAGGAGCACTGCAGAGTTGGCGGATACTTCTCCGTGGTTTTATCACATATAATGGGTCCATATAATGTGATCCATTGGTAAAACATAAATATTGATGGAGACACTTTAAGGACAACCTGCCTTGTACAGTATAATCGCTTACATGCTGTCTGTGGCAATATCACTGACACACTGCATCTGTCACATGCCTTCCTCCTGGCTACATTCCCCAGTGATGACACCAGCAACTATAAGGGGCCTGACACTGTAAACCCAGTACAGATACAAACCATTAACAGATCAATCTTCTTCTTATCTGTGCTTCCTGTGCTTTCATTGCACATTTGTACTGTTGTCTTTTTCTTAATAACACTCTGCTCTAGAGGCTGCAGCATCCAGAATGTTGTTGTTTAGACTCAAACAAAATGTTGGCAGCATGTTATCCCCTTTCAGTAAACCTCCGTGGCTCTCGCCTTCAAAATTACCTTCCTCCTTATCAATTATCTCAGTCCTCCCAACTATTCCACCAGCTTTATATTGCTGATAGCGACTCTGACAATGAGAAGTGGACACAAACACTTCAGTGCTTTTTGGAAAGCCCTGTCCTTTCTGCTTTGTCTCTATTTCCGTCTTCTCAGCATAAGTTAACTGCTGATTTTCTGAAATCAACATGTTCATTACCACTGCTGCAATAACAATTTCCTCTCAAATGCTCTTTGATATTATCTGAGGGGCATAAATAAAGTGAATCTTTAAATATTGATTACAGTTATATCATAAATAGGTGCAAGTGAGAAAAGAGGCCATATGTATTCCCAAATGCATATGCTTTGAAACAGAAAACACCATCAGGGCTTTAAGTAATTTAGCATTCAAGGACAGCTCAGTGTAAATGCATACAGAGACACTATACGACCTCAAGTGAAAAGATCACATTAGGATTCCGTCCACGGCTAAAGTTGGTCTAATCTTAAAGTTGCTCCCTCACCATAATCAAAGCACACATTACCTGATACAGACATTTAAAATCCCAACAAGCTCAGCTAACGTTACAGAGGATTACACATTGCAGTCTGTGAGTCTTACACTCAACGCATGCAGGCTCAATTCATGCATGCGCAGGTCTGACACGGACCGTCATGCTCTGCACTGGTAAACATAACACTGATGTACAGGTTAAATGCAATGTGCTGGTTTTAAGTGCACTTTCTGATGCAGATAAATGCCGTCCTTTCATGCGTTCACCTGTAGATGCATGCTCTCATCATACCCACTCATTCTTTTGTGTGTTCAGATGTGAACTCCGAACTTCACTCACACGCACCACTTAGCTTGTGCAGCAACCTGCCTAACATGCTGTTTCATATTCATTCATACCAGCCTGACTTCTAGGAGATGTCTGTTTTATTGAATACTGGACAATGGAGGGAGACAATAAAAGCAGGGAGTGAAGCCTAGCGTGATTACAGTAAGTGTCCAGAACTCTACTCAGGCTACTCGCCTTACTCACATCATGCATTCTTAACTAACTTGCGTGTTTCACATACACTCCCCGTTTGGTCAAGCACTAACCTGTCAGGGGACACACTGACCTGTCCTAAGGTGCACTCCATGGCTCCCAGGAAGTCAGCGTCACGGAGACCATTGTTGCCAGAGCTGATGTCATGCAGTTCAAAGCGGAGCCTCTGGACCTCCTCGAAGTAGTAATCCACCAGGAAGATCTTGGAGAAGACGGGGCCGCTACTGCTGCGAATCACCTCTGTACGGTCCACCTGCAAACACACATGTGGCAGGGGTGCATGGACACACACACACACACACAACTCCAAGTCAACCATAGTATACCCAATACATTTTTTGGAATCTGAAAGAACATAAAAACTATTACTGTGGGATTCAATTTCCTAAAAGACCCCAGGGCTGTAAATTATCTAACAGCTGGTAAATGGAAAAGCAAGTAAGTGGAAATGCTATGACAAATAATACCATTAAAAAAGTAAACTGTCAAATTGATTTGCATTATTCATTTCTGCATGAATCACTCTGTTTGTTTTGTTACTTTGTTATTTCCAATTAAATATAAATTAATAGTTTCAGACATTTAATTGTTGACATATTAATTTATAATCTGTAAACTCCCTTATGTTATTGTTTTTATTGCCTTATAAATATAAATATAAATATAAATATAAATATAAATTAATTAACTCCTGTATAATGATTTGTAAAACTACTGATGTCTTTCCTACATATTGGTCAAAACATCTAATGACAAACAACTAATGGTGATGTCCTCTCGCTGTTACTGACAGATACCGCTCGCACAACCTCACATTCACACGCTCCTCGGATGGTCATTTTTTTTATCTCGGTGTGTTCATGAGCTTTTTTGTAAAGTGGAAACAACATGGATGCTGCTGGTAATGCATTGAAGAGAAGTTTGTGGGCACTCGCTGTCAGAGAAACTATCCAAAGTATCAAAATTTGAAAGGTTGGATACATTTCCATGTATCATCTCGAAGGAACTGATGCTGGGAAAGAATTGTTTCACCAACAACTAAATCTTGTATTACACAGGCTTCCAGAGGTGGGACCAAGTCATTGTTTTTCAAGTCACAAGTAAGTCTCAAGTCTTCGCACTTAAGTTCCAATTCAGGTCTCAAGTCAAAACAGGCAAGTTGCCTGTCAAATCCTGATTCAAGATTGAGTAGTCCCAAGTCCTAAACGTTGAGCTCTGAGTCCTAAACAAGTCACAATGTGCTCTATGCCAAATGTAATGCCATTTTAACAACATCCATCCATTTTCATCCGTTTATCTGGGGCCGGGTCGCGGGGGCAGCAGGCCGAGCAAAGCACCCCAGACGTCCCTCTCCCCAGCAACACTTTCCAGCTCCTTCTGGGGGACCCAAAGGTGTTCCCAGGCCAGATGAGATATGTAATCCCTCCAGTGTGTTCTGGGTCTGCCCCGGGGCCTCCTACCCAAAACACCTCCAGTGGGAGGTGCCCAGGAGGCATCCTGATCAGATGCCCGAACCACATCAACTGACCCCTTTGGACGTGAAGAAGCAGCAGCTCTACTCCGAGCTCCCTCCAGATGTCCGAGCTCCTCACCCTATCTCTTTTTTTCTCAGCGGGCACTCAGGAACATAACATTAGTTCTTCGTGGTTCTCTCCTACATCTTGACTGGGTACTGTCCGATTGGTTCAAAGTGGACTAAATGGAGCATCACATAAGTTCATGCAGGACACGGAAGTCATACGCCTACTGACTGAATCATTTTTTTCCGATCAGTTGCACACTAATCACAGCCCATTCTCACAACATGGCAGTCCATGTAAATATGGTGTCCTACTCACTGATCCCTGCTACATCAATGCTGCCATACACCGCTGCTGCTGTTCCTGCTGCTGCTGCTGCTGCTGCTGCTGCTGGTAAAGCTTTGCCTCCACCTTTCTTATTCAGAGTCCTTACATGGCTCAAAGGTCAAAAAGGAATTTAATGTCTTGCTTTGGGCCAACTCTTGTACACCAGGGGGGGAAGGTGTTTCTGTTTTGGCTTAGCATGCTGCTTGTCAAATCCAGGAAGTAACTTCTGAGCAGAGCCGTAAGCACCAAGTATAACTGTATTTCCAGTTGTTACAATAAATGGTTAAATCTATGACGAGAGTGTTCCTGACTGAAACTACATGTTGACTTGCTGGGAAAGAATATCCGTAATGTTGGTTGATACAGGAAACACATGCACATGTTTTAAATAACTTACTTTTTAATCTTTGGGCTTGGGAAAAGGTATCAAGTATTTCAAGTCAATAGGCTCAACTCCAAGTGAAGTCATAAGTCACTGGTGTTAAAGTCCAGTCTTTTTTTCATTTTGTCAAGTCTAAAGTCATCAAATTTGTGACTTGAGTCTAACTCAAGTCCAAGTCATGTGGCTCAAGTCCACACCTTCGCAGAATTCTGAGACCAATATTTTTACATAGTTGTGTATATTCATTATATTGTAAAGGTCTGGCTATGTGAAAGTAGTGTTTCATAAAACTGCTTCTTTATTGTTGGCAGTTTCACTTTAAATTGAGTTTTTTTTGTGGTCCTCCAAAGTGGACTGAAGTATGAAGAGTTCATTCATCCAACACGCTGCCACTGAGCATTGATTGTGAACCTCCGCAGACTTTTCAGCACTGCAGCAATTACCACAAATATCCATTACCAAATTGTTTACACTTATCAACTTGAGGACTGCAATATGGATTTTTTTTTTTTTTGACGGCTAAAATCGAGCAAGCTGTTTGACGACACAAAGAAGCGACGATGGTAATATTGATCTCGCATTTTCTTCTCTCTAACTGACTGATGCAGAAAGGAATAGGAGCCCAAACAAAAGTCTGGCTCAGTGCTGCCAACAAAACCTATCCAACACTAGCAGCGACGACTGGGTCCCTTTTATTGTTGATAACCCTTTGACACACACACAAACACATAGACACAAAAGTGAATGGCACACCAGCAGAATCAACACACATACACACACACACACACACACACACACACACACACACACACACACACAGATTTGGCCTTTTTGTGACACTTACCTCAATAGGCTGGCATCTCATCAAAGCAAATAGAATCATGAATACACACACACACACACACACACACACACACACACACACACACACACACACACACACACACACACACACACGTTTACGCCCAATGGCTTGAACACACTCTCAGCAATTATCCAATTAAGAGACTCTGAATCTGATGGGCAGTGATAACATTTGTCCATTCCCTCACTCTCACGAAGGGGCTTATTGTAACACGTACACACAAATTCACACACACACACCCCACACACACGCAAACACACGCACACACACACACATCAGTATGCTGTACAAAGTAGCTTTTTGTGGAGTCTCCAAAGACAGAATAATGCTGCACTACTTTCTGAGCACTTGATCTTGAGCCCCTGTGGAAATCTAAGTGTGTGTGTGTGGGTTTGTGTGTGTGTGCAGTGCAGTGTAATGTGGAGCTGCTTCCTGTGACAGTTTGTGTAAATGACTGATGTGTGTGTGAATCCATGTACGTCTGTTAGAGTGGCACTGTATGTGTGAGGATGTGCGTGTATGCGTGGGTGTGTTGGTATCTACATATTTAAAAGGAAGACAGTTCACTCAGCATATGACTATCTCTCCCAGAAATATAGGAGAGAGAAAGAAAGAGATCCAGTTTTTCCTGAAATTTATCTTTAACCTCATGCTGTGTTCTTACAAAGTTCAGCTAATACACGTGCTACTGCCACCGGTGAGACTTCAGAGGGAATAAGATGTTCCTTAAAGAAGGAGATTCCATCTGAAGTACCAGAAAGAGCAGGTTGTGCGTCTTAGAGATAAAAGGAGAGGAAGTGGAACACTTACTCGCAGAAAGCACTATCACTGCTCCATTTCTTTTCCAATGTCAAGTGCTAAACAATCTACTCTAGAAAGATGTTGTCTCCAGTCTATTTGAGACCTTATACTGTGTACATTTAGCCCAATAAGACTGTCCACCATGAAGTGTGTCCAGGACGAAGTAGTGCAGTGCCTACATTGTTTTCAATACCAAAACTATCGGGGTTTTGGAAAGCTAAAATGAGCAGAGAAACAAAACTAGCACACTTTCCATTTCAAGGTGACAAAAGCATTTGAATATCTAAGAACAATCTGTGCACCAATTCACAAAAGTTGTGATTTCTGTTGCCTTCTGTGACAATTGTCATCCATAATTTATTACAACCAAACATAACTTGCAATTTAGTGTGAGAAGTTTCGCGGCACAATCACAGCTCTGCGTGACAGCGTAGGTCCTTGATTACACAAAATCAATTAGTCAAACATGAATTCTCTGGTATGATTGAATACTTCCAAATACAGAGAAAACCATAAAGAGCTAGAAATGTGCAAACCGCTGCACATCCCAGAGGCTAATAAAAATACACATCTCATCAATTTCTGATGGAGCCACAGCACATTGCAAAGAGCAGACCTGCTGACAGGCACTATATGTGAAATATATGTACAACATCATTATATGAATGAATGTATTTTTTCATGAGTAAAACAGCCGTCGTTCATAACTGGACTTTGAACAGTGTTCAGTTTGTCTGTAGGCTACAGCACAACAGAGTAGGACATAACAGCGCAATTAAAACAGACAAAAAACGTTTAACTACATAGCCTGCTTAGTTAGTTATAAGTTATTAAGTCTACAAAATCTAGAAAGCAAACTCCCCACTTCTGAAATACTCCTGGTGTGGTATGACGCCCTACAGAGGACAGAATAAAACCTTGTTGCAGCTCCCTTCGGTGGAATTGTCCTTTCCAGCTCCCTTACAGGCAAGATGGCAGTGGAGATAACAACAACAGGGACTAATACATGCCTAACTTTGGTGAATCGTGACATGTCAGGTATGGATTTAATCTGCAGATGCTCTGATTCAAAATGAGAACAAACATTTTCATGAATGTCAGTTGTTGTGCCTCAATGTGGGCCAAAATGTGGCTTGCAACGGACAGTAACGTTTGTTGTTTTTAGCTACGCTGATTTCTGGAAAATGATGGTATACAACAGTCAAAGAAAAAGGTTTTTCAAAAATTCTGAATCACCACAACAACAAGGGATCATGAGCGTACAGTCATAAATATGCACACAAAATATTGCACTGATCTGTCCGGTAGTTTGTGAGTTTAGCTGCCGACAGACAGATACACATACTCGCACAGGCACACATGCATGTTCCCCTCCTGTGTTACGCCTGCTTGAGATAATTTTTTGTAACAGAATCTGAAGAGTGAATAAAGACACAGTCTGTCTGGTACATCAGGTCATGGACGTATGGTGTAGACTATAAAAATAATGTTGAATAGGCACAATAAATTCCTTTTAAAACACCTCCTTTCTCTGATTCTGACTCTGAAGGTTGGATCGACTTTGTAGTAGAGGCAAAAAAAACCTACATAACTCAAAGGTTAAGTGTTGGTGGAAAGACTTATAGGCCATAATGTTTTATCTCCAGTTGTTAGAAATCTTCTGTCAGTGGAAATCAGCGCTACGGGCTGTTCTATAGGCTCTATGGACTCACACTGCAAAGAAAAAACATTGCACAGCTGGCACCCTTGTTCTCATAAAGCAACAATATACAACATGAGTAGATGTCAGAGCCCACACACATGCATTTCAGCTCTTCTTCAGAGTGTCTCATATTATCTGTTTAGGAAACAGTCTTCCTCAACTGGAGACACGCTTCAGTTCAGCACTTCATCCCACCCCATTACCGTACCTCAAACCACTGCCCGTGCGACTGCATCTTAAGCACCACGCATGGGTCAGGTTTGGAGAGAGCGTCGCGGTCTGAGATCCCCCGGCACGCCACTCTCAGCTCCACTTTGGTCAGGCATGGAGAGCTGATGAAGCCCAGCGTGGCCTCCGCAGACTCATAGATGTTACTCATGCTGAACACACAATCACACACTGTAAAGAGAGGGAAGAGGATAGAAAAACAGGGTTATTTTCCAGATAGATAGATCGCAAAAAAAATCCCATGCTCTGCAGTACATTGGAACTGTTGTTTGCTTTGACAGGAGCAGATGCAGTGGCCCTGACTAAGCAGACAGCACTCAAACTGTTCAAGGTCAGGACTTTGACGCTACTGAATATCAGACAAGGTCCCCAAATACACACAAATGCACACATACTGTACAGCATGAATGCAAACACACACAGTTATGCATGTACATGTAAATTCAAACACACATTTGGATGTATGCACTAGCACTGTATGCAAATGCATACATGCACATACACACACACACACATACATACACCTACACATATACAGGGAGCTCTGCTGAGTAACCAGAACAAATCGGCGGGGTTTCTCCTCAGGTTTCCACAGAGGGTATAATGTTCACAGTCCCCAAATAGAATTCTGTCAAGCATCTAATCACTGCAACACAGACTTTTTTCCCCATGATAATGTGCAATGAATCGTTAATCACAAAGTGAGTTAAATCAAATTTACGGCAAAAGCTGAAAAGAAAATGACCCATCATCGCAAGTAGGGCCGAAAATATCTGCTGCTTTTCATTTGTTCAAGGTGAGAGCTCTTATTCTGACGCAAAGTCCAGCTATTTCTTTCAGGGAGCTCACAGGAGCTTTTGTATACAGCAATCATGGTCAGTATTACACATGCATAGCAATCATGTTTAAAGCATAACGGGATAACTCTCCTGATCTTAAAGGCCCTGCACATCCATCAAACACCCACACAGGTGTTTTCAATTACTCTCCTTAATTAGACCTGCGTGGGCATGTGCAGACTCAGCTTGATTGACATCTTCATCGCTCTCCTTTTAGTTTTGCTGCACCTGTTTGAGCGTAAAAATCTATACCTTTATAGTTCTTAATTATACACGGACTCTTGTGACTTACTGTAATTCCCAGCATAGCTCCGCCCGCCTCCAATTTGACAAGAGATGTAATTATGTAAGTATTGAAAGCACCTGCGTGGGTGTGCAGGAGCTTCAGAAGAATGGTTAAACATTTTGTGACAAGCGCTTATTTGCTTTCTTGCTGGGAGGTAGATAAGAAGATCGATACCTCTGTCATGTCTGTCTATGGCATATGACGTATGACACAGCAGCCAGGAGACAATTAGCTAAGCTTAGCATAGCATAAGGACTAGAAACAGCTAGCTTGGCTCTTGAAATGTTATAAGTCAAATTGCTTTTTTTTTTTTTAACATTTTCATGTTCATTTTTCACTGATACAGGCCTAAAGTGGCTTTTACATTCCCCAAACATTAAAATGTGTAGCCTGTACACAAATTTAAAAGAACGTTTTCAAAATCTGTCAACTAAAATGTGTGTTATGTGCCTATGGCTCGGCACCTTTTCCTCTAAATTTAGCCTAACCTCAGTAGCAGTGGTTAGTCGTCAGTCCCCCTTGCTAGGCTAGGTATGGATTTCGAGTTTAAAAAAATTAAAATCTCAGGAGAAAATAGAGAATTTAATAGTGCTTTCCTCACAAATGCCGCAAAGTTAATTAACCAAATAATTATGAATAGCCCCCTACAGAGCAGCTATCTTGTGTTAAACATAAACCTTAAATGAAGGCTCATTTAGACCCATTAGTGATGTTGATAAGCTAATTTAGACTTAATAGGCTGTTTTATTTTCAAGATAAGCCTCATATGTGGTTTGCAGCTCCAGACAGATTGTGTTTGGGGGTTTTTTTGGCCAAAAATGGTTGTTTTGATAGTAGGCTAAAGGTTGCTGTCCCCTGGTATAAATGTGAAAAACAAAGGCTCATTAATTTATATATCTCATTCATCTATTTTTCTACCAACCTTTAGACAAAGCCATGCTCTGTTCCCCTGCTTCCAGTCTTCATGCTAAGCTAAGCTAACCATCTCCTGACTGCAGCTTCATATATAATGGAAAGATGACACTGGTATTGATCTTCTCATTGAAAATTAACAGTACACTTAGTACAGTACAGTAGATAGAACACCTGATGCACTGAAGCATCAGCAGTGATACTTTCATAACCTCCCAGCATGTGCGTTTTACTCCAAGCCCACAGTTTCTAAAGCAGGATCCAGTAGACACTGGCTATAAATCTATTGGTATAACATTGGAAACACTGCATTGCATGTATAATTAATCTCAAAATGCATGGATCCATTCCCCCTGCTTATACTGTACATAAAGAATTGGGCTTAAACCTCGCGTAGCTTCACGTCCAGTTAGTCCGAACTAAAGGATAACCACAGGTCTGATGTGCTAGATAGTACAAACTGAATATTAATGCAGCGGTATAGTAGTATCATCCTTAGGGAGCGAAGCTCTTGGAACTGGGTCTGATTCTGACCTGAATGTCTCTCTCTCTCCCTCTGTCTTCCATAATTCATGTTCCATGTGTGTCTTGGCTGGTGGTGATTATTTTTAGCTAAGCTCACTGAATTGGCTGTATAGCAACAGACAAACGGGCGTGGACAGAGCCACAGGGCAGGTGTGTGCGACATACAGCACACCTGTGTGCAGGTGGCGTGTTGTTAGTTGCGTTTCCGTATGTGTGCCCCCCTGCACGGTCGTGACATGTCTGAGTGTGTGTGCGGGAAGCAGCAGATGCCTGTCTGTTCCGGGTGACAGCAGATGACACTGATAAGTGACGGAGGATGTGGCAGATTTCTACAGCTACTGTGGCACTGTGTGTGCCGGCTCTGCTTTTACAGTACAGCAAAGGATCAGCTGTCACATGTGTTGCACATTGCCAGAGGTGACAATGAATGTTCATATCACACTTCGTCACACGATCTTGCAATAGCTTCTTGGGAGGGAAAAGTCCTGTGAGTGGTTTTTTTTCAAAGCTGGAAACTGGTTTATTTTGATACATGGAATTCCAATCAAATGCATTGGTGAGGGAGTTTAAGTAGGAGCTGTTTTCTGACTAAATTTTGGTGGTTTCCCCCCAATCTGAACAAGTACATTAACTTATAGAAGCTTGTTTCAAACATTTAACAAGGACTGTAACTGCAGAAAAATGCAAGGTTTCACTGTGTTACTCCTGATAGGAGCTACCAGCACAAACAAAGATGTGCAGATTGCAGAGTGAGAGGCTGAACGCTTTGTGACAAACGCATTTGTGCGCTCTATATTCTGTGTTCAAATCAAAAATAATACCCAAACACAAACCAGAATAGTAATGATTGATTGCCGGGCGGTGTAAGATGTCTAATAACCATTCTGAGGCTCCGTACTGTCAGCTCGTATTCTCCACACTGTGACAATCAATCACAGCTCAGAGCTCGATTGCCATGACCCTTGACTGTGTGTGTTTGTGTGCAAACCTTTATATGTGTGCGTGACCATTCACCTTCACATGTGCAGGTGTGGACAGTGACTGTGGCAGATGTGACATTAATGATTCATCCACAGGAAGATCCATAACATAACTGCTCGGTCACATATTGATCACCAGACACAGAGAAGTAACCTCGACACCCAGACACAGTGCAGGCGGCGGAAGCTAAGGAACTGTGTGGCATGTTATGCATCCCCCTGCGTGGAATATTAACCATGACAGGTGACAGCTACATGCTCAGCTGAAAGAGTGGACACAGGAAAAGGCGGCTGGGTGTGAGGAAAGACAGAGAGGAGTATCAGAAGTGAAGCAGTCTGGTGTTGCAAACTCACAGTGTTATTAGAGCTGACAGAGAGAGAAGCAGTGAGAGTGAGGGAGACAGAGGTTGTGAGAAGGGGGATTAGAGGGATGGAGTGAGAGAAAAGACTGGGGAAAGGCAGGCAAGTGAGAGTGAATGGGAGAGAGGAAAAGAGAGGCGGACAGAGAATGAAGCAGATCTTCCCCTCCCATAAGGCTTATCTTGTCTTAGAACACTCTGGTCGAAATAAATTAAAGCAGAGGCTTTCTAAGAGTAGCCCACAAAGACAGAATTCCTCAAGTCACTGTGCATTTCTTTACAATAACATGTTGTTGCCTTACAGTGAAATATAGTTTTATGGTGCATTTTATTCTACATAAATTAATAAATCCAAGTCACACAAGCTGTCAAACAGTACACATGATATAGCAGACTATAAACAACTGATGTCATCATAAATGTCTCCCACTTATGAGACGATGGAGAAAAATATGTCCAGGGCAAATGTTTGGACTCTGCCCCTCTCATGCAGCGGGTAAGACATGCACCATCCGGGCTGCTCCTATCTCCTGCAGAGAGAAAACTCACCTCAACGACCTGGGGAAAAGATCCGAGCGGAGCCGAACAACTTCACCGCCGTTTACTTGACAATCACGGATGCCTCGCCGCCTCCGGACCCATCTCTCTCTCTCCTCACTCTTTTGTCTATATGTTTTCCTCAGTCCCCTACACTGCAGAGCTCGGCCGGTTTTGGCGCTGACAGCCAAAGCAGAGCTGCTTTCTAATTCCCTCAGGGCGAGCACGGAGAGGATGCGCTCCGTGCGCCTGGGTTTACTCTGGGTGAAAGATGGGGAGGAGGAGGAGGACGGTGCGCCACTTAACTAGAGTTTGTAATCCGCTTGCTCCATCGGGGGCCGCAGAGAGCGCACAGTGTCCAGGGACCAGCGGGGCTCAGAGCGTGGTGCGTCAGCGCCATCTCGTGGCTGTTACGGCGCACTGACACGTAGCGCAAAACTGATTTTCCGGGTCTCAGCTTTGATTGGCTGCGATGTGCTTCAGCGGTTTTATAATAAGCGATGACCGCACACCTGAGACCACTCGGTAGTTAATTTAAAGTTCACGCTGTGCCCACCAGATTCATTGGTTCAGATGAATTTAAGACGCTGGCTCACAGTGTGTGAGGCAATTTTCCTGCTGAAATAATGAGAATATATTAGACCCCATGGATGCTTATGCAATAGCTCTCTATACTTTTATGTTTTTAATCATTTTCTTATGAGACAGCTGGCGCCTTGGATATGCAAAAGGCCCCACCACCTCTCCTAGTGCATAGGAGCGCACAGACTTTTAGTTGTTAAGCCTATTTTTGGTGTTTCTTTGTGTGTTTTTGTAGTTATTATGCATCTTTTTGTAGTTTTATGTCTCTTGGTGGTAATTATAAGTGTGATGTCTTAGTGTGTGGTCATTATGTGTCTCTTGGGGGTCTTTTTGTGCCCTTTGTGGCCATCTTGAGACTCCTATATTATTTCTATTTCCATAAGCATTGGTCTATATTTGCACTTTTGTAAAGCATGCACTAACCTATGTGAAAGGTGCTTTACAAATAAATTCTGATTCGATTTTTTTTAATATAGTGTACTATGTTGAACGGTGTATTTAACTGTACTTTAGATTTTCAACGTGGCTGAATTTTAATTACTTTGATTATTCCCCTTCTTTCCCCTGTGTTATCATATCATCATGTTGTCTTACCTGTCGTAAAATCACTGATGCTCTTACTCTCAGCTGCCAATCTCGTAGTCAATTTGATGTGAATCCAAGTCTTACATGGCATTACAGCTTTATCTCTATCCTGTAGGCTTAGGCGCAGGGCCATATAATATTATGCACAAATCAAGGCATTGATTTAAGAGGATATTTAGCCTGAAACGGATTTGTGTGGCTTTTTTAAAAGCCCATTTCTCCTGATAATTTACCCTAATGAATCGGCCGAGACAAGCACACACTGTAGTGACATATTTTTTAATAGTCTATAATTGCCATAACAGCCTGAGCTTTGTTCCACTGGAGCATTTAAGTCATTATTTATGTATCGGTCCCAATTTACACAAACATTATATAAGGTGTTAATAAATCAATTCCCCTACAAGCACAGGTGTATTTTCAGTAATGTAATAAGTCCCCTGTGCATGGCTTGGTGTGGACAGTGAGTCCAGATGTGTCACTTTGAGGATGAGATCATTACATGTCTGGAGCAGGGACCCCAGCTTTGTGCGGGCGGACCACGCCCCGGCCCCGGCGTGCGGTGCACCAGGCTAGGTTAGCACACAGCTGCTACATCCGGGCGCTCTGCTCGGTTTACAAGCCCTGCGAAGATGGCGACTTCAGGGAGGAGTGCATTATTATCCTCCACCTCAACTGGACCTAAGAGCACGCTGGAGAACTCCAACCCAGAGGAGGATGACGGACAGGACTTATGGTGGGCGATGCGTTATTTGAGACGGGTTATTATGGGCTGGGTTTGTGGGCGCGGAGGGACCATTGTGCTGGGATGAGGATGGTTTGACAGCTAGCATGCTAACGAGGCTAGCTAGCATCAGCACCAGACTGACTGGTGACACAGCAGCACTAGCTCGCTTTAGCCTCTCGCTGTCAGTCGCTGTGTGTTAACGGACGAAGGAGGCTTGTGTGGCCGTGTTGTAACGGGGCTCTTCTGTCTGCAGGTCCACCATCCTGAGTGAAGTGTCAACCCATTCAAGGTCTAAGCTACCGTCTGGGAAAAATGTCCTGGTCATGGGTGGGTATCTGTGTGTGTGTCTGCAGTCTCCTGGCTAGCCAATAAGCATCGTTAGCTTGGTTATCTCATCCTATGCATCCTGCTAGACTTAATACTGCTCGATAGCTACGAGGCTAGCATACTCTGGGCTGATGGTGCTTTTGTGTTCACGCCTGGTGGGCTAGCACAGAGAGGAGAGACAGGTGTATTTTCCTGAGCGCCTGCACAGACGCACGGGCACGGGGCGCGCGCACACACACTAACACAAACACACTCCCTCATCATCTTATGAGAGAGATCCGGGCCGCTTTGAAACACTGCAAGTCATTCTAGCATCCAGTGATGCTAGGAGCAGCTAAGTGGAGATGATGCTGAGAGGACAAGACACACCATCAGCCTGTGTTTTTTTTTCTTAACGCAGCCACGGGGCTTTATGTGACTGAAGCAGAGAGGGTGCCTCCCCGTCTCGCTCTGTCCTCATGTCCCGCTGCAGCCCACACACAAACACACACATCCGCCTGGGATAATCCGCAGCCTGCTACCCATTCCTGCTAATCAGCGAGTTGGTTACCGATGTAAAGCTTCACAGCCATTTGTCTGTTATGCTGTGTATGACAACATCAGCAAGCTCTGCTGTGTGCTGCATTGAGTCCCCCTGGCGACATAATGTGGCTCAGTGCAGGAGTGGATGCAGCCTTGACCCTTGTAACACACAACAATGGAAGTCATGTCAGTGTTAAGGTTTGCAGCAGAGGTAGGATAAATGCAGACAAAGCCCTTTGTTATTAAATATACAGAACAGTATGCTAGGGATGTTAATCATTTACCAATTAGTGATTAATCAGTTTGAGTAATTCTCTGATTCCAGTCTCTCAAATGTGCACATATGTTCTGCTTTCTTTACTGCACTGTGACCGCAAACTGAATATCTTTGGTTTGTGGACAGAATATTTGAGGAATTCATCTTGGGCTGTGGGAAACACTGACAATTTTTTTTACACCATTTTCTCACATTTTATAGACCAATCCACTTATCAGTTATTCATTCATTCATTATCTATAACTGCTCATCCTGTTAAGGGTCGTACACTCTGGACAGGTCGCCAGACAGTCACAGGGCTAACGCACAGAGACAGACAATCCTTCACGCTCACATTCACACAGACGGGCAATTTAGAGTCCCCAGTTAACCTAACCTGCATGGCTTCAGACTGTGGGAGGAAGCCGGAGAAAACCCACACTGACATGTGGATACTCCACACAGAAAGGCCCTAGCTGGCCGGCGGGTCTGAACCCAGAACCCTCGTGCTGTGAGGTGCACCACTGTGCCACCCATCTGATCAATTAGTCATGAAAATATTCAACAGATTAAACAACAATGTAAATAACTGTTAGTTGCAGCCCTAGTGCTACACATATATTTGTGTAGAGATGAAACAATTTGTTGATTAATCGATTAGGTGATTGACTGAAAATATTAATAATTGCCTAAATAATTTTTCAAGTAAATCGCCATACATTTCCTTCTTCCAGTTTCTCAGTTGCAAGGATCTGATGCTTTTCTTTGTCCCATGTGACAGTAAACTGAATGTCTTTGGGTTTTGGACTGTTGGTTGCTGTTGAGGAAACTGTGATGGGCATTTGTCAAAGCTTTCTGGCATGTTATAAACTAAGTGAGTGATAAATTAATCAAGAACATACTGTGCACATTAAAAAATAATTGTTAGTTGCAGCCTTGTATATGTGCAATTTTGTGCAATCCTAATTTTGCATGGTGTGTGGAGTGTTTACTTTTGCACACCGTGTCCTTTTCACTCACTCTGCAGTGTGTTACTGGCACAGCTCATAGCATGACAGCAGGCAGCAGGATGCATGGATACATTATAAACCTTCAGCAGTGACGTGATGTGATGGCCTCAGTTAATAATGTGCTTTTGCCTACTTGAATTTTCTCTCCCTCTTATTCAAACTGAAAGGATCTATGGTATCAATCTATCTGCAGTATTATTATAGCAGGTGGTTGCTGACACTGGACAAGGCTTGCTACCTTGTAATTTGTCCACTATCCATAATTCTGTTTTTACTGATTTTGTGTGTTTAGGTGAGGTGGGTTCGGGGAAAACCACCTTGGTTGCAAAGCTACAGGGGGTTGAAGAGTTCATGAAAGGGCGTGGCCTGGAATACCTATACTTCAGTGTCCATGACGACGACATTGATGGTAACCAGCAAGTGCCATTAGTCTATAGATGAATAAATGTCTTAAGTCCATGTAGTCTTGTTTTTTTTATCCCAGCACAGAGTACCTCTGAAGTAATGTGTATATATTGATGTGTGTGTGTATGTTTAGACCACACTAGGTGTAATGCCTGGGTGTTAGACGGAGACCTTTACCACAAAGGTCTGCAGGGAGTAGCTGTGCCAGTGGACTCGATCGGTAACACGTTGCTGCTGATAACGGTTGACATGTCGCGGCCATGGAACGCCCTGGACTCTCTCCAGAAGTGGGCCGCCGTCGCTAGGGAACACATCGACAAACTCCGGGTCGCCCCGGAAACGCTGCGGGAGCTGGAGCACAGACGTGAGTCATACTGACAGCAGTCAGGCTGACTGGCAGATAAAGTTAAAAGCTAAATATATGTCCGTGATTCTTCATGGTAAAGCTCGTAGCAGTTTGAAGACAGATTTTTGATAAGTAGCCTCTGTTATCAAAGCCTTTGTTGAAAGCTTTATATTAGACCACTCACTCTTTAAGGGTTTGTCTTATGAGGTCAGTTATGAGATTGATGATGCCACATGTTATCATAACCCAGATCTTTCTGTTTAATTATCATTGTGTGTGTCAATGTTCTTTGTTTGTGTATGTAGTTGTAAAACAGTTCCAGGAGTACACAGAGCCGGGCAGTGGGGAGGATGGCACCCCGCAGAGGAGGAGTGAAGACGAGGAGAGCGTGCTGCTGCCCTTAGGAGACAACACACTCACACACAACCTGGGAATACCAGTGGTGGTGGTCTGCACTAAGGTACACACACACACACACACACACACTCACTCACTGCTGGCTTATGTGTGGAAACATTTTCCTTTTACCTTAAAATCTTAAGTGTTCATGGTTCTCTGTGTGCTTTGCATTATTCTGGGACTTATGTTGAATTGTAAAATAATTTCGAAATACAGTCATCCTGTGTCTGACACCTACCTCTCTGTCCTCAGTGCGACGCCATCAGCACATTGGAGAAGGAGCACGACTACAGAGACGAACACCTGGACTTCATCCAGTCTCACATCAGACGTTTCTGTCTGCAGTGTATCCTTCGCTAAACACTGTTTCTGCTGTGAGCTTAAAAGTACACAAACAAGAGTGTGAAGTGTCAAACAACAGAACAAAACTTTTGGTCAGAGAACAGTACATGCAGGAGCTTTAATGAGACTGTTGATCAATAGCCCTGACTCTGCAGTTTTCCTATCCGATGCGGAAATTTAAGGCATTCATTCACATTTTGGCCGTATCTCTCCCAACATCCAACTATTCAGTGATGAGGGATGGTGATACAACCGAGTGACCGGCAGTACAAGGTGTTTTGTTCTCAGGAAAAAGGCAGCAGTATTGTTATTGCAGTATTTTGGCCTCTGTAAGCTGCCCCTGAATCATTGTTTTTGATATTGCTTTGTTGCAAAGAGAGTTCCATAAACGTCATAGATGACCCAGTACTGCTTGACATAGTTTGTTTTTCAGAGTCTCCAGTCAATGCTTTTCACAGTTATTGCGTTTCAAATGTTCCAAGATTGCAAACTGCTTTAGTTCTTTAGTGAGCTGGTCGCAATCAGTCAAAGCTTGAACCTGTACTTCTGTTCTGTTATTACGAGATGTGGGTTTTCTGTCGCTGTGGTGTTACTTTTTATTTTTGTTCCTGAATTTAGAAATGGCGGTGTTGAAAAATATCCTTGACAGCCGTATCAGATGGGGCGTCTCTGGTTTACACATCAGTGAAGGAGATGAAAAACCTGGATATCCTGTACAAATATCTGGTCCACAGACTCTACGGCTTTCCTTTCCACTGCCCGGCACAAGTGGTGGAAAGAGATGCCGTCTTCATGTAAGCCTGCGTTTTTGTAAGTACATGTGCGAGGACTGTGAAGCCACCTGTGTTTAGTTTTTAACCCTTCCTCTGCTCTCTCAGTCCGTCAGGGTGGGACAACGAGAAGAAGATTGCCATACTTCACGAGAACTTCCAGACAGTAAAAGCAGAAGACAGCTTCGAGGAAGTAATAGTCAAACCGCCAGTCAGAAAGGTACAGGCTCCCCCTAAAAAACTGCTCACTTTTAAAGATCCTCTGGGGTGACAAATAGATTGCTGTTGTAATATAACGTATCATTACCCTCTGCATTATTTTTACAGCTATTATGATAAGCTTTACCCAATATCCCTGGAGGGATCATCAGAGTCTTATGCAATGCAATCTAAATTATTAAGTGTTGTAGAGCTACAAAGAAAGCCTGGGAGCGACTTTAAAATAATATTTTTCTCACTTGTTACCAGATTGTACATGAAAAGGAGATTCAGGCAGAAGATGACCAAGTGTTTCTCGTAAAACTGCAGGTCAGAAAACATTTCTGTTTGTGTTAATACCAGTCGGTTTGCCACTTGTGGCTACTCCAATTAAATCTGACTTGAGGGTCCTGATATGTTAATTAAATACTAATTGGAGTGAGTGTGCATATTGTGCTCTAATTTGCAGTCGCTGCTCGCCAAACAACCCGCTGTGACAGCAGGGCGACCAGTGGTGAGTAATCCTTGTTTTTCCAGTTTGGGCTAATAAGATAACGGAGAGCCCCCTCCATTGTTCACGTGTGTGAAATATACTGTTGTCTTTAACAGGACACCACCAGTAGAGCGCCCACCGGCTCCCCTAGGACGAGTAATCGCTCAGCTGCGGCTAACGTAGCAAACGCCATGCCACAGTCCGGTACGTCATGCATTTCATAGCTGCAGACATCAACCCATTACCACTGCTTCAGTCAGTGCATTGCTTTATGTTTGTGTGCTTTTATTAACTGTTGTTCCTTTACGCTGCAGGCCAGACCAGTGAGGGTGTGTTGGCCAACTTCTTCAACAGTCTACTGACAAAGAAAGCTGGGACAGGGAGCCCCGGGACGCCAGGTGGTGGTAACAACACTCCAGGAACAGTACGCAAGTCAGGTGAGAGTACACACGAGGCGGCAGAGGTTATTTATGATGCCTCGATTTTGCAGGATAGAGTAAAAAGTGCTCATTTATTCAGTCATTGTCTGGGTTAAATGCCATTTTCAGTTACCCGCCATCACTCAGCTTCTTTTTTGGTTTCCACCCCCCATCTGCCATTCTTCATTTTCTCGCCTCTTTCCTCTTCTGTCCTCTACTCCAGACATGAACATAACACATGGTAAAGAAAATCATAAAAGGGTCTGAGTCCCAGCAAACACCCGTCATCTTTATGCCTGTCTGTAAATTTGTGTGACTGTCTTTTCATTCTGACAGAGTAACTTTGGTATTTTTCAACCTCGACCCTATTGTCCTATATTTTTATGTATAAGTCTCTAATGGGAATAACAGTTTTTGAAATTATTTCAGTGTCTAGCAAGAGCGCTGCAGCCAAAACAAGCTGCAGTGTTACGTTAATCGGCATTTGTACACCATTAATGTATGTCCACTACAAAGGGCTTGTTTTTAACACTGACAGGCTCAGATTGTTATTTTAAGTGTGTGACAATGTTGTGAAAGAACCCTACAGAGGTCAAGCTTTTTTTTTAGAGATTAAGGTCCTTTTTGTGTAACCAGAAACAGCCCTGAAATAGCTATCACCAAAGCCACCAGACTCCATTTAAATAAATAGTAATTTTATCATCGTAAAACACACTTCAATCAGTGTTGACAGAAACAAAATAAAACTCACAAAAACTGTCTTGATTGGTCTTAACACTGTTCCAACAATCACCAACTATGGTATGATTGAAATAAACCCTTAATTAACCCAGTTACATGTGGAAATATGCTGGCTGTAAACACGCTAAAATTGCTGTTTATTTAAATGTAGTCTGGTGGGTTTGGTGATAGCGATTTTGTGTCTATTTCTGGTTAAACAAGAAAGATCTTACTAATACTACTACTTATAACGTGAGCCTGTCAGTGTCAGAAACAAGCACCCCCTTAGTGGATCTACACTGATGGTGCACAAATGCCCCGAGTGGTTACACTGCAACCCGTTTCACTGCTGCAGTGCTTTCCCTTAATACAGGTCCAGTTTCAAAAGTTGTCGTCTCCATTAGTCACTTAGAAAAAAAAACATGGAAAATTGGGTCCCAATTGTGAAACACCAAAGTTACCCTTTAACTATGCTCATAGTGTGTTGTGCAATCTCACTGTTAACATCACTCATAATGTGTGTGTATGTGTATGCACTAGTCAGAGGATGCTGGCCACGTTAAGGTGTGTGTGAGAGAGATATTCCTCATATATTATTGCTTGTGTATGTCATTGTTCATTCTCGGAAGCATCCTTATATTCTTTCGACCCTTTTCCCTCCCCTGAGCCTCCAACTTTCTCCAGCATCTGTGGAGGAATGATGCCGGGATCAAGCTTCCTGTATCACCCATTTACTTCCTATATATACAAACATGGACTTAGTTGTGAGCTATGAATTATGTTAATTTATTTACTTAGATTATGAGATAAGATAAGGAAAGTCTGAACTTAAGTTGTGGTTCAGAAGATGATCCCATGGCTGTTGAATTACTTTTGCACCTTATGCCTTAACTTTGTTTTTAGAAATGCAGGTAGTTTCATCAACTGCAATACGTTAAAGCCTAAGCACCATCAAAAAATGGTTTCAGATTTCATCGCACCTGGCTTGTATGTATTAAAATAAGTGTGTTGATTTCATATTGATTACAAGATCCAGAACAATGTAAAAATCACCCTCAGAAAGGCTAACACGTCTCAGAGCTGCACTCTTTTCTTTCCACCTATATGGTCGGGGAAAAAGTGCCGGTCATGCCAGAATCATTTTATTTGATTGATGATTTATGACAGTTGCACCCCTGATGCCTCCCCTCTGATAACCCTGTCTCCATTCTGCTCCTCTATATTTTATTTGGCATGTTGCATTGCACTTCTCATGACTAACATCTGCCACAAACATTGCACATGATTCTAACTAAGGCTGGGCAATATGGCCATATATAAAATATGTATACCATACACCCAATATTCATTCATTCTGTATCATATGGTTTAAGATAGGTCATTTAGATAGAACCATATTTTTATCATTTTAACAATGCAACTTCAAAACTGTCAGACAGGCTCAAAATTACAGTCAAGAAGATCTGTTCTCTATTGTCATCTGTTTTAAACTAGGTAACTACAAAAAAATGATACAGCAACCTTGATGTAAAGAAATGGTTCAGTATTATCTAATTACCATAGATACTGGTACGACATTACTAAACATTAACAAAAACTAATCCAATCAACAAAGTAAAGTCAAACTGTTTTAGCACCTCTTTATCACAGTATGCACTCCTCTGTCTCCTCTGTTACCCAAATAACTCGTAATTTAGCTGTTCTTCTTCCCACAAATGAGATGAGACACAATGAGACCACTGCTGTCTGGTAGCCTAATTAACAATAATAAAACCCTGTTAATATTGTCCCAATATTGTGAACGTTTTACTGATACTCAATATTTCACCAAGCTCTTATTTTGATCATGTGTAATGGCTTTAATCTGTGTTGCACTGTGCCTTAACCACTCAATGCTGTGTCATTTATTGCGCTGATTAAAGTGCTTCTTTGCTGCAAGGTACTAATTTGTATGTGTGTTGCTTGATGCAGGTTCGAAGCTGGGCCTGAGCGACGTACAGGCGGAGCTGGACCGCATATCCAGCCGGGAGACTGACTCAGACTTGCCGAATGCCAACGACACCCCTGCCACTGACGGCCAGGACACATGAAGACCAACACACTTCATCCTGCTCCCTACCCACCCTCCACCTCCCTTGTCCTCCCTCCCTTCACTCTCACCTTCCACCTCATCGCAAAGATGCAGGGGAGAAAGACGCACACAGTTTCCCCTCCCTGTCATCTTTAACTTTCTTCTTAAGGAGAGGAGCTCGCCCTCTCTTCCTCTTACCCCTTCTCCCACACCTCGTTCTCCTCTCCCCCTCTCTCTTTCTCTCTTTCTCTTCTCCTCCTGGCTGTTGCTCTGATGGCGAGTATTTGTCACTGTTACATACAAGACTGTCTGTTACATGAGAGTTGATGGGAACGGGGAACCGATGGGGGTGTGGAGGTTGGGGTGAGAGGAAGTGAGAGGTGGGTTGAAAAAGATTGATTACAGGAATGGAAGCGAGAGTGTGTTATCCATCCATTTCTTGTGATGGTACAGTTGGTGTTTTTTTTTACTGTAGGAACTGCTAAAGGGTGCATGTTGAGGAAACTGCACTTAGGGTACTATAGGGATGATTGTGTGATTGTGAGTTTAATGTGTGTGGGGCAAGTCACGCTTGGCCAGAGGAAGAGATTGAGAACAAAAAAAAAAAACAAAAAAAATGCCTGAAACAAAATTGCAAACAATCTTGTTTTTTAACATGAAGGGACAAACATACCAGTATTTGTGTGTGAGTGTGTGTGCATGTGTGTGTGTGTGTGTGTGTGAGTGAAAGGGAAAGAAAGGATGATGGAGAGAATTAAGGAAGTTACTTCAACCTAGACCTGTTTATCGAGAGATTTTTGGCTGTTTGCATTTCAACCAAAAGGCAAAAACATTACTATGCTCTTACACTACATGCTCTTAAAATAGTGCATACACTATTATTACAGCAGCACTGTCTGCTAGACTACACAAACCAAACATGACAAAACATATGAAGTTCACACTAAAGCGTGAGTCTTGTGTAGAGGGCCCTTAAGGTCCAGCATGATGGCACCCAGTTCTACAATTGGCCAAACTTCCCCTCATGTTAGATACTGCTCAGACCTGTAGATAACAGACAGTGCACTGAAAGGGGAGGGTTGTAGAGGGTAGGTGGATGGGTGGTTAGGTGGGTGGGTAGCGGAGCTTTACTTGTACAGAAAGAAGCACTAGTGATTCAGTTCCATAGTTACTGCGGGTGGGGAGGTGGGTGGGCAACGGGGTCAGAACAAGGGAGGGTCACACCAAGAATGTACAGTCATTGTCTCGCTGATTGGTCCTGTTATTTCAGAGCTCTGTGTTGGCGTTTGTATAATCAGATCTGTTAATCAGTCAAATAAAAGGTGTATTTATTCGGATTCATCCACCTGGCTTCTCTTTGTTTTTGTTTCATTACCAGTCATTCCTCCTCGTTTAGATTTTGTGACGGGGAGTTGTCACGAAGAACAAAACCTGCTTACAATTGAGGCTCCTTTAGTTAGCCAGTGGTTCTCAAACTTTTTCTGTCATTCCTCCTGTCAGAAGCCGAAATAAGTTTATGCCTCCCACCCCACAATTTTTTATCAGTCATTAGCAATAATTGGGAAAGCAAAAAATAAAAAATCCCTGTTGAATTTTACTGCGATAAATAAATAAAGCTCTCGTGTATATCCCTCTACATAAATCATGATTATTCAACTTTGTCTCCATATTTTTAATCCACACCCCACAGTTTGAGAACCACTGGGTTAGGCCCATGTTGGTAAGCATCTACCTGCTGTTGTGACTTTGCGTTGGTGTAAGACACTGAATTATCTCATTTTCAAAGAATTAAATTATTGGAAACTATTTAGAAAACATCCAAACGTCAGAAAACAGACATAGAAATGGCTAAAATGTTACGAGCAGTTGGCATTGTATAGGAACTACTGTTGAGAATACAGTGCTCTTCCTGAGGCAGAAACAAGGTAACGGTGGGACAAAGCACTGGGGGCACAACATAACAGAAACACCTTCTGACTCTGGGACATACTGATACAATGAAACAGACATTTCTGAGGCCATAAAGTGTTTTTCAATCAGTGTTTGTGGGGGCCAGTAGCCTTATGGATAACTCAAACTCAAGAGCCTCATCACTAAGGCATTTGCTGCAGGGATATCACATTGTAAGTGGTTTCTGTTGTTTTGTCCAGCCTGTGTCGACACTGTGGCTGCTGCTGTCCAGCAGATTCTGATCTGTAACTGCTCTGAAAGCAGGGTGGGCTGATTTATTTTATTCACGTACAGTAAATTCACACAATCCTCCAGTGTCTTTTATGCAAATAATTTCTCTTGATGTCTTCATAAGAACACTGTTAATGTGCAGTTTGCTTTAAAGCATCATTTCGTATATATAGCCCACAATACATTTCATCTCACACCAAATATGCACATGCATGACTGATGAAAGGAATAAGAACAACAAATTTTGCTAAATAAATAAATGCACATGTGAGAAAGGAGGTTGCATAACTATTTTATAAATAAAGCTGATTATGTATTTATAGGAGAGTTTTCTGCTGGAACATTGCAGACATGCAGTAGTTGTGCTTTACATTGCCTTTCTGTTTACAATGCTGTGTTTGTCATTACTTGGGTAATAGAAATAGACTCACTGCTCTCTCTGCTGCAGTTGGATAGACAGATACATTATGATAGATTGAGTTTAAGCAGTGTATGGAGAAAAATATACTGTCACATTTCTGCTCCGGTATGTGGTATGTGTTATTATTACTCTCTCTCACTCTGATATTATTCATACTCCTCACAGACATATGACTGATTTTTTATTAGCCTGCTACACATTTCTGTCCCTGTTTGAGAGAGGCTATGAATATGAAATGTTGCAACTGGTTATTGTGGTATAACAAGTGATCATAAGTTTCCTTTTCCGTTTCTTGCAGTAACACCAGAATGCTGTCCTCTGACACTTTGGACTTTGACCTTATCTACTCTGTAGCATGTGTCAGGCGCATGAACAAGCACGCTGCTATGTGGGACACTTTCTTTTTTGATTGTTTTCATGTAATATCAAAAGTTATTCTTTTCATATATCTATAATAATAGGTTGAATTTAGCTGTCCTATCGGTTAACTGGAACTGTAGTGACGCTCAAGTAGGCTAGATGCATTTAAGTGGATGTTAGATATCAGGCTCTTATTACACAGGCAATTTGATAACAGCTAGTCTATGAATAACTGCCCAAAACAGAGATGTATATATAAGCAATTTTATACAATACCAAGAATTAACATATCTAATGTGGTTTAGCCTTTTAAAGGCACAAAAAGAAGCCTGCATATGGCAGAGTCTGTCTGAGTTTTACTGTCTTCAATGAGTTAGTGATGGATTGAACTCATTACTTGTCACAAGTTGAACAGTTCATATCATGACAAAAACAGCTATGGAGACAATGATTAAATGTCAACCCACAGCAGAGTTTCATGTTATTACGGCTGTTGCGTCTTTTTTCCTTACAATCAGTGTTTTGTTTTTAAGATGGGCACTCTATGTGTCATGGGATCAGATTGTGGGTGTCTACAGGAGACTGAAATTCAATCATGACATTCTACAGCTTTCTATATCATTTAATTTTGTGGTTTTTCTGTGATTTTTCCTCTTCGTCCTTTAACTACTGCAGTTCATCATTTGCAAAATAGATCCCAATTTAATAAGTGTGAGGAATGAGGATGAGAGAGACTGCCGACAAGCATCTTTCAAATATGCCAAAACGTATGACTTAATGGAATTTAAAAAAGATGGATGAATTAAATAGTGCTGTTAAGGGAGATGTTTTTGTCTCTGAGTTAACTGCATGTTAATCAACTCCCACTATCATATCACAGCAGCTCATGAATCACATTCCACACTAATGAATGCTCCTGGCCCTCCCCACCACTACAGCACACATCTTTTATTTGAGAGGGTGAAAATCTCAACGCTGAAACAGCCGACTTCTCTAAGCGTAAAAATACATCAGTGTCTGCCACGGCTGTAAAATAACTGTTTCTATGATAAACTTTATTTAAAATGGCGCCCTATTTTTTCGAGTGCGGCAGAATACTGTATTTTTCCCCTCGCCATCTTGATGTTCGATCGCACAGGCGGAAGCAACATCTTCGGCGGAGCAACAGCGGGTGTGGTTCGGACTTCTACGGGTGGTTCACCTAGCAGCCCTTTTCCCATTTCCAGCCAAGAGAAAGGAGAAAATTTTCCTGACAAGAACCACGGAGGAGCCGCTCGACTCTGGTAAAGACAGTGTGTTTACCGCAGCTATTATATAACGAATTTACAGCGCGTCAATGTTCGCTTCACCAGAGAAAATCATCTTTGGCTAGGGAGGGGGCTCCGGTGGGGTTTTCTGATTTGGCTGGCAGCACAGCAGGTTTTGTACGGTGGCGCTTGGATCTACTTTTCATACGTCCTGGTTAGCTAAGCTAATCAAACCAGAATTAAACATTTTGAGGGTTCGCTTGAAAGTCACGATTCCAATAATGAGCCGATTTGTAATGATAATGACCTCGAATACGGGTTGCGTCAAGGGGCAGGTCTTAACAATTTAGGCTTTGTTGGGTGAAGCCTTAAACTGTGTTTGTTTATGTTAGCTAGTAGCTAACTAGCGGAGGGGTTAGCTACGCACGTTAGGTTAGCTTAGCGAGCTTTCAAGGTAAGCTAGCCAACCTGTTAGCTAGCGGCGGCGGCGGCTAATTCATGCTAGCGTTTCTGTGCTGAATTATATGCCCTTCAAATGGTGGTTGATGTAACTTACACAGTTAGATGTGGTTTTTTAGGTTTGATTAGGTAGCTTGTTAGAGTCCTAGTCAGACCCACCGTGAGAGGAGGAGTCATGGAAGTGATTGCGGGGCGGAGGGGGTAGTTTCTCTCATTGGAAACCCAAGCTGCGAGGTCGGAACTTGGCCGTGGTAGGGGGAGGGGGAGAAATATGCCTTTGATGTTCTTTGCCGCTGAATGGTGAATTGTGTTCGTGCTGGCCTGGAAATACCCACCGCTTTGCTCTCTCGGCTGGAGGTGGAGGCTCGGCATTTCCCCTCATAGCTACGTTAGCAAGCCAAACAAGCGTCTGAATCACAGGGAGCTGACACAGGTAGCGCAGAAGACAGGGATTTTATTATTGAGACCACGTAGGAGAAACGCATAAACATTACGATTAGGTTTGGCTTTGGCAAACAAGAATTCAAGGTTGAGTGCGAGTTGTCTTATTTTCCTCTGTGTGCTTGTTTCCTTTTACGCAGACTTATCTGCTGTGCGGGCTGAGGGCAGGCAAGAACAATGGCTACCCAGTGTGAGTATGAAAAACTTTCGTGTAAAAGTAGTATCATGATAAGATGAACACTGCCCTTTATCATTTCTTTACAATACATACATAAGAGTTAGTCTGTACATAACTACATGACACACCATAAGCTTTGAGACACTGTGGAAATTTGGGGAAAAGGTGGGAGCTAGGTGAGCACATGTCACAGTACACAAAGTAATTACAGTTCGTCTTTTGTTACATCTGAGTTTCTCCTCCTGGAAAAAAATGTGCTTGGGAATTTAAAGAGGAATTTGATGTTTTCGTACTTCTATTTATGATCAGCACCAGAGGGCATCATATATTAAGAACATTAGCTTTTTTTTAGTCTAAACAAGACTTTTGTCTCTCTAACTTTGTGTCCTTCTTTGTGCTCCTGACAACGAACTACCACTTTTTTAATTCCTACATCTCCTGTCTGAATCAACTCAAGATAAGTTATGTTATGATATTACATATGAGAACTGAAACCTCAAAGATCACGTAATTTTTTTGACTGAAAGCAAGAAACTTAGTTCAAGAGAAGTGGGTGACGTAAACATTACTCTTCCCATAAACTGTCATTGTATGTGTTTCACTATTTTTCCCTTTTTATGCAGCTGATTTGATGGAGTTGGACATGGCAATGGGGGACAGCAAGGCTGCAGTGAGCCAGTGGCAGCAGCAGTCCTACCTGGATTCAGGCATTCAGTCTGGAGTCACCACCACAGCCCCATCTCTGAGCGGCAAGGGAAACCCTGATGCTGAGGAGGATGATCCAACTCTCTACGACTGGGAATTCAACCAGCCCTTCACTCCTGAGCCTACAGGTATAAGAAATACTGACACCAAAATAAGATGATTGAGAAAATTATGTCTTTTCATGATATTAAGTGTCATATCCCATTACTTCAGACATTGAGGGGTATGCCATGACCCGGGCCCAGCGTGTGCGTGCTGCCATGTTCCCTGAGACCTTGGAGGAGGGCATCCAGATCCCACCTACCCAGCTGGATGCTGCCCACCCCACAGCAGTGCAGCGGCTGGCAGAGCCCTCTCAGATGCTGAAGCATGCTGTGGTCAACCTCATCAACTATCAAGATGATGCAGAATTGGCCACTCGTGCCATCCCTGAGCTCACTAAACTGCTCAATGATGAGGACCAGGTACGTGCACAAATGAGCGAACTATCACATGAACACAATCAAAAGCTTAAACGGTGCCTGCTGATTAACATGTGGTATCATTTACGTTATGCCCAATACAGTTTACACCATCTCCCAGACCACACGTAACAAACGTTGTCTTTGTCCCAGGTTGTCGTGAATAAAGCAGCTGTGATGGTGCATCAGTTGTCTAAGAAGGAGGCATCGCGCCACGCCCTGATGCGCTCTCCACAAATGGTTTCGGCCGTTGTACGCGCCATGCAGAACACTGGTGATGTGGAGACTGCTCGTTGCTCTGCTGGCACCTTGCACAACCTTTCCCACCACCGTGAGGGGCTGCTTGCAATATTCAAGTCTGGAGGCATTCCTGCCCTGGTCAAGATGCTAGGGTAAGAACCTGAAATTGTGGTTCTCTTCACTGCATATCAGGAGAATCAGTAACTATGCAGCAAAATGGTTTATAGCTAAGAGCAAGAATGCTGAAAGGCTGTCTTAGAGTAGTTAGTGCTGGGGTTTTGCAGCAACTGCATAAAAGTAGGAGAGAGTTGTTTGTTGGATTTCCTTGTAGCTCAAATTTGTTTCGGTATACACTACTGCATTTCATCAAATGACTGTTGACTGCGTCCCTTTGGCCACTGATTGGCAAGGTATGTTTGTCTTAGGCTTAGTTATGTCCAGCTGGCTGCCATATTCTAATAATCACATAGGCCTACAAGACAATACACAAATAACCTAAAATGTGTTTATTTATTTTTGCCTCTCACACTCACATGCTGCCCCCTTTTTTGTTTTTCTGTCTCAACTTCTGCGTTACCAGTGAAGGCTGGACACGGCTAAAAAAAAAAATACAGTAATGCACTCTGCTACAACAACCATGAGCCTATCAATCATGACTGATAATGAGTCAGTTGCAAATAAAGACAATACATGTGTAAGGTATAGCTTTCACAAAGCATTAGCCTGGTTTACCAACCATCGCCTGCAGAGAGAATAACATCTTAACAGTCATAACAAACTAGAAAGTATGAGACTAACGGTGTGAAAGCTAAACTGACTCATCACTTTGCTTTGATGTGATAAAACAACTATGAGAAATAGTGGCTATTACCTCATATAACCAACTCTAAATCTTCGCCAACCAGCTACATCATCAAACAACAGAACACTCAGCAATGCTACCATTTTTAACTGTTAAAATGTTTTCCTTCCTTACTTTACTCTTTGTTATCTCCACGAAAGGCCAGACCACACAGCCACAAAAGTTAGCTAGCCGGCAAGTTGCGACCTGTTGGATGTCACGTGTGTGTGTGTTTGACTTTGCACGTGGAATCATATTACCACACTTAAAATGCAGGATGGAACAGTTACATGTGGGTGGATGATGAACTAGCAGGTTTTCTTAGACATACATTTCTTAGACAACTGCTACATACAGATAATCACCATAAAGATCTAAGTACAGGTTGCAATATAGTTTATCTACCCATCATGAGTGGGTGTTGATTTACATTGTTAAGTTACTTTATAGTTTCCATCAAATCTGCAGTGATTTGAGTTTCTTTGTTGTGCTTTGGGTACTTGTTATTGTGTCGATTGTTTCGTGAATGTTGTATTGTAAGGGCAGGTTTGGACAGAGTATGGCAAACTGTTGTACTTTTGCTGTGCTCCAAAGTAACAAAAATCTGGTTTTGCCAGATTGCCACTGGACACAGGGCCCCTCTGGGAACTTAAAATTATGTTTCTAGCTAATTTCATTTCAGTGCTTAATATAAAATGTCATTTCATCCTAACAAAACTGCTGCGCCCACATTCACAGCTGACTGTAATGACTTGAACCAATTGTGTCCGACACATGTGATTAAAAATTATAATTAATGTGATGATTTAGTGTGTTTGTCCCTGAAAAGACAGATCTGCTGGACTGTTGTGTGATTATTTGGTATTGTTTGGATATTTTTCCAGCTCTCCCGTGGACAGTGTGCTGTTCTACGCCATTACCACGCTCCACAACCTGTTGTTGCATCAGGAAGGGGCAAAGATGGCTGTGCGCTTGGCTGGAGGACTGCAGAAGATGGTGGCCCTGTTGTCTAACACCAATGTCAAATTCCTGGCAATCACTACTGACTGCCTGCAGATCCTTGCATATGGCAACCAGGAAAGCAAGGTATGGGAAGATAAACATAATTACGCGTGCATTTATATTAATTAATGCATTCAGTCTATCCGGATTTTAAAGTCCCTGACCTGTCTGCTGATGCCACTTGGCTGGCTGCAGTTTATAACAGAAAATTGTCTTTGTTTTAGCTGATCATTCTGGCCAGTGGTGGTCCCCAGGCCCTGGTCAACATCATGAGGACCTTCACATATGAGAAACTGCTGTGGACCACGAGCAGAGTGCTCAAGGTGCTCTCTGTTTGCTCAAGCAACAAACCTGCCATCGTAGAGGCTGGTACGTGCAGAACTGGAATGGAAACGCAGTACAATGGAAAAATACACAAATGTTGTGGTCTAACTCATTACAGTGTAACTGTGGGCACTTTCACACGTCTTGGATACAGTTTGTAGTTGTGGTTACTTCTAAGGTAAAATTCCTCTGGTGTAATGAATTTGTATGTTGTACTTTATCTTGTGTGCGCAGGAGGCATGCAGGCCTTGGGGCTTCACCTGACAGACCCCAGCCAGCGTCTGGTCCAGAACTGCCTCTGGACCCTGAGGAATCTTTCAGATGCTGCCACTAAACAGGTACAACACACACTTTCGGTAGTCACAAATGTTCACCTCTTATGACCCCCCAGGCTCAATGTTAAGAACTCTTACTTGGTAATCAGTGTATTAAATGTCCATAGTATGTAACAAAAAATACTGATACATAGGGCACTGATTTCTCCATAATATTTAGTATAACTACTTTATATATGAAACAAACAGAAGACTCTAGTTGTGTTATGACCATTTAACTCCCGTCCACTCACAGAATCCCATTTAACACAAAGTATTTGATAAAAGAAAATGCTAAATTATTAATGAAATGTCCATTCCACTCCACTCATTTGTTTTCCTCTGTTACTTTCAACCTGTCTTTTGCTCTGTCCAGGAGGGAATGGAGGGTCTCCTGGGGACCCTGGTCCAGCTGCTGGGCAGTGATGACATCAATGTAGTGACATGTGCTGCTGGCATCCTCTCCAACCTGACCTGCAACAACTATAGTAACAAACTCATGGTCTGCCAGGTATGTAGTATACACACAGTATTTTAGCACATATGTCTCTGTGTAATGCAGATTGTGTATTGTGATTTAAATGCTTTGTCTGCAGTGTGATAATATTTTTTGTCCACTGATTGATCTCATTTCATTAGGTTGGAGGCATTGAGGCTCTGGTGCGAACGGTGCTGAGGGCCGGCGACAGAGAGGACATCACAGAGCCAGCAGTCTGTGCCCTGCGTCATCTGACTTCCCGCCATCAGGATGCTGAGATGGCCCAAAATGCTGTGCGCCTTCATTACGGCCTGCCTGTGGTGGTCAAACTACTGCACCCTCCGTCCCACTGGCCACTAATCAAGGTCATTAGCCATTTTAGTTTTGGATCAACTTTGCATACAGTACCATCATTTATTAACAGGATTCAATTCCAACAAACTAAAATATCTTGAATTTTCCCCCCTGTCTAGGCCACAGTCGGTCTTATCCGCAACCTAGCTCTTTGCCCGGCCAACCACAGTGCTCTGCGGGAGCAGGGAGCCATCCCCCGACTGGTCCAACTGCTCGTCAGGGCTCACCAGGACACCCAGAGACGCACTAGCATGGGAGGCAACCAGCAGCAGTTTGTGGTGTGTAACCAAGCCAACAACCCTTCAAGTTTTTTTTTTATTTAAACATTTAGATTGTTTTGTTTATGTGATTTCCCTGTTTTCCCTCCACTCAAACACATACAGGAGGGCGTGCGTATGGAGGAAATAGTGGAAGGCTGCACAGGAGCACTGCACATCCTGGCCCGGGACGTCCACAACAGAATTGTCATCAGAGGGCTCAACACCATTCCACTCTTTGTCCAGGTAAAAACTAACCCCCACTCTTACCAGTCCCTCCAGGATTTCGCTATGTTTCAATCGCGAAATTAACGTAATATCTGCGCGACCTTGCATTTTTAGCCAATCTTGCACCTTAACCACAAGTGTGACTATTTAAAACGGGTAAAATCTCATTTTGTTGTAGAGCTGCTCTCAGCGTATTGATCTGCTCAGCCCCTCCTTGCCCAGCTCTGTCTCTGTTTATCAGGAGACTACTGCTGCGCCTGGGACAAGGATCACCGTTACCATCACATGGCTAACGTTCCCCAAAGTTTATTAATGACTGAGTCGAGCTGTGTTGGTGTGAGCAGCACCATAATGCAAACACACGAGGCCCAGCCACAGATAAACCCGAGTGGGGCCCTTCTCTCAGCACAGAGCAAGCATATTTTAAAATCCTCCTTAGTGAGGATGCTTATCGTTTCGAATGCACAAACCACTTTAAAACACTGGACACACGTATTGAGTAACTGTTGGAGTTGTTTAAGTTTCACAGCTGCTGTCAAGCTGTCGGAGGCACACTGGGCGTACCCTCACCTATTGGTGAAGCTGCAACACTCACAGTGGCCTCCCTCTTATCGGATGCTAACACTACTGCAGTGTCTGCTGAATCTGTAATGTAGCCTATTTTTCCTGACTTACTTTACAATCAGCCAGGCCTGTTTCATCCTCGTGGACCTTGCTGTTGCCCTCTGAATCTTTCTGACTGGCTCTGGCGTATGTAACAAAGAAACTATTGGACTAGCAAAGATTTTTATGTTTGTTTTATTTTACACCAATATTGGCCTTAAAATACATCATATGATCATGACACATCGCAATTTAAAACCGAAGTGAAATCAGTTGTTTCAGGCCACAACAATCACAAAAACAGTCGGCAAAATCCTGGCGGGACTGTCTCACCACAGAAAAACACTGATGGCCCACAGCTAAAACTTAGAGCAGTTGGTTTTAGAAATATCAAATCTGCTAATTAGCAACTTTGATTTCCCTTTCCTCTTCGCTCTTGTTATCTTTCCACAACATGCTTGCCCCCGTCTTTCTTTTGTCTTAATTAAACATCCTCTCTCTCTCTGCTATTCGCTCTTCAGTTGCTGTATTCTCCAGTGGAGAATATCCAGCGTGTTGCAGCAGGTGTGCTGTGTGAGCTGGCTCAGGACAAGGAAGCTGCCGAGGCAATCGAGGCTGAAGGAGCCACTGCACCCCTCACTGAGCTGCTGCACTCCCGTAACGAGGGCGTTGGTGAGTATACATTCATAAAAACAGACTGTGCACACATTACGTATTGTCGGTGTGCTTGCGTACACTCAGTGGACTTGACTTGTGTTGCTGTGCGTTGTCTTCTGTAGCAACCTATGCTGCAGCTGTCCTGTTCCGCATGTCTGAGGACAAGCCCCAGGACTACAAGAAACGTCTGTCAGTGGAGCTGACCAGCTCTTTGTTCAGAACTGAGCCCATGGCCTGGAACGAGGTACACACACACAAACTGATGTTCACACATATAAGCTATGGTCAGGTACAACATAGACAGCTTGACAGGTTTTGAGTGTGTAGTGCCTTCACACTGAAAATGTGACCCAATATAAAATATATACTCAACAATGTCAGTTAATGCTGTATACTGTTAGTATTGTACTATAGCATTGGGACAAAGACATCCACTTCTCTACATAGGCTGGCTTATGTTCAGCTTTACTCATCACTCTTTTGCCTTTTATAGACTGGAGACCTGGGACTGGATATGGGAGCTCAGGGAGACCCTCTGGCTTACAGGCAGGATGGTAAGTGCCTGTGTTATCTGTAATGAAATAAAATCCCTACTCTGTTTCTCGCTGATTGTTTCATCGTCCTTTGGTTGATGTAATTTCATCTTTATGAGTTTATAGAAAACAAGAAATTTCATACATGAAACTTAATTTCATCGTCCTCCCACCTCTTCCCTCCGATGTATCATTTGATGCCACCCAGGATTACAGCCGATCACTTTGCGTTTGTTTGGAATAACACAATCTAGCGTTGTGTCTGTGATTGGAAGCTTTTGCACCAATTCAATAAGGTTTGCTTTTACCAGATGGAGCTTACAGGGCCTACCCAGCAGCCTACGGCCAGGACACCCTTTTGGACCCCATGATGGAAGGTGCAGACTACCATGCTGACGCTCTGCCCGACCTGGGTCACCACACTGATCCATTGCCAGACCTTGGCCACACCCAAGACCTGATGGACAGCAACCAGCTGGCCTGGTTTGACACCGACCTGTAGGATTGGTAAGACAGACTGTCATCAAAGATGTCACTAGTACAGTACAGGTGATATTGACGTAAATAACAACACACTGATGTTTTTTTTCTGTCTTTGCTCTTTTACAGTTGTATTTTGATAGAACCTGCATTGTGATTGGCCTGTATTGTCTGAAGCAGCATTATGATTGGCCTGTAGAGTTGTTGAAGGTAAAGAGGGGAATAAGAGGTCTTGGAAAGTGCCTGACACAAGAAAAAACAAAGAAGATGGTTGCCATGGGAATGTTTAAGCAAGTTGAAGTGGGGGGAAAAGAAGGGGTTAAAGTATCAGAGAGATGTGGAATCACACAATGGAGGTCTCGGAGCAGGTTACCTATATGGATGAGTGCACATGAGGTGGATCTTAAAAGTTTGAAACACATATGTTTTAGCCTTGCCTGTATTCTTATCAGTTTTTTGTTTCTATTTTTCTTATTCTATTTTTTTATTTCTTTTTGTATTACTCATTCTCTGTTATGGTACTGACCCAGCTTGCCTTCGCACTAGCCATCTTCATATTCTCTTCGATGCTAATCATTTGTAATTTTCTTTTTTAAACGTATATTACATGTAGTGTTAAGTTATAGTGATATTATACAATGTTCCTTTGGTTTATGGCCGAATGTGTAGAACACTAATAATCAGTTGAATTGTACTCTGACTTAAAGTGTAACATTGTGTAGTTTTTTTTATAATCTCAAAAATGGAGAATTATGCATTCTTAATATGTGCTTGTTTAAGCATAAAGTATGTCAGTGTCACAAATGTTCTAAAGAGGGAGATGGGGTGAAATTGAGGGTGGGCGGGGATAAATCTAGAGACAAGTGTTTTATATACAGTATCACTGGTAGGTTAACAACTATTTTGTATGCTATCATTGGATGTCTGATAGAAAAGTCTTTAACGCTATCGTTGGTGGTCTAATAAAACTCAGTTTTATGTGCTATCAAGGGTAGCTAGGTTAATGAACCAGTTGTAGTCCTGCTGTGCTTATTTTGGAGACGAGGTTATGACACGGCTGAACAATAAAATGGCATTTTATTTCATTTGGTCTGTCCCGTGTCTTCTGTCCTTCCATGTGATGGTTATTGTTTTCCTGTGTGACAGACAGGCCTTTGTTTTAAGGCTTTTACAGTATGCTGGGTAACTGAATTAAGTTATAGCATTTAGACCCTCCCTGGGTCAGCGTGGGTTTTCTCCAGGTACTCCAGCTTCCTCCCACAGTCCAAAGACATGCAGGTTAATTGGTGACTCTAAATTGTCCGTAGGTGTGAATGTGAGTGTGAATGGTTGTCTGTCTCTGTGTCAGCCCTGTGATAGTCTGGTGACCTGTCCAGGGTGTACCCCGCCTTTAGGCCAATGTCAGCTGGGATAGACTCCAGCCCCCCCGCGACGGTCAACAGAATAAGCGGTTGAAGAATGAAGAGAATGAAGAATGATCGTAACGTGGTGTGTTATTAATTGACTAGTAAGTGCAGTTCATTTTTAAGCAACAAACTATGTGCTGTAAAGATACTCTGGAGTTTGCGTGAGAGAGTATTTGTCTCGATGAAAAAATGGTAGAGTTCACCCCAGGGAAAACATCTGTCCTGCTTCGCTTAATCACACGCGTTCCTAAATCCCACCAGCCTCACCAACACTAACTGTTCACTCCAGTAATGTGTTGTCTGCTGAGTCTCACTAGCTCGCAGTATATTTGAGTCACACACAGACTGTTTTGGGTGAAGCAGAGGGAACATCTGACATAATAACACGTAAATACAATAAAAGTGCTTTCATTGTGCCGAGAGGATTTCATAACACCAGAATATATTGGGGAGCAGTTAAGTGAGTTTAAAGAACCACAGTCTGTATCTCAAATACAATGTACAATACGCCTTAAAAGCAAACTCATTCCTGCCAGTATCACAACTAAAAGTCTGCAACATTTTAGTTTATCCATCATCATTGCACCTCAAGTGACTCCTCTGGTGGACAGCAGCGTCACTGTAAGTCCGAAGAAGGACACAATACTGCAGCATTACTGCTGTTGTGTTTTTCAGAAACATTTAAAAAGCATATGACTGAGACAAGCAGTCTAAAGGTACCTGCCTTGTTGAATGCTGCTATACAAGTGCAGGTCCATTTACCAATGGATGGAAGACTCGTCTTAAGGACAGCGTCAAAGCCTGTCCATCCTTAAAGGGAGCTTTCACATTTCTTCATCTGTCCAAGGTGAAATACTGAAGCATTGTATGAGCTTACATTTTTGAAATGTAGCTGGCCTTCTTGTGCAAGAGAAGACAAGTGAAATAAAGACCATCGAATAGACACATTTCTAAAACCCCAGTAACAAGCTGCAGAGTTTAAACAATATGGTGCTTGCATAAGAGTCAGAGGCGACAAGGACATGCTCGGGGAAAAAGTTTGAAGTGGTTTACGAGAGCAATTGAACAAAGAAAGCATAAAAGCTACTTTTCATGGTGTTGTGGAAGGTGGGGAAGGCTCATCAGACTTCACTGAGAACTTTATTTAACTTCTGCAATAACAGGAAGAAGAGTTGATATGTTTCTCTGCACCATAAACAACTGTTAACCATCAAGTTAACAGTTGAACCTGTTTATCTGTTTATCCAGTTTATCTTTAATAACCCAAAGCAGTCTGATTCTATGTGTCCGCAGTTGTTAAAGAATAATCGTTTCATGCCTGTAAAAAGGTGTAAAAAGAGGTTGTTGTTATTAAGGTGTAGACCCTCACCCTTATTTGGAAGTGCCTCATTATAATAGGCCTTTACGACAGGCCTTTAAGCTCAATAGGACTTAAGAGGAAATGTGTGTATTCCATGTTAATGAGGACCTTTTCATGGGTGAACGAGGTCTGAATTCTCAGGTAGGGTCGTATACATGATAATAGATCTTGTCCAGTGGGTCAGCCAGATGTTCATTAGTTTTGTGAATGGAAATGTTAGCATATGATCCATATATCTACATAATTTAAATAGTACAATGTGGGTCTATAGCAGCCAGATTCAGGAACTCATGACAGCCTTTTTACACCATTTTAGTTCATTTGAAGTAACTTGTTTGCTTATCTTACTTCTGTTATCACTCTATTAGGCACTGGTTTTGCTTTTGCCTCTTGAAAACACTTCTTACCTTGTATATTTGTACATTTTGCCAGATGCTTCATATAGCATTGTTTCTATAACTGGGCTCAGTAAGCGACCATGGCACAGGAAACCCACTGGTTGTGAACACACATGGTTACTGTGCTTAGTGTTTCTATAATTGAAGCACTTGAGAGAATTTCCTTCTGTATAACTACAGTTCTATTGAACTGAATGGACTGACTTTGTTTTATCCTGTCACTGTAGTCTCTCACCTGCCCTATAGTCAGAGTATACAAACACTGAGTCCTATAATAATATGAATATGTTCATTCTTAGTTATCCTCTGATGGAGTAAAATCAGTATTATGCTGTAACTATGACACTGCAACGTCTTTACACACACCCTGTCTATGTGTTGTATGCATTCAAATATTACTGCTATAAAATCAAGTCAATAAATGGTTATAACTCATGTCACGATAAGTCTTATTAGTTTTATTATATTGAAACTAACTGAAAAATTGTGTTAAGATCAGTATACGAGCTGGAACTAACTGTGACACTGGCCTCCAAAAAGCAGCAATTATTTAAATGGACCCATGGTCAGTGGTCGACGGGCACCACCCTGATGTTTTCACCTCATTAAAGGAACAATAGGTCCCCATTAACCTGCGGTGCACACCCTCTAATGTCCTATTGTCCCAGCAGGACTTATATCCAGAGCTGAACACTTCAGGTCCACATCTGCTCTCACTGAGGTTGTGATCGCACTACTCTGTGTGTGTGGGACCTGACTCCTCTGATTCTCCAACAAACAAGATGCAGAGCAGGACTGAGAAGTTTGGAGCTCAGCTGCCTCTCTTTGCTCCAGCCAGCAGCTCTCAGCGAGGTCTGTTCAGGAAGAGCACCACCTACCTGGCTAAGATCGCTGTCGTCCTCCAAGACGCTCCAGCCAAGATGCTCACTTTCACTCAGGTAAGAAAGAGTCAAGCTGTTTTTAATGGTCATGTTTAAGAAAAAAGTCACATGGCACACAAACTGTCATTTTAAAACCTTTAATTTAACTTGATGTTTTCTAGTTGATGGACAGACTGGCACCATTCATCTGTGAAGACAGAAAATCTGTTGAGAACAACATCAGAGTGTGTTTATCAACCAACAAATGTTTTGTCAAGGTGAGTTTACATTCTGAATCTTTTCATATTTCAAATGAACACATTGTTTTAATGAACAACTTAACCTCTGTCTCTAAACCTCTGTGTTGTATTTTTCAGATTCCAGTGGTCCCAGATTCTCTGGACAGTAAGAGAAACTACTGGAAACTGGACCCCAGTCAGATCACTGCAAAGATGGTGCGTCGTCACTTCAAAGGCATGCTGCAGCTCTTCCCTGAGTTGGCCTCCAAAGTGGAAACAGAGAACAGCAGCAGACCATCAGAGCGCTGCTCAGCTCTCCACTCTCCTGAACCTGCAGCCTGCAGAGCTGTCCAGCTCAAATGTGAGGTGAAGTTCAGCAGTCCTTTCTCCATTGAATCCCTCCTGAAGAGAGACAGTCCCTCTGCTCGGGCCTCCAGAGCTTCTCCTCTGTGCAGAGTGCCGGTCAGAGTGGAGCAGCAGCCTTGCTCCACACACAGACCAGATGGGACAAAGAGGAGCTTCAGCTGGGACTGTGAGGAGCCTCTGCTCCTTCAAGCTTCAGCTAGAAGTTCCCCTATCTGCTCAGCAGGGGGCAGCACACACCGTGGACTCACTGCTGATGGAGCTGCTCAGCCCATCAAGAGGATGCATGTGTGCTCTCAGTCCTCATTCCCTGTGTGCACAAGAGCCAGTGCTGCTCCTTATTTCACCAGCCCACACAGCAGTTACATCACTTACTCTGTACCAGCATTTACCCATGATGCTCTCCGTTTCTGGCTGTAATGTGTATTGTGTCTGACATACCAGCTTCTGGAGCACTTTATGTTTTATAATAAACTGGAAAAACAAATGGTTTTGTGTTGTAGTTTTCCCTGTAAGTGTACAACACGGCAAACAAACCCAAACTTGATAAAAACACAAAGTGATGCAGATGAAGACTGACTATTGAAAACAATAAAATACAGTCACAGATGATGTTCACTGTGTTCACCTGGTTTGAAAATATGAAACCCCTGATAAAGTGTATTATCTGACAATAGCTAAGACAGATCCTTGGAAATTACTTAGGTCATAGGAGTTCTGTTAGACAAATAATATGTTACTTTTCCTGTAACAAGAAAAACATAAGCACATTAGCACGTTTTTTTTGTGAAAACATTTCTGTTGAAATTATTATTTATTAACAGTGTTCATTCAGGAGGCCACTAATAACTGAATGTATTAAGACAATATTTCCTAAATCAGTGTATCATTGGGAACAGATGTACATGTTTTTATAAAAACTGGTAGGACAGGTTCAAATGGAAACGTTTGCACTTCACTTCATTCCAGTTTATTTTTGTTTCAGAGGAAACTTAATGCATATTTAGTGGATGCAAAAACAGTTTGTCCCTCCACAACAACTGTATTAACAAGGTGACAAATACTGGAATGTGAGTGATTAAACAAGAGGTGGAAAGCTTTGCAACAAACCAGTGATTTTCACATCATCTAAGCTCTTCTTTGTTTTTCGGACTGCAGGAGCATTTCACTGACGTTCAATAAACATGTATGAAACAATTCTGTGTGGATTCGTTTACTCAAATTTAAGGTATTAATACTTGAGTATTTTCTTTTCAAGCTACTTTATAGGCTGGTTTTCCAAGTTAAGGGTTGGAAGTAAGTTGTGGTTTGGGTTAAAATGAATAGATGAACCCCTCTGGGCAAACTTCTCCCATATGTGCTTTTTACAAACATTACAGTTTGACATGTCACACTTGGAAAAGCAGAGATGAAAATAATAATGTCTGAAATCCATATAGCTGCTTTATTTTCCACTTACTGTGTGTGCTGACTCCCTGTCACACTGTCATGACTTACTGAGATGCCTAAGTAGTGTGTTGTTAATGTTTTAACACCTGCAAATGTCTGTTGTTAAAAAGGCCCTTTGCATTTATCTGCAATCCTCTTGATTACGTAATATCCATAATCTTATTGACAATGACGAAAGGCTTCACTTGTTTTTTTCCAGTTTATTATAAAACATAAAGTGCTCCAGAAAGCTGGTATGTCAGGCACAATACACATTACAGCCAGAAACGGAGAGCATCATGGGTAAATGCTGGTACAGAGTAAGTGATGTAACTGCTGTGTGGGCTGGTGAAATAAGGAGCAGCACTGGCTCTAGTGCACACAGGGAATGAGGACTGAGAGCACACATGCATCCTCTTGATGGGCTGAGCAGCTCCATCAGCAGTGAGTCCACGGTGTGTGCTGCCCCCTGCTGAGCAGATGGGGGAACTTCCAGCTGAAGCTTGAAGGAGGAGAGGCTCCTCACAGTCCCAGCTGAAGCTCCTCTTTGTCCCATCTGGTCTGTGTGTGGAGTGAGGCTGCTGCTCCACTCTGACCGGCACTCTGCACAGAGGAGAAGCTCTGGAGGCCCGAGCAGAGGGACTGTCTCTCTTCAGGAGGGATTCAATGGAGAAAGGACTGCTGAACTTCACCTCACATTTGAGCTGGACAGCTCTGCAGGCTGCAGGTTCAGGAGAGTGGAGAGCTGAGCAGCGCTCTGATGGTCTGCTGCTGTTCTCCGTTTCCACTTTGGAGGCCAACTCAGGGAAGAGCTGCAGCATGCCTTTGAAGTGACGACGCACCATCTTTGCTGTGATCTGACTGGGGTCCAGTTTCCAGTAGTTTCTCTTACTGTCCAGAGAATCTGGGACCACTGGAATCTGAAAAGTACAACACAGGAGTTTAGAGACAGAGGTTAAGTTATTCATCAATATAGTTATATGTTTGTACAAAATATAAAAGATTCAGAATGTAAACTCACCTTGACAAAACATTTGTTGGTTGATAAACACACTCTGATGTTGTTCTCAACAGATTTTCTGTCTTCATAGATGAATGGTGCCAGTCTGTCCATCAACTAGAAAACATCAAGTTAAATTAGAGATTTTAAAATGACAGTTTGTGTGCCATGTGACATTTTTCTAAAAACATGGTCATTAAAAGCAACTTGACTCTTTCTTACCTGAGTGAAAGTGAGCATCCTGGCTGGAGCGTCTTGGAGGACGACAGCGATCTTAGCCAGGTAGGTGGTGCTCTTCCTGAACAGACCTCGCTGAGAGCTGCTGGCTGGAGCAAAGAGAGGCAGCTGAGCTCCAAACTTCTCAGTCCTGCTCTGCATCGTGTTTGTTGGAGAATCAGAGGAGTCAGGTCCCACACACACAGAGCAGTGTGATCACAACCTCACTGAGAGCAGACGTGGACCTGAAGTGTTCAGCTCTGGATATAAGTCCTGCTGGGACAATCGGACATTAGAGGGTGTGCACCGCAGGTTAATGAGGACCTTTAGATGAGTGGATGAGCCATTACTGCTGGAGGTGGAGCCAGTGATCACAGTAATACTCTATTTCCAAAAAGTTCATCTACATATCTACAAGGATGTTCTGAGACTTTGTTCATAGTGGGGGAGATACTTTTCCAATTACTCCACGAAAATTAAATGAATAAAGTCAAAACGTTGCTGTAAATCATGGAATGTAACTAAGTACATTTACTCCAATACTGTACTTATATAAATATATAGGTACTTAAATGCCATACCACTTCTTTCTACTTCTACTCTTTACTCCACTACAATTATTCAATAGTTACTAGTTACTTTACAAAGTAAGATTTTTGCACTCAAATCATAAGACATATACAAGTGCAGAGACCAAGAACTCATTAAAAAAAGTTAATTAATTTGGCTGATTCTGAGGATGCACAAGCCTTGGGAGAGGAGCAATCAAGTTTTGGGTCAAGCCAGCAATTGAACCACCCCCAAGGATCAAGTGGTGGGTAGAACATATCTGGAAGTATTGAAAATAGTCACCTGAAAAAGTGGGTTCATTTGTCTTTGTATGTTGTCTGGTTCAGGAGTTATGACAGTTGCAGGTTTTTACCCTTCACGTGGATATCACTTCAAGATGGCCGCCCATGGGCCCATGGGCAACAAGAAAAATTTGCAACTAGATAACGTTAAAAAATGCCATGTGGGTGCACAGGACTCAATTTCTCCTGCTAGACTAATATCCTGCAGTTATGGTCTCAGCCGATCTTGAAATAAAATCCAGAGTTGTCTTTGTGTGAGACCGAGACAAGACCAAGTGAAAATGAGTCCAAGACACGACAAAGATCTTAAAGACCATTCTCAAGTACAATGCTGCCATGAATTAATGCTTCTTGTCGAAGAATTTGTCTAAAAAAATTAGGATTATTTAAAGTTTTCTTGAGTCAAGCTGAGGGTCGGACGAGATGTTGAAGTTTAAAATCAACATGTCTTGTTGAGAAAAGGTGCTGCTTGTGTGATTGGTTTCAGACAGGTTAAGATGGTTGGGGGGAATACTGGCAAGATGTTGGGCATTCTTTATCAAACACTGGCTATCTACATTGTCTAATATTTCCCTTTTTAACTAAAAACACTAAGATCAGTAAAAGCTGTTACTCATGGACTGAACTTTCAATTCCTCATGCAATATTTTGACTCTCTTATACTATGCACAGAGATGATTGAAAGAGAACACAACACATATTAAAGGATTAAACTATGACAGTGTGCCCTTTCACAAACAGGTAAATCCCTGTGACAGACAAAGGCCGTAGTAGGCACTGGAATGTAACACTTGAAATGGCTGAATACATCAAACACAATGGTTTTGAGTGGGATGTAAGTCTTCACATTCCAGTGATTTACACCTCATCTGAGCTTCATTCACATTCAGTTCAACTCTCTGAACACACAGTCAGAGTATTATAACACACAGTAAACATGTTTTGAAGAACACTCCATGAGGTTTTGGTTTCAAGATGAAAGTCTGATCTGTTCGTTATTTTAATCACACGAAATGTATTAAAAATCGAATGTATGGTCCGCTCCATGACTTTGCACACCTAATATTCAGGGGTGGCTTACCTAATTGGCCTGACCAGGCCCAGGGGCCCATGGGCTCAGAAGGCCCCTAAGCAAGAGCCTTTGCATGAAGCAGCTGCTACTAACTTTGCATTCTTGTCAATAACAGAGTCCCAAAAGTCCTACAAAAGAAAAAAAAATTAAAGGACTGGTATAAACAATCACTCTGAATATGTCACAGGACAGAAACTATCATAATATAAATTCAGTAAATGTTTATCTATAAGACCGAGCACAAGTCCAGGGCAGTTGTCTCGTAATCCACCTATGATTATATCGATGCACTTGTGAAGTCTAACAGGTTTCAGGAGCAAGTATGGTGAGTGAGTGAGTAACTTCATGTAAAATACCTTTGCTCCCTGACCAGAACACAGCTCTATTATTGTGGTCATATTTAAAGATACTAAACATTGTGCGATATATTGTCAATCAGCAGCTCCAGTGTAAAGGAATCTGTACTAGACTCGTATCTCTAAACTATAATGGTGGAACCCCATTGCCAAAGCACTGCCAAAACTTTTTATTTTTAAATGATTGTAAGGCAGGGGATGTCTGGATAACGTTGCATTTATTTCTCTGAAGACATCTCAGGCTGTTCAGCTGTTTGTACATCTTAACACATCTTTACAATAAAGGAAGGCAACAATTAGTTGTTGTTGTTGTTATTTTTAGGTAATTATGTAATGGGTTTTACTGTATGTGACCAATAAACTAAAATGAGTTTGACAACTCTGGTTAAAAGAAAATACAATTAAAATGTCAATACATCAAATAATCTGCTTCTTTTCAACTTACAAAAGGCATATGGTGATTCCTGAAGGGAATAGCTATTATAATGGGTGAACATTGGGCCCTTTTTGTTTTGGAGATATGGTTACTTTGGGAACGGGACCACACCTCAAACACTCCTTATTCCCGTCATACGTCTATAAACAGTTCTCTGTCCTGCACGCCCGTTTGTAGTATTCCATGCCTCACCCTCCGTCCCTTTTTTTTCTCTTACATCCTCTATCATGTCTCAAAGAGTCCCCTGAGGGCCTCATTAGAGTCACCATCCTGCTCCACTATTTCCCATCTGCCACCCACTACTCACCTGTTTCAAGTTCAGTGAATGGTTGCTCTGCATCTCAGTTGAGGGTGTGGTAATTGCCTGTAAACACCCCTGGGTGGTCTCGGTCAGTCAGTTTTTATTACAGTTAATGCAAGAGCAACATTTCAATTCTTCCTCATGAGAAGATGTTTTACAACTGTCCTGAGTAAAAACCTAAAATCCCTCAAAGCAATGTTATCCACACACTTCTTGGAACAGACCCCAGACCAGCTGAGTAGCAGCTTCAATCAGACCCAAGTGAAATCAGCTGCTCTGCAGATCTCCATGAGTCAACTTCAAAACTTGTTTCAAAGCATTCAGCACAGGTAATGTGTTAATGAATCTGAATGAGGATCACTGATGTAAATGACCTTCGTCATACTGTGGGACAAAGGGCAATCATAGGTTTGACTAAAGGAGTGATTAGTGATGTGCGAACTGCTGGAATGTGATTAGATTGCTCATTGGAATGTCAATGTCACTCAGCCGTGTGTTGTGTATTGTCAGACCAGCCTTTGAAAGGTCGAAATGCAACGTCAATAAAAAACGGTTGGAGAAAGTGTAAGATGGAACATAGTAGTTTAAAGTTTATGTAATAATTACTGGAGTTAAAATTTCCACAGTGACAGAGTAAAGGAGGAACAACACACACCTGTAGAGAGTTTAGTTTGTCTGCTGCTCCGCTGTGGAAACAACCTCAATGTGAGTACTGCACATTTATTTGAGTTCACTTTTTTATTTTGTTTTATGAGTAGTTAACACCTGAATTACAATAAAAATGCAAGGTATTCAAAATTTGTAATGTTAGCTTTTTAGAATTTGTTGGCTTTGTTTAAACACTGTCACTATAGCTTTAAAAATGGCAATACTTTTTGGTACATTTTGAAAGTAGTTTGCTGATTACTGTGGCTCGGACTGTACTTCATTTTTACATTGCTTTTGATGAAATCTTCCAATTTTAATAACAGTAAATGTATTTTTTTTTACATGGTGTGTTACTTTGAAGCCTCAAAGCCAAACAAAACTGAATGCCAACAGAAGGTCTTCCATTTAAAATAAAGTTTCTAATATTAAAGGAATACTATAGCTCCCAAAGATAATTTGTAGATTAATTACAGCACCTCATGTTACGCTGAATTTTGGGAGGAATACTGTTTTTCTTACATGCCTCCACAGTGAACAAAGAATCCAGAAAACTGAGAAAATTCTCAATGAATTGAAGTAAAAGGGGGCCACGTTTTACAACAACAAAACTATATCAAAACCTTTGTTTGTTTTTTTGTGTAATTTAATCCAACTCTGATTTATCCAGTCATGCTCAGCACTCCCCAAACACATCCTTCTCCCTAAAATCTGACTATATAAGACATTTAAAGAGCACAGGTGCTCTACTTGTCCAGGCGTGAGACTGTTTATGCGGCAGTGTTTTGGAGATAGTGAGCATAAGACTGGATAAATGAGATTTAGATTATACTACATGAGTTGTGTGAGAGTTTGTAAACAGATGTTTTGACACAGTTTAGCAGCTGTTAAACACCGCCCCCCCTTTTACTCCAGTTCATCAAGAATTTTCCCCGTTTTTTGATTCTTCGTTCACCAAGAGCATGCTGGCAGCGGATACAGTATTGATACACAAATGATCTTTCTCGGTGTTCCTTATTCGTTTAATGTGTAAGCAGTGATAGACTGCCATTAGCTTATTTAAAGTCTGGATATAATTTAACTGCTAATGTGAACAAAGAGACAGATCAGACTCGCAGAACATCCTCATAGACATGTTGATGAACTTTTGGAAATAGACTGTTACTGTCACTGGCTCCACCTCCAGCAGTAATGGCTCATCCACTCATCTAAAGGTCCTCATTAACCTGCGGTGCACACCCTCTAATGTCCTATTGTCCCAGCAGGACTTATATCCAGAGCTGAACACTTCAGGTCCACATCTGCTCTCAGTGAGGTTGTGATCGCACTGCTCTGTGTGTGTGGGACCTGACTCCTCTGATTCTCCAACAAACAAGATGCAGAGCAGGACTGAGAAGTTTGGAGCTCAGCTGCCTCTCTTTGCTCCAGCCAGCAGTTCTCAGCGAGGTCTGTTCAGGAAGAGCACCACCTACCTGGCTAAGATCGCTGTCGTCCTCCAAGACGCTCCAGCCAAGATGCTCACTTTCACTCAGGTAAGAAAGAGTCAAGCTGCTTTTAATGACCGTGTTTAAGAAAAATGTCATGTCAAACTCATTGTCATTTTAAAACGTTTTAATGTAACTTGAACTTGATGTTTTCTAGTTGATGGACAGACTGGCACCATTCATCTCTGAAGACAGAAAATCTGTTGAGAACAACATCAGAGTGTGTTTATCAACCAACAAATGTTTTGTCAAGGTGAGTTTACATTCTGAATCTTTTATATTTTGTACAAACATATAACTATATTGATGAATAACTTAACCTCTGTCTCTAAACTCCTGTGTTGTACTTTTCAGATTCCAGTGGTCCCAGATTCTCTGGACAGTAAGAGAAACTACTGGAAACTGGACCCCAGTCAGATCACTGCAAAGATGGTGCGTCGTCACTTCAAAGGCATGCTGCAGCTCTTCCCTGAGTTGGCCTCCAAAGTGGAAACGGAGAACAGCAGCAGACCATCAGAGCGCTGCTCAGCTCTCCACTCTCCTGAACCTGCAGCCTGCAGAGCTGTCCAGCTCAAATGTGAAGTGAAGTTCAGCAGTCCTTTCTCCATTGAATCCCTCCTGAAGAGAGACAGTCCCTCTGCTCGGGCCTCCAGAGCTTCTCCTCTGTGCAGAGTGCCGGTCAGAGTGCAGCAGCAACCTCGCTCCACACACAGACCAGATGGGACAAAGAGGAGCTTCAGCTGGGACTGTGAGGAGCCTCTGCTCCTTCACGCTTCAGCTAGAAGTTCCCCCATCTGCTCAGCAGGGGGCAGCACACACCGTGGACTCACTGCTGATGGAGCTGCTCAGCCCATCAAGAGGATGCATGTGTGCTCTCAGTCCTCATTCCCTGTGTGCACAAGAGCCAGTGCTGCTCCTTATTTCACCAGCCCACACAGCAGTTACATCACTTACTCTGTACCAGCATTTACCCATGATGCTCTCCGTTTTCGTTTGTAAAAGTATTTTTCCTACTTCCAGATTGCACTTTTATATGTTATATGTTTTTGAGTGGACTGTACACTTCAGAGAGTTTTTCTTTAAAACTAGACACACACTTTTAAATTACAAAAGGCCCATAACTGGTCTCATTTTATTTGTGTCTGTAGGCTGATAGGTCACGGTTAAAATCTCCTGAAGCTGTACTTGATGAGCAGTGTGTAATATACTCACTGGGACATTTTTATATTTTTTTTTATTTTGTGTTTGAGGTCAGTGTTTGACCACAAGAGGGCAGCACAGTGTTTTAAAGTCCAGTTTGTCAACACACACGTGTCAAACTCAACATGATTAAAAGAGTGTCCTCTGTATCCTTGTTCTTAAGTATGATTTTGTTGATCATAATCCTCATTAGATATGTCAATTTACTCACTTACACTTTTGAGGTTATTAAGGAGGAGTAAGTCATGCCATGTTCATGGTCTAATGACACTACACCATCCACTGGTGCATGCCATGATCGACCACAACAAAAACTACAAATCATATGATCTTTGCAAGTTGGTTCTGTTGAACTTTAACCCATTTCCTGACGCTGCAGTCACTCCATTTAGTGGCTGACATAATACTGAGTTGACTGACCGTGACAAGGTTATCTTGTGTAAACATCTAACGGCTGACATCTGTTTGCTTTTCTATTTGCAGTACATCTGCACTGCAGTGTACATTGTCTTGACCTACTTAGTCTGAACATCTTTGGTGCAATGCAGTAAGGTTAACCACACTACCAACAGGAGGTCAGAGTTGCATAATTTGCGTCCCTTTAGCAAGAGCATCAAATACCTTGATATTAAAGTAGTTTGTTGACTATGTGGGATGGAACCATTCAGCCATACAGCATAGGATTTAGTCAGGATACAAAGGCCCAGAGTCAGGGATTATGAAGAAAAAAAAACATTAACTTCTGCTTGCACAGTAGCTCTTTACGTATTGTACTGACACACTTTCATAGAGTACAAACACTCCTGGACAGGAGAATGGGAGGTCAAGCAGTGCAGAGTGTCTCACTCTCCATCAACATGTCTCGCTGCCAGGTCACCAGGAAGTCATGAACATTGGCGAGACGGGCTTAGTGGCAAGAGCTAAGGAAAACAATTATAGTGTGTTAGTGCCAGGGATTACCTGACATGTTTAAAGCCAGGGACACTGAAGAAAAAATCATGTCACTGAATAAATACACCTCAATCAGAGTAACGTTGTCCAGCGAGTCAAATGACTTATTTACATCAGAGTTTGTCCAGTTCTATTTACTCAAAGTCAAACATTGGATACAGTTTGAATGGTCTGGTGTAAAATCAACACAAACAACTTTGCTGACAAAAAACAACGATAAAAAAACAAAAGAATCCGGTATGTGCAGATTTGCACGTCTTATTTCTTTTGTTTGTTTGTACGGTGTCCCGGATGGTTTGGCCTTTTCATTGTCTCTTACTCTAATGCTCTCCATATACCTCAACTATACCTATCAATGCTCTAGCATGGTTTGACTGTGTTGGGCACTCACTGATGAACACGTTAAGGGGAACTGCGCTGCCAGGACAAGAGCTGGTACCCCTACTACAGACTGTCCCTTACCAGTATCTCTTTGGATCTGTTTTTCTCTTATATTTGAGCGAGTCCTTTGAAATGTCGCCTACAGATGATCCACCACAGCTCACATACCATAACATGTTTACAAGATGATACAGTGCAAATTCTCCACCATGATGAATCATATTAACACGGCTCATTGGCAGTAAATAGGCTGTAGTCATATGGTGTTTGCTGTGTGTCTCAGTGTTATGAAGCAAATAACTCAGTAGGTTTAGAGATCTGAGGTCAGATTCAGATGTCCACTCTTATTCATTTCATCCTCCTCCTTGACAGCCTTATCAAGGTCAGGAATTTCTCACAGATAACATCAGAACATGTGAGTCCTGCGGTCAAAGGCATACTGATAGAGGTCTGTCATGAGACAAGACCTTGGCTGGACGGAGAGCAAGGAAGAGGAGTTGGGTGAGCTCAGCATTTGGCAGCGTATGCCCACGGCATACTTCCACCCTGTGGGATTACTGGTGGACGACCTAGATTGCGACGCAGCCCTCCATCTTTTTTTCCCCTCCCTCCCTCCCTCCCTCCCCTTGCTGACTGGTCAACAGAGATTACTCTCAGAGAGCAGAGCCTGGCAGTCAGACAGAAGGGCTCAGCATGTGACTGACTGAGTGACACACTGAGGGATGGAAGACAAAAAAACACTTCTCTTTCTCAATTCATTTTTCTCTCCTCTACTGCAGTCTTCATGCTTTTGTGTAATGTACACAACACTATTCATCCTTCAGAGCAGCTTCTTCGGGGACATTATATGAGGTCATATCCTGGGATGAAAAAGGCCTTCGTCAAACACAGAACTACTTTGTTCTGAATGTTCAGAAGCCCCGTACATAGAAGTGTTGATGAAAATGATGCCAGAAGATTGAGCTGACAAGATTTCCTTTCATTGCACAATCACAGGAAACTAGAGCTCGTCTGTCTGTCTTGTCTGTCTACAGTTACGGATTAACTTCAGTTGCTGGTTTGTGTTTACTGATCGAGTAAACTGGTTCAAGCATTAATCCCCCTGAATGCTGTATTGTGTAGAGGATCCTCACTGTATTTGCTGTACAGGCCAGTATTGCTCTGGATGTCACAGATTTCCTGACCTCACCCTGTGTATGAGCCTCTGTGTGTGTGTGTGTGTGTGTGCTTTTGTGTTGCTCTGGTTGTAATTTGGTCACAGAGATCCTTAACTTAAAGTTTAACCTTAGACCAAGTGTGTAGTTCTGAACCAAACCATGCCTCTTCTTTCCATTTAAATAAGATTTGACCAGATTGTGTTCTGGCTCTCGCCTCTTCGCATGACCTACTGTATTCACGCGTAAATATGCGTGCAGGTCTCAGGCTAATCCCTGGACAGTTCTTCTCCAGCGTGTTTACATGTAGGCCTGGAGACACCATGGGAACCTGCTGCACTGAGGACAAATGCGCTAATATTAGCACTCAAACTTCCATTTCCTCCCATTTGACTGTGGAGTCTCTCGAGTAATGAACAAACTCTCATTACTGCCATTGTTTCTGAATGTTGTGCTTTGTACTATTACAACAAATACGAAAAAAAATACTACAATGGAATGTTTGGATCATACACCTTTGGGAATACGGACGGAAGATGACAGAAATGCCTTGTACGGGAAGAAATATTTGGAAAAGTAGCAACACCTCTTTATAAAGACCCTCAATTACAAGTAAATGTTTAGAAGTTAAATATGACTTACTTAAAAGTACAGACGTTTTTATCAGCAAAATGTATGTTAAGATTAAAAAGTAAAAGTGCTCAATATGCAGCAAAGTAACCCCTGTCTGTGTTATATTATTATTATGGTAGGTACTTATTTCTTCATTTACTTTATATACTATTGAGTGGTTTAACCTAACAATGCATGTAAACAAAAAAAACAACAACAAAACAACAACAAAAAAACAGAATATTGCATCATATATTTTAATTTGACATGTTTTGTGTAAAAAACAACAACAATAAAAACAAACAGAATATTGCATCATACATTTTAAGTTGACCATGAATCGTGTAAAAAATAAAACAAAACAACAACAAAAAACAAACAAACAGAAGATTGCATCATATATTATAAGTTGACCATGTATCGTGTAAAAAAATAAAACAAAACAACAACAAAAAACAGAATATTGCATCATACGTTTTAGGCTGACTATGTTTTGTTTTAAAAAAATAAACAAAACAACGGAAAAAAACAAGAATATTGCATCATACGTTTTAAGTTGACCATGTTTTGTGTAAAAAAAAACAAAAACAAAACAACAACAGCAACAAAAAACAGAACATTGCATCATATGTTTTAAGATGACCATATTTTGTGCAAAAAATAAAAAATAAAACAAAACAAAAAACAGAATATTGCATCATATGTTTTAAGCTGACCATGTTTTGTGTAAAAACAAAACAAAACAACAACAAAAAACAACAGAATATTGTATCATACACTTTAAGTTGGCCATGTTTTGTGTGGGAAAAAAAAAAAAAAACATAACAAAACAACAACAACAACAAAACAAACAGAATATCGCATCATAAAAACAAAAAAAACAAATAACCAAAAAACAACAACAACAAAACAGAAGCCGAGGAATACAGATATATTAAGGTAAGTTTAATGCAAAATCTATACATTAAATAAATAATGTAAACTATCATACAAATAGGCTATGTTGTGTTGATTTAGTGTTAGAGGTATAATAGGTACATTTATAGCCCACTGTACTTCCTACTCATGCCGTAATGTCCTGAGTAAGGAGATGTCCTTAAGGTATGGCTGCTTGGACGTCACAGGATAAAGACGAGCACCACGTTGACATCCCTTCACAACAAACAGTCACGTCGCGCTCGTCTTCCTCGTCTCGGTCCCGCCCACAGCAGCTGCTACTGTCATCCTGGAAGCACTGTATCATCATTACAGCCTGTTCATTCAGGCTGCAGGGCTGTGCTGCGTTCAATGACCCTGCACAACAACGAGATATCACACAACTGTTTCTGTTGTATCTAGCCAACATCACACATGCCTAAGAACTTTTAACTCAAGACCTATATCTAATTTGAGATACTTATTTTACGACTGTACATGTGTACTCCATTGCATTTCAGAAGGAAATATTTTATTTTTTACTCAGTAACATTTTTCAGACAGCAACAGTTACTAGTTATTTTACAAAGTTGCTTTAAAAAGTAAGATTTTTTTATAGTATAATACATCCACGGGTCATTTGCTCCACCGAGCACTTTCACTTTTGATATGTTAAGTCAATTTTCCTAATAATAATAATAATAATAATGGACTTTCATTATTTCATTATTTCGACTCATTTGAATGCATGCCTTTGACTTATAATGAAGAATTTTAATAGTGTTGTTTTGTTACTTTTTCTTCCTGCAACACTACCCCTTTTCCTACCTCATTGGATTTATATCTAATCACAGAAGCCGTATTAACAACAGCTCCTGAAGGCAGCATTACACATGTAATGAATAAGCCTTTGGAGTGTTTGTTTATTTGGGTGCTTTGAAAGTTCACTCGCACTTATTTATTCAATCCACATGCAGTTAAACTGAAGGATATTTGGTCTTTTATCAGTGTCTTTATGTAACACGTGCTTTTATTTTATTTTGATCAAAGTAGAGCAGGTTTATCAGAAAGGCCATCTCAGCAGAAAAACATTGATAGCACCTTTAAATATGCCAGTCATAATTTACAATCATTTTATAGTACTTTTTATAACTTTTAACAGAGGATTGTTTTATCCTCGGGCGGTGTAGAGGTGACCTTTGTTTTATAGCAGTGATATTGTAGGATTATATGATCCGTTTTTCAAGAGTGTGCTGTTTGTTTATCCTCACTTTATGGTTAATAAGGAATAATTAACAGCTGGGCTATCTGGGTCAGTAATTCTTCACTAACTATTAACAACAACTCAGCCAGTGAAGTAGGCAACATCATATCAAGGTGCTCCAACTTTTTCCCAAAACAAACTTTCAATCATTAAAAGTACACTGCGGTGTTCAGGAGTGCGGCGTGGTTTAGCCTGCACTGAGGTGATAAACTGTAAGTTTCCCTTAGCTGTGAATGAATCTGTAACTTTGAGGACACGTGGTCAGACAAAACATCCGTCAACCACACGCAGTCATGCATTAGTCTCCTTCCAAAGCCTCTCCCACCCTCTGTGTGCCCCCCACATGACTTTTAAAGCAATAGTTAAACATTTTGGGAATTAATTTGCTTTAACGTTTACAGTTAGAGTAAGCATTAAAGCATTTGTGGTGTTCACACCATCCCTTATCTTTGTTTCAGTGGACAACCCCTCACCCCTAACTCAAACAGCTGTGTCCACTGTTTATTATAAACCCTGTTGTTTCACAGTGCATCGCCTAATTTTCCTGTGAGGAGGGCGGGTGAAAACATGGTTCCACCTGTGACACAGCAGGGGCTCACAGTTTCTCTCTATATGTCACAGACCGCCCCTTTAATACACCCAAGGAGAGGCCCACGGCCAGGACTAGGATTTTCACTTCAATAATTCCGATCAACTTGACAGGAACTGAATCAAGCTGTGGATTGAGTTATATTGTACTGAGTTCGTAAGTTTGAATCTTGCATGTTGTAGTCTCACCCCCCAGCTTACGTCCTGTCATCCTGACCTCACATATTTTCCTCAGGAATCAAAACAGAGGCTGGTTAGGTGCAGCTTCCACTTCAGCACCCGGTCCAACTTTATCCGCGCAGGCTGACCTGCTGCTGCTGGAATGTGCTGCTGCTGCCAAGTGTAAATGCAGAGAAATAACTCTGACAGTGGGTGGGATTTCCACATGTGTGGAAAAAGTAAACAATGTGTAAGGGGTGTGGGTTGTTACAGTGTTACAGACACAATGAAACAACATTATCAGTGTTGTTACAACATGTTGTTTCATTGTGTTTAATACAGTTACATTTTCATCTTTTCTGTTTTCATCTCAGTGATTCCTGGGCAGCACTAATGTCAGACTTGTACACAGCAGAGGTGGGAGGAAGTCACACATGTGCAGGTCACAAGCAAGTCTCAAGTCCTACCCTTCAAGTCTCAAGCAAGATACTGTGGTGAGAATAAAGCAAATCAAGTCCTCGCTAGAAGTCAAACGAGTTGAGTGGAGTCCCTGCTTTAAGTCAAACATGTCAAGTTCCTACTATCGATCAAGCAAGTCGAGTCCCTGCTATAAGTCCAGCAAGTAAAGTCAAGTCGCTGCTACAAGTCTAGAGACTCAAGTTTCTGTTATAAGTCAAGGAAGTCAAGTCGAGTCCCTGCTATAAGTCAAACAAGTTGAGTGGAGTCTGTGCTGTAAACCAAACAAATTCAGTCCCAGCTATTAATCAAATTAGTCAAGTCGAGTCCCTTCTATAAGTCAAGGAAAACGAGTCAGGTCCCTGCTGTAAGTCAAGAAAGTCAAGTCCCTGCTATAAGTCAAGCAAGTTCAGTCCCCAGTGTGAGTCAAACATATCGAGTCCCTGCTATAAGTCAATTGGGTCAAGATGAGTCGCTGCTGTAAGTCAAGCAAGTCAAGTCAAGTCCCTGCCATAAATAAAACAAGTCAAGTCGAGTCGCTGCTATAAACCAAGGAAAACGAGTCCCTGCTACTATTTAAGTAAAGTCTCTGGTATAAGTCAAACAAGTTTAGTCCCTAAAAATCAAGCCAGTCGTGTCCTGTTATAAGTCAAGCAAGTCAAGTCAAGTCCCTGCTAGAAATCAAGGAAGTCGAGTCCCTGGTATAGGTCAAACAAGTTGAGTCCCTGGTACATGTCGAGCAAGTTGTGGCCCTGACGTTGATTCACATGTCGAGAAGTCGAGTCCCTGGTATAGGTCAAACAAGTCAAGTCCCTGCTATAAATCAAGCAAGTCGAGGCGCTGTTATAAGTCAAGCAAGTCAAGTCGAGTCCCTGCTATAAGTAAAACAAGTTGAGTCCCAGCTATAAGCCAAGCAAGTCAAGTCGAGTCTGCAGAAACAAAATGTGTCATTGCCATATATAGAAATGTAAAACCCTGCTGTTTAAAGAGTATACTGCTTACTCTCAATGTGTAAGTTTTAATCTGACCTGAACTGAACTGTGTCCTTGAACACATTTCATCTGTGTATGAGAAACTTGCTTCGTAACTGTTCCCGTGACAGTTATCACTAAACTGGAGGCCTCCCTTTTGCTCCTGCAAAAGTCAATTTGAGTTCCTGCTATAAGTCAAGAAAGTCAAGGCTTCCAGCCTGAGCTAATAAGTTAGCTTACTGGCTAGATATAATCATGTACCTTTCTTTATGGGTTGTGTAGTGATGGATACATTTGGATGTTGTAGGGGTCGGTTCACTGATGTTTAAGCTGCAGACCTTACATTACGCAGTTCCCTTCTTGCTACTTTCCTCGTAAACATAATCCTGAATTCAGATATTATTATTTTTGCTCTAGACCCCTCTATGATAGCAGCCTCATGAGTTGGCCTCTGCTGCCACGTCATAATAGGTTGCAAGGTTTGCACGCATCGCACAAGAAATCTCCCAATCATGTTTTCCCAAAATCTAGAAAAATGCAAACATTTAATATAAAGAAAAGTATTTTTGAGTCAAGTCTGAGTCAATTCTCAAGTTATGAATACCAAGTCAAAATCAAGCAACCCCTCAAACTTGCAACTCAAGCCTGACTCAAGTCTAATCATGTGACTCGAGTCCCCCCATCTCTGGCACACAGCTACAGTAGAGTAGTACAGATTTACACTTGGCATCCACTGAGAGTGCTACTCCAGCTTTGTTTGAGTGTGTCATCAGTACCCACTGTGCCTTGGCATGTTTACCATGTCTAAAAGTGGCACTGGTGATAAAGATATTACGGCTATGAGCACTGACTGTAGCTCTGCGAGGATTAGGTTAGCTCACTGTTTGTTTATCTTCTTCTCTTATGCAACACAGAATGCGCTCAGTCAGATGCATGCATGGTCATTCATACAACCTCTTGTACTGCATACTAAGATGGCGATTATTCCCCTTTATCCTAACGATTTACTGGATTTTGGATTAACAGTGAAGGTTAACTGTGCTTATCAATTTCGGTCACTTGACCACATTGTAGATAATAATTTGTACAGACTCAGTTAGACAGTGTGAATACATGAGTGAACACACTTTAATGTGTTACTAGTCTTGTGTCTTTGCTTTGTGTATTAGAACAGGCGCAGGGTTGTTCATGCCTTTTGTAAGATGCGGTAATAATTACACAGACTTGTTTGTCTCGCTGCTTTCAGACTGTGTCAGCTGACTGTCCCTGTGGTTATGTGACTCTAAACTGCCTTTATCGAACTAAGTCTGATTTGCTTTCTTTATCTTAGTTTATAGCTTTACCGAGACAGGGGTTAAAATTCAGACAACACTAAAGACCTAAGGAGTGTGTTCACATTTGTAGGCGTCAGGTTAGTTTAACCTTTGCCCCCAGGAGCTCACAGACCAAACAAACAATGTTATTAAGGCTTTACTGTTTCATAATGACCCATATATATCAGTAACATTTACCCAGCCTGGTTAGTCACTCAGTAACAGCCTTATCAACATCAAGAGAAAACAGGACAGTCTTATCGTAGCAGTTACTGCACCTTATACAGATAATCAATATTGAATATAGGCCAGCCAGGCCCGTGCAGGAGCTGACACCACCATCAAACTCACTTTACAGCCAAATAAAAATCCACAAGGTTGTTTGTCTGTTATCCTATAATAGGGTGCTAAAATCACATGCTACATTAATTCATAAAACACCTGTGTGAATCCGGAAGTGGTTTATAAAAATCTTTATCTGTAAAAGGAGCAGGAGACATTTGTTGAGCTAAGCATGAATAAATGAGGTTGTGATAGAGAATGTGATTTATATTTGACACGCTGTCTTTAGCTTTTAAAGGAACAGTTTTGCATTTTGGGACATATGCTTCTTTTCTTTCTTACTGCAAGTTAGATGGGAACCACTATCGTGTTTGCACAGTAAATATTAAGCTCTCTGCAGTACACAGTTAGCTTAGGTTAGCTTAGCATACAGTGGAAATGGGGAAACAGCAAGCCTAGCCATGTTTGACACCAACAAAATCTGTCTGATTGATACTGTCTGTCAAAAATTAGGCTTCAGACTTTGGTTTTATAAATAACATAGCATGGTAATGTTAGGCGATGCAACAGTTGGCCTTCGTTGCTGCTAGTTCTTTGATGTCATTTGTGTGTCTGGGTAAGTAATGATTTATCTGGACACCACAGGTAACTTTGGACAGTAACTTTTCAACTTCTTTGTAAAGATTTACCACTGAGGTCAACAGACACTATCAGTGCCACATTAATGTTGTCCTGCTTCACTTAAAATACAATGCAAGCACACCTTTCTGCATTAGTCACAAATGTACATCACTCTACAGACCATTTACTACGTGACTGAAAGACACATTTCATGTCATGTGTGTCTGAATCACGCATTCCTGTTACAAGCCTATTGCATCACTTTGGCTGTCACGGCTGACTGAATGAAAAGGAGGGCCACACAAAGACTCCGGGATGGGAGTGTGTGTTGAATAAAGGTGAGGAACGAGCAGGAGTCAGGAAACAGCCTGTAATGGTACTTAATTTGATGTAAATACCTCTGCTGCTACAGAATTCGGCAGTCGTCAGTAGTACGGAGGAGCTTTGGCCTTCAGCGCTGCATGTCTGTCTTTTATTATCTGCTCTGTGTGCAGGGAACATTGTGGTCATGAACTCAGAGATCAAACACACATTAACTTGGTGACCCATGGCTGGCAGAGAGCAGGACCAGAGAGCATGAGACAGTTTCAGCTACAGCTACGTCTGATGTACAGTTTAGAACTACTGTATTAGAGAAAGAGAAGAAGAAAAGAGGAACAGACACAACTATCAGGGTCCAATTTACTCTAATATTCTTGAAGATTTTAAAAGTTGAACAGTATATTCCTGTTTTAGTCTTTCTGTTAACACAACATGCCGCTTACTCCACCTCATCTAATGAGTTATCGCTCTTTACATAAAGTCTAACTCCCAGAACTCACTGCACATGATATTACTTAGAATAATATCAGCTTTATTTGTATAGCACTTAAAATAGACATGCTTCACGGGATGAAAATAAGAGCACACAGTATGACTAGATATGAAGTTACAATGTATATAACACAGAGACCAAGACCAAGTCCTTGTTTTGCAGGTCACAAGTAAGCCTCAAGTCTTTGCACTCAAGACCCAGGTCAAGACAGGTAAGTCCAAAGTACTAAACTTCAAGTTTCAAGTCCTGAAGAAGTCATGATGCGCCTCTTTGCTTAATGCCATTTTAAATGTACAAAAATCAAGAACTTTCTAACGTTTGTATTTATTTGTTTAAATAAATGTGACTGAGCAGAATCATAAAAAAGGCACTATTGCACTATTAACTTGTACCACAATTAGCTCATGGCACCCACATTAACATTAGCTTGCTAACTATGTTTATATTAGCCTCAAGATATCAAGTATTTTTCAAGTCAAAAGGCCCAAGTCCAAGTGAAGTCACAAGTTACTGATAATAAAGTCCAATTTGAGTTGCGAGTCTATTTTTGTTTTGTGAAGACGGGTCTAAAGTCATCATATTTGTAGCTGGTGTAAGACTCAGGTCCAAGTAATTTAACTGGAGTCCACACCTCTGATATAACGATAAGGGTGTACAATTGATACAGAAACAAAGGGAGATTCAAATAGCAAAGACAGGTAGTAAATAAGAATATAGTGACATACATAAAAATTTAATTAAAACACAAACTATGTTTAAAGGGCCCTGACACACCAAGCTGATGGTTGGCCGTTGTTCAATGTCAGGCTGTAAGTGGGCATGCATCCCACACCGTTGGCCCTCATTGGCTTTTTTTAATCCAAGTCAGCATGGTGAATCAACGTCAGTGACGGCAAAGCCAGATGATGAATGAAATCGCTCTGATTAGCAGCTCAGCACAGTGCACAAGAGGAGAAATGGAAGTGAGGAAAGTAAACAAACAGCTAAAGTCAAGAGGGGTTTGAGGTTGAAACAAACTTGTTATATGAGGTGAGATGATGTTCTTAGCCATTAAGCTCAACAGCAAAAACAGTTTGTAACTGTTTGTGTTATTGTTTGCTAACACACGGTAAACATCTTTGTTCTTTCAATATCAGGTTGTGTTATTAATATGCTAACTGGCTAACTAGCATCTTGAATCCAACCTGTCAGCCTTCTGGTTTCCCTTTTTTAATGACGAATACAGACTACTGCTGCAGGCGGTGCATGCAGGTACAGAACGTACTTGCTAGCTGGCCGTTACCTGTAGTCTCTGCGATGTGTTCAGGTACGACTTTTTGAGCAACAAAGGCAATGTGAGGCAACTTTGCTACAACCTTTTTACAAAAAAAAGGGATTCTCTGACCAAAATAATTTCTATAGAGCCAACCCCTGCCAGTTTACAGAGGTTCCTCACACTGTCAGTTGCTTTGAGGAGTGTGAAGAGGTGAGGTCCATCCCTGAGGACCTGAGGAGCTCTGTCCTCATTTAATATGCCTTGTAGAGGCTGCCAGCAAACACTGCAATCAGCCAGGTGAAAGTCCGCTGGTTTTATCAAGTATTGAGACACTCTGCGACCCACGTATGCTGCACTAAATCTCTCAAAGTTGGCAGGGCCGCAAACGCTATCTTTGTTTCACAATGACAGCTGGACCGGAGCTGTAGGGTCAGGAACTCATTCACACACACACATACATGTCACTATGTCGTTTTTTTATTAATGCGGATGTGTAAGAAATGTTTTGTTTTGACGTCTGCCCATCAGTCTTGCTCCCTATGTTTTGTACTAAGTGACTGACCGTGTCATTAGCATAGTGGTTATATTTTCCCCCTCAAACGCGCCTATTGTCCGACGTGTTCCTATCGTGGGCCTCACATTACAAGCCCACAGTGTGCCTATTGTGTCCTGACAAGGACCTTTCACACACTCATTGCCAATACTAGCACTTATTGGCAGATTCACAGTGTAACAGTCAGCCTCTTGCAGGTGTGGAAATTTCCACAGCACTGTAGTAGATGCTTAGTAGGTGAATCAAATGGATCTGAAACCACAAACAACATGTTTAGAAGATGCTGAGGCCTGCATTTATACACACACACCTCAGGTTACATGTGCTGTGAAATGGTGTCAAAAGACAAAGTGGTTACTCAACGCAGGCTTTATTTCAGATTAGACATGTCTCTGAGGTCACTCGCAGAGGGGATTGTTGCAGATAACATGTCTCTCATGGTTTCCCTCATCTGTATCACAGCTCACACAGGAGCAAACTGGGGTATTGATTATCGCTTCTGTAGGACAAGCTAACTTTGATCAGACAAGAACAGTGTGCTATCAAGGAAAAGCGGTTTGATTCAAGGAGAGGGGAAGGGCTTCCCTTTGTACAGACTTATCTCCTCTTGGCCGCAAATCAAGGTTGCAGGCCTGGCTGCATTCCTAACCCCTCGTACAATCACAGCCGACAATGGCTCAAACCCATCTTTAAAAAAAGTCTTTGCTTGATTGCAAAAGTGTAAAAATACCAGTGTGACTTCTACTCCTCAGTTAGAGTGTGGTGAATTATAGTGTTCTGTACGCTGATGTAAAAAAGACAAACAGCCTTGCCAAGATTCCTGTCCACACCCTGTCGACTCATCGTGGAGAGGAGCTCGAGACTGTTAGACCAAACTAATTACCACCTAACCATGACAGTAAAGTGTGTCACATCAGGAGGTGTAAAGATGTCACAAAAGCACATAGCTGGGTGAGAATAATGAAATTTGACACTTCCTGTTGAACTGTTTTGCCTGCACTTGTGTGAAACAACTACCAAACTCCATATGGAAAATGATTTCAGAGAAAAAAGTGAGTGTTTAAAAGAGCATTAGAAGACACACTGACTCCACAAGTAGTTTGGCAATACTGTGACAGCGCTGGAGATGTGTCATGACGCAGGGAATCGACTCTTTCTCGAGTATTTCGGCCACGAGCCTCTGTCATCAGCTTCCTCATCATGCAACCGCTGGAAAGAGTCGTGCTGCGTTATCAATCCCACAGCTGCTGTTGCCCAATAGAGAGAGCAGCGGGGGAAAGTGGGCCGGGCTGCACACCCCCAAGGCTTTATAAAAATTCCCTCATACATCCGCCTTGCGCTGCACGTTATAAACAAAGCAACGCTTCTGTCTGTCACCGCAACAATCTGCGCTGTTTGAAAAGACAAGAAAAGTTTTACTTTTTGGACTTTTTTTTCATCTCGGGAGTGTTGATCTCAGGACAATCACAAGTTTAAACCACAGGTAGGTTTCTGCTCCAAATAATAAACTTGTTTGGGTTATTTAATAAGGGGCGCTGACTTCCCAGTTGCTTGGTAGTTTCGGAGCATGTCTGTGCACGTTGTTTTTCTTGCGTAAGCGGTGTAACTCCGCTGAAGTACAGTTTTTAAGCTTGTTTCAGTGCAGATGTGCAAATCTTATCCAAACATAATGAATAGAAAAGGCCAACACATTGAGAAAAGCATTTTATATTTATTTCAGAATGTATTTTGGTGCGTTATTACATGTGCGTAAACTTTTTGGGTGCGCATTTGTATAGGTTTTGGTATTTAAAATGATGTGGCATGCATTTAAGGGCGTGGGTTTTTTTCCAACATTGGGGGTCCTCCACCAGAAAATTTTGAGTGCCAAATATTTCATTTCCTGCTTTCTGGTGACTTTTATGCACCATTTTGTGCCTTTTTTGCACCAGTTTATCCTCAGTCTTTATTAAGTCATCTTCTGCTTCCATGTTTTTGTAGTGGGGGAGTAAAGAAAAATGCATGTTTTAATCATCAAGGGAGATGTGCCACCTTGCGTCTCCCTTACATTTAAAGCTGTGCATGCAGATTTACAGTAAGGCAGGGCACATCCTGTGTGAAAGTACAGGAACCTGATCATAAACAAATACTGCTTTTCACACATGACACTGGAAGCATGCTCACACACAGCAAGCCAGCTTTTTTGGCAAATATTATGAGAGCCATAATTGCATAACAAATCCTCTTTGCTTTCTAGCCTTGAAATAAAGAAAACAAACAAAAACATGCATGAGGGTGGGGGGAAGAGGGAGGGAGGGAGGGAGGAAGGGAGGGGATAGTGCGACTGGCTGAGTTAAAATATGAAAAAATGTTATTTATTAATTTAGCCTATCCTCCCCTGGCTGCTACCAAAACACCACTGCATCCTGACCTGTTTTCAGGGTTTATTTTTCCAGCCAATTCGAACTTTGAGTAAAATCCAGACTTCAATCCTGGCTAAAAGATTATGAACCTGATCTGAGGAGGTCTGCTGAGCAGTGCTGATACAGAAGAATGCATCTCATGATAAACAACACCAGCTGCTTGAACCAGTAATGGTGTGATCCTCTCAAACCATCCTGACCCCCCCCCCAACTCTCCAACCTACTGTAGCAATGGAGACACCCACATTTTTGATATCTTTTACGATCTGAAAATGTAGGTCTGTGACAGCTTAGTCCAGCGGGCCTGCTGCCGCTGTGCTGATATTTCAGAACCAGGGATTTGACAGATTAAGCGAGTTCCCAAAGATTAGGGAAGCAATCATTGTTTCTGCAGATGGAAGCCGCGGGCTCGTGGATTTAAAACTATATGGAGGCAGTGGAGGAAGGATGGCCTGGCCTTGATTTTTGGCTCCCTAAAATTGAGACTCGCTGCCCAAATCTAATCAGTGCATATGTTTCTCTCTCTCTCTCAGTGAACAGAGAAAGAGTTTGGGCTCATGCTGTTTTGTAACTTGGATGTTCTGGCTTAAAATAGTGTGTCACATCTTTGGATTTGCAGTGGCAAAACACGCACTAATGTGTTATGTGGGCCCGCATCAGTGTTGTTGTTTTTCTCTAGAGCTCAAGCCACTTTATCATGTCATGCTGTCAAGTGAAAACATTGGATTTTCCAAAAGTCAGCTTTTCAGGAATCAACATGTAAAACCTAATCATTAGAATTATGGTTATTGATAGTTGAAAGGGCAGTGGATTATCAATTGGCTGGTACAAGCATCACGTCATGGGGCTGTCAGCCAAGAAATGCTCCAAATCTTGTTTAGAAGTAAACCGAAAAGTATAGAGTGTGTATTATTTATGCAGCTGAATTTGGACTACACATTTCGGATCATCCCGAGCCTATATCCTCCCACTGTTTCCTGTTCGTGATTGCATAACACAGTCTCACTTCTGCCAGGCCAAAGCTGTCTCAGTGAATAGTTTGCTTTCTTCCCCACAGCCTGACATTTTCTAAAAAGAAAAAAAAAAACCACACTAGTTTCAATAGAGGATATGCATGTAGAAACTGGTTTGACTTGGTTTAGGACAATGTGTGACTGTTGCCATGCCATGACACCAAGCCAGTTTTGGAGTGAAGCCAGTTTAAAGAGAGCCCCCGCTGCAGCAGCAGAAAATCGCTGTGTGAAAAAGACACTGCAAAAGCATCACTTCCCTTTTAATATACTGTTTTCAGGCATGTCTGATAAACACATAAAACTCATTTATATGTATATTTTGAATGTTTTTCCAAGCCCATCATTTGACATGACTCCACGTCTGTGAAATTATTTTAACATATCATTACAGAGGACGTGTCGAGACAGCAGTACTCATGCCTCATTGCTTGGGATTAGGTTCCTGTGAGGTTATACTAAAACACCTTCCTCCCTGCGCTCTTCTTGTCCAGGTGAAACATTAGCTCAGTGAGGCGAGGAGTTGGAGGCACACCGCTGGTGTAAACAGCAGGTGACCTAGTTGCCTCAGCCTGCTTCCCAGCCAGACTCTCTCCATGCTGCCAACCTGTTAACATGTGGCGAAGGTGGCCAAGTTCAGAGGAAGTCTGCTCTCTGTTTTCGTTGCTAATGAGCTCTCTAGTCTGGTTTTACGAGGCAGTGTTTGCAAATAGACTTATAAATAGGCTTACAGGATTCCCCCCATGTTGATGCATGAGCTGATTTTTTTCACCCCATTTTCCAATCTCAAACGGCCTTTCATTTTTCAACATCATGAACATGACTTCTCTCACATGGCTGTGGAATCTCAACGGGGGCTGACCTCTTGTCCTCCTCAACAAAGCTCCTGCAGTGCGATGGCGGCCATGTTTTTGAAGGCCTCAGCAGAAAAATGAACCTGTTGTTTGATACTCCTCTTCCTCAGAGCTATTGTGAGATCCGGCTGGCTCCGGTCTCTTTTCTCTCAGTCAAAGGAGCATGTGTGTGTCTGTGCGTGTGTGTGTCCAGGGAGTGTTTTGCCGGACATTTCCACATCTGAAGTGCAATTAATCATTTCCTCTGAAAGACCTCTCACTCCAACGGCCACACTGTAGGTCGATGTTGATTAGTTGTCTGCTGTGGCTGCATACAAAGACAAACGGAGAGACAGAGAGCACAAAACACATGGAATGAGTCTGGAAAGAGCAAACATAGCAACAGCAACCAAGCAGAAACCAAACAGAGAAAAGTGGCAGAATGAGAGAAAGCCAGCAGAGGGATAAAAAGAGGCGGAGGGGGGGGAATTGATGGAAACCAGGGTGTCCGTTGCTTCCTGTGTGTGTGGGTCAGTGAAGGAGGGCAGGCCCCTGGTTCTCAGGAGTCACCGGTGCCAGTGGACAAAGAGCCCTCTTAACTGGCTAATTTGATTTGCATGCAGCGCCGCAGCCTGCCCGCTCTTCTCCAGCATGACCCACAGCACAGTCTGTGCGCCTGGCTTCTCTTGACGCTCCCCCTTTTCTTTCTTTAGGTTTCTCTGTTTGTCTCTCCCTCTGTTCTGTCTGGACAGAACATTCTTCTTCTTTTGTTTCCCAATCTTGAAACTATTATCAGGGAGGGACTGTTTCAAATTTTAGTTTTGGGAGTTCTCTGCCTTCAAAAAGCACGTGTAGACAATTTAGGCCACAGCGCAGTATTTTAGGCATGTTTCAGTAGAGAGGTGTGTATTGGCAAAAATCAGGCAATATGACATGAATCACGATACAGGCGTTATAAGTCAGTATATTGCGATACTCTTAGTAGTAGTTTCATCACGATACGATATTATTCCAGTTCTTTGGAAAACATACGATATATGCCGATATTTCAAAGTCTGCCACGATACGATTTCGATTCGATGCGATTTAGGGGCCTGTGATAGATATGACACGATATTATCTGCTCATATAACACAGTCAGTTACAAAAGAAGCTGCCACTCTTTTTTGCTTTTGGCCATAAACGATAAAAACAACACATAAATAAGTAACTGTAACAGCTTAAGTGCACTTAAGTATACTATAAACTGACTCCACTAACACACATAAAACAGCACAAAGTTTGCCACAAAGTCCTTTCTGAAAGAGATCTTTTTATTTTAACCCAAACTATCATCTGTTTCTGAAAATTTCCCGTCCATCTGGCTTAAAACTTGAAGACAAACTTGTCCCAAACAGCTGTAAAACATGGATTAACAACATTATTTATTTTTAGATTAATAGATTAATTTTTGTATCAAATTCAGCTCAGTAATAATTGTCAGGGTTCAGAGACAAAAAAATTGTTTTTTGCTAGTCACCCATTATTTGCTTTAGCATGTTTACATTGCATAAATTAGCCTAGCGGCTAGCAGACTTTTTTTCCTCTTCTCATTGCTTAACAAATCACCTGTGGTGTTATTATTATTCTTACTTACTGTTGGTTTAAGTCACTGTATCTCCCAACAGAACAGCTCGGTTGAATTTGAGCCGGCATAAAAGTTTGCTCAGCTGAACATTGTTGAAACTGAGCAGAGAAAGCAGCGGAGTGATGCTAACGTTACGTCGTGTTTTGTTTGGTAGCGGCATTGTTTACGTACGGCCTGCGCTCTGTCTGTTGACACTGCTGATTTTTTCCCGAATAAATAAACGTTATCCTCTTTGTCTTTCTCTTGGCTGTTTACCACCTGCCTGCCGCTGTTGACAGTGACACAGACTTTCAAAATAAAAGCTTATTCGAAAGATGATGATATAGAGCAATGTTTTCACTTTGCGTCAACGATACTGGATCGTTCATCATTGATCAATCCAGATCGATGGCTCGTTGAACCCCTATTAGCAAGGTGATATATTGCGATTTTCTAAAGAAAAGCTGTGATGTTATAAAGAACACACACCTTATAGTCCGAATCACTGTGACGTCACACTAACAACTTCACATTCTGGTAGACAACTTACTTGAGTTGTGAGATATGTGAAGACTTGTTTATTTCTGTTATCATTTGCAGCCATAACTGTAACATTTAAAGACCTTTGTGTCTTTTAAGGACACAAAGGTCTGACCTATGTCACATCTCTGCTGCTTATTTTATGCACTGTGTTGTGTCTTGCACAAACCAAATCTACTGGCACAGAAGCTAAACAATGAATTGCTGTGGCCACAGTAAAAGTCTAGAAGCAAAACACATTTTAGCAAGACCCACCTATAAAATCAATATCAGTGTAAGTGTACACAATATTTAGAACATTATCTCTGCTTTACCTAACATACTAACCAACTGAGGCAGCTGTAGACCAGCAACTACAGTAATTTGAAAAGTAGAAGTGCTTTTTTGTCCAAGGAGTTTGGTGGCTGTAAGATAATGGCTTCAGTTCCCTGCTGGAGGACGACTGACAGCAAGATAAAGCGGTAAAAAAAATATTCTAAATATAGCTTACCCTTTAACCAATATAGATTTTTTTTGAGTGGGCCTTTTTTAGGTGGTTAAACACTAACCAACTGAGGCAGTGTTTGCTCAGCACTGTTGGATTTTATGCACAGGATTAAGTCTATATGCATAACATCAAACATTGTAGCACTACTTTTTGTGCAATCTGAGTGTCTTTGTGTGGAGGTAAACATTATGGCGTTTTGCAGACTTTTGGTTTGAGTCTTTATACCTTATGACTGAATGTCATGATTCTCTGTTAAGATGACATTGGCATGAGACATTTGATTTTGGTTACTTAACAACTCAACTTAAACCCAACAAAATGTCAACATCATCTGTCGTCAGTATTCTGCATCAAATTGACGTTGGCATTAGATGTCGTCTTGAATTCTAGTCATCTGACATAATAGCCGAAATTCAAACTAATATCAACGTCAAACTCAAGTGTATCGACATTTTCCCCTATTCAGTCAGGTTGGAACGACTCAGAAATTAAATTTCTTCTATTCTTCACCTACTATGTAACCATTCTTTTATCTACTGGTGAGACACACAGTCTGCCTGCCTGTGTACCCTGTCTTCCACGTTGTCTGTGAGACTTTCTCTGTGTGTGTGTCTCTGTTGTGAGCGGTTAACAGGTGTGGCCTTTTACCCAGTCCACATGTCAGTGCAGGTCAGAACACCAGTCTCTGCCTGATCCTGTGTCTCTCCTCCTTTGTGTGTGTGTGTGTGTACGTGAGGGTGATCATGTCTGTCACAGGCTCATTTTATGAGCTTTTTGTAAATAAGAAACACGCCCACCTCAAAGTTCAAGCAATCTTTCATCTTATTGTATGCAAGTCAACCTTTGCCACACCTTTTTAAAAGGCACTTGTCTAAAATGATAACATATTAGTTCATTTAAAAGAACACACCTATGTATTTTCTGGAGTTTGGGAAAGCCAAATATTTTACGAGACCTTTTTTTTCCCACACTTTATCCAATGTAACCCGAAGCGTCTTCCATTAGGAAAAATCTGAAACACAGGTTAAACCGGTCAGGCACTAATCATTGTGCTCTCTCTGATACCCAGGCGCTGCAGCTCTTTGAAATGGATGAGATCCAGATTGTTGAGTCCAAACCCCTGCTGGTTGACAGGGAGCTGCCGGTATGTATTCTAAACAGAGCCAAGACAAACAGTGTTCGGAGAGCATTCTCAGAAACTTGCTTGAGTGATATATTGCTCAGCTTTGCATGAATTGTACCTGCTGATGGTTGCTTGTGGGTTTTATCAGTACATCTGTGGTGTAATCAGACTGTGTGCACATTTTAAATGAATAGCACAGGTGCTGTGCACAAATTGTATGATTATAAATTACTTACTGTATATTCCTTTTCTAATTTCTGACAGTTTTATGATAAAAATCAAAGTCATCAAAGTGAAACAAAACATTTTGGCAATAAAACATTTTTTAATCTTCATCTGGATTTGCATTAAAATACAAACAGTGATATGCAACCATGGGATGTGTGTGCCAGGTTTGTTTTATTTATGTAAGTGTAGCAGTTCACTTGGAAACAGAAATAAAATGCTTAATCTCACAATTGGTTATTCAGAATTGTGGACCTGGATTTGAACCTGCATCATTAAATTGATAATAGGGTTGCAAAAATATACTGGTTTCAGGTTTACAGTGATATAAAAGTTGACAGTTATCACACCGTGTAAATTTGCTTATCTACGATATTGGGGAAAAAATGCAACTGGATGGGGAATCTCAACTTAATTTTAGTTACTTTCAAAGGGGAGACTTTTTACACAAACTTTCATTAACGAAATATTTCCAAGTTGATAATAATGTAAATTCTGTAATACCATGATACCATGAAACCGCAATATTTGTTTTGGTTTTTTTTTTTGCATATATAAAGGGAACAAATTATAGATTCAGTACAAATCATTCTATATAGAGAGTGGGTGCATGTGAGGTCAGAGACCCAAGGAGAGCTGATGCATTGACCCCACCCTGACCTTGTTTAGTCAAGGAAAATGAATAATGTACATCTTATGGGGTAAAGAGTAAATGATAAATAAAATAAGAATGAGAATGAAAACATTAAATATCACACTAACTAATAGACAGATATATCAGAGTTAAACTATGGCAGGGCGATATGGAGGAAATCAAATATCACAATATTTTTTTACCAAATATATTACAGAGATGTTGTAGGGTTGATTATTGGTGAGATTTTTGATAAATAATTATCAGTAATGTGGATATAGTAACTAAGTGGGTAAAAACAAATAATAGAACAGCTAGAGTGATCTGGTAAGTTCAGAAAATGACATCACTTGTAGATGTAAAAGAAAATCTATGCCAGTGTCTAGTCTCATAGTCTCAGGCACCGAACCCCCAACTCTTCAGGGCGCCTGTCCAGGGCAGCCTCCTTGCTCTGACATCTCTCCATTTAATGCTTGTATGGGTCCTGTTTGTACATGTGTGTGCGATCAGGCCTGTGTGTATATGTATATGACAACAGAGTGAAACAATTTAATTTAATTATTTTATTTATTTATTATTTATTTTTATGTTTATGTTTAAATTTAATTAATAAAGTATATAAAATTAAATAAAAAAAAATAAATATCTTGCCCATAATCTTCTTTTTAAAAGTGGGGAAAAAAAGAGTTTTCTAATCATGACCATATCAGCCATAGAGAGGATATGAATGTATGACAGCTTACAGAATCCTAAAATCTCGCATTCTCTAACACTGAACATTTCTCACGTTCTTCCAAAATGCTTTGTTTTTCTTTACCATAATCCTGTTCACCTAAATGAGTGAACTTGAGTTGGTTTGTGTGAAAGTTTCTGTGCTGCACAAGTTCTGAAGGTTTCCTGACCTTTTTGTCCACAACTACAAAGTTGTGCAGTTGAAATGAAACTCAGTGCCTCACACGACAGAGGACATAGTGTATGGACGTGAAAATACATTCAGTGACAGGATGGCGCCCTCAGGATATTAGATTATAGCATGTTACAGTGTAATTGCATTAGTTTTGTATTTTCATTACTCTGTTCTTTCCTCACAGGGCCTGAGAGAGGCTGTGCTGCAGCTCGTTGTCAAGGTACGTTTGCAGACACACAAAATAAGATCCAGCATTCGTCATTCCCACCAGCTGGAAAGCATGCTTCATTCAGCTTTATTTAAAGCTTATGTCGACAGATGATTCCAATTACTGTTCATATATGCAGATGGTTTTATTCTATATCTTATTATTTGAGCTTGTTTGGTACCATCTAGTGGTGGATGATAAGAAATACTAAATAACATAGTTGTTGCAGTGGCTCATCTGTCTTGGTGATGACCTCTCATCCGCTGTGATTTTATTAAGACTGAAATCCAATTGGGCCTTCGCTAATTCAGTCGGCTGCTGAAAGTGATCAAACACACTTTGGACAGATGACACAGCTACAGTGCATCAACCCTTTCACTTCACACACACACATTATGGATGGTATATGGGTGCTGCTGAGTCTGGGGGCCACTCAGCACCTTGGACAGCGCTCAGACCCTCACAGCCAGAAAAAAAACTGATCTTAGTACAGAGTCAGCATGAAGTACATGTTCTCCCGTCTTTAAATTGCATCTCCTCAGACATAGTGGCCTCAGTCTGAGAGATCAGTGCGTGAGGCTGGGGGTTTTCCGGTCAAGCAAGATATATTTCATGCAGCTTTTTCAAAAGCTAATTTGCCCTTCTGGTGTCACACTGACAGCTTAGATGACCTGACGTATCCAGGGCAAGTGTCTCATATCTCTGCAGCGGCTAAGCTTCCAACTATTAGTGACGTAGGATGAGTTGAGGGTGGCAATATCACTGGTTTACGCTTGACGTTCATAGTAAATACATATGCACTTACACGTGCGCACGTCGCGGTGCAGGATTATCCTGCCTGTGTAGCCTACGTGCGTGAGTGTGTCCAGTAGAGGCGGAGGGTGGGTGGAATGAGGCGTGGTGTATCCTTAGATGTTTACTTGGTGGCGGAGAAAATAGGTTATACGTCTCCTTGGATTTTCCTCCAGGGCAGATCCCATGCAGTCAAAACTGGTTTGAAAACCGTCCAATAGTTCATCTTGTACAGAGTGCTAAAGCTACAGGTCAGGTCACCATAGGGCAGTCGGTTTGTTTTTCTAGGATTCAATCTGCACAAAAACAGTTTGATGTTTGTGGTGAAAAACTGTTTTTACTCACTCACGGGTATATTTTCACGAGAACAATTTCCTTCAGTTACAAAGTTGCAGTCAAGAGTGTATGTCTCATTTTGGAATACAATAAAAATACCAAGGGTGTAGGTTTTGTTTCAACTTTGTGGGGGGACACATATGAAACAGGAAATTTTGAGCATCAAACACTTAATTTCCTGCGTTCTGGTGAATTTTTATCCATCAATTTTTGCCTTTTTTGCATCAATTTATGGTTGGAATGTCTTCAGGTTATATAAGCCTATTACATCAGTCAGTCACTGGCTGTTTATGGAGTATCTTTTGGAGTTGTTTATGACTGTCATTTAGAGTTTATGTCACACTCTTTTTAGCCTGTGCTGCTGTGTCAAATTTAAGGATTTATTCAAAGGATTCTCAGTCCAGCCGTTATTTTGGAAATGTTCTCTTGAAATGTCACTGACTAATGGCTGCTGTCTTCCCCTCTCATTCATCAGCATGTTTTCCCACTGATCACACACCCATACGTGCTCATCACGTCAACACAGGTAGCCAATGCCCCCTCTGTCTGACATTGGTTGATCCAATTTAGGGATCTCTCCATCTAGAGTTAGCTTGTTTTGACCAGCCTGCAAGGCACCATGGGAGGCCAGGGGCTTAGGCCGACTGGTAAGCAGTGGGGGTATAAAACGCAGCTCTCAGAGCAGGGCTAAACAACTTTAGAGGCTTACCACCATTTGGATCTATAGCTCAGGGAGCCACTACAGCGTCTATACTGTTTTCATTAGCGAGCAGAGGTGGACTCTCCTGCAAACATGGTTCTGGAGGATTCTGACGTGGAAATGATTGTTGCTGAGATTGAAGTCAGCGTGAGTAGACTAAAGGATTAAATGAAATGTTTGAGGAGTTTCCAGTGAATTGCGGGATTATGCTTCCTGCTGGAGATTGTAGAACAGGTGTCAGCACTGAATAGATGATAGTTTTATATATCTGTGTTGTGGCTTAAAGGAAGGAATGGACTGGATTTCAACAAGTGGATAGTCTTAAAATGGTTTGGCTGTTTTGTAGTTTGGTTGGAGGGAAAGAAAGCATTTTATGGCATTAAGAAATTTTCTAAAATATAAAAGTAACGCATACTTATAATGAGGTGCTGATCACTGGCAGTGTACTTGATTGTAGAAAACGAGTGTCGCACACTTTGCATATGGAGCCACAGTGTTAAGAAATGTTCCACAGGTAGATGAGGCAATAATAAAGCCCAAAGTGAACTTGTCAATTAAGACATATGCAGAGGATCAAAATGCTGTTTCTCTCAGACCACTGTGCTGCTGTGTACAAGTATCAAAAACAAAGCAACGCAACAACATAACAAGGGTTTAAAAATATATAGGAAAGAAAAACAAATATTAAAAAAAAATAAATGTTTACCAGTTAATAATAAGGACAATAATTAAGTACAGATCGAGGTCAAAAAACTATAATAATAACGAGTATAATGCAGAAAAAAAAATAAATGAACGCATTATTGCAAACTGAAATGCAGGAATAAAAAATCCTGGGGGGTTAATTTGCTCATTTTGTGTTCAGCAGATTAATTTTAATTGCATTTGTATTGGTGCAGATGCATTCAGATTATAGATATCAATCTGTGAATGAATTCCTTGATATGTTTGCTTGGCATTTTGTCATTTTTTATCATCACATTTTATTCTAAGTTTGCTCATATTTTGCATTTTAGGAGCACGATGTGGAGACTCCTTATGGAAGAATCCACTGTACAATGAAGGGGGTTCCCAAGACTGACAGACCCGTCATCCTCACCTTCCATGATATTGGATTGAACCGTAAGCCCGGCTCCTTATTCAGCTCAATCTAGGTGAAACATCTGTTGTTGTGCCTAAAGCTTGGGGTGTTTTGAATTACCGTACCACGTGGGCCCAGATTAGGTTCACCAGGCTAACTTTATATTGTTAAGTCTATTACATTACCGTATCTAAACTCCTCTAAGCATACAGACAGATTTTTTTGTTGTGATGGTGTCAGATATCGTAAGCCGATGAAGCATGACACCTGCACGATATACAAAAACAAAAAGTATTCTCCGGTTACCTGAGGTCATTTCTGCTTATCGGCCAAGTATGACTAACTCCTTTTATTTGAACTGTTTTCCTCAGACAAAACCTGCTGGGACTCACTCTTCAACCACGAAGACATGTCAGAGATCATGCAGCACTTTGCCGTGTGTCACGTAGACGCCCCCGGGCAGCATGAGGGAGCTAACACTTTTTCCACTGGGTGAGCCATTCACAAGCACTTAATGTATGTCAAGCAGTCTGTGACCTTTGACTTGGCAGGTACATCGCTGTGGATGTACTTAAGACGACCTAATTTGACAAGTGTGTTTCAGGGACAGGTGTTTATCTTGTTCAGACTAATCTCTGCGGGACTTTGCCTCGTGTTAACCTGAGCTGAACATGATATGAAAGCAGACTCATATCGAAAATACAGAGCAATACAGACCAGCGATTAGATAAAGGTTATAAATAAATTGTCAACTATTAATTGTAACGATACACTCGTTGTTTTCCAGATATGAGTACCCTTCTATGGACCAAGTCTCTGAGACCCTCCCTCTGGTGCTGAAGCACTTTGGGTAAGTTGAGCTGCAGTCTTCACACTGACGTCACACACTCACATTTAAGATGTTTTCTAACCTGTTGTTCTAACAGTTTCCACGTATGTTTGACTGCAGGCTGAAGAGTGTTGTTGGAATGGGCATCGGAGCCGGGGCCTACATCCTGACCAGATTCGCTGTAAGCCCCCCCCCCACCCCCTCCCTCTCAATCAGGCTTAATAATTATGAGTTTTAATCATTTCAGGATTAGCAGAGCCAGCTAATGTCTTTTGTCTTTTTGCTGATTTTGGCAATATAGCACTGCTTATTGCTTGAGCCTGCTGAGCCATAAAAGCCTCAGGAATGTTCCAGATCAGCTCAGCACTAACACTGTGCTCAGTGGGAAGTCTCACTCTGTTGACACATGGCTGACAGAGATACAACTTTTAACTCCTTGCTGCAGCCTTTTCTGCAACTGAATCAAGTGTGCATTATTGCACTTTATTTATTTTATTTGAATAAGGAAAAAGCTCTTTGTAACACAGAATATCTCACAACATCAAACAGACATTAAATCATAAAATCATTGAGAAAAAAAGCATACCATAACGTAAAAGACATCCTAAAAGTAACCTGAATGGCAACAGAGAACAACCCAAGAGCTGTCCAAAAGCATAAGAATAAGCCTAATCCAGAACATGCCCTAATGAGATTAACACACATTAAGATTTTCAAATATCCAAAACATTGGCAGCCTGAAGGAGAGCGCACAGTTTGTGCATGCATATTCAGCTAAATACGGCATCGTGTGCTACAGTGACCAATCACTAATTTCATGTTATGTGTGTTTTTAGCTGGACTACCCGAACATGGTGGAGGGACTGTTGCTCATCAACATCAACCCATGTGCTGAGGGATGGATGGACTGGGCTGCACACAAGGTAACAAACACTGATAGCTCAAACATACACACATTAAAAAAGAAACCTTTACAGTTAATCCCCAAATCAAAAATACTTATTTTCCATCTTACCTGTAGCGCTATTTGTCAATCTTGATTGTTTTGGTTTGAGGTACCAAGTGTAAGAGATGTTTGCCCTCTCTTGAATATAATAGAACTAGATGGCACTCAGCTTGTGGTGCTCAAAGCATCAGAAAATACATTTGAAAAACTCAACAGCAATGTCTCTTTTCAGTAATCATGACCTGGTTACTCAAGGTAATCCACAGACCTTGTTGTGAGCAGTTTCATGTAGGAACTATTTTCTTTCTACCGAGCTACACCCCACCTTATCATCACGCACAAGGAAGTGTGCATCTACTTGCGACCATGAAGCGTGAGCTACAAACATTAATGGCATCTTGGCTGAGCTGTAACATTAGGTAGCTCTGTGGGGCTAGGTGAGCTAGCAGTAGATGCACACTTCCTTCTATATAGTGATAAAGTTAATGGGTGCTGTTTGGTAAAAAGAAAATAGTTCCTATATGACACTGCTCACAACAAGGTCTGTGGATTATCTTGAGTAACAGGGTCATGATTTCTGGAAAGAGGCAGTGCTGTTTTTGTCGGTTTGAGCACCACAAGCTGAGTGCCATCTAGTTCCATTATATTCAAGTAAAGGCAGACATCTCTACAGCTGATATCTCCAACACTCAGCAACTCACACCAAAACAAACTGGACTGATAAGTAGCACTACAGATAAGAGAGAAAAATATGTATTTTAGATTTTGGGCGAACTGTCCCTTTAAACATCACAAGAAGCTAACTGGAAACTACGAATTTTGGACTGGCAGAGCTGACAAAACCAAAAATGCTGCTTTAAAGCTAAATGTGTTTTTTACGTCTGATTCCAGATCAGCGGCTGGACCCATGCTGAGCCTGACATGATCATCACCCACCTCTTTGGAAAGGTACAGCTTCAAATTCTTTTCTATTTACAGCTTTCCGAGGTCTTTAGGTCTCAGTAGCCTAATCAGATTTTGTGTTTGGTCATCACAGGAGGAGATCCACCACAACCAGGACCTGATCGGAACATACCGCCACCACATCTTAAATGACATGAACCAGTTTAACCTGCATCTCTTTGTCAAGTCCTACGAAAGGTAAAGAAAACACATTAAAGTCAGTAGTCTCGAAATACACGCAGTAAAGTACAACGTAAGATGTTGATTAAAAAAATTAGGAAGATTTTCTGTAACATATGTTTCTGTTTGTAGTCGGAGGGATCTTGAAATTGAGAGGCCGATCCCTGGAAGCAACGTCAGAACCCTCAAGTGAGTTGTCATCATGCGTCATCTGCCATATATTCAGTTTGAATTACAATATTATATTAAATACGTTATTGTACGTGCCTCCTTTATCCAGGTGCCCTTCTCTGCTGGTGGTTGGCGACAGCTCTCCTGCTGTGGAGGCTGTGGTGAGTTGACACACAATCTCTGTCTTTCACACAGCCATTAAAAACAAGGCTCTAATGCAAATGATTACACATCTACCCCCGTTAACTTAGCTAACTTGTGCTGGACGTGTTTTCCGTTCACTCCAGTCACCCATTTACGTCCAAGAGATATGCAAGATTAAATCCTTAAGGGACAGCAGTTTAAGGACATGACTTAGGCAAGAACAAAGTTTGGAACAGAAATCAAATGGGACAGCGTAGTTTTAATCTGTTTACGGTTAAAAGATTTATGTGACTGTTACTGCTTTTAGCTCAGGGAGGTGTGCCAAATCCCCTAAACAGCATTAGCGATTTGTTAGCACCTATTAGCTATAGCAAGCGATTTGCATACACAAGTACAAATACAAAACTTTATTTTTCCAGATTACAATTTAACATTTTAAATTTTGTTCCCTATGATTTTTAATTGTATTTGTTCTACATTATGATGCAATGTTTACTTGTGTGGACCCCAGGAAAGAGTAGTTGCTACCTTGGTATTGGCTAATGGTGATCCAACTAAATAAACCATTTTAGACATAACAATTTATCAACCTGCAAAGTACGACTGATCATGTAAGATTATTTACTGAATAAACGTGTTTTATTTGTACCCACAGGTTGAGTGCAACACCAAGCTGGACCCAACAAAGACAACCCTGCTTAAGGTAAAATGGCCGCCTCCGCCTCATGTCCCATACTCTCATTCAGATTATAATAGCCTTGATGGACATGCATCAGCTGATAAAATTCCAGTGGCTCAGCATTTACTTGGTGACATATTAACCAGCGCTAGGAAAGCTGAATGCGTCCTCATAGTCGACGTGCGTGTGCGTATCACCTCTGAGGACGCAATCTGCTGCAGCTGACCTACTTGTGTTGGCCTGTGGCAACCTTTTATGACCCACCGCTGAAACCAAATGGCTGTTGGAGCTAAAATGGATGCCATTTATCGGGGTTAACTGTTCAGGGTCTAGAGGAACACCAATTTGAGGGAGCAGGGACAAGGTGTTCGGCGTGTTCAAATGGGACTGTGTAATGGGGGGTAATGGGGCGTGTGTGTGTCTACTGCTGTGCGAATGTACAAGCGCCAACATGCTAAATGCTAATAGCCTTTTTTGTGTTTCTCCTCCTCTTTCCAGATGGCAGACTGCGGAGGCATGCCCCAGGTGGACCAGGTGTGTATGTCTGTGTTTGTGTGACAGAATCAGAGACACTGTTAGTGTTGTAGAGCAGGGCCGGGCAGGGCTGGATAATCAGCACAGAGGGTCAGGTGGACGGGGTGGATGGCATAAGAAGGTTGCACTTAAGAGCATTAGCAAGTGGCAGACATGAACCACAGTTGTCAGGTTGTAATCCTCCACCCTGTGCAGCACCTGCTCATAGCAGCTGTCATATCTCAGACCCTGAGCAGTAAGCTGCTGGATGAGAGATAGAGTCTGTCAGTGTTGTGTAAACAAGTGTGATAATTAATGACGAGAGGACTAATCATCTCCGTACTTGTGTTTTTTTTTCTCTGCAGCCTGGCAAACTGACAGAAGCTTTCAAGTACTTCATTCAAGGCATGGGATACAGTAAGTATTTAAAACATGCAGTATTTTCACCTCGGTCACTTCTCAGGAATGCTGAGGTTAGATTTGTAATAACCTTTTTTTTTTTTTTTAAACATTGCACTCAAAATTTTTGGAGTGTTTGCAGAGTTCACCCACACTCTCCTCTTCACCTCTTGGTGTTGGTTAATAAATGACTCTTGTACTCACTGGGGTCTAACTTGAACTCAGCTTCAGGTCAACTTCAGATGTTTTTTGTGCTCCAGTGGGCAGCGCATCATCATGTACAGCAGTAGAAGAAGATTTTAAGTAGTGTCACTCGAGGAAAAAAATTAAATCAAAATCGAACTTAAGAAAAAACACAGTAGAAAAGACTTAAATCATCAAGTAAAAATACACATTATTTGGAAGAAATGTGTCACAGTTTTGGTATTATACCATTGGTTATTCATTACTGACACATGTTGTTTGAGGTGGAACTAATTTTAGATATTCTTCATACTGTTGAGTGGTTTGATTTATTTTATCACTATGAATTTTACTTTTTAGGCTCTTTCTAGGTTTTTAAAACTACTAACTATCACTGTCAGATGTACGTAGTAGTGTAGTAAAAAGTACATTTCCCTCCTAAAAGCCCAGTGTGAAGGATTTAGCGGCATCTTGCATTTAGGTTGCAGATTGCAACCATTTGAATACCCCTCTACTCAGCCTACGCTATCCAAGCGTGTAGGAGAACCTACAGTCAGTGTTGCGCATGAACACACCAAAAGAGTATGTCCATTTAACATGCTCATTTTTTTGGTGAACGGTAAACTGAACGCATCACTTTGCAACTTTTGAACTTGAAAGTGAGCATTATTTACTCGTGTGACAGTTGACAAGGTTTGTTTTATGGCACCCAGGCTAACACATCGCAACATTGCACATTGTTTTCGTGTTTCCCTCCTGTTGGTTAGTGCTTACGGCACTTTAGGCAACGCAGCTGCCAATACTGCTGAAGCCAGTTCATAAGTTCATATGTGAAGTTATGGACAAATCAATAATCATGTAATCATGAAAAAATGTATCATATTTTTATGCAGATTGTGCCGGGCGGGTGTGAAAAAACAAGTCTGGACATCAGACACACCAAATTTGAAACAACACATCAAGTTAAAGCTTCCAACAATTCTTGATAAATATCTGTTTGTGAATGATTGTTTCAAGATTATTTTTTCTTTAAAAAACAAAAAACATGAAGGTAAATGGTTAATTTTTTGGGACTGTGAAATTCAAATCGTGAACTATGAACGTGAACTAGTTCATTTTAAACCGTGAATTTAACTTTAAGCTAGCCTTTGTGAGGTGTGAACGTGCACAACACCGCCCACAGTGGCCTTCACTTCACCATAAAAACACGAAAGCCTTCTCTAGAGCTAGTGTTTGGTTTGTCCGTTCTGGGCTACTGTAGAAACATGAAGGCCCCACTAACATGGTCCCTATGTGGATATGAAGGGCTCAAAACCTTATTTGTAGAGCCAGGTGATTAAACACTACTGAAAACATGATTATAAATGTAATATTCCATTTCTGCCAATAGTCCCCTCTGAATCCTACACACTGCATAAAATTAAAAAACTCCATTTGAGTAAAAGCACCTCAGAAATGTACTTGAGTAACCTAGTTTCTTTCTAGCAGCATTACAATAATCCTTAGTCAGCAGTGCATCTACTAAATCCTTCCTCCCTTCTCCTCCTCCCTCAGTGCCCGCTGCCAGCATGACCCGCCTGGTACGCTCCCGCACCGCCTCCGGCTCCAGCGTCACCTCCTTCGATGGCAACCGCTCACGCTCCCACACCAGCGAGGGCAACCGCTCCCGCTCACACACCAACGAGGGCAGCCGCAGCCGCAGCCAAACGGCCGAGAACCAGCGCGGTCGCTCCCACACGGACGGCTCCATGGACGGCACGGGCAACAGCGGCGTGGACCAAGCCGTGCCCAAGTCCACCGAAGTGTCCTGCTAAGTTGATCTTAACTCTCCAGGCACCCAAACCTCTAAAGGTCCCTTCGGTTTGTGCTGCGCTGCCTCTAACTGACACACAGACACACACATTCCTACGCACATACACACCGACGTGAAGAGGGACATTAAGATAGTTAACCTGGAATTGTAAAAACGCACAATGGACACTCACCTGCAGATGATTCAGTGCAGCTGAGATGCAACAATTTAAAAACATGATGTCTTATGAGTGTGACGTCAGGGTCAACTGTATGTCTGATTTGTCTGAGGGACTCAAACACATCTGAACAGAAAGTGCTCCTGAGCTCCTCGGTCAGCTGAGTGTGCAGTTAGGGGCAACGCAGCATTTGGGGACGCCGAAGCAGAGAATGTCGGAGAAAGCTGTGGCTACACCAGCTTGTACATGTATCTCTCATAATCTCTCATACATATAAAAACTTGTTTTAATTTCCATCTCTATGTTCCCTCGTCCCATTTGTATCCATTTTTACCATATTGACACAGCTTTCTCAAATATACCTGACTGTAAATGACTGTTTTCTTTTCTCACTGTAATTGTTTGATCATTTATTTCTTTATTTTCCGTGTCTGAAGTGTTGTCGTATGTGTGTAGGAGCAGATTTGTAGATGTGGAGAGGGAATGGGGAGGCACTTGGATAAATGAAAAAGGGCAGTTTGCCTCACAAATTTGAACATTAAGGGACAGACTTCAAGTATATCGTGTATATACAGCAAATAATATTGTTTCACCATGCCAATATCCATTACCTTTGAGTTTTTTTTTCTCCAAATCAGCTGTTATTTTAATGATTATTCATCGTTTCACTGGAAAACTTGTAAATCTTTTCAGGAATCAAACCATCAAGGCTGTATGCTTTGTCATTAATCAAAACACTCTGAAATACAAAATTCAAAAGCTTTTACATTGTATGCTTTATTAATGGATCATGGCTTCAGACAAAATGTTTTTTTTTTTTCTTTTTTTTAATGATGATTTCTATGCAATCAAGCACAATGGAACAAAGATGTGCCATGGAGTTTTTTTTTTTTTTTTTTTAGACGTGATGCTCCTATGTGGTTGTGGATGTTTGGGGTGAGTGAAGTGATCGGTCCACATGTTAACACGAGGATAGCCATAGAACTTACCCGACACCTTCTACTCCTGTATTCTACTTGCACTACAGCAACATTTTGCTTTGTAGAACACATACACAGCTTTGTAAAGATGCGATGCACAACTGTCTAATGCTGTAGAAAAGCATTAAAATGACATAACAGTTTGTATTTATTAAAAAAATGACAATAAAAAACTTGTAACTGATCTTCCCTGATCCTGTCGTTATTGCATAGTCGGACACGTTGTCCTAAAGTGAGGCTCTGTCTTTGGCATCTCAGTCTTTTTCTGCTTTTGTAATGTTTAATATAAAGTTAATTTCAGGAAATATAAAGAAAATATCTACATTAAAGCCTTATTATCTAAGTTGGCTTGTGAGTTTAAAGACAGACAACACTGACTGCTCTTGAAAGCGTCTCACGAACGTTACATATGTTGTGACATATGCAAAAAGCTACAAATAAATTAAGCCTTCAATGTTTCACACACTCACTGGCTGATTTTTTTTTTTTCATTTTCAAAGCAGTTCTTCAAATATTCTTCAAAAGCACACCATGCTTTATGAATCCAATCTGGAGACACATATATATTTCATATTTACAGATTTTTCCAATAGGAAAAAAGACCATAAGAAAATCCCTTGTACATACACATCACAAATACAAAACATTCCTTAATAAAAAAAGAAGCCAGAAGAAAGTCAGGATCCTTCAGGGCAGGGCAGGGAGCTTGATTGCCACCTGTTAGTTCATGACTTCGGGGTAACCATAGTAACTCTCCAGCTCAGCGAAGATGTCGTTGGGGTTTTTGCAGCTGAGGTTGCAGAAGCACGCCTGGATCCAGAGCATCTTCCAGGTGAAGCCCATGCCGTTAGGACACTCGAACTCCACGTCAATGGTTTTGGACTTGTAGGGGATGCAGCAGCGCTCGTCTGTGCAGACGCCGCAGTATTTAGGCCTGTACGGCTTCTTGCTGGTGCAGCCAGAGATAGTGAGGTTTGAGGGCAGGTCTTCCCTGTAGATGTTCAGGCATTTCTTTCCCGGCTTAAATGAAGGGAACAGAGAGGTGTTAAGTCTGGGAACCTTTACAACATCCAGTTTTTATTGCGTAAATCATCATTTGACTGCTTAAGAATTACTACCTTGATGTGTTTGGTGATGTCGACTTCACAGGGCCGCAGGTTGCAAAGGCGAGACTCTTTGACCAGCTCACACTGCTCGTTGGCGTTAGAGATCCTCAGGGACAAGCCGCGGCCACAGGTCTTTGAGCAAGGGCTCCATGAGGTAGTCTGAGTAATGCAGTTCTTGTGCCAGCTCCTGGTCTCAGCTGGGAGGGCTGGATCAGCATGGAGAAGTAAGGTAAATACATTGTGTCTACAAACCACTACAGTTCATTGTTGATACACACGGACACATCTTGGTTTAATTCCAAAGCCTGTGTCATGCCAGCTTAAAGCTACAGTTGGTGTATTTCAGGAAAATAACTTTGTTATACTTGCTGAAACTGTTACTATATCCTGAGAGAAGCACACGAGAGAGACCGTCTGAGTGAAATCATGTCTCTCCTAAAACCTATTTTTTGTCAAAGTTACATTTAAAATGACCCATAAAATGATGTTAAAGGATAAAGATGTCAACACAATGATTTAAACTGACAACAGAGAAAAAGCCAAAAGCCCCAAAAGAAAAGCAATTACCAAGAGAAGCATAGGAACACTGCACCTCCTCTCCTGTCTCTGTTTTTAATCTAAATCTTTAAATTGTGCTTGCCTGGTAATCTGGATCTGATTAGTATCCTTATGCAACACAAAGAGATCTTCGTTCACATTGATCCCTCTGCAGCACTGCTGCAATAAAGGATTGGAAACTGGACATGACCCAAAAACATTGTGAGGTCTTCCACAGGAAAGGATTGGTCTGTCCCTGCACACACTCACACACAAACACACACCCAAACCTCATGATCCTTCTGGACTACACACTGTACTCACATAACTGCAGATGTTTGTTCTGCCAATTTTAAACACAGCTGCTGCTACTTATCAGATCCAACCATATCTATCCACCAGAAACAAACAATATGAATTCTTTCTTCCAGAAAATACACACAGTACTTGTACACTAACACTAATCTTTTATCAGAATTAAATAATAAATGTAATCATTTGCATTTCCTGGCTTCTTACAGCCGTATTTCTTTTAGAGAACTGCATCTACTTGTAAACAAAGTTAATCTCTTGTGGCCTGAACCTAACAATAGCATTACATAACCATGCTTACAAAGCAATGACAATGATTTTTCTTCAAACAATTCCCTGGTTTGTTCCCTAGCATTACCTAGTTTGTGTGTTCTCTTACAATACTTGAAGCATCCCTTTGATTTACTTGCCTTGATGTTTTCAGACTGTGAACTGTGATGCATTTCAGTGGGCTGGAAGGAAATTAGGGGATTTGGCAGTGCTATTGGGAATTGTGTAAAAAAAAAAAGATCAAGAGGAGTTTGCAAGATAAAGCCCAACTTCACTGAGCAACAGAATACATTACCCCCCCTCTACCCTAGTGTATATATAACCAAGGCGTCCTACCTTCTACTGCGTGTCGTGGTGCTGTCTTGCGCCCTCTTTTGGGTTCATCACAGATCCATTGCTCACAGCATTGTCCCTTGACTTTGACCCGCCGTGGGGTTTGGCACCACACCCGCGGAGGCTGGGACTCGGTGCACAGCGCCACACAGCCGATGGCCCCGTTCACACACACGCACTGGTATTTACAGCTGGGCTTGAAGCTCTGTCCATTGCGGTAGATCACGCCATCATGCTCGCAGCCAGTTCCCACCATATCTGACAGAGACAAATGACAAGCGGTCAAATATTGTAGAGACATGCAAGGCACACTGCAAACACTTAAAAGCTTTACTACTGTCAAACATGTATGAGTGAAAATATTCTTGGAGGTGATAATCTGTGACATTGTAGGATAAATATATTTCTGGTCTGACACTTAGCAATAGCAATGCTGTGAATGATAACACGATAAAATATAGGGAGATATATAAGTGACTTTACTGTAATGTATTATCCAATATTCTCTATTTCAGTGTGAAAAGTAGATAGTCTAAATTGGATTTCGGACCAATTTTGGGTGTTGGATATTGAGTTGGATATTATTTCCCTTGTGTAAACAACCCCAACGACATGTGGAAGTCAGGCTTTTGATGTCAGCAAGTCACTCCAATATGTGGTTAGTAATATGACCCACGTCATATTTGTGGACATGCAACTGTCATTGCATTTGTAGTGACTTAATTCAGCAGGATATCCAACACTTCCTCATACCCAAGTGACAGAACAGGTTGCATGCAATGACTCCAAAAAGAAAATACATATATGACGATTTACAGTCGCAGTTTTAAACACATGGTTTAAGGTGTAGGAAAAGATCATGGCTTGGGTTGAAGTATGTTTGTTAAATAAGTGAATTTAAGTTTGTAAGTACATAGGTACCTCACCAATGTTCAGTGCATTATGTAAAGTAAGTCAATATTGACTTTTGGTTTCACTCTAGACACAGACAGTGCCCTCCTGGGTGAAACTTTGTGTTTGCTTGACTCTGTTGCTATTTTATCTGTACTGTAAACCCCAATCTTATCTATCTGCAAAGGTTGGGGGGTTGCAATTTTTTTTCCTAGGATGGCGAAGGCATGACCTGCCCTACTCTACCTCTGACTGTCTGGCACTTAATGCCTTCATTGGTTAGATTAGTTAGGTTTAGGCATGTGGAGTTAGATCTGTTAAGGTTAGGGTAAGAGGGTAGGGTGGGTCATGGCTTTGTCATCCCAGAAAAAAAAACAACTCTCCTTAGGGTTATACATTGACCTAGAATAGGGATAGAACCTGAACAAATCAGGTTTATGGTATGGATCGGGTAGTGACGGAGCCATCCATCCACCCTGACGCTCTGCCTTCGTGGACTTTGTTGTTCTTTATACTGTCACCTGACTTCCTCTTTTGCTCCTGTCATAATCACTATGGCTACTTGATGTTGCCACCTAACAATAAAAGTAATTAAAGCTGCAAGCAGCGTTTTGCGGGACCTCGCACCCACGCCCGTTACCCGTTCCCCGTTGCCCCTAGCCCCTTGCCCGTTGCCCCGTTTTGGCCTGTAGCTGGACAGTTTAGCAATCCTGTGAAGTTTTGAGGAAGATTGGAGCATGTATGCTGGAGATATAAACTACTTTCTGTATTGTGGCGGTACACTTAGTGTGACGCCTGCCATGTGAAAGTTTTAATGTACAGGAGGTACAGACCACAGTATGTAAATTTTGGGTAATCCAAGGAAAAACTTAAAAAAAAAAAAAAAAAAAACATAGTGTGTGAAAAGACGTACTTCCTGTTGCCACTAGGGGGCGCTGTGTGTAATCCCAAATATTGACACATGGGTGTGTTCAGGGCGGGGCTGTCATCAATCCTGTGAAGTTTGGGGAAGATTGGGGCATGTATGCTGGAGTTATAAACTACTTCCTGTTTTATGGCGGTACAGCTAAGTGTGACGGCTGACATATTAACGGCTGATTGTACATGAAATATAGGCCACAGCATGTAAATTTCAGGGCGGGACTAATATGAGAGAAGCCCTGGTGTAGCCAATAGACATTAGACTGTATCCAATCCACAGTGTGATGCTTGATGAGCAGCTGTCAATCAAAGGCAGTGGTCGTCATAGCAACAGAACAGAGGAGAGACACACAGGTGCAGCTGAAAGTAGGTCAGTGACACAGCATTTTCTTCAGTCTGTGGCCAAAAAGCGACACGTCGAACAAATTGCTCTGGTGACCACACCGTTTCAGCTACGAATGAAAGAAAGATATGGTGACGACCGGAGGAACGTGGGGATCGTTGTGATGTCCTTATTTTCCACGTAGACGCAGAAATATGGATATTTTAGCGAGTTAAACATGAAGGCAGTTAAGCTTTTCTCCTGAGATCAGCAGTCAGAAAATGCATTGGAGCGGATGGGAGAGAAGGAGGGTGCTCATTGTCTTTGGAGGAGCACAGTTCAAATTCTGTTCCCGTCAGTGTGAAAAGGAGACACTTTTATGAATCAGGACAAAAATCTCTACTACTTTTGAGACAATGGTGTGTCTAGCTTAAAGTATGTGCCCGTAGGAGCAGTTTCAAAAAGTTTTTTGGACAGTTTTCAGAGCAGCTCCGCACTCTAGCGGCAAACATTCCGTCTCATAGACACCCATTATAAACTCCAAATTTCGCCTGATTTGCTCATGGTACTTTTGGAGGCACTGATCAAAAACCGTAACAGCTACAAAAAAAATGACAACATGTGTGAATAGACGAGAACTGCAGCAACATTTTACAGTTTTAATGGAGTCTGTAGCTGAAAGCATGCCAATGTTATTAAACTTTGTTTAACACCGAGTGTTGGTGATTTTCTTCTGTTCTCCCATTCATTTCCTATGGGAGAAATTTCGAGGATTTTCAAAATGTGTGTGCGTTGGACGCTTTGAGAGCGTATAAAATGAAAACCGGGCCAGTAATGAAAAAGTTACGAATAACGTTTTTTCATAAGGGTGTGAACTGTCACCTGAGCGACATTCATGTCGTTACGATAAACAGCCTCGGAGGAGATATTTTTTTAAAACGGTTCATTTTCAGGCAAAATTTTACTGTGAAAGGGCAAATAGCTCACTTCCTGTTGGATTTAGGTCAGGGGTATCAGCACGTGATTTGTAGGTCTTGATGAGACGAACAAGCCGGTTTTTGTTTGATCTTTCTACGACATTCCTACGGGCCGTAGTGGGCGATTTTGGTGTCCCCAGATGCCTAGGTGGCATATGGGTTGTACTAAGCTGCTTGCACAGAGTATATGGCCCTTTATTATCGCAGCTAACAAAGCTCTGCACATAAATATGAGCTGTCAAAATGCAACAGCAAAATACTGAAATATCAAACAAAAATCAGACAAGATGAAAGAATGACTTGCTGCCTGCCTGCCATGCATCAGTATTCTGGACAAGTGACATCTGTATTGTTGCTAGGACAACCAGTATTGACTTTGCAGCAAACACCTGCTCTACCCAAATACAGAAAATAAGCTAAAACCTGCAGTGTAAAATCTGTTGTTTGTTTTGTCGGCTTTGGTGAGTGACACTTACATGCACACACTCCTTTTTCGTACCTAGGCTTGTCCGAGCTGTAGTCACAGTACAGTCCCTTGTGGTAGTCGCACGTGTCTGCCTCGTTGCACACCTCGCCCACCTGCCGGGCGCAGGTCTTGCAGCAGTCGCAGCCGTCCATGAGGAGGCTCACGCCCGGCGGACATTTAGGGGTGACCTTGGGGCACTCACAGGGCCACTTGCAGTACTGCGTGCGGTTGTAAAGGTCCGCAGCTGGGGATGTGAAGGCTGTGGCAGGCGGCATGGCAGTGGAATTCTGGGAGTAGGCCTGGAGAGAGAAAAGTGGACAAATTAAGCCTGAAACACTCAACAACAACAGTACATGCAGTTTAGGCTGCCAGTGTCACCAAATGTAATGTTTTTGTTCACAATATGACCAACTGCCTTCTCATTATGCAATCAGTGAATGAATGAACATTATATTACATTGAAAATACAGTATTAGCTTTGTCACACAAAGTCAGAGGCTTCAGTAGCTACTTTCTCTCTGCAAAATCTTTTATTACATGAAAGGTATTCGACCCCATGTGGCGAGGCAATATTCTTGATATCCGTAATCCTAAATTCTTTCATATCCTGCCCTCTTTTGTAACCAGAAAGTTGCTGATCCTACTGGTCTCAAACACCTTTGTTTCACTTCCAGCACGGGTGAAACACAGGCTGCAAACATCTGCTCACACTGTGCAATAAATCAATTAAGCCTGTAGAAATGAATGAAACACCCAGTGGAGATAATCTTATTAAATCAATGACATGCATGTACTTAACACTCTGGAAGTGTTTCATCATCATATTGAAAATCTGCAACTGTGCTGAACAGTTACAAAATCCTGCCAATGAAACTTAATCAACAACGTTCAACCCCACTTAATGTGATCTGACTCTTACAAGCTGCTCTGCGAAGACAAGATGACACAATCAACAGCTCCGCCGCTCTTGAAAGCAGATGTTCTCGCTGAAACAGGCCACATGAGCCACATTAACAGCCTAGCACTTGGAGGTTAGTTTTGGGTAGTGGATGCGCGAGTCTCAGCAGAGGAAGCCTGTCTTATTTTGATTTAGTATGTGATTTTACGATGACAGATATCACATCTTGGAAGCCAAATTTAATTTTGCTTGTTTTGAGAACATGTTGTTCTTGAGAGAATGCCAGGAGATGGTCTCTGGGTCATTGCTGAGTGAGCGAGACATCAAGATTAGCTTCTCAGGCAAATAGAAGGTGATAGATTAATTCATCCTTAAAACTAATATGGAATCGTTAGGGCAAAAATGCAAAGTCAATTTTCATGATGTAATAATAATAACACAGTGGGACACAGACACACTGAAGCTGCAGCAGACACCATGTCCATCATCACTGCCTCATTGTCTAAACAGGGAGGCAAATTGGAGGTCAAATATTATCTGTATACCCATAAATCATAAAATCATCCAAATGCTCAGAGCACTGCACTTTAGTACGAAGCCTCTGACCCATGAAAGACGAATGTTTGTACACTTATACCCACTCAATCTGCAATTAATTGTGAAAGAACATGCTTAATCATGGTATGCAAGCTGTATACCCTACATCACATCCCTGAGCTTGTTCTTGACACTTCAGTGGAATTATGGTCACATTAATAACTGCTGTGCACGGTGTTGAAAGCTAATGCAGATGAATGAGTTCTAATCACGGCTGTGCCACAATGCAATTCATCAAAAGAGTTAATTTAGCTCGCATTTATCAGGCTAATTCACAGAGATTTAGAAAAAACATACAAACACAGCTGAAAAACTGAGAGAGAGAGGACAGAGAGAGGTGGGAGTTTTTATGAGTTGATAATGAAAACATGGGCTACGCCTAATGTAATCATCAGCCTGAAATTGTTCATCTCTGCTGACTGAATTCATGATTTTATTTAAAAGGTATTTAATGGCTGTCGGGAAAGGCTGAGTAACAGAGCACTAAATGAATTAGAGGAACGGGTACTAGCAAAAACTTTAGCGAGACTGCCAGGAATGGAAGACGCTTAAATAATTTGGTGATCCCAAAATATTCACATTTTTTACATTAAGATATTCATGACATCACCCTTCAATATCTTTGAATGTTTTCCAGTGTGACCTTGAATAGCTGTCATGTTTTGGTGATGGTGAGAAATGACAAGGGCTGATTATCTTCTTCCTCTGCTGGTTTGATCCTTTATCTGCTGCCAGATCGGATGACCTCTGATCTGTGTACAGGCATGGACAAACCCTTCCTCAGGGAGGTGGGAAATCATTTGAAAAAACACCTTTTCCAAGAACAAAAAAAGGCCAGAGTGGGGGAAGTGGACAAACTGTCACATTTTTCTTAAATTTCCCTCAAAAGCTTGTGACACTTTAGAGAGGCAACATGTCTGTAAAAGTAAGAGGAGTGAGAAATAGCATTACTGCATAACAGTACATTACAGTGAGGTTAAAAATAGTGATTTTAAACTGTTTCTTATTTTCTACAGTATCAACACACCAGTACCTGCTGAACATTCTTGCGCTCTCTTAATGTTTTAATTTTATTAATTTTATTTTTATTTACTTTATTAATCCCCGAGGGGAAATTCAATTTTTTCACTCTCTTGTCATTTACATATACACACAGGCCTGAAACACACACATGCACCAACAGGACCTATACAAGCATTAAATGTGGAGATGTCAGAGCGAGGGGGGCTGCCCTGGACAGGTGCCTCAAGCAGTTAGGGTTTCAGTGTCTTGCTCAAGGGCACCTCGGCCCAGGAGGTGAACTGGCACCTCTCCAGCTACCAGTCCACACTCCATATTTGGTCCAGACTGGGACTTGAGTCCCTATGCACTGAGCTACTGCTGCCCTGTTAATGTTTACAGCAGCTATTCTGCTGTTCTCTGCTGCTTACCAAGAATAGACAAGTTGTCGTTATCACGTTAAACCCTTTAAAACTTTAAAGTTTTTCCTCAATGTCAATTTTTCCCTGTTGTACCACATATTGATATTTCCAAGTTCTTATATCAGAGTTAGAAATTCCACTATTGAGACAACAGTGTTAATTTTTTAGCTGTTAAACTGGCAGAACTGACAATACTGCAATGTCCTTGTAATAAATAACTGTTTGTTTTTCCCAAGCATCCAATTTCCAAAAGCTGATCCACACACTGATAGATAGATGATAATCTGTGGAGAGAGAGGTGCATTAATAAAGCCACTAATAAAGTGCTGTTCCCTCTATAACCACGAGGTGGCACTAACATATAGCAAACGATGGGGCTGTGAAGCTGCAGTGTGGCAGCTGCCAACATCTCTCACTGTAAATTTAACTCCGGGATGATTGATGACAAAATGACTTCTCTTCAGAAACATTTAGAGGGATTAATGGGGTTCATTTAATCAAGCCTACAATGTGACAAGTCATGAAAACTTGGCACAGGCAGCACTGGGGCCACATCATCAGATCTACAGCCAGCTCATTACATTACTTTAAGATACATTCAGCTCGCATTGAGCACCTCAAAAGTCCACACAGGGATATAAGATATACAAATACTCCTATAGTCCTTGTAGCAGGTTTTGGGGCAATACAGTATAAAATAAAAACTTTAAGAGATCACTAAAACTTACTGTAAGTCCCTACTGGAAGTTTACAGTATTGTGTACATAGGAAGACTGCATGACTTTACTTCATGGGCAGCAGAGATGCATATGTTCCTCAGCATCCTGAAAGTAAGTTAAATATGCAAGCTGCACATTTAAAAGCTTTTTAAATCTATCCTCCATCCCACCTGTTGAATCCCGGCTGCAGTTAGAATCCACAACAGGAGCCAACTCATCACTGGTGAGGAACTGCAAATGCATTGAATCCAGAATTAGTCCCGTTATTAAACGCGCGACACGCCGCTCCCCGCAGGTGTGCTACATCCTCGTCCCGTCGCTGTCATCTCCGTGCACCTCTGTCTGCGTCCGGACCGGGGCTGACAGCCTGATAAAGAGTCCGGGCTGACGTAAGGTCTGAGAGGACAAGCCCCGCATACTTCTGACAGGGGACGGTTTCTGTCTCTTTCCCTCCAGCTCCACTTTCACCCGATCCTCCTCCTCCTCCTCCTCCTCCTCTTCCTCCTCCTCCTCCTCAGCAGCAGGACTGGCAGCCCCGGTGGTTATAGGGCGTGTCTGGAAACCCAAAGACACTGAGGGCCAGGCAGAGGTCCCTTTGACACACGTGTTACTCACATGCCCAGATGTGGATTAAAAGAGTTATTGGTTGCTTTAATGATTTCTCATCTCCATCTGCATCTCCATATCCTGACAGGATTTCACTGTGAAGTGATGAGAAGGAGAAAAAAAAACCAAATACACTTTTGAAATGTTTCAACAAACCCTTTACAATAACTCTTTCAATGTGCAGTAGCCATCTGCAGATCTTACACACCTCATTGTTGCACACCTCTTTCTGCTGCCTCACCACTTCTGTATATTCTCATCTCAAAACAACTTGCTCATGTTTTCAAGTATGAAATCTGCTGTGAAACCATCCAAGGTCATGGTATCCAATTCCAAATTTGCACTGAATCATAGTCATCTATACACACTTTAAAGGGCCAGTTCACTCCAAAATTAAAAATATCCTACACATGGTTCTTCTTACCTGTAGTGCTATTTACCAGTCTAGATCAATGGTTCCCAACTCAGTGGGTCACAGGCCCATACTGAATGGACTGCAAGTCAAGTTTGTAAAAAACACACTTCATTTTAGGGTACAGTAATTTCCGGCACATAGCTTTTATTTTGAAAGGCCTTTTCCTGCTGTACAGAGAGTGACTATCCGACAGACCAAACGCAAGTATGATGCTGAATGTATTAAACTGTGTGACCTTGAACTAATGACCAAGGAGAAATCTGGAACCCGTGGCTGGACCAGTTGGGAACCACTTGTCTAAACTGTGTTGGTGTTTCATCAGCCTCATCTGCCTCAGCAGTCAGCAGCCTCAGAGTCATCAGCCGCCACCACCACCACCAGTGTCTGGACTCCATTGGGGGGATTTATCCTGCTGCTGTTCAGATGTCCCTCGATCACAAAATATCTCCCTCTGGTGTCCAAAAAGACTTCTGTTAAATCTTAATCAGCACAAATAATCTGTTAATCTGTACACTCATATTCTGTATTAAATATTATCTTTACTTGAATGAATGAATGAATGATCTTTATTGTCATTGCACATGTTACAGAGCAACGAAATTTGTTTCAGTTTCAGCCCGTCCAAGACAGGAGCGGGAGAACTGTGGGTCGCCGTTTACTTTACTCTTCTGTCTGTCCTGATTGAAATGGCACTCGACTTATGGTGCGCAAAGCGCCAACTCAAACGGACACGTACTTCTGCGCAGTGATACAGTTGGCAGGTAGTTCAGTAGAAAGAAAATAGTTCCTACATGAAACTGCTCACAAGGTCTGTGGATAACCTTGAGTAACCTGGTCATAATTCATGGAAAGATAAGTTGCTGTTAAGTTTTTAAAATGTATTTTTTTCGTGCTTTGAGCACCACAAGCTGAGTGCCATCTAGTTCCATTATATTGGAGAGAGGGCAGACATCTCTACAGCTGATATCTCTGACACTTTGCAGCTCACATCAAAACAATCTAAAGTGATAAATAGCTCTAGAGGTAAGAGGAATAATATGTATTTTTTAATTTGGGGTGAACTGTCCCTTTAAGACCACTCCGCTGGAGCTATTTCAAAAATGATCTGAACTGAAACTGTTGAAACGAACATTTGCTTTTAAAAGGAGCGAACAAATACACCCCTGCAGGTTGCCTACCTCCTACCTACAGATCCTATTTTAAGGCCGGGGCTGTGTCTGGCCCACAGATGTTGAGTTTGAATCAATGATGTCATCTATCTCAAAGTCTGCTACTTTGCTCTCTTTTCATTTTCGTGGAATTTTGAATGTTTCTCTTTGAGATGACGCAAATGATTGCCAGAAGAATTCCACTTTACGCTGCTATTCAAGCATATGGAAACTGTCTTCTACCTCAGTTACGCTGGACCCCTCGTGTCACTGGTCTGCTGATGAAAATATCACTGAAAATAATCTAAACTCTCCAAGAGTTATAGGCACCGTAGGCAACAGAGCGAGACAGAGAGGGGGAAAGAGTGACAGATGAGAAATGAGCACTTTGTCAAGGAGCAAGGTGCCCCAGGTCTGAACCCCTATTATTTACAGGCAGTCCTCTAATCCCTGTCAGAGAGCTGTCAGCCTCTGAGCTGATCTGAGCGGCGCTTCTCTCTCTGCTCTGACCGGGACGACCCGATCTGACTCCACAGCACAATGTACCCACTCTGTCTGTCTCTGCTGCTCTCTTTCTCTCACGCTCAATTTCTCTCCATCTTTACTTTTCCATTTCTGTCACTTTCTGTTGCTCTCTGTCTTTCCCCCCGCTTTATTCCCTTTCCATCCACCTCACCTCAGTTCAGTTCAGTTCAGTTCATTGCTATATTTGTTACATTTTAATGCCATGTAACCTCTCCTGTGCCATCTAAACTTTAAATTCTATTCTTTTGGTTCCTTAGTGATACTGGGTTTTTATTTTTTTCTTGAAATGCTAAAGCAAATGTCCTTAAAGTTACGGTGTTGATGTCTTCCAGTGTATTCTAGGAACCCTGTGGGACTAAAAGCAAAACTCTCATTTGAACCCCTAATTAAGACAGCATCACTTTTATAATTGCATCCTATTTTGTGGCAACACATCTGTGCTGTCAAAGGATTTCAACCCTATTTGATTTCCTTTTCCATAAACATAAAAAAAAAGCTATGACAAAAATAAACTAAGACAGACAGGGAGATATGTAACTAACAGTTTAAAGGTCAGTAAACTCATTTTGACATCTTGAGATTTTGAATTCTGAGTTCATTGATGGAGATTTTTTCTCTATAAATTATCATTGACAGATTCTCTGTGCGTCACTCGCTGTCTCATTCTGCCTTTTTTCTCCTCTCTTTAATTCTCTAACCGCTTTCTACTCGTCTGTCACAAACCAAAGGCCTTGCCGTCTTCCTCCTGCACTTAAATCATACGGAGACAGGAAAGAAAAGTTTCAAACCACAGGTGGTATCATTCACTCTCATGTCAGCATCTGTCCTCCATTTTCTAGTCTGATACGATAGTAGTTAGTGTTAACTGTGGGGCTTCACACGGACCTTTATGCATCATTAGGTGACGTCAATCAAAGCTGCGCTGCGTGCCAACTCTTCTGTGTGTTTCATGTGTCTGTTGTGGCGCATTTGGGAAAAAATATCTCATGATGAAAGCCAGGTCTGAGGCAAGTACTGCTTTGCTCTCACATGAAGTGGATATAGGGCTGAGTTCGTCAGCTGACTGGAGTGTTTAATGGTTCAATCGAAGTTTAAGGGTGAAGATTGTTTAAGGGAGACAGAGCAGAAACAAAGAGCTTTAGTGTATCAAATCATGAATTAATTTATTGTCTGAAGGCAGTTGTTTGACATATTGGAAAATATGTTTGTTTTTTGCCAAAAGCTAAATGAGAAATACCACTCTCATGTCAGTCCACAAAATACTACCCATTGCTCCGACAGCCCAAATTCTGTTGCCCCTGTAGTCCAAAAAAATGTCCTACTGGATTTAAAGCCCATTTCTCTGACAGCCTGTTATTTAAAAAACAAATGGTCATTGCTCTGAAGTCCTGTTTTTCCAAAGATTTGCACTTCCTGCACTTTAGACAACTTAATCACAAGAAAAAATGTCCTCATTGTCCTCATCATTTCTGTAAACCACGGATACGCTACATTTGTGCATCATTTTGTAGCAGATAAGTTGAAACTTTATGTTTCTCTACAATGCTGAGTTGACTGAGTGGTTAGCTTTAGGAGTAAAAACCACTTAGTTATAGTTAGGAAGAGATCATGTTTGGCTCAAAAGTCACTGAAAAAGAAGGAAGCGGCTTGGTGAGAAACACCCAAGTTTGGTGGCTCAAACATCGCTGGGAAACTAAAACTAACTGCAGGGAGTGTGTATTTTTGGAGAAACGGGACTTCAGAGCAATGCTTTTATGTTTTTGGAATGCTGTTGGACGAACAGGCTTTTGGTCCAGTGGGACATTTTTTGGACTAATGGGATGATTTGGAATGATGGCCCTTTAGGACAATGGCATGCTGCCCATGGGTACACTGGTGCACTGGTTAGCATTGCTGCCTCACAGCAGGAGGGCTCCTGGTTCGAATCCAGAGTGGAGGTTTGTGCAGAGTTTGCCTCACGTCAGCGTGGGTTTGGACAGTTATCTGTCTTCCTCCCTCAGTCCAAAGATGTCAGGTTAACTGGAAGTAGGTGTGAATGTGGGTGTGAATGGTTGTCTGTCTCTATGTGCCAGCCCTGTGATAGTCTGATGACCTGTCCAGGGTGTACCCTGCCTCTCAGCCAATGTCAGATAGGCTCCAGCCCCCCTGTGACCCCCAACAGGATAAACAGTTCCAGAAAATGAATGAATGAGAGCAATGGCATCACACCAAAATGATGATTAGCTAAGATTAGCACAGACTTAAAACCACATACTGTAAAAATAATTAATGTAGCTACTGTGACATCACGCATTGGTTTATTGACTCCTGTTTTGAAGCTTCAAATCTGGCATTTCAGCTGTCGCCATCTTGGGTTTTTGGAGCCAGAAGTGACCATATTTGGGCGAGACACTTGGGCTGTGGAGAAGTGAGGGTTGGATTTGACTAAGAGGCTGACGACATATGTAAGAAATGCGCTTTTTGGCACTTCCATGTTGGCTTCATTTGTCAGCCCCAGAGGTTGCTGCTTGCTTGAATTAGGGAGAAACAGCTCGCCGAGCTCTGTCCAAAATTAACAACATCCACTCACCAGTCCCTCTAAAGCAAACTACTGTAATTAATACAGGAGCCTACATTTTGTTTGTTTAATCCGTACACAAACTGTTTCTTTTAGTCTTGTCGTCGCTGTGAGGTAAGGCAGAGACTCAAGGAATGCACTGCTCCTGGCCAAGAAAGACTTCCAGCTAATTTCTGTTTTAACTTTTAGATTAATATGTTTAAAGCTGTTTTCCACAGTTTCCAGTCTTTAAACTGAGCTAGGCTAACAGGCTACTGGTTACAGCTTCCCACTGTTCAGACATGAGAGTGACATTTGTCTTTTTAACTCTCAGTAAGAAATTACATAACATGTTTCATTCCTTCATATCCTACTTCACTTGATGTGCAAAAACCCAAAGTCTGCACACACAAACAGCACTGTTCTAACGTCTGACCCACTGTGTCACCTACTATTAGCATGTGGACCACTACACTCTGTGGGTGCATCACACTCCTGTAGGCCTGTGTGAAGCAAAATAAAACACAGCACGCCCTGAGCACTTTGCAGTATCTGTCCGATGAGAATGAAGGAGCCAGTACAGCACTCCAGGTATAAAAGTGTGATAGACGGCCTGATTACGGGAGCCGACCATCTATGACTCCAGTCAAAATCCCCTCATTAAAATCCCCTCAACTTGCAGAGAAGCCTTGAAGTCAAACAGTGTTTTGGAAATCTTCGAGCTTCAAAGTCAAGTGGAGTCGGTAATCCTCCTTAGAATGGGAGACTGACTTTACAACACCTTGAGGCGACCAAAAACTGCTGAGGTGATACATTAAAAAACAGGTCCCTCACAGCACACCACCAGTGTGGGAAGAATGTCTGAGTTTCTTTTCCCTTCTGCAGCCAGTGGGTTCGTAATAGACTGCATACCTCTTAAAACAGCAGAATGTATTTTCTCTGCAGCTGGAAATAGCTCAAGTTCAGAACAACCAGTCTTCCTGCAAAAAAGAGAAGTTTCAAAGTTAATTTAAGTATAGTGGGTTGACATGATCAGAATGTCTCCTAAATTCACCAGGAAGTGACCGTGCCCTGCCAAAAAATAGTCCCTGTAAAACCACAACGTGTAGGTGCTGGTTGGCAAACAGATCCCTTTGTTAGCTTGAATGGAGACAGGCTAGCTGTTTCCCCTGCGTCCGCTCTGTATGTTGAGCTATATTTACAGCACAGTCATGAGCATTGTAATCTTCCCGTCTAACTCCCAGCAAGACAGTGTATTCGCGTGTTTCCCAAAATCTCAAACTATACCTTTAAACCCGATTGAACTTTGTGAGCCATATGTAGGCCTTCAGGCTTATACGAGCGGCTTGTTTGTTTGTGTGTATGTGTGTGTGCGACAGAGAAAGGGCATGGCAAGCTGTGCTCAGACCAGTCCAGTAATTATACTGTCTTTATATAGCTGTGGTCACATGGACTGAGGAAAACATCTGCTGGGCTCCGCAGATATGAGAATCCTACATGAACTCGAAGCGGTTTAATGGCGAGCGATGCCTTATGCAGCTTGTCGGTATTTGTTAACACTATTTAACATCTAATACTGCATTATTGATAGATTATATAGCTATGACATTGTTAGCTTAGTAAAGCCAACAGCACACAGGTACAGTTTAAACAAGGCTAGGCTCGAAACAATGCCACTCAGGGTTGGGTGAAAATATACATTAATAGTTGATGTATTATTCCTCTGACAGATTGCACAATTAGCTTGTAAAAGCACCTTTAATATCCTGCAGTTGTTGAGGACAGACATGTATATAAAAATCAAGTCTCCATGCCTGTGTTTGTTGTTAAGTGAAAAATCGTCCTGCAAACATTTAGTAAGTCGCCACCCTGCCAAAAACAACTTTTATTTCAGTTTTTGTTCCAATGCTGGCGGCTCTGCATACTAGGCTTTGTATAAAAAGTGGTGTGTTGTGTAAATGCATGCAGACATTTCAACACACCAGAGCACACACCAGGGGCCATGCTCGCTTGCTTATGATTAAAATGATTTATACCAAAGGCCTTTAATGTCTATTATTATTCTCTTCTAGCTGTTGATTTCCACTGGCTGACCCGGCGAGGCTAGATTTATAACTCTGGCAAGACATTTTTGTCTGACATTTCCGTTTCCTATCAGAGGTCTGCTGTAATATCTCCTCTTTAACGGTCTGCAGCTATGCGCCGAGACAATAACAGATCAATCAGGATGGTCAGCTAAATGGAAATAAGAAGACTACAGATGCAATCTTTAGTCCAAGCCATATTTGAAAAACTCAGTTCACTGTAGTTTTGTGTCTGGTTCGTGCCTAAAATGTGATATAATCAGCTGTTACAAACCAAAAGCTGATTATATCACATTGTAAGACACATTTGTCCAAATGTTCTCACCACAGAAGACGTTAGCAAGTAATTCTAAGGCCTGACTTTATTTTTATCAGGGTGCGGTGGTTTCATGAAATGTTTCATGACGATCAATCTTTCACCTGCTGCTGTGGACGTCCAGTGTTCCGTTGGAAAATCTGCTATAACTTCCTGTAGTTGTATGTAAATGCCATTCATTTTACTGTCAATCAGCAGATACACTGCACACAAGAGGGCTGAGCTGCTTCTTCTTTTAATTTAGTCTTCATTTGAAATATGACAGATAATGCGTTTCGCCCATGGCTTCTTCAGCCCTCCTGTGTGCGGTGTATCTGTTTGCCGACAATCAATCTGATGTTTCCTACCATCAGCTGCACCAACTTGTAAGGACTGGCAGCATTGTGCACGGGGTATGTACTTTTTAAATGAGCCATTCATTTACATCTAAATTTGTGTTACATTTTGGTCATACTGAGACCAATGTCTCTATCTACCTTTGTACTGAAAAAGAAAGAAGTTTAAATGACTGTGGGTTTATTTCAATAACTGTATACTGGGGTCAAAATGATGCTGGTTGGTTTCCCAGTATAAATATAACAAGGAATAATGTTTACTTGAAATTATTAAAACTGAAGGATGCCAGAATCAAGGGATGGTAAATAAGATTTTAAGTTCTAATTGTCATATTCTCATGCTTCTTGTCTTGTGTTTCCTGTTTTTCCTCTTCACTTCCTGCTCCCCTGTGTTTCCCGCCTGTTTGACTACCTGCACCTGTCCTAATGTGTCACACCTGTGCCTCGTTGTCTCCCCTATTTAGTCTCTGTGTTTCCCTTTGCCTGTGTCAGCTTGTCTTGTACTTTGAGTCAGCGTTCCAGCCGTTTCTTTGTTAGTTTGTTTGCCTTGTGATACTGACCCACTTTTTGGATTTCTGGATTTTGTCTTTGCCAGTCGTTTTTGGATACCTTTGCTTGAGTGACTGACATCTGTGTACTGAACCTAGCCTGAAATTAAAGGACCTTGTTTTGAACTTCATTCTGTCCCTGAGTCTGCATTTGAGTCTCTTTTGGTTCAGTGTGATACTAATGTGGATTTTAAGCTGCAACTTGTATTAAAGAAAAAAGTTTTTTTGTTTTACACAATAAGCAAATTAACTATAGTTTTCCTAAAACAAAAATAATGTTTTTTCCCATATGTTAAGTAAGGTGGGATGAAGGTTAAATCGCAAACTTTTGGTCATTCTTGATGATCAGGTAAAACCTAAGAAAGAGAGTACAGAATTCAGACACCAACACTGGTGACAAAGGACTTAAACTGTGTTACAGAAAAAAAATCCAACATCTGTGAGAATATGGCTTTGGTTTCCAGGTAACTTGAGCTGAAATTCCTCATCTCACATGAGCCTTGTCCTCTGATTTTAAGTCCAGGCTCAGACATGTCTCATGTGAATGTATTGCACATGCTGTTACAGTGCCAGCCTATAAGCATTATATACTAATACAGTGTGTGTGTGTGTGTGTGTGTGTGTGTGTGTGTGTGTGTGTGTGTGTGTGAGATAAAGTCAAGAGGGACATCAGTGCTTATGCTTATGTATGAACGTACATGTGCCTTGATAACAGACAAAGGTTGTGGTTCACGTCTTTCAAACTGAGGCCAAGCTTTAACGGAGCGTATTGTCAGCCTCTGACACACTGTGCCTGCATCGAGCTTTCGTGCTGCTTTGTTCGTTTGTTTAGTTTTTGGCAGGGCGAGAGGTGATATGTAGACAAAGTGAAGGACTTTAGATACTTCGAGATCCCAGCTGCTCTCAAGATCGTGGCTTTTAACAAAAGCTGTCTTTTACAGCATCTGTGTGTGGGTCAACAATGAGCAGCCCAGTGAGGCGTATACGTTTCAGCTCAGTATGGCTTTGGCTGTAATTCAAACCAAACACCAGCTCGAGCTCCTTTTAACTTCGTATAGACATTGACTTTTTTTTAAAAACACAAACATATGACTGCTTTTGAATATGTCTTGGTTATAAATGGCTGATTTGTAAAGGTCCTGGCATTTCTCGATTGCCTGAGCCCAGCCCACTGTAGGAATGCTTTGTCTCAGAGTGTTTACCCTGGCTGACCTGCTATCTCTAAAGGCCTAGCCTAAGGACGAGTGATTTTGAAAAGCTGCCATTTGCATCCAAGAATTAGCACGAGGTGCTATCTGATGTACAGATGGGTACACAGCAAAGAGATCAGGTCTCTGCTGGGGCTTTGCAGCAGCTGTTTATCACAGTCCCTCTGGATCCTGTGCATATCCAAATGACTGACAGGGCTAAATGACTTTGAGGCATTCTCAGGCTTTAGTGCCAGATCTCTTACATCGGCAGCTAATCCCCTCAGCATTCATGGAATCAGTCATTGGCACTTTTGCAGGTATTCACCTTCATTCCGATACAAGCCGGTGGTTAGAAATGACAAAATTTGAAAAGCTGGAAGAATCACATGCACGAGGAAAAGTAGAAGCGGAAAAATATAATCACAGTCAGAGTCCTTATCTGCTCCATCTTTTGAGAAATTCAAACGGTTAAGGGGAATCTTGGAGTCATCGTGGCTGAATGGATTTTCTCAAAGTGAAGTGAAGCCGTAAACAAGATTTAGAGCTGAGCACATCCCTGGTGAACCCGCCACAGCAGAAACCGCACTTTAAACGTCTGTCTGGTTTACGCAATCACAACTCCAAACCTGCAGGGACCAATTGAAAGTGAGACGGGCTGTATGACAGGGTTTCCTTTTATGCCTTGCTCCATCTTTATAAACTTGCACATATAAGAACACTGCAATCACTCCAGATAGCTCCAGCGTTTTACCCTTGACCTTTCCTGCTTTGTGAAGTTGGTAATGGGAGTGAACCAAGGCCAACTGCACTCTGGAATGAAAAACAGCCTGCACACAGTGGAAGTCTCTAAGGTGGCGTCTGCACTTGACCATGAAATATGTTAGTCAGACATTATGTCAGTGTATTGTTGTAACCTGGGATCTCTTCAAGGGATGCGGCTATTGACAGGTGAAGTAAGGCCTTGAGTGTTTTATCAGTACAGATTGTTCCAATTCATGGACAAATCTTTGTTACACATAGTTTGTATTGGTTTGACCGTATTAAAACCGAGCATATTTGGCGCCCCAGGCAAACTTTGCTGCCTAGAGGTAGATCTGCCTCTGCTCATAAAACTTATGACAAATTTAAAAATAGACAGAATTAATTTTTGATGCTTCATTTTTCAAATTAAATTAACCACAAGAGTGAAGATGATGAGAGTGAAGTTGAGGCACAATACAACAAATGAAAATATAACAGCTTTCCAATAACAGAAACAGCTGTGTAATCACCTCATCCTGGACTCTGACGAAGGAAGTCGAGTGAGCGCTGGTCAGTTCTGGCTTGATACCTTGAACTCAGTTGACAAGGTGAATTCCAAAGTTAAAAAACATTGGGCAGGAATGCCAGGAACGAGGGAAATGACAGGAATCACGTTACACTTATTCAGTAGTGGTTACACTGGTGGAATGAACACCACAAGCATTTGCTCCCTCACAGCAGTACAGAAATTGAATACTGTTTCTGCCTGGTTATCATTTGTTAGATCAATTGTAAGACCTATCAAGCTTGAGTGATTAGGTGAGTAGATGGAGTGTATGACTCTCCAGTTTTTGGTCATCTGAAGTCTTTGTAAAATGTGAGTGTAAGCAGAGAAAGGTCATGCAGAGAATAACATCAGTGCACTTCCATGAGGCTGCTCCTGCACTTGACTTAAATCTTTGTTGCTGTTTCTTCCTGCACATTAAAGCTGCATTTTGAGCTTCGATACAGTCTATTTCACATATTGGTCAGATCAGTTTTTGTTATAGCTGTTGCATAAAAAAAGTATGTATGAGACCGTGGGAAAGAGAGGCGAACCGCCTGAAAAAATCTACAATTTATCAAGCGCTGGTTGGTGGATCCGATACACGCCGGCTCTTGTTCACTCCCAAACTCTCCGCCATTTCCACAGTACAAGACGACAGAGACTTGTTCATGTTTTTGCACCACCCGAGCGCCCCTCCATGTTTACCGTTTAGCCTGTTTGATGCTTCTTGTTTGACACTATTCATTGTGGACAACGTTCGCAACATTGAAGTTGAGCCATGACTACAAGCTTACGATAATATGTTTGATTTTGTCGGAACATCAAGGCACAAAAGACTTAAGACAGTTTGAACTGAGCTGAATCCTCCTGAGACCCTGTGTCCTCATATGTGGACATCACATTTTGGGTTTGCTTGACCTTGTACTTCATTCTCGTTAACTTAGACCTGTTGTCCTCGTTCGTGGACACTTTTTTTGTGCCATCTAGTGGTAGTAAGAGCACAATACACTAATCCATGTAAAAACAAGATGGCAGCCATCTCTGCCAAGTCAGTCTGCAGCCGATCCTGACACAAAAGTGGACAAGGTCCAAATCTTGATCACATGTTATGGTTAAAACTTGTTTATCTATGACTAATAATGTTTGTAGTTTGATATGGCAACAAATTTTAGCAACAGTAACAAGGTAAGACACTGTTCATTAGGAAATACTTGTTTGAAGACATTAGGACTTTATTATCGTTTCGTTTGAGGACACTGGGACTTGATTATCGTTTTTTATACTTATTGGGTCCTTCTGATCCCAAATAGCTAGGAGAAATTTAAAAAGCATACCAAACGGGCCATAGACCAACTGAAGTACAGGTCTCGTGACGTTTTGTCTGCAACAGTATAACTGCTTAAAAAGTTGCTTGGTGTAAGACTGGCATAAGGTTGTAGCTGCAAAACCCTTGAGTGTCAAACTAGCGGGGCTGGGTTTTACTGCCTATGAATTGAACTTTTCATCTGTTCATTAAAGAAAAAAGTAAATATGCTTTAAATGTTAAGTTGTGCCCGCAAATTCTAAAAAGAAAACATTTACTTCACACACAGACGACCTTTAAGTCTTACCAGCTGTATGCCTGAGTTCAGAGTTTGCATTTCAGCTTCATCTGTCTCACATAAAACACACCAATATGTGTGACATTGAGCTTTCCTCCACAGACTTCCTGCATCTATGACAGGATCTATATATTCCACTAAGCCAGTAAGCTCAGAAAATCATGGTTAAAATGTAAGTGGACCGTAAATGTAAGAACTGTTAGCAATCAAATTTTCACAGTTCCGTTGTGGATTGTTTCTCAGGAAAGTATTAAAGCAAATGATTCGCCTGGAGAGTCAGCAGGAGCTGAGTGATTTCAAACAGCAGCCAGTGGAAAAAATATTTTAGAGTGTTTCCTTCATTATATAACAGTAGCTTGGACCTACTTTTCCTGAAAAGGTGCATCAGTTAGTCAGTGAAATAGTTCAGTGTGTTTGTGTCACATCTTTGCTTTTACTGAGATGAATGAGTAAAATATTGCTGGATGTAAAAACGTATTATTTGAGTAAACTGAGTGAAAATATAATCAAGTGAAATCAGCTAACGTGACATCTGCTCATGACTGTGAATTAGTACATTCCACACTGTTATACATCACTCATTACATGAGCAAACATATGCTTACAACACAGCTGACAACAGCATTAAAGTCTTTATCAGATTTGGCTCTGAGGCTTTTTTTGGGATTTACATGTCTTAAAAACAGCAGTGTGCCTGTATGCTTATAGGGAGGGTGGATGTACTTTCACAGGTGCACAGTGAAAACATGCAACGTTAAAATAGCTCACTGGCATATAATGACTGGGTAATAGATGATGACGCAGCGATAAACGGTAAACTCCCATCTGGATGTTGAAGAGAGCGACTGCGTACGCCGATGCAGACTCTCATTATGGGCTCTGCAGGGCTGGCTGGCAGGGTAACCGATAGTTACCCTGCCCTGGATGTGAAGGCTGGCATTATCCTTGATGTGTGTGCGTGTAAGCGTGCATGAGGAGGTGGAGGGCGGGGCTGCCAGAATACACAGGTGGCCCACATGAAATCACTGATAACAGAGCTTGAATGATGTCGTGACATTAGGAACACTTTCTCTCTTTGCTGAGCACACCTTGGGGGATTTCACTGCAGGGAGACTTGTTGGTTTAATGGCACAGTTAGTGCAAAACTGCACCTCTTCCACTAATGGATGCACGATGTGAAATCTGTCCCAGAGTGACCCTGGGTAACCTTACTGACTTTGAGAATTAAAGGCGCTCTCCACAGATTTTACACATCAAAGTGAGTCTACTCGCCATGGGGACTCAGCCAGTGAAAACAGTTGTATAATGTCTCCCATGGCTCTGGATGGAGCTTTCTTCTGAGAAAATAACCCTGACAAAGTCATCAAGCACAGAGGGTCTAACAAAATATGCTATTGGGTTGCATTATGGGAAATGTAGGCTCTGCTTTGATTTTGCTAGGGCCCATAATCGAGGCGTAAAGTCAGGATGTCTTGGCCTCTGCTCTGATTTTGACCACTTTTAAAAAGAAAAACTAATTCCTGGAAGTCCCCCAACTTATAGAGCAACACTGTTAATCACCAGAGTACCAATTTAAGCCTTTTTAAGGACATGCACATTGTAATTGCATGTTTATCTTCTATCTGCACTGATGGTTGTGTTTGCTGTCTGTCCCTAAAGTTGTAATAGTGGTAATGATTTCAGCCCTGGTTGGTTTGGCGACAGCAATAGCTACTGTGTTAACACAAAGTGCAGTTTAATACTACAGCAAACACTCCCTGAGCAACTGCTGTGTCAGATATACAACAGAGGAGCAGCTGGTGTATCTGTTTACAGTGCGGCCAAACAAACTTGTGTTGTTTTAATAGTGTTATTAGTGTTTCTAGCTTTGGCTCTAGCCGTGGTGACAAATACACCTCCTGTGACTGCTTCCCAATAAAGTGCGTTTTGTTTTGTTTTTTTCTTGAAGCAGCAGCTGTAGGAAATGTTGGGTGATACTGATAGGATAAAATTGAAAACCACTTCCTGTGAATTCCTTATGCGTGTAAAGGCACTTTATACCCAGTGTAGGAATGGCGGACTCCGCCACAGACAATGAAAACTACTATAAAGTGAGGTAATTACAGACTGTCAATACATTAAATTGCTATTGTTGAAAAAAGGCTGACCATGAATAGTAACAAATGGGTTTGCATGGTTTCAGACCAGCACATGAATGAGAAGGAATTGTGGCATCACATGTAAGTTATTTTGCCAGAAGGGTCCAGCCACAGTTCTCCTAAGTACCTCCACTTAACTAAGTGCCATCACATGGCCCAGTACTGGATTCTTTTAATGGCAGTCGCGGTTCACAGTAATGTCAGTGATGTAATTCTTCTGAGTAATATTTTCCTTTACACAGCTGAGAAAAGTCATTAAGTCAGGTCTCATTATTGCAGCAGACTGGAATGAATGTTTCAGGTCTGGAAAGGTTTTCAGGTCTAAAAGTTGTTGTTGTTGATTCACTGAGGAGCTTTGCTTTTGCTTCCCTGTCAGAAAAGACTAAACATTGTGCTCACTCCTGTCACACACTCTGCTGTAATGATGCAGCGGTTTGCAAGTACAGACTTCTTAATGCAATTCCATCCAATTACGTTATCGTTAAAATCGGCAAAAAGTTTCTGCTGAAGGGTCCTCGGGGAAAAGGTGCTGTGTTATTACAGTTATTTTAAATCGCTAAATAAGCAAATAGAAATAACACAACTGTTGAAAATCATCTGAGGATTATTCCCCAGGAATATCTGAGAGCTGGGAGGAATGCATTAATGGATGTGAGAAGCAGGGAGGACTGATTACTTGTGCAGATGGTTTTGGTGGATAAGATGCTCCAGATGCCTGAATGACCCACATACAGTGACCACATTACATTAATGATTACAGGCTAAGTGGTGGAGGATTTTGGTTTCTATATGCAAGTAAGTTTAACTCAAAGTCTGTGGCTCAAAAAGCTGCAGATACATACACATGCGCATATAGCCAGCACACGCCCCGTGTCTGTAAATGCGGTTTGGAGTCCAGTGGGGTCAGCTTCTGTATTTAGATACCGCTCATTACAGTGAGAGAACACAGCGACCGCATGAGGACTAACTACCGGTGTCCGAGCATGTGGAATGTATATTGTTTTTAGGATTGGAGGAACTGTGGAAAGCTTCATTATAACAACACTCACCTCTTGCTTGCACTCCCTACCAAAGAGCCTTAAAGGCATATGAACACGTCTTGATTTAGACTTCTAGAAAAAATAAATTATGCGGGGAATTCCTCGCAGTCAGTAATTTTGTAATTTTAGACAGAGGGCGTGGAAGTCACTTCTCCTTGAAATGTTCAAACACATCCAGCCTCTTACACAGCAGCCACTGGCAACTGTGGCCAACATCGGCCACAGGCAGAGCGCATCTGTCTTTACGAGAGGCAGAGAAAGAGAGTGTTGCCCAGAAAAAAAAGTGCTTACAAATCACTGACCATCGTCAAAGCTGGAGCTTTAACTTCCTCTCACACATGTTATAAACATCAATCATGCAGACTTCTTTCACAACCATCCATGTGAGGGAAGTCTCTGACAGTTAAATACAGCTTTACTGTCAGTGTAACATCTGCAGACACCTGCTGCACTGCTTTTATGAGCATTTTATGAATAAAAACATTTGTTACAAGTGTAGTTTTGTATTTACTTAAGAAGACCTTGGTCTATAAAAAAAGATTATGTTTAAAATGAATGGTTTAGCTGTAATGGTTATGGTGTGGCAGCTTAATGTCCACTTATGATTTGATTTCTTCCTGTTTCTTAACTGCAGTAGCCTCTGAGATATTATCCAAGTAATCTGCCTACATAAACACCTGTCTAAACCAATTCAAACAATTATTAATAGAGGCAATTTAGATGGGAATGAGTCTCGATCAATTACCTCAACTAATTCGGGAATACGTTCCTCATCCCGACGCAACAAAGAGTCCATTGAGCTGGAGGTCAGTGTGGACGGGCTCACTGGCTGAGTTTCACCTGTGTTATGTCTGCATGTGACTCATTCAAACACACACATGGCCTTGGCACTGTCGGCGACATGAGCCAGGGCCTGAATAGAGAAACAAAAAATAAAAAAGCTGTGTAGTAAAGGAGGAAAATGTTCGAGTAAAAGCCTTGTATGCCTAAATACTGTATATTTTTAAAAACCTATTATGTCAAACAGCTTTAAATCCTTTCTTTTGCATATGTAATCTGTTTTTCTCTTTCCTTTTTTTCCATTTGAATCCTTGTTATTGTTTTGCTCAACTGAGGATACTGGTAAATACAATTTTAGTACAAGTGCACTTATGTTTTACTTGAGTGTATCAACTGCATGCTTCCAATATTTCTACTCCACTGCATTTCAGTGGGAAATGTTGTGGTTTATACTCTCCAATATGTTTCTGTTCTATTGCACTAGTTGTTGGTATCCCCTAAATTGCACACCTTGTCCTGCGTTCACGTGGATTCAGGCAGACGGTGGACGGCAGACAGAAAACAGCCTCTGGGCCGCATAGTAAAAGCAAACCAACAGTCTGATGGTATGGCAGGATGATAAACAAAACATGCACGATGATATGTTGCAATGGCGAGGGCGTGTTGTTTACAAAGAATGGAATAGAATATATTGTCTATTATTCTATGTAATTATTCTAGTAGTCGTCCTCGCATCCATTACAAGGATATCCAGTTTGCCGTCTACCGTCTGCCTGATTCCACGTGAACGCAGAATAACAGGCATGCTGCCTACGCTCAGCAGGGTGGTCTACTGGTAAATGGATGGACTTGCATTTATGTAGTGCCCCTCCATTACCCCGACCACTCAAAGGGCCGCACACCATACACCACATTGACCTATTTACACACACTGATGGCTGAGGCTGCCACACAAATGGCATCAGGATCTAATTTTGGCCCTGCCAAAAGGTCTTGACAAGCAGACTGGAGGAGTCTGCTCTATCTCATGAGCCACGGCCATCTATCGAGTGATCAGGTGGGCGCCCTCTTTTCTCTGTGTTTTGCTGTTAGGCGCACAACACCTCAAAGATATCGAGGGGGATATCGAGAAGGGGCAACAGCCTGGAGACTTAGTCTTCACTTAGTGATATGGTGCACTGGTCATTAAGAAAAAATCCAATACAGCATTATACAAATAGTTGCACAATATGAACTGTTGACAGTTCAGTGTTTCTGGAAAGATTACACCAATATGTTACAAAAGGAGTTAAGTGAGACAATATGTCTTGTTTTCACGTGTTCCTTTGTTTTAAAATGTGGCTGAACCCGCCCTTTAATAAACAGTCCACAAAAAGCTGATCTGCCCAAACACTAAGTCGTTGAGAGAAGCAAAAAAAAAGAAAAAAGATGGAGACAGTTGCCAGTAACATTTCTGCCAACAATACAAGTAAAATCTACTTTAAAACTCTCTAAAAATGAATACAACTGGCCACAGGATATGTTGCAAATTCTCTTAGCTCTTTACACCCCACAAGCTACACGTTGACCACATTTATTTTCTTCTAAAGCTGATGAAGACTTCCTTCCTCCCTTGCAGCCACAACAGTTAGAGTCCTGGCATCTGACACCATGCAGTCACCACCCACCAAGCTACAGCAGCCACTTTTTTTCTACGAGCAGCAGAAAAAGTCTTCGGTACAGCCTGACATGCAGTTTAGTTGCAGTTCAGTTTAGACACGATAAGACGTACGATTCCTGCGTCCTCCCTCTACTCACACATTCACATTCACACTCACACTCACACTCACACTCACACTCACACTCACACTCACACTCACACTCACATACACACAGCAGGAAGCCAACAAAAGGAACTGCCAGCTCAGTGTTTTCAGCTCATACCTTTTATCTGCCAAGACTCAACGGTGACGCAGTTGTGAAAAAGGTTTATATGATACCCCTATTTATTTACTTTTAAAAATCCCTAAAGGGCTTTAGGACACGCTATGTTATGTGTGTCCGTTCTTGTTTTATTGCATCACTGTCCTGTAGTCAGGGAGGAAAGGTGGCAGGAGCAAGAGGCCTAATGGTCTGGAGCAGACTGATCCAGGTTTTAATATGGAAAATACATGAGAGCAGTCTTGAGAACAGTAAAGTGTGGCACTGAGGAATATTCTTATGTAACCAAGGATATGTGGCTTCACATATACTCAAACTGTCCTTTTATAAGGATAAAAATACAAGTAAGTGAAGAGAAACTGTGATTCAAATAAAAAAACAACACATTTGTGGAGCTGAGATGTGAAATAATTTGGGAGATAATGCATCACAGGGCAAGCAGGGGCTGCGTGAGACAGGGAGTAAAAGGATTTGTCGCTCGTGAGTGAAAGGGCAAAGAAAAGTTTGGATACATCTTCAGACAGTCTTTATCATGACACGTGCAGCAAATCACCGCAGAACATTTTGTGATCTGCTGGCACAATACTTCATGCACATACCGCACATTTTTTTCACTTCTGGTTTCAGAACATGGACATATAGTGATATAAACTGCACACAGACTGGGAGGCACAGTCTCAGAAGATCACATACCTGGAACTGAATGGTTTTGGGTTCCTTAATTTGAAACGTCAGCAGGGTTATTCTGGGATACTTTCAGACACCAGATAAACACAATAGCTAAAGATAACATCAACAGACGTCAAGTTTCAAGAGAAGTTGAGAGATTCATCGCAGCAACATTATTTTCATGTTTCCGTCTCTATCACTTACACAGCTATGAACAACTGTTTACGATTATCTGTAGCTGTCACTAACAGTTAACTGGAAATTAGCTGCTTTTCTTTTACTACACTCATTTCTTTCTCTGCTTTAGTGCAAACATAACTATGATGCTCTCCCTAACCATTGGCATGACACATTTCTATACCACAGTGGCGGCATGTCATACAAAATCTCTGGGTGTCCCACCAAGCATGAAAGTTAATGCTGACTTCCTCTGGGGCAAAAAAAGCTCATCCACTGACTAAAAATACATTTACAGTATATGTAAAACATGTCACAACAGTTCCAATAAGCAAGATTATTTCTATATTTGATGTTGTCCTTGTTTCTGGTGGCCATTAAAAAAGATACACAGAGTTTTGCTCTTCTGTATAACGCAAATTGTTTAAATGCTTAGGCACAGCCAAAGTCAACAGGCTTTTATCTGACAATATGGTAAAACATGCTTATATAACCTAATTTGCTATGGGGCTTCAACTAAGGATTATTTTTCTTTCAGATAAATCTGCCTCTTTTTTTTTAAATTAATTGATCATAGGAATGGTGAGAGGACTGATAACACTCTTATTTATGTACAGTGAATATAAAACTACAGCCAGAAGCCAGTTAGCTTAGCTTAACACAAAATTTACAGACAAGAGAAAAGAGTAACTTCAAGTAGTAAGGCTCAGGAAGCTACTATCTGTCAGGAACCAGTGATTTCCTGGAGTCTCAACTAGTTACCGGCAAAGAATTACTCTGGTACAAGCAAACACTTGCTGTTGATAAATAAGTTTTAGAGGAGCTGCTAGGTGCTGGACAAAGCCCCCTGTTGAGAGTTTTTGTGCTATGCTAAGCTAACCCTCTGCTCACTGTAGTTTCATATTAAGTGTACAAACGTAAATGATGTCGATCTTCCGGCCAAATCACCAGAAGAAAATGTTGGCATTATACGTATCTGCAGACCACAGATATATTAGATTTGTATGTATACGAATCATATCAGCATTTCTAAAGTGACTTCTGATTACATATACATGAGCTGACTCTGTCATTGGGAGGTGGAGGATGGTGGATGGCGTGACGCCTGGGTGAGATAGCTGCCAAGCTGCAAACCACTGTTCAAGAACAACAAACATAAAAATCGAGTTGATTTTAACGAGACATTGTGGCATTTCCAGCCATGGTTGTGGCAAGCCAAAGCATGATCTTTTTCCAAATAATAACTTCATGTTTTTTTGTTTTTTTGTAATAACTTCATGTTTTTTGCGTACAAATGTAACATACAATACCAACATTTATTCTGGCGACTGGGCTGCAATCTTTATATCTTACTCTGGCAAGAGTGCGAATAAGTGTAATTACCATGACATTGAACTTTGTCATGTAAAATGTGACAAAATATTAAAATCCTCTGTTCAGCCCAAGGTCACATCTTCAGATATTGTGTTTAATCTGACCAATAATCCAAAACTCAAACATATTCAGTTTACTATCACGTAAAATAAAGAAAATCTTTAGAATAGAGTAACTGGAACAAGGTCATGCTCATCAATATATAATCATTAATCATTTCAGCTCAATCTTTCTATGCTTTTCATAACAACAGAGAGTGGCAGTAAATAACAGTTTATGGGACAGTAAAGAAACAGTCATTAAAGTAGATTACTGTCCACTGGAACATCACCACACATTCTGACATATAATTCAGAAGATTCATAAAAAGCATTAGCCTACAGCTACACTCGTGCTTTCATTTACTTTAAATACCTACATTTAGCTGGCTGTTATGTACTCTCCTCTTACATGATCTGTGTGTCTCAACAACACTTTTGCTGGCCCTCTTCCTCATTTCATTACAGGAAGTGAGTTTGCAGTCAGATGCAGCTCTGTCACTCAGCGACAGGTCATTGCTGTAAATTCTCATCAACATGGTACTTCTCTAGTACTGGACTCCGCTGCCGCCACCATGCCCTGTTTGGGCAGTCATCTCTGTCACCACACTTGATGCCATCACAGCAGGCCAGCTACAAGTCCCGCAGGTATGTGTCTACATTTTATCACATCAGCTGCTTCTGCTTCGTACGGCTCATGCTGTTGTTTCTGTACTGACGGGGCTGTTATTACTCCATACCAGCCAACTGAGCAGTGTGGTGTAACTTTAGAGCATTGTCACATCGGCAGGATCTGTTGAAATGCATCATAATGTGAATTATTTTATAGGAATTGCAACATGGGAGCCTTATGTTGCAATGTATGAATTCCTTTTCAGTAACAGTGTTAGTTGTGAGCACACAGAGCTAGGTGCTGCAGTGGAAAATTGAGTCTGATAGCATCTAGCCTCAGCTTCCCCATTTTGCAAAGACGGTCCGTTGAGATAGGTCAATGGTCAGCTTATAGGAAGTTAAAAACTTTGTGGCGCAGCAGCAGAGAGAAGTTTAGTGGTATAAAAAAAAAACACAGATTGGTACATGAGTGGAAAATTGTTGAGTACATTCACAGCATATCCGTCTCTGTGCCCTGACTTCAGACTGGTGACTGGTCTAACTGAAGGATGGGGAATGTGATGCGAGGCATGAGTGCCACAGACAAGGTCAACAAAGACAACCGTGACAGCTCTTTAAAAGGTAAGTTTGTTTTTTATTGAAAGCATACTTTATTTTGTAATTAAAGTGCTTGCAAAATGTGCATAACTGTTGTCAGTTACAGCACTTATATGCTTTTTGTATATGCACAGCTACATTTCGACGGTTTAAAAGATGAAATGATCGAAAGCTACACTTAAAGATATTTAAAAACAAAAGCTCAAACAAAATGAATTCACATATCTGAGGTTTGGTCTTAGACATCTGTGTATCAGCATTTGGCTGTGTTTGTTAACGCTGTAAATATTTTTCTTGGCAGGTTCAGAGGACGACATGGTGGTAGTGCTCCAGGACTACCCGTCGCCTGAAATCAGCGAGCCCATCTACAGGATGGGGGAGAAGCTCAGACTCATTGCTCAGTACGATCATGTTTTTTCATTCTTGATTAAAAACTTTTGGTAGAGGGAAGATCTCAAATAACTATGAGGAAATAGTCCAACCAAAAATAAAAGCAAAACTTCATTTATAACTTCATGCTCTGAGTTTCCAGTATAGAGAAGTATCAACACAGAAAGGTCAGTGGTTGATTCCTCTTTGCTTCTCTCTGGTTCTCAGGGAGGCTTACTGGTGGAGAGTGCGCTCTGTCCAAACACAAAAGGAGAACTACATACCCAGCAGCCATGTGGCAAAAGTTTACCATGGGTAAGTAGAAGTAGAATTACACCAATGTTATCCTCTACTGTCGGCTGTTTGAAGTTGCTTCAGACTGATAGCAGCAAAATATATCAAAACAAAATTTTCCACTACACTATCTATGATCTCTGTCTGTGGTAATGAGGCAGTTGGAGATGTTAATAAGATACAGGCACGTGCTGTATGTTATATCTCTGTGTGTTGATTTTGAGATTGTGTCTCAATTATTTTTTTTACCTCTAAGGTAAAATGCAACATGTGATCTTTAACTCGCAGCATGTTTTTTGTTTGGTCAGTTGGCTCTTTGAGGGGGTGGAGAGGCAGAAGGCCGAGGAGCTGCTCAGCCTACCTGTGAACAGAGTCGGCTCCTTCCTGGTGCGGGAAAGCACCAAGGAAAGAGGTGAGTACATTTGTGCTTACAGCAGAGTCTACAATCAGCTTTGTTAGTTTGGTTTTTTACTTTATTTCTGTAAAAGCTTGGTGTCATGTGTCTGCATAGGAAATTAAAATGCTTGATGAGATCAGCATGATGTTAGGACAAGAGCAGGCGAGTTAAAGCCAAACCAAGATGAGATCTTGTCAGATCCAAATCAAGAACAGAAGGGTTGTAGTTCAAAGACAGAGAAAGACAAGAGTCCAAAACTTACAAGAAAGAGACATTCAGAGCATTAATAAAGCAGCAAACAACTATTTGCTGTGTAATGCAGAGTAATGGCGTCGTGTGTGTGTGTGTTGTGACCTGTGCTTCTCTGTTCTCGCATGTTAGTGCATGTGTGTCCCTATGTGTGCCTCCCACTGGCTAGCTAATTGCTGTCACTCTGCACTGCGTTCATACACTGCTTGGGCAGTGACCTACGACATCAGAAACCAACAAAAAAAGGCGTTCTAATGTCGGCAGGATATGTGGCCGGTTGCCGTTATAGTTTAATGGCGCCCGGCAGCGTCAGGGGGAAACGCAGCAGGACAAGGATGAAAGTTAAGGTTGCAAAAGTCCGAGTGGGGCGGGACGGGTGGTGGAGGGGTCCAACAAACACCAACTTTCACCTGAGAGAGCAATTATAAAGCCAAACCCTGTTCTTTATTCCTAAAACCAATCACATTTTTTTGTTGCCTAAACCCAACCATGTGTTTGTTGTGGACGAAAAAAATTTGCGGTGGTGCACCAATGTAGTGCATCTATTTTGAAAGAGAATGTACAGTATGTAAGCGTTTATTTTCCTGTGAAAACGGAAGTGTATCTTGAAAAAAGAGAACTTCACACGGTGTCCGACAACATTAACAACCAACACTTTGAAATATAATTTTTGGCATAATTTAAAACAGTTGAGATATTATTACAATGGCTAAAATTAACATCCTACAGGTAGTAACATCTAATGTCTGGCTTGGGACCTTTAATGCATGTCATTACTATTTGCTCGAATCTTGTGATTTCTGTATGTAAAGGCAACATTATCAAAAATAGTAAAAAAGTAAAAAAGAAAAGAAAGAAAGAAAGAAACATTAAGAAAAAACAAGCTCAAAGAATAGTTTGCCATTTTGGGAAATACACATGGAAATAAAAAAAAGTTTTTACACTTGTTTTTCTGCAGATTAAACATTCAAACGCATTAATTACTGAGCTTTAGAGAAGCTTGTTAACTGTTTTTTTTTTTTTAATCTTTGGACTGAGCATGACTATCTGTTTCCCTGTTTCCTGTCTTTATGCCAAGCTAAAATAAGCAAAGTCAACCATTTCCCGGATGTATTTTTATAGCTAACACACAAATATCACACAAGAGTGATATCAATCTTCTTATCTAACTTTCAGCGAGAAAGCAAGTAAGATTATTTCCCAAAAAACTATTTTTGTAAGTAGATTCTCCCCTGACACATTTCTTTTTTTCTTTACTTATGGTGCAAAAATGCACGATGACTAAGCATTAATGTTACTTTTGCTTTTATAATGTCCTAACATCTTGAGTCATGAGTGAATTAATATGACTTGCTGGAGTTCTGGCAAAATGACGTGTTGACCTAATACCACTATATGCTTGCTTTATGGAACACGGCAGCTTGGTGTCATGATTAAGAGTGTGTTGTTAAATGTCTGGTGTGTGTCATATCCCCAGGTCTGTATTCGCTCTCAGTGAAGCATCGGATCATAAAGCACTATCGTATCTTCAGACTGGACAACAGTTGGTACTACATCTCCCCTCGCCTCACTTTCCAGTGCCTTGAAGATATGATCAACCACTACTGTGGTGGGTGGATGCACAAACACGACGAAAAACAACTCAACAGACTGATGAAGTCTTAAAAACAAACAAAAGGAAACAAGCGTCACGATATGTAGAGCCACACAAACGCATAAACAGGCAATCACACACTCTTTAAGAGCTGAAAATAATTTAGCATGTTCTTAAAATAGAACTGTTTCTTATCAGTGGTCAACCTTCAATATATTTCCTGCCATGACAGAACATTTTGGTAGCAAAACAGGAAACGAGATACACCCTGTGTGTTTGATAATGACTGCTAGTGCATACACAGTGAAAAAAGTGTCAGCTTTATTGTTGAAATTCTGAACTCACTCTTACTCAGATCCCCAACCCCCTTGAGAAATTTGGTTTGTGTGTGTTTGCCTAAGCAGTTAAGTGTGAAAGAGGCTAATGCAAATTATACAACATTTGTTTTGTGTTTGCTTGGAAGCTTGAGAACAGTATTTTACTTCCCCTATGCTTGCCTTTTCAGACTTTGCAGATGGCTTATGTTGTACGTTAACCACCCCCTGTCTGTCGGCCGTGACCCCACCATTGGATGCAGCTCCTATAGCTCCACCTGTCGTCATGCGACGCAATTTTGACTGGAAGAAAATAGACAGGTACAACTGAAGCTTGATGAAAATGTTATATACCAGTTTTGCTCTGTCATCATGACGTGCGTGATGACTCTGTCAGATGGTATCTTATTAGGTGTCATCTTATGTCTGCATGTTCTTGAACTGTTCGTGCAAATAGCAAAGATTATATAGATGAATAGTGATGGATTTTTCATTGATTAAGCTGCACATTACTTTTTCAAATAATTAATTGTTTTTCTTATAAAAATGTTAGAAAACCTTAAAAGATTGTCCATCATAATTATTCACATTGCTTGTTTTGTCTAACCAACAGTCTAAACTATAAAGATATTGATTGTTGAAATTAGTTATTGAATCTAGATATTTAAGCAGATCTGTGATGGATGGATTTGAAGAAAGTCATAGAAATCCAGGGAGGGATAAACATAATTTTCACATTTTTTTTAGTGAAGTTAAGAAGGAAATTGAAACCCAAAGATGCTCTGTTGTGAATTATTTTTCTCATCTCCTCCCTTAACAGAAACCAGCTGGTCAGCACAGACAGCTGCAATGACAACATGGTGAGCTACGGAGTCAGGAACAGCATCGCCGCCTACCTGTCCTTTTCTGCCAGTAAAGACCCCGCGCAGACGAGAGCAGAGAACAGGAAGAAAAAGAGCAAATCTCTTTATGCTGTCCCTGAAAACAGCATCGGAACCATTGAGTATGAGGATGACTTCTAGAGACATCAGCGGGGTTTCAAAAGACTGGAATACCTTCAAGTGGAGGGCAGTAGAGGGCATCCTTCTCCACATTCGGCAGTGAACCGACATTCGTGCCAAGCACCCCAAACATCAAAGTGTGCTATTCCTTTTAATGTGAGCACTTTGAAGTTCTTGAACAATAATGCAAATGGCATGACCCCTCACACACTTTGACTCAGCTGATGAGACAGAGCTTGATGGAGTTGAACTGGACGATGGTGCAATTGAACTGTTATGTGTATTCTGCACATGAGCCTAAAATACAAACACCAGCATTATGATAGTATAAAAGAGACTTGAATGCTGAGGATATTGTTGGGTAATATTAATAATTGAGTATTAGTGGCTTTCAAACTATCTTCCTGTGTCCCTCACATAGAAATATGGTTCTTAATAAATGTTCTATGGTGTTTTTGGTCACTTTGAAATATTTTCACCTTAAAAAAAGTAAAGTAAAGTGGAAATAGACACGTTTTTGGCTTTAACTTATTATAATAAAGTCAATGTCGATTGCACAATGTAATGGCCATACAATAAATAGAATAATGACACCATCAGCATTTTAGATTGGTTCCCTATAAGCCTCGCTTCCTCTATACCATCCTGTCTGCCACCAAGAACGACCTTCCAGGAAAATGAAGCCTCGATTTACTGCACAGAGGACGTGCATCAATCATTGTGCAAACAAAACAGAGAGAGGACAGGGCTTTTGTTTTCCCTGGTGGTTATCGCTAGCTATTTACCAAATATAATGAGATTTTTGCAGAAGCAGACAGTAGAACGACTCATGCAACTATGGAAACTGTAGAAGTTGTTAAGGAAAATGAAAGGTGATCCAATTGTCTTTGCGACAGCAGTGCCAACAGTATTACCATTTGGAAATGCTAGGGGGAAAAGTTGAAAAGTTGCCTGTGTCCACTTTAAGTTCGTATGGAAAACGTGTTAGCAATCAGTGGATTATTTGCAAGCAACATTAGCAACAATTTTTTTGGGTCAACCTGATAAGTCCAATATTAACTCTGTTTTTATCTCTGTTTTGGTCTCCACAAACTCCTGAGGGAAATGTTTGACTCTTTAGCTGCTGAATGCTCACTATGTTCACCAGCTGGTCGCTAATTTTGTCTTTAACTGTTTGGTACCGGGCAGGTAGCATACAGTGGATTTATGAGAGCTTTTTCTTTACAAACATTATGCAGAGTGGTGGAAGTGAAACAAAACAGTAAAGGAGAAGACTGGAAAACCAAAACAATAAGATCAAGGACACTAAAATGCACCATAGAGCTCATGGGAACTAGAGATTTGTGTCACAGGTCTCAGTTGTCATAGGTCACAGGTCTCAGTATTTTATCCACTCCGCTAAAATAGTGATTACAACAGACATCAGGACAGTGTTGCTGTGGAAGCATAGCACCCACCCTCCAGTTCCCCCACCTGATAAACACTGTCAGCACTGTTGGCACTGTTAGTGCTATTTATTGAGTTAGCACCATTATGTTGAGAATTGTGTGCAGCTGATCCTGACCCAGACTCCGAATCACAGATTTGCTCTTAATGTTGCATACAGCTCATTTAATATACTGCAAAATAGCATGTCAGTAATTTTTTGGAAAGTATTAAGGAACCTTTTGTGTTTTTTGAACAGAATCCAGAGTTAAAATCTACAATGATTAAAATGGGCAAAAGCTCTGAGACTTCCTAAATTAAAATTCCGTCACAAACTTCCAGCCAAACTGTTGATAACTGTTGAACTTCCTCTGTCCGGCTGTGTCTATTCTGTGTGACGGTCTCACTAATTTCACATGGTCACCACATGACAAGCTGCCTTAAAAAGATGATTAATAACAGCATAACTTTTGCAAAGGTATGCAAACAAAAAACATGTATCACCACTGAACAAGACTTTCTGTGCCAGACAAACCTAAGCCCGACCTCCCCTCTAACACTTTCATATTTGTGCTTGAGCAACTTCCGCTTCTGTTTTTCACGAGCTTGACCTGAACATTTCTAACCACTAACCCCAAAGAGCAGACTGTGTGCAAACCTAAACTTTAAATAAAGAGGGCAGCATGTGTTGTTATCTATAGCTTTCTGCTCTTTGCTGGTTCATCTGAGTCAGACAGTGAAGCAAAATAAATATGTCCAAGAGTGTCAGCTGAAGCTCAGAGCAGTCAGAGTTAGTCAGTGAGGAAATGTTAAGCATTACTGTTGAAGGAACAGAGGTCTCTTTATAGTTTAAAGCAGTGGTTTCCAACATGGGGGTCTGGACCCACACAAGCGGTTACCACCACACAAGCGGACACAAACATATGCTTATTTTTTATGGTTCAGTCTAATTTTCGCCTTTTTGTGTTAAATACTGGACAGTTTTATTTCTCCAACCCTCTAACATAATTCAAACGAAGAAGGGAAAAATCACACCTCATAGACGTGTGTGTACGGGGGCTCTCTGGTAAAAATTTGCTTTAGATTAAAGGGTAATTCCATCTGCATTCTTTCCCGTGTTTTTCAAATAGAAACTCCCACTCAACCATTATCAGAAAGCAGTGACGTAGGTCACAGTGCTGATCACCCCTCTGACCACACAAGCCTGGAACATAGTACCTTTTTGAACCAGCTGAAGATGAATTTAGATTCAATATAATACTGAGTTTGTACAGTTAGGGCACATTCACACTGGCGCCATTTGGTCCGCTTTAAACAAACCCTGGTCCACTTCCACGGATAGTTTGATTTGTTTGGAGTGGTGTGAACGCTAATTCGAACTCTGGTGCGGACCTAACTAGTGAACCCTGGTCCGCTTGAAAACTGGGGGTCTGGGTTCACTTGCAAGTGAACCCTGGTGTGGTTCTCTTACAGTGGGAAATGCGACTGGACTATCAAGCAAACCAAAGAGAGGAAGTGACGTAGAGTGCAGTGCATACGGATAGGATTTACGGACATGTAAGTGATCTGAAAACTTTTAAATCCTTGCAATACCTCGCTCTGCGTCTGCTTAACCACAGCAGCACGTCGTAGTCTCTCGCTTTCCGCCGTCTTTTTCAGTACTGCTGCATTCGTCTCATGCACAGAGCAACATGCTGGATAGGGAATGGAAGGGGATAGATTTCCGTTGTCGGTCCTGGCCAATCGACGAGCTGGGTTTCTTCTTCCTCATGCTTTTTTTCTTCCTGGTCAGCGGTCGTTTCGGGCAATACCGCCTGCCAAACGAGCAGCTGTTGAAACTGCGTGACGTTGTCCAGGCGGTTTGGTCCGCTTTAAAAAGCGCAGTGTGAAAGTGAACAGAACCAAATGAAGGTATGAAATTTTTCTAAAATCCCCGCCCATTGAACGGAGTCCCCGGACTATCCTGGTGTGAATGCGCCCCTAGATGGTGGTCTGCATGCTGCCAGTGTGGAGAAGCAGACAGGAGTACCAGGGCACAGGAGCTAAACAATATAGCTTACTGCTGTGGATGCCACGTTAGGTCGACTTCAAAAGTCACACAGTAACACAAACTGTATTTGTCAAAGGAGTCTGGTGGCTGTGCAACAAAATTTATAGCTTCTTAAAAAGGACCACTACATTGACTGTGAACAGCATATTTATTTATTTTATTGTTTTAAACTTCCTGTCTGACACCCCAGTGTGATGGAGAAGTGAAACCGTTATCTATCATTGCTCCAAAGCCACTGACAGAAAACTCTCAGCACACTGGAAGTTGCTGGTCTGCCACGACTCATTCGTTTAGTTTGTTTGTTATTGTGTCACTTTTGGAAGAAACTAATTCTCCACAATCCACTGCAGTGCGTGGGTTAATATCGACACTGTGCAGAAACCTAGGTCACATCACGTGGGAGTTTTTAGAATGGCTAAATGAGGCTAAAACATACATGCTTCAACCAAAATTTGAACTTTCAGATTTTAATACATCAGGGACACTGCTAAAAAACAAGAGAATGATATAAAAACCTCAAATGAATAAAGATAATGGCGCCAGTCTTTATGGGGCCACAAGTAACAAGGTTGTGAGGCAGTGGTTGAAACAGCCTGTGACATTTTCATCATCCCCACTTAACAGCGTCAGTGGGTGTGAAATGTCGTGGCTGCTGTGTGCATTTCCCTGGGAATATAAAGAGAACACTCATGCTGTCTATGACCAGTTTCAGGAAGTTGATGTAAATCCCCAAAGCTGGCACTTCTGTCAATCTAATTTACTTGTTTTCATTAATTTCACGAGCCAACTGTGTGTGACTAGTTAAGACGAGGTCAGCACTTTCATCTCAGTTAAAAAGCAGGATCAAATACGTGTGCTTCCTGGTTTTAAAGTCTCGTTAAATACCTGCAAGTAACAGTTTGGGAGAGAAGTCAGAGTGGAACAATCAGTGATGCAGACACATACACACATCTGGTAGCTTACTGCTGCACCATGCAGAGACTGCTGTCCAGTCAGCATTACTCACTCCTTACATCAGGCTGATTCTCCAGACCACGTGGAGCCAGTCTAGAAAGGACTGAACATGGTGCTCTGGGTGACATGGCTGTTGATTGATGAGTACATGATTCATTGACAGCTTCTGTCAAAATGTGCGATACATCTGGGGTGAAGCAACGTGTGAAGTTCGAGAGTTCATCTTTGAGTCAGAGTGAAGGCAAAGTTATCGGAGACCTGTTTTAGCAAAGGCCACTTATACATTCAAAATAAACTCTGACCGATCCGTTTATCCTTTTCACATCAGGACATTCAACAAAAACCAACTCTTCCCTGAAATCATCTGAGCATTTCCTGTAATACCAATGCAGATAAGAAAGACAATACTCCATCACCCTGCCAATCATCACACATCTGTGCGTGTACATGGTGAAAACAAAGGCTCTCAGTGGGCTGAAGAGAGGAAGAATTACAGCCTAAACTTAACAAAACCAGACACCCGCACAGCGCATGTTGTCTTACGAGAAAACCCCTGCTTCAAGATGACTTTGTGATGAGACAAAAGGGATTCTGAGTTGAGTCCCTTGTTCTTCATGTGAATTTTGTTTGATGTTACAGTAAATGTAAGCACCAAGCAAAACACTCGAACGATGCACTCTGGCCTTTTTTTTTCATCCCCTGAACAAAAACAAGAAGAGGAAGGAGAGATGAGGCCCGTCCATGTCTCTGTCTCAAGGAGTGGGATCGAGGCATGGACAGAGGGGTGGGATAAGTGAAGGAAATTAAGAGACGGAGGGAGATCCTCCTCCTCCAGCCTGTTTTCTGTTAATCAGGCTTTCCTAATCTCGCCACATCCTCCCTTCTGCCCCAAGGCCCAGCTGTCCAAACCTCTGACTTCACCACTTCTGCGCTGGATGCTCGCTGGTGAGCTGCAAAATATCCAGATAAATATTTGCTAAACGCATTCTGTACTTTTCCCCCTTATTAATTAAACTGCAGTTTTCCCTCCCCATGCTGTTGCCGTCATCACATGTAACTGTGGCCAGTTCTTTAAGTGGAGATGTCACGGAGGTCATGTTGTACACTTTTCAGACTGGCTCTAAATAATGTCTCTAATAAAGGTGAGTGTATATTAGTTTTTCTCTTTTACTCTGTTTTCAGAGGTCATATATATATAGTTTGAGTGTTTCCTGTCAGAAAGCCTCACACTATGAGCTGCTGTGCTGCTTTCAGCTTAATTTGCTGCAAAACACGATGTTCCACTTTAACTAAAACTCTTACCACTTCCTGCAGGTGTAGAATAGAAATGAGTCTAGATTTCTATCTCGCTGGACAAAAATATGGCAGCTGCAGATCGAAAGATAATTATGACTTCTGTTTTACTGAGAAATCGTCCACTGGTGCCAAAATAACAACCATAATAAAATTACCCCGAGAGGAACGACACATTAATTCAAGACCGCTTTTGACAATTTTCTTCAAACCTGTGAGACAACCTCCTCCACAGAGCACTGTCAACAACACTGAGCGTTCGCTTCAGAAACAGGACATGAGAACATGTCCTTTAATGTTGAACCAAGGGCCTCGGCCAATACACACAACCATATCCAAAGCTGTCCAGAGAGCCAGGGGAAAACAAACAAAAACCAAACTCCACACACACACAAAAAAAAAACAGCTCCAAGTGTCCACATCATTGCCAGGGAATGGAGTGTTCTTATGTGACCTGCTAGGAATCTGCGTCTGCTCATTCCTGAAGCCATTTCTCGTACATAATGCTGCAAAATGAGGCGGGGACATTCATTGTGCTCATAAAAGTCCTTTTTTGATGATGTGTAATATAAACTAAGAGTGCAAAGGAGAAAAAGGCAAAGAAAACATAGTGACAATCACTACAAAACAGCTGCACCAGTATGCAATGTTGTGCATGTGCACAATGACTTTAAGGAAACTTTTACTTTGCTTGTAACAGCTACTTTATGAGGCAGGCTCGAGCAATCTCATTAATACGCTAAATGACACCATAATAAAGCTGAACAATACAGGAACATTGTAACTCCTTAATGAAATGCTGGGAAGTCAATTTGAATAGGCAAAACCTGAGAGAATAATTTTGAAGAAAACCACCATTTGGATCTGGAAAGCTTCAGTCAGGCTGAGGCATAAATGAGTTTTTCTGGGAAACAGTTGAAGGGTGGATATTTGGATAAAAAGGAACAACCTGGCTCCGCTGTCATTCAACCGCCAGCTGAGTTAGAGCTCAGAGCATCCTGCCTGCTGCTACGCTACAAGCAAACACAAGAGGTGGAGAGAGTTCCTCCTGGAGAAAAGTTCATTTTCCATGAGGGGATTTTCAAGATGTTTGCCACGTGGCTTCTTACAAATACAAACACAAGCACTGAGCAGGGACTTTCTCTTTAGAAACTGTTGGTAAACCTAAACAAGCCCAGTTGGTGACTTGGCGTATATGTGCATATATTGTATCCCTTTCAGTGTGTCATAAAAAAGTCCTGTTAAATTTTACTGCCTTGGCAAGAGAAAGCATGTGGTAGGAATCCAAAGCTGAAACCTCTTAATACCTGTGAATTATTCCTCATGTGTGCATGTGGATTTGGCGTCTTACCTGGCAGCCTACATGTTCTTTCCATTGCCTTCAGCTCCTGTTGAACCCCATTCGTCTCTGCAGAATGACAAGCAGAATGACAGCTATGAACAAATTAGCATCAGGAATGAGTCCGAAGCACTTCGTAGTCGTTGACATGTAAGAGGAAAGGAGGGCAGTAAAGATTGATGGGCAGCAGGTCAAGCTGTGCGCAAAAGATGGATGTGTAACTAAAACAGAAAATAATACATGATTGATGTAACTAGATCTGCTCAGTGACTCTCAAATATTCAAACATTCATTTTCCAACTAACTTCTGACCTTTCAGATGAGACATTAAAATGATTCAAAAACACTATTTTATCCAGTAACTAGAACTACTGTCTCACGGTTGTATGCCTCCGCCAATTAGTCAAGTCGTACTTAACATCCATGTGTGTCTAGACTTACATATGTAACAAAGACTTTAAAGGTCCAGTGTGTAGCATTTAGGGGCGTCTAGCAGCAGAAATGCCATATAATATTCATAAATATGTTTTCATTTGTTTATAGTCACCTGAGAATAAGAATTGTTTTGTTTTCATTACCTTAGAATGAGCCGTTTATATTCACATACAGAGTAAGTCCTCTTACACAGAGCCATGTTGTTCTACATACAGTAACCCACAACGGACAAATCAGACATTGGTTTTAGGTTTTGGTATTTTTGCATCGGCCATCGGAGATATTGAATTCATAAGAACAGGATAGACAGATAGACCATGGATGTTTAAAGAGACCTGGATACAGCGCTGGAGGTGGGACCCTGTTCAGAAAGTTGTTCAGAGGTGCAAGATGCTAAAAACATTCAACTGCCACAAATAAAATTACCTGGGTGATCTGCATTGCTTCTGCATTATTAGGTCTGTAGCGCAAGCACACTAAAGACTTCCACCTGTTGAGCTGACTACTTCCCGTTTAGCACTTCTCCAGCCTTAATGGGGATAAAATGATTCATTCATGCAGCTCTTCTAAACTTTCCAAATTTATCAGACTGAATTAATCATATCCTGATAGTGAAATGAGTCATTTCACAGGGAGTTGTAATGCTCAAAACATGTGTCCACTGATTTACTGACGTCTCTTTCTCAAAATAAGTCTATGTGAAAATGTCTTTTTGGGCCCAGTGGCATCATGTGACAGATCAGAAGTTGGAATTCAAAGCCCCATGCATTTCCTGTTCCTGGGGGCCTGGGACAGACTGAAAACCAGAAACCCTAATGACCCTGGCTATGGCTGACACCAGAATGGAACGCACAGCAATACATTAAAACACAATGCAAGGAATCATATGATAAAACACAATATCAATACACAGAGTCTTTACCAGGTATGAGATAAAAGTACAATGCATTAAACTGTCAGACAGCAGTTGAAACAGACCGGTTTCTACCACTTCCTTTTGTTTTCACACTTCACAGGTCAAAGTGAAATGACGTAAATCCTTGTCTTCCTCAAATGATAACTTTTTAAGGAACTAAGCGAGACTTGTTTGGCCACTGTGCATGTTTGTGTTATAAAGTTTTCAAATAACACCAAGAGTGATATATGAGCATTTTGGCTCTGGGAGGAGAGTCCTGCTCTGCTGCCAGGGACACATAATCCTTGTCTCTCACACATGTACTGCAAACACACACACACACAAACACACACAAATATTTAAAACACTGACTGACACTAGGATTTAGTACTATAAAGTCATTAGCAGAACAAAGGAGCAAAAAAGTTTGGGAAAAATTACAATGTTGAGCTGTTAAAGACATGTCTTGTTTCCCTGGCAACAATATATCCACTGGTCATATTAGCATTTCACTGTGAAATATTGTGATCACTTGCCTAACATTCAGTCTGACCTTTCGAGTCGTAATTTATTAGTTATATTGAATTTATTGTTAATGGGAGAGTGCAATACTTCATGTAAACAGTTATGTGATGAAATATGTTTCAACTAAAGGGAATCATAAAGTTGACTTTCACACACAGACGTGCACACACATACTCTCAGAGCCTCGGGCCTTGCCGCCTTTGGAGAGAGGCCAGAAATAACAGAGAAGCTCTGACATGATTGATTGCACCTTTGGCCGCTGATTACCGCAGAGAAAGCTAATAATAACTTGACATGGGACCAGCTTATCAGTGCGATACGGCTCCTCTGCAGACATGACATTTATAAAGCTCACAGGACCTCGGAGCAACGGTCAGGTGCTCCGGGGTTTCTGTGCTGCTGCGTGTCAGCACATTCACTGACAGCAGACTGACGATTTCATGGTTCCTTATCTAAACTTTCTAAGGCAGAAAGACAAATCACTGTGACACTGTAATTGTTCATCAGTCCACCAGAGCTTTAACTACACTCTCACTAAAATCTAATTCCTGCCCTGTGACACAAAAGCACATTTGGCAGGCCTTTAAAATAGAGTTACCCTAAAATTACAGTTCTTTAATTGAACCCCACGGTGCATACCAGTGAATAAAGACGGATTTAAATGTGCCTTTTGGCAGCATATGACTCAATGTCTTGAATGGCAAATGCAGGTGTGTGTGCCTCAGCACTTTCCAGGAAAAAGAAGTGCAGCATTTCTAACAGCAGAGGACCTCTCCCTATTTTCCGAGACATTTATCATATGGTGAGATACTGAGGACGAGCCTGGATCGCGTGCAGTTCCCCTCCTAAACAATGAATTGCTGAAAGTGTTACTGATAGCTTGTCTGCATGAACCACTTAGGAAAAAGAAATCCTCTTTCTTGCAATAATTCTCTCCATCTGCATTACAACACACAAATATCTCATCTGTCTCTCTGGCTTAAAAAACAGCTAACTGTGTGCCACGAACCAGGAAATCCTCAATTTTCTGCTCCGGTATGAGTACAGTCCTAATGACAAAAAGAAGCAACAAGTCTTCTCCACGCCACGCAAGCATCACCACCCTTGGTTAGAGCTTCTTTCTTCCCTTATCAGGCTCCTCTCTGGCACTGAGGACCAGCTAGAGAATGGAGTTGGACAACTTCCATGTGTAGGGAGAGACTGCTGGAGCCAAACAGACAAACAGCGGGCCAGAGAAGAACGGCTGCTCGCTGTAGCAGAAGCTGACGTGGAGCTACGCATGCATCATCACACTCACACAGAAGCCTTTGCAGCTGGAGACACTCGAGATGCCTGTCTGACAGCCAGCCAGTGAACCTCAAAGTCCAGTCGTGAAGAGTGGGAGATGGAGCGATGTTTCATTCCAATAATATGTAGTAAAAGGTTGGGAATGTACACATACTGACAGATACATATAGGCAAAGAACAGACTGATAAACACAGATGCACACACTCTCTTGCAAATAGCAACATCCAAGGAGGTCACTTAGGTTAATATCACATGCCCGGCGCTACTTTCTCAAAATGCCATTTTTCTGACTGAAAATCTGGTGAACTGATCCATGTGATGCAACATATCCCAACTTTTGGTATCCAGCATCTACTCATTGCTTTAAAAACAGCAGATGTCTTGTTTGCTGTGGGAAATATTTGGAGTGAGATCACAGGTAAAGCTGCTGACTCATCTTAAAGTTGGTCTTGTTTATTGGAAATGCTTGATGCAAGCTTGCATATCTACAGGGTACTCCCTTTGTGTCCACTGTTTCCACAATGGTTTAGTGTTTCATCTCTGAATTAATTGCAGACCACGGCCTACCACAGACAGAGAAGTAATGGAAAAACTCATTACGATGGGTCTTGACAGCAAATCTTTCCAACTCTTGGTACTGGTGAGTAGATGCATGGAAAACTCATTGTGCCCCAAATATCAGCCGAGTCTTTCTCGCTCTTGTGCGCTCTTTCTCTCAATTATGTGACCAAGATGAAGTCATCATTACTTAATCTGCCTCGTGCCGATGCCAGTCCCTGAAAAATGTTCCCTAAGCATTGTCCACATCGTGCAAGTAGCACATGGAGCCAGATATGTTTGGTATGTGATTGGCTCGGGTCAGAGAGGGGCTATTTCACAGATCCTGGGAGGGACGCAGTCCTTCATTCCTGCATCCAATCTCTCTCAGACCTCTTTATTACATAATCCACTGGGATGCAGACTCAACATACTTAGAGTCTATCGCCATCTGGTAGAATGATTAGAGCCAAGTGAAAAAAATGACACGTAGTTAGAAGTATGGAAAGTGAGCAGCTGATCACAGACACTGTGAGATGGCAGCTGCTTTACACATAAACAAAAGCAATTCAATTGAATATGGCGTCAATTAGCTGGAGATATTACTGGTTTAAATATATGGAGATGTAACCGCACTATGCAGAAGATTTGCATTTTAATAAACTTTGATGTTGTCTGAAGAATTTGCATGTGAAGTGGTAAATGACATTGACGTCAGAGTACACTGCAGTTTTTAGCAGTAGTCTGACATCTTGTGGGCAATGTGAAAAATTGCTCTCACACTGTGTCCAAGGTGACAACACTACAGCCTATAAAAGCATCAGCATGAGCACATGACCCTGCTGTAGGAGCCAAAAAATGCAAAGTCCAAAAGATTTGCTTTGGGTTTTTATATTTAGTCCTGTTTTATGTTAATTTGTTCACACCTATTTATTGTAACAAGATATCTAAAGGAGAACTTGGCCATTTTCAACATTCACACATGTTATCCCTATGGTCTAAGACAGTCTAAAATATAGTAAACATGAACAATACTCTCCCAAATCCAAAACTAGAGTGCTAAAGCTCAAATTTGTGATTTCATGGTATATAAAGAGTGGAACTGCTCCAGTGACAATGAATTGGAAGAAATGATATTGATGACACTGAGAACATCCAGGCTTTGAGAGAGAGAGAGTAGCTTGTGCTCACAAGTATTGATTAGACTTCCCTAAGCCATGGAAATAAAATATCGTATTATGTTATATCCCACTGAAATGCCAAATTTAGGTGGTGTTCTCCTTTAACATATTTCTTGTCCATGTTACTATTTTGAAAAATACCAGCTAATTCCTTTTAGTAGTTGATGACGATTTAATTAATTGTATTGTACTTTTATAAAGTGTCAAACTCATCTCTACAAAGAAGCTAAAAAATCTCCGGAACCTTGTTGCTCCTGAAAGTTCGGATTCGTTTGATGGACGGACCGCCCGGTGTCACACCAATTACAGTCCGTCACGCAAAGGAAAGAAGTGGACAAGCTGAGGCATTTCTCCAGTTTAAACAATTTTCTTACAGACTGTTTTGTGAAGACTTTTGATGGACTGCGTGGAGCAGAAAGACACGGAAGAGACGGCGCCTTCAGTTATTGACCGATATTACACACGGTGGTTCAGAGCCGGTAAATCAGACCTCCCTGAATGTCTCATGTTGTGTTAGCTGTGCGGCGGCTAACTCAGCTAGCGATAGTTAAACTTGTGACCTGAGAGCGAGAGAGCATGAAACTTTGATTAAAAACCCAGCATAATGAACTTAATTTAAATACATTGAATGTACTGTGGTTGTTTTATTTAGATTTGAAGGGGAAACCGTGTGAGGACCACTGCATCCTGCAGCATTCAAACAGGTAACAACACCAGGTGGTGATACTCAACTGATGATGTCAGTCATTTTTTATTACCGGTAAATTATACAGTTGTTTGGGGTAAATACCACTAAAATGTTAAGTTTTCTTGACACTACTATATGTCTTGCATTATTGTAAGTTTTGAGGCTTTTGTAGTAGCATTAAATCATATTAAAAGATATTCTAAAATGTTATTTGTGGGTGGACTAAAAACGCCTTTCATAAATAATAAATACAAACTAATAAATCAATAACACTGAGTACTGCCTCACTAAAAGATGATATTACAGGAGGTTTAATGGCATATCACAGTGTGCTGGGGTTTCTATCTTTCTGGCAACCCAGTGTATTTAATTGTTTTATTCCCTGAGCCCTTTTTAATATCTTCAGTGTGATACTACCTATAGAAGGAACACTGCTCTCTGCAGATGATCGTTTGTATGTCATTACTCACTATGTATTATATTGAATTTGTGAGTAAAACTGTTTTTCTCGCTTGCCTCCAAAGTAAATGTAGAATCCAGAAAGACCAACATTCTTTGTGAATTGAAGTAAACAGGGACCACATTTAACAACAGCAGAACTATATCAGAACATATGTTTACAATCTCACACACAACTCCTGCAGTATAATCCAAGTCTTATTTATTCAGTCCTGTGCACAGTGCTTCCCAAACACATGCATTTTTACTAATTGGATACAATATAAAACACTTGAGCCTTTGAGTAGCATGCCGTAAGCTTCCCATGCTCATGAATATGAGCTTCACTTGAGCAGAGATCAAATGCACGCGCATGCTGAGGCTAACTGATGATGTTTTAGAGAAATGCATCTGCTTGGCGGTCCCTGCGTACTTCAAAACATGAAGAATGTCCTCCTTTAAAGGAGTCTTTGTTCACCACTTTGAGGCATGCAAGCAAATTTTCAGTCATTTCAGTCATTTTGCAGGTGAAGTATCCTTTTAAAATGTGCATTATACGTTTACCTCAAAGTTTTGTGTCTTACTGCTTTTAATAGGATTTAATCCACACCCCACAAGTGACTTACATACACTTGACATTGTTAACTTTGTCTCTTTAAAGGCTTTTTGCAGGCACACTTTTGACTTTGTTTTTGTTCACTGCAGATTGTGCATCGTCACGTTAGCGGAGACTCACCCAATCCTTCAGAATGGGCGGGAAATCAAAAGCATCAATTACCAGATCAGTAATTGCTGCAGTCGGCTGAATAATAAAGTATCTGGGAAGTCCAAGCGGGTAAATTCACAATTATTCATACAGCTATAAATATAATTTTGTTCTTTGTGCATAAATTTGAACTTATCGAACTTCACATCACACATTTTTAAAATGTCAATTTGGCTTTAAAAGTCTCCTTATCTTTTTTTCTCCATTACAGGGGGGTCAGTTCCTTACTGATTTTGCACCTCTGTGTAGGATAACATGCACAGATGACACCGAATACACAATCTACAGGTGAGACAACAGTTTGTGTCTCTAGGCATACATTCTGCATGCTTGTACTTCACAAGCAGTCAAACACAAATCTATCATCTTTTCAGCTGTATCCGGGGCCGTCTTCTTGAGGTCAATGAGAGTATTTTAGAAACACCTTCTCTCTTGCTGGAAAAGGTAAATATATATTTATACACTGTAATGTAATTATCATGTGTATCATGTTCGTCGTACTGAGAATTAAATCATAAGTATTTATAAAGATTAAAGGAATACCTCTGCCCACTAATGACCACTTGTATAACAATCACTCATCAGTGTTTTTTTAATATATTGTTTTTGTTAGTACTACTTATGAATGCATGACGGTTTCAGAATCTCAACCACAGTCATTAAAGTTTCATCTAATGTAATCTAAATAAATGTTTAACATGTGTTAATAGCGCTTTGTCTGTCAAATCTGAACAGCCATTCACTGAAGGATACATCGCTGTCATCCTGCCAAAGTTTGAGGAGAGCAAGAGCATAACAGAGAATCTTCTGAGCAGAGAGGAGTTTGAGAGAGTTGTCTCCAAACGTACTGTTGCCCAATCCCAACCATCATGACGGAGCTCCACGTTCCTGCCTTATTTTAGTCAAAACTGGAGGCCACTCCCACCAGGTTGGGTGAAGACTGAGGACCTTATCCTGGGACATTTACGTGTGGTGTTTGCAAAGGGAGAATTGCATATAATGCAAACTGTGTGCACTGTGCCTCTATACTTATACACTGTCATTGTTTCAAGACTTGAGGAAGGTTTCAGAGTGCACTCAGAATTCAAGTTCTTTATTTATTGCTTGTTTTTTTCTAATTTGATAAATGAGAAAACAGAGGGAAGCATAACAAATTACTGGAAGTCTGCTTAATATCCCCGACTCATGTTCAGTTTGAATTATTTTTCTAGAATGTCAATAAACACAACTGACAGTGATTTAAGAAAAATATTGTTTATTTTTTTATGTGTCACTTTTATTAACCTTTCAATTGTCAAAAGAATAGATGGTCCAAAACTAGAGCTATGATTTCTTCACATCTGTAGCATCACTACAATACCCAGCATCCTTAGCTGCTCTGACACTGTACAAAGCATCTCTAAAGCTTAATGTTATTCATCTCAGTCATCATCACACCCTCACCTAGTACCAAAGTCATTCATTACCTTAGGATACATACTGTATATATATATATATTTATCTATGCTTCAAGTACCATATTATACATACCATATACCATTTAATACATATTGGCCAACAAGGCAGCTTCACAATGATAGTCTTCATAACAAGTACACTTCAAGGCTCCATTTGACACAGACGCCATTTTAGAATTATCTTTTTGTTTCTTTAGTGAGAAATAAAATGTCCAAGTGTAACTATCTGCACAATATGATTTAATTACAGGACAGTATAAAGTAAAATCCTGACGTCTCCAAAGCATCTCAGTGATGAAGTTTATCATCTGACTTTTTGGAGAAATAAAAATACGTCTCCAGTGATGTACACTGGAGGTGTAAGAGCTTTATATTTCACACTAGTAGCAAGCTGAAGACCACAGCGTCTTCATGAGGACAATCATATTTGGCATTAAATTGTGATTTTTGCATTTTGTTACTAACATGGCTAACATTCCATGGCAAACCTTATGGAAAGTAGTCATTAATCTTATGGTGTGGTTGACTTTTAAAATACTTATTTATCCAAGTGAGATGACTACAGTGCCAGTGATAAAGGACAAAATGTACCACTATGTCTAATATTAGAGAACAAGGGTTAATATTACAAACCTATGACACACTGACCATAAGAGACTCAAACACAAGGGTTTGGTGATGATGGCATCATGCATGGTGGGTTTGTATTTTCCCCCACCACATTTGGCTAACATGTGCAACACGTTTACAGTACACCACAAAGCAAATAGGCTTGTTACACAGAGGCACATAGTGAAGACAGATGTATGGCTGAGCTGAGCATTAAGAGGAGGTCCTATCTGATTTCTGATCAGTTTATCAACTCAATATCCAGAGAGGTGATAAAAGTGACTCCAAAATCACGTTTGTGTCGGGCCCCTCTCTCCTTTAAGGAGGCTCACTGCAAATGGCAAAGTCAGTGTTGGCTGATTGTCTCCATCTTGTGGACTGGGGTGGAACTGGTGCTTCAGGTAACGAGCTACCCTGGGTTTAAACTGCCCCTCGGCACAGCGAGCTTGGATCTGCTTTTTCTTCCGTAAACCTTACATGTATTCATCCAGACAGCAAATACAAACCCTGACTGACCCGAGGCAACCATCTTCACCACACTGCTCAGCCCACTCTCTGGTGGGTGCATGAGGATGAGGGGAGTGAAGTATTTACTGGATTACATGTTCTCCAGAATTGTGAGGTTGGCTATGTGCTGCTCCGAGAGAGAATAGTGGACAAAAGAGGTGACAGTTTCCTGGATTATTTGCTCTCCAGGAGGTTGAGACCGGCCATGTGCTGCTCCAGGGATTTGACACCGAAGCCGTTGCTGTTCTTGCCGTTGAGAGCTCCCTCCTCTTTGACAGGTGTGGATGCATCCTGCCTCTCTCTCCAGTCCTGCGGGGAACCCAGGCTACTCCTCTCTGACTTGTACTGTAAGGGGACACAGCATGGAGAGGAAATGAATGGAAAGAAACTAAATATGAGAAAAAATCAAGAGCTTGCCTTCTTTTGAAAGTTTTGACCAACATTCTTATTATTTTTATTATATGGTTTTATGCCCTAGCAACATGAGGGTAATAAATAACACGGGCCATAAGCTTGACTATATGAAATAGCCAAAGGTGTGTTGGCAATGTTAGATAAACCTTGTTTCCAATCACCAGCTCTAACAAGCTGAAGTCAAAGTCATACCAATATGTAGCTACACCTGCTTCTTCCTTGACTATGGAAAGCCCCACCCCGAAAGTTGATGGGATTGGTTCCTCAGATATGTGATGTATGAACCCTGGCTAACTGAATCTATGTTTTGTTATTTGTGTCATTGCAGTTCCAAGGCAAAAATGCTCGGTGTTTACTGCTTATTTAGCTAATGGTATTTCTTGTAGCATGTAAAAAACACCATATAGATGTGTTAACAAGATTAAAACCCTGATTTTTATGATTTAACAATGGATCACATGACCACTCATTTTATGTTAAAGGGCCCGCTCTTAGTGATGCCCAAAGAATTGTTACCCAACTACACTCATATTCTTGTCAGCTTTGGTTGGTGGAGACCAAAAACAGAGCTAAATGGAGATTAAATATTGGACTAACATTCGTCTTGTGGCCAGAAACACGACTACAAAATGAATGCTCCATATCTGCCGGATGTGTAAACGGACAACTGTTTGCTAACAAGTGGCCAAAAACCAGTTATTGCAAATGTAATCATTCTTTCTTGGGCTCTATAAATGTTTCTGAGTACTTTAACTTTTAGTTTGGATCCTGTTCATTCACCTTTCTGTTGAGCTTGTTGCAGAACGGGAGCAGGGAGAGGACCACAGTCAAGATAGCTCTGGTTGTCTGAATGGATGAGTCCACCTAAAGACAAAGAAATAAAATTATTAAGTTTATAGGGGTAGCATGGATACACATTAGATACAAATTCACAAGAACATACAAACACCTCAACCTAGCAACCTGCAAACCACACATGCAAATTATTATATAAGTTAAAGGGACAATTTTCCACCTTCTATGTGGATGTCCAATCAACACATGGTAAATGTAGTCAAGTGAAGCACTGAATTCCTCAGCACATGCTATATTGACCTAGAAAGCTGAGTTCTCCTGCTAGCGGGGGCCATGCTGGCAGTGCCCACATGTTTTAGGATGCATTGCACGAGAGCTTTTAAACACAGCTACTCTTGCATGACTAGTGCTGTAGCTGGGCTGATCACACCACAAGCACATTTCTATGCACAATGATTCTGCTGTCTATAGAGGAGTGTAGAGTTTAGAAGTGTGTCTGCTCGTCTCTTTTGTTCTCTGTTTAGATATAGCTGTCAAATATGTGGAACAGGTGCGTAATTTAAAAAACAATCACCAGCAGCCATGATACGAGGCTGTTTCTATAAAGACAGTGGATGGGCAGATTATCACTGTGTTTTCTTGCCAGATTCGCTCATAGCTCATAGCGAAGACTAGAAATCCCAGCTGAGATAGTCTGTAATTCTTCCTTGCATCAAACTCTGCCACTGTCACGTCACATGACGGCGCTGGATGCTGGAAAAACATCAGATTTTGTAGCTGGGAACTCAGCTTACCCTGCTAATGTAGCACACACTGAGGAATTTAGCTTCAATCGCATGCATTAGCTATCAATACCGATTGGACATCCACATCCCCTTTAACATTTCCTGATCAGTGCTCTACCGACCCCTGACGGACACACACTCTCCCATTAGCGACAAATGATGAAGTGAACATCAGTATGGAGAGACAGAGGGATGGGAGCCAATACATATCAAAGGGATGCTCATTAATCAGCAGAGGACACGCTATTCTTCATCCCGTCCTTTTGATTCCAACCTTCGCCTCTGTTACAAGGTGACCTGAGGCAGCTCATCTTTGCCCAAGATGCTCATTAATTCCTCACAGACCTTCATTAATCTAGCGCCCTGTGTTCGATAATAGTGTTACTCGCAGATCACTCAAATATTATGCCGTGGCCAGTAATGAAGTAACACAGTTAGTCATGCTCTATTGTGTGATGCCCGTCTGTTGTTGGGGATGTATTTTTGATGCTTTTCGGAGCTAATTATCCCTTTAAGAAAAAAACTACAGCGAGTCTGCTGTGTACACTCAGTGTGATGTTACTAATTTGATATCTACTAAACAAAACAGACTCGGGGCATAAACATTGATTCATTTTTTATTTGAAAAACGTGTACACACAAACAAACAAAAAGACACACAAGCGTAGTGTGAGTACCTTCTGGAAGGTGGCAGTCTTGCCCTGTACAGGAGTCTTGGCCCCCATCTGCAGCTGTTGGCATAACGCCACCAGTTTCTCCATCTCTGTCATCACAACAGACTTCTCCTCATCAACCAGCTGGAACAGAAAGACAGAGGGAGAGATGTTTTCGGGACAGCGGAAATGGTTTATGATGGTATTATCTGGGGAGACTGGGTTAATATGTACAGACATTGATAGATGTGCTGGACTAGATTTACAGTGCTCTTGTTCAAACACAAATCATCATCACAAAAAGCCAAAAAAGGAGGGTGAAATAAATTAAATTTTAGTGCAGCTTGATGTAATCCATCAGCAACAGCCAGGTCATGATCTACTGCTTAAGTCTGTTATCCAGCTGGGTTAATCCCTCGATCTCAGTCACGGGGGCCATCAATCTACTTCACTTACATGCCACCAGCGACCTAAAACCACAAGCTCTTTTATTCAGCGTAGCTCTACTCATGGCTGACAAAAAGTACATAAAACCTCTTAAACCTGAGTTACACATGCATGAGCCTAATTTGCATCAATAGCCTCATAATATCAGCAGGGGCAACGCAGGTGTGCTTCAAGTGTGTTTAGTGCCAAAGAAGTATGGGAGTGGAGGGTGAGACAGAGGGACTCCATTAGCACCAGTTTGTTTGATGTAATTAATCAGAAAGCGTGAGGCAAGTTGAAGAGCCGAGCCTCCTGATTATGAATTAGTCCTGGGCGGTCGCAGTCGACTCCCCCACCCTCATCCCCTCCACACATGCACACGTGCACAAACATACACACCCACGGACGCAGCGGTGACAAATGGCGGTCGTTAATGGCTGTCAAAAAGAGCCATTTAATTACACTTGGAGGACCTGAGGAAGAAGTTGGTGGAGGGCAAGAGGAAGGAAGGCACTGAGGCTATGTTTGTTTGTTGGATCTCATCTCAGAGAGGAAAGGAGGAGTGGTGGAAAGTGTGTGACGGCCTTAATTTCCTCCTCTGGCTGTGTGATTTATAAGGCGGACCTGGCACCGTGGCACACCAGAATGGGTGATATGGGTGTGTATATGTCTGAGAGGCGTAACGTGGGTGGGGGCACAGGTGCCAGTGTGTGTGTGTGTCTGCATACAGATGGGTCAGCAGCTCACCTTGTGCAAAGGTAAATAAACAGTTTTCTTTTCTCTTTGGCTCTTTCTTTTACTTACTTCTACGTTAATTTCCATAGCTTTATTATACTATAGTCAATCAGATGCCACCAGAGAAGCAAGAGCTCACTGCACAAAAATATATTTGATTTTTACGTGTGTTTTAAGTGAAAAAAGAAATTTCTTTTGCTTTAACTTAATCATAATGAAGTAAATGTTGATTGCACAATATAATGGCCATACAGTAAGACTGTGACACCATATGCCTTTAGATTGGTTTCCTATACGCCACGATTTCACTATGTACTCCTGTCAACCTTTGCGCAATCAAAACAGGAACAGGATAGCAGTTGTTTTTTCCTGGCAACTGTTGGTACCTATCCCCATTTACCAAAAAGTATCAATGTAAGTAACTGTAAAAACTGTTGCAGTTGCTAAAAAGGAAAGCAACTATTTAATTAATAGTAAACTAATTTGATAATCGATTATTATATTAGAAAAAAAGCTAAAAATCTCTTGTTATAGCTTGTTAGATGTGAATACTTTCTGCTTTCTTTACTCCTCTATGACAGTACACTAAATATCTTTCGGTTGTGGAAAAAACAAGACACTTGAGGACGTCATCGTGGGCTTTGGGAAACACTGATTGACATTTTTCACTATTTTTTTTACATTATAAAGACTAAACAACTTACTGGAAAAAAAACTAAGATTAATGGACAATTCCAAAAAAATAATTGTTAGCTGCAGCCCTACTTTTCAACAGCAGCACCACAAATTGGCTCATTCGAGATGAACTGCACTTGGAAAGTAGACAAGAGCAGGCGGCTTCAGCCAGGCGTTTCCCATAATGCCTTGGGTCTTGCAGTCGGTGGAGAGCGCCTGGCTCTAAAAACTGCAGCAGCCTCACTATTGCACGATTATTGCTAGCCACTTTAGTACGACGTCAGAGCAAGCTGGGGTGAAGCTGGATGCAGAACTAACCTGTGATTGAATCTGCGCTGGTCTGGCTCATCTGGAATGAGCCTGATAATACCACTTGAAAATGAGGGGGTTGGGGTGTTTGAAAAGTTGTCTGTTTCCACTTTAATATTCTACTGTGCAAACCGTATCACTACTTGTACAGAAAGTCTTTTTTTCTTTTATAAAACATCCTTTACATTTATTTTTCTAGCGTGCTTACCGTGCAAAAATATTTAAAAATTGTTTTATGTGAGTGCATTGTCATCTGGTATTCAGCCTTAAACTGTGTGTGTGTGTGTGTGTGTGTGTGTGTGTGTGTGTGTGTGTTTAAGAGCAAGCAAGATTTATTGCACTGATATATACCTGAGTGGAAAAAGTGCGGAGAGACGAGCACAGCTGGAGCCCCTCTTCAGAGAGAACCTTCCGAATGAGTCAGAGAAAAAAGACATAAATATCAAACAAACGTACACAAACACAAGTAAAACTATATATCGTTTTAACTTCTACCAAGAAGTCATTGGATAGCAAATGAAAAAAAAAAGCACAGTCTGTAAATATTATGAGATTTTACTTCTTCTGGGCTCTTCTTATCAGCATGCCTTCCTGTCTTTTTCCCCTCTCGTTCCTCTTCCCATCTTATCTCCCTCGCCCGCACCAAATGGAATAAATCCTGGCTGACATTTTGGGCCCTGATTCTACAAATTACTCCACATTATTGGCAATGATCCCAATTCAATAGAAACACTCCTCCATGCAACCTTGTTTGTCCGACGTGGCCAGGAACACACAGCGCTACATTTCCATCAAAATGATAGGTCCTAGTCACACCCTATCAGATCTGTGAGAGGAGAGTGAGAGAAGGGATGCTGCCGGCATTTGCTAACCTATTGATCTGCCAGACACAGTATGTCTTTGCTTTAATGAAACAACAGATGCATTCATTTGCAACTTCGATAAAAAGGGGAGGAATATAGAACAGGAGGTGGAGAGAGGGAGAGATTAGCGGATATGGACGCACATACCTCAGCTTGATGAAAAAGATCTAGTGTTGTTTTCAGCAGCCCCTCCCCTCTGGGGAATCAATATAGGGAAACACAGAAAATTGGGAGAGGAAACATGGATGAGAGAGAGATGGATGAGGACAAAATACATCCACAGCAATCAACAAAAACACTGACTAAGATGAATCGCAACGATTTTATTGTCACAATGAGTCATAGTTAACTTTGTCACAGCCTCTAACTATGCCTGTTAAATATCGATAGCGACGGGCTCGAGAATCTCATTACCAGTAAGCCTGTAAAGAGATTCATGTGGAAGCTTAAGAAGCTTTACAAAGTTCAGCTCTGAAATGAATTTAACAGTTCAATCGGAGCATGCAGGTGTCTGTGTAGTGTGTAGAAGTGTAACAATGCATTGTTGTCAATGTACTGATTCATTAATCAATGACTGATGCCGTAATTTAAACCAGCAGTGAGTAAGAAAAGGTAGAAATGATACATGAAATTTGTTAAACTATGAGAATAGAATAGCTGCTAGGCTAATTTATGCAATGTAAAAGTGCTCAAGCTTACTACGGGTGACTAATAAAAATCACTTGTTTACTCCTTAAACCCTGACAGTTATTATTGAGCTGAATTTTATACCTTTGTTAAATTATTTCGCTGTTAATCCTTGTTTCACGGCTGTCAGGAAAAATGTGCCTTCAGGGCTTTAAGCCAGATAGCACTGAAGTTTTAGGAGAAGCATCATGGTTATCCCACGTGCTGTTCTATGCGTATTGGTGGAATCAGTTTGAAGGCAACTTTACTGCACTTAATTATGATTATTTACATGATGTATGTACAAAAAAGAAAGAGGAGGCAGCTTCGTCTGTACTGATTATGTTCAATGGGGATGTGATATAGGGCCGCCCCCTGACAGTCGGAGATTTCAATCATCAGTTAGAGACCCCTCAGTTGAAATTGCTTTAGGTCAAGCTGTCTTTTTTTTGCCTGTCTGTGTGCAGTGTACTTCTGGGGACGTTTTGGTCCCGCTGGTACAGGCAGCTGTGACTGCAGGCAGCAGTCCAGAGGAGGAGAGGTTTTGCCCCATAAGACTAAGAGATAATGTTATCTTCTACTTTCTGGGTGAGTTAACCACCCAGAGCAACGTCATATCAAACAGTCTCTGGCTGTCTCTAGTGGCTGTAAAAAATGTTGTTGCACATTTACGATCAGGCGTTGGCGCAGTTAGCTTCTTTACTATATTACATTAATGTCACTGTCACACTGAATGTCCTCTGATCCTGTTTAAACTCTCAAATTCTCTGTGGAAAAAAGGGAACAAATGGTTGAATCTTTGTATTGATCAGTCAAATCTGGCATAATTCCGAGTCAGGTACAGCCCTGATACACCAGTGGGAGTGTGTAACGCCGTTCAGTCACCTGGTGAACAGGTGCATGTTGTAGGCCATACTGGCCAGGCTCTGGCTCTGCCGGACGATGTCGTGCTCCTGCTCCTCCCATTTCTCCACCTCTGTGTCCACGTCTGACGACAGCAGACGGAGCTCCAGCCCCAGCTTGGCCATGCTTGTCTGCTCCTGCACACACACACAGAAAAACACACCCAAAGTAATTCTATACGGGACGCACTGAAACATGATGGATGTCATTTTAAAAATGCATATTATCGAACATTATTGTCATTTGTTAACACCATAATAAGTTCTATAATCAGCATAATCCCGCTTCCTGCGGCGGTACAGCGTGTGAAAAAGTGCCGCCTCTGCAAAAATTTGCAGCCTATTAGCATACGAACGCCATCGATTCTTCAAGCGAGTGACACAAAGTTTCCCGGAGATGAATACCCTGCTGTCAGAACAGGGTACAAGACACGTCGTGATGTATTGTGCTGGAAGCCAGAGGAGTTTATGGTGTATGGTACCTCTGCATCCAACTTGACAGCCTTGGCAGTCTTCAAGTTAGCTGAGTGTTTCTGTTGGAAAAGAGAGTGGCATTAATCAGAGGATTACAAACCATTGGATGGCTGGAATATTCATGAGGATGGATGGTGGGATACTCACCCCGGGTCTGGGAAGTGATAAATAAGGTCTTTTGTCTCCTGGGAGAAGAGAGGTGTTGTTATTATCTAAACACAATATAACAAAAAAACTAAAATAATCACATTATTTCTCTTTGAATGACTGTGTTTAGGTAGTGACACAGACAATTAAGGTGGCAATTATGGTTATTCAGTAATTTTGGTGCTGTAATTGTTTTGCTTTTATAACTGTCCACCCTTGACACATTTTTATTTTTCATCATAAACACTAGCAGCATGGTTCGTTTCAATCGACTACAGGGACCATAAACTCTACTGTCATGTTCATGGAGGAAGATTAAGAGAAAGTAATAAAGGCAAATCTCTCCAATGTGTCAATGCAACACTTTAACGCAGCATTTTGGCTTCATGGGAATATAAATGCGCGATGGATTGGATCCTTTCAACGGCTGAGCTGCACTACAAAATATTTACTGCGTTTTATGTGAAAGTCACAATCCTTTGGGCAAACACATCTTGGAAATACCCCCAAACATCTTGCCCCTGTCTTTGAGAGTTCTCGGGTTTATACAAACATATGTGTGCATGGACAAATACATGCAGTGAGGATACAAGCAGCTGATTTGTAAGGCTTGATTTGGACGCTTCAGGTAACTGGCACAATGATGAATAGAGAGAGGGAGTACAGAGGAGCGATGAATGCCTGGGTGTTAAATGGCATTGACGTTGCTCCTATTACAAAATGCTTCCCACGGTCCATGATGATTAATTTTTAAAAGATATGTGCTTGCATGCGTCTTGCTTTGCTTCAACTTTAACTTTCATTAAGTCTATTGAAGTGCTCAGGGACAAAATGATTCACCAAGGTTTTATCACAGAGTTTCATTCTTTCAGGCTAAAACGCCTCTGACAGCACATTTTGCCTGTATTCGCTCCTGCTTCTCACTCTCTCTGAAAGTCTCTCTGATCCTCATGTTATGTGCTGACCTACCCCAAATGCACACGAGTACCCATCAACTGAACAAAAACGCACCTCGCCTGCCTTCAAAGACGTCGTTGATCTCTCTCAGCAGCAGGGCCATGTCGCAGAGCTGCGACTCCCAGGCCTCACAGAACACCTCCAGGTTCTCCTTAGCGATCTTACTGGACGGGTGGAGGGCCAGCGTCTGCGCTGCCGAGATGATCTGAGCGGAATGAGATAAGTGATATTTAAATAAGGATGGTCAGTAACCAGGCAGAAAAACTATGCAACTACACTACGGAGATTTTCAATTTAATCTTTGTCTGTCTGTTAATGTTCTTAACAACCATTCATCTGATCAACTCCACACTTGGAGGGTGTATTGCTGAGGATATAAGAAAATGCACTGTCAAGTGAGAACTCTTGAGATCTACCGGACATATTAATTAGTAATGCATTAGTGTGCACACTGATAGGGGACCCCTATTAACTGTTATGCCTTTCAGAATGAACGCTTTTGTTCCTGGAAATAACCTGGACCCAAAAAGCTAGCTGGCAGAAAATGACGCATCCTTCCATCTCTCCTTCCACAACTACAGCGGAGCATGATTTTGCGTTTTCTTGGATAGCAAAGGCATGAGCCGCACCGCTCTGCCTTACTTTGCCTCTGATTGGCTTACCCTGACCCTAACCAGCCTCACTCCTCTTGCCTAAACCTAACCAACCTCAGCAACGAAAGCAATGTGCACTAGAGAATCAGAGGGAGAGTAGGGCCGATCATGCCTTTACTATCCTAGGAAATGCAAATTTGCCAGCGGGGTGTGGGTTTGAGGTGGATAACGTTATGATTGCCGTTACCTCCAGTGCTAACCTGCGTGCCTGAAAAGTAACAACTCTGATTTATTGATCAGATGAACTGTAGGCTTCCAGATGGGTGAACTGGTACCTTTATTAGCGAGCAAGTTTGTCATTACCATCACGCCGATTTGCCACTGTCTCTGATCAATATCTGCTCACACCCACTGGGCTTTTTTTCAGATTCACTGGTGTTTAAATATCACAGGTTCCACTCATCTCTCAGTTCGTTTGTCTTTTTTCAGCACACCACACAGTATTTAAACGAAACATGGGCAAAAGACCTTGGCACCTCGATTGGTAATGAAACCTGGGAAACTTACCTAAAAGACATTCACAAATGCTCCATAAATTCCAGACACCAACATATTTAATTTAAAGTGCTTCACAGGCTACACTACTCTTGTGCTAAACTTCACTCCTTTTATCCCTCTGTCTATCCACTTTACCCCAAAATGTAAATCAGCAGAGGGCACCTTGGGCCACCTCTTTTGGTCTTGCCCTAAGCTAAACAAGTTCTGGTCAGACATTTTTAAGTGATTTTCAGAAATATACAACTGTGATATTATACCAGACCCACACACTGCCATCCTGGGTGGAACCTGACATCTATCAGCTTTATCTCACTTGCAACAGAAGACAATACAATACAGCACGGTGGTGGTAAAAAGGAAAATTTTGACTCTTTGGAAAACTGAGGATGTGCCTTCTTTTATGACCTGGTTGGCAGAAATCACCAACTTGTTACACGTGGAGAGACTAAGGTACAGTGTTTCTCTCATCTCTGTAATTTTTAATAAAACAAAAAAACATTTGGGTACTTGTACTATATGCATATGTACAGACATCCATATTCCATAATTGGTGTCGTACTTCTTGCTGGTCATACTACCTACAAGTTGTTTGTGTAAGTTATTAACAACTGACAGAAACATTGCGTGCGATAGTCCACCTTCTCCTCCCCTGTCTCTGTCCTACAGCTGAAGGCTTGCGGGTTGGGGTCGATATCCATCGCGATGTTTCACTGTGGACATCCTCATACGTCAGTTTGGTAGATACTGCCCAACCCTAGACAAAGTTTTTTGAATGCTGTTCTTGAGAAAGCTGCAAGCAGCAAAACTAGAGGCCGAGCAATCAGCCCATTCCAAACAGGCACACTTTGAATGGTCACTGCACTAGTTGATCTAAAATTAAACCAAAGAGTTCTCCCACTGAAATTTAAAACGCCAGATAGGAAGCTGCTATCCCTTTCAAACTGTACTTTAATACAGGAACTAACACTAGATGATGATGAAACCGAGGCATTAATACATTAAATATTACTGTTTAAACAGTGTTAACAGCTTTATAAGTCTGTTTTCTTGATGGGTAGCTTTCTCTCCTCTCGCTGGGCTGTGGCTGATTAAGTGGGTTACACTTCTCTTGGAATAATTTTCATTAATCAACACCAACATGGTAAGACAGTAAAACACCTACTTCACTCTCTCGGGGTTCACACATCAGAGCCTTGATTCTGCTGCTACACTCATTACACTTGATGCTGTTACACTCACAACTGGCCCCATAAAACAAAGGCAGGTAGGGAATACGATTACAAGTGGAGGCAGCTCATATATCCAGGGTTCCTGCAGCTAAAGCCAAGTTGGATTTTACCGTTTTAAATGCCAGTTAGAATAAAATGTAAGACCTGTTTTACCATAACCAAAACTGAAGGAAAAAGAATGACAAATAATTCAGGTGTTATGACCCAGGTCATTGTTTCTGTACATATTGGTCTGCAGTGATCTGTCAGGTGTTCTCTCTTCTCCTCTCAGAGTGTGTGCATGTAGTTGTGTGTGAGTAGATGTTGCATGTCAGGTGGTGTTTGCTGATTGGACCATTCGCAGAGATTGTTGTCATTGGATTGGTCACATGCATGACAGAAGATTATTTAACGCCAGCTGATAGATGCTCTTCCCTTCTCTCCAACGAAGCCAGAGCTTAGACTGTGCATATAGATTTGTTTGTGAGTACCTGCAAGCAAAAACTTTCAAGGGTGTTGACTAGCGTGTGTCCTTGATAAATTTGTTATTCAGGAGAGGATTTTGATCAGTTTTGAGAGGGTGAGTTGAGTTTTGTTTACAGTACATTTTTTAAAGTTATTTGTGGATTTTCTTGTATTCTTTTGTTGAGCACTGTAAATAGAGCACTTTAAGCAGCTTTAGTAAGAGTGAGAAGCCCTTTTTGTTCGGCATTGCCATGTTCTTTTCTCTTGATTTCAATAGGTAGGAGTTCAGGTTAGGTTGTCTTTTGTTTAACATTTGTTTTTGCTGGATAAGTTTATGGACCATTGGTATATTTTTTGTTTGTTGTTTTGGGCACTGCTCAACCCTGAAGTAGAAAAAACTGCTTACGTTGTTGAAATACTGTTAACACTATGTAACAGGCCTTCCTCTGGAGTGGGAAGAGTGGGGAGACCAGGGACATAACACAGGATTAGGGACGATTTTGCTCAAATTTTTATCGTAACATAAAACATGACTTGGTGATTAAAAATCCATAATTTACAATGGTATGTCATACAGCTTAATTACAAAAATAAATGAGTCAGATAAAGCAACTTCAAGTAAATTAAGTAGGAAATAGTACAAAAATAATGTGCACAGCAACTAAGGTTAGACTATGTTATCTGGTCGAAAGAATTTATTTATTTATCATCAATCTTGTGTTTTACTAAATAAACATATTAAGGTTGATGAGTAATGATCCAGCACGTCTCTGATGCATGACTCATCGTATGCGTAACCAAGCTCAAGCTTACGTATTTAAAACACATACAAGTATTTATAATATCTGCAATCAAGTCTGGCTTAAACTGCATTTGACAGAAATAAATTAAAAAAACAATCACCCACACACACACAAACACATGTGGGAGCACACACACACATCACGTCCATCCCCTGCAGTGTAGTATTTAATAGCCAATTACCCTCTGGGCCACCCCTCCATTACTTTGGGCAGACACAGACACATATCACCACCGCCCCCCCCATACTGCAGCATTATTGATTGGTTGACCTTTGAACTTAGGAGCGGAGTCATTACTGCAGAGTCATGCGGGGCCTGACATTCGCGCCGCAGGACGGGAACATTCTACATTGCTGGATAATTACTGGCATGGATGGTTTCCAAGAGCAAACATAATTAGATCTGGGATAGGGGGACTGGGTGGACAGCATGTTCTCAGGTGTAGGAGGGAGACAGAGGAGACGTGAGGTAATTTGTCTATTTTCTCTCCCCCACTGCGTCTAAATATTACTTAGGTTTGATTTCACTCCCAGACCACTGTGTCACCGGTCTGACTTTATTGACATGCAGTAAAAGTGTTGAATGGAACGAAATGGGTCTCAGGTTTAAGTAAGGTGAACCTGTATGTCTCTCTAAACCTGATCCTGTCTCCCCTGTTTCCTGCCACTTATAAGTTAATGGGGAAAATAATCAAACTAGTAAAATAAAAAATCCATGCAGGTAAAGTTGGAGGGTTAATGTTACCTGTGGACCAATGACATGGAAGGTCTCCTCAGCATGTATACAGGTAATCTCCAGAGGCTCCGTCCCCTGACACATGGCACAGCAGCCGACACGTCTGAAGCCAAAGACACAGGAGGAAAAAAATTACTGACTAGAGGTGTTTCTGAGGTTCAAACATTATACTGGAAGAAATGTACAACTGTATAAACAACAGTTGTATATACTACCTTGCTACCAACTTAAAGGTCCGGTGTGTTTGATTAATTGTGATATATTGATAGAAATAAAATATAATTTATGTTTCTTTAGTGTTAAATCACCTAAAACTAAGAATTATGTATTTTTTGTTTGTTTGGACTTCCTAACTGTGTCAGCGGTCGAATTGTTTTAGTTTTGAGAGGTTTATACAGAAAGGCTGATTGCATTCACTGCAGAAAACAAATAATATTTATAATGTTTTTCTGACTTAATATTTTTAATCTCAGAATTGTGAGAAAAATTTTCATGGGAAAAAAATCTGTTTGTTTTTCTGAATTAATGAGATAAAATATCTCATTAAGAATTTAATTCAGAAAACAATAATTTAAGAGATTAATATTTGATTAATTAAAAAAAAAACAAAGTCATCAAAACAAATTTTTTTTCCCATTAAAACTTCCATATCTCTGTAGAGTGATATTTCGTGGTTACTTTAATTTAGCTGCATTGATATTGACTACACAAAAGCCTGTAGAAATGTACTTTTCATTTGTGGTTTCAGCCTGAAGGAAAACTGACTTTATTGGTGCTTTAGCTTTTCTTTATTGTGCGTGGATAACAAATGAATCTTAAGGCTGCACTTTGTAGGTAAGGCTTCACACCAATTTTCAAAATATAAAAGTAACGCACACCAAGAATTATAATGAGGTGCTGATCACTGGAAATAGACTTGATTGTAGAAAACAAGTGTCGCACAGTCTGGCTCCTGATGTACTTCTTTTATTTTGATGTTGTTTCGACCTCTGGGCCCTCTTCAAGATCAACAAGCAGGTTTCACACCAAAACATTTTTGTGAAGTGTTTTGTAAATAGTCTGAAGAAAATCTTAAAATTTCCAAAAGAAGCACCTTTGCTCTTACACAATGTCTCTTTTCAAACTACACTGTAAGTTCTGTTTGTTTGGGACACTAACAAAGACATGACAAAGCCTGCATGGCATTTTTCTGCTCAGTGTTTGCACAACAAATCCAAATACTGACATTCATTTGGTCGAGGATTACAAGTGTAGTCTACAATGTCTTTCATTTCAAGCAGCATGTGTTTGCTTGCACATCAATTTCAATGTGTTTTCAGCAACTCACGATGATCAAGTTTTGTCAGCTTAAGGCAGCTATTTTTCCAAGGAAAGCAGACTGATAAGTATGAGCAAAGTTTAAACTAAACGTCACGACAGATTTCCACAGGTGAATTTTTTTTTTTTACCAGTTGAACACCTCTACTAGGTGGTACCACCAACAAGCCTCCCCCAGCTCTCTGCGCCCCTCCCGCCTACCTCCACCAGCTGCTCCTTCTGCTCAGTGAGCGTGTGCGAATACTCCGCCACTGCCTCCAGGTTTCCCTCGGCGCCTGCAGCTTTGAGAGCCCGTAGAGGCAACTGCTCCCCGTGAACTTTGAGCAAGTCAGAGGCACGAACGACTGCCACTTTGTGGAGCTGGAGGAGGAATCAGAGATTAAATAGCAGAATAAGAAGGGGGAGTAATGGAGGCTGGAGAAAACACAAGAGAGAGTACGATGAGTGAGACGCAACGAATGCTGTGGATTTTGAGGAGTCGGAGAAAAAGGGGAGCAGAGGTGACAAAATGACATTCTTGGATTGACAGGAGCGGCAGGTAAGCTGAAGAGTGATGTAAAAAAAGAAAGTTGAAAACCTGCCTGCAGAGGCAGAACATCTAGTGAGAGACATCCCGAAATGTCTGTGTCTGTACATCTACTCAGACTCAGAGGGCAGACAGGCAGAGCAGAGACAGACTGCTGCTCACCTCACGTCGGAGGTCACTGACGCTCTGGCATGTCTTCAGGATGGCCACCTCCATGTCCTCTGTGGCCTCTTTGGCATGGACAGACTGCTGCTTCAGTGAGACAGGGAGAAGAAGGGGAGAATAAAACATGACACCCAACATGGTTTTACAGGCCCACACACGAACCTACATTATTATATGGAAGAGTGCACCAGGAAAAGGCTGGATTGGAAAATAAGCCCAGGCATACTTTTTGACTTTCCAATTACATTTGTGACCTTTAATGCTCTGAATACGCAAAAGCATTTCAACTTGCAATTTTGTGCAATCAAATCATTTAAACCAATTATTTCTTTAAATGTTGTACAACAAAATTTAAAATCTTCAGACCCACGTGTCCAATCGGAATGACAACTATATACTCTACTAAACTTTCCACAGCAAGAATCAAGACCACGAATTGGATTGTGAAGAACACCCAAGAATATTTACACATTCAGGCTCGTTCTTTGCAATTTCAAAACGTTGCAATGTTCTGGTCTTCTCAGTTCAGCAGATGACCTTCAATTGCGGAGGCTTGACGAGGTACTACTGTACAATTACAAGGCAGCATTCTCTCCGTGTACTCTGAACAAACTGAAAAAATGTTTACAATGAAAAACAGCGACATAATGACTTTTGTTTCATAAGTCCATCCATTTTGAAGGCCAAGGAGACTCTACTGAATCGCAGCGAGACACAGAACACTATGTTATGTTTCTCTCTCAGCTGAACAAGCCTTGGTAAAAATGGTTATTCACATGGGTTATTATGCTCTCTTGTTCCAGGGGGGATGTATGAAGAGAGAGTGAGTAGGCAAAAATAAGGACTGGGTGAGACGGGGGAGGGAGTCTGAAAGGAATACTTAACCCCCTAAATGACTATTTGTATATCAAGTACTCACCCCGTGTTATGTTGAATTTGTGAAGAAAACTTTGTTTTTTTCAAAGTAGTGATGTGCAGGTCAGTGTTTTTAAACCTGCACTAATCTGGCCCAATATGAGAGCGAATCCGCCCCATTTGTTTATCAATAACCTGAACCTGAATCTCAAAATCCAAAGACTGAAAGTTTCTAATAATGAAAATCGCTTAGAGAACCTACTTGCTGTTGGCTATAGTTTATGTCATTTATAGTAAATATCACAATATAAATTGATGCACAATGTTCCTAAAAGTTTTGAATTATTTACTTAGAACGCTTTTTTGTCACTTCATGACCTGCCTGCTGGAAAACCTACAATATTTTTTAATGATTTTACACCAACTGCCCGACCTGAGCGCCACTACTTCACAGTGAACGTAGAATCCAAATGGAGAAAATTGAATTAAAGTCACAAGCAACCACAAGTTCAGTCAGGAACACTTTAGTGAAAGAAAACTTCCATTTGCAATATTATATTTGGCGGTATGGCTCTGTTCTGGGGCCCCTCTGCCTTTCCTCGGGCCTACGCAGAAAGCCTCTCCCACATGCTTACATGGAAAGCCATAAGGCGGAGAGAGCACACCAGTCTGCCCTTCCACGTGCAAATGAGGAAAGCCTGAGGCAGAGAGGCAAACCTCCCTGCCCTTCCATGCACCTACATGGAAAGTCTAAGGCAGGAAGAGCAGCAGCACAGACCTCCTGGGAGCAGAACAGAGCAGCATCAATGACAAACAGAAATGACATTGATAAGTCAGACACAGCATGAAAAGGAGGAGCTGAGATGGAGGTGGGTTGCAAAGCGGCTTGCAGAGGAAGCAGCAACAGTAGGCAGGAAGGAATCATGTGATCTATCAGCTGACTCCCTTCATCAATCAGCTGCTCCATCAGTTGATTGGGCTGTTGTTTGAGAGTTTGTAGATGGATGTTTGGATATTGTTTTGCTGTTGCTAAACGTGGTTGCCTATGACTTCAGTTTTTAGATTCTTCGAGGCATGCAAGAAACTTTTTTTTCATGAATTCAAAGTAACACAGTGAAGTGAAGTGTTCCTTTAATGTGATTGGGTCTATGTAGCATGCTGTGTGTCTTAAAGAGACACTGTCTGCTGTATAAAAGTCACACACAAGATATTAATTATCAAATTTAGTTCCTAACCTGACAAACTCTCCATCATTCCAACAGTAATCCAGAACAACATCCACCTCTTTGCTTGGATAACTGTTTTGCATCTTATTATCATCTCATATTTACAAGTGTCTCACAGATGAGGTACTTCTGATTATTCTTCATATGGTAGCATATGTTTAGATTAATATTCCTGTAGGTGTATGTGCATCTGTGCAAGTGTGCATGCTTGTGCCAACATACCGCCTCAACCCAGGCGTGCACCAGCTGCTGAGTGTCCTGACGCGCCAGCTGGCACAGACCGAGGATGGCCTGCCGCTGCTCGTGGCTGGTGTAGGCCGAATCAGTGAAGTCCTCTGTCCGCTCCACAAGCGCCTCCAGCTGGCTGCCCATGCCCTGAGGGGACAGAGAGTACAGGTTCTCCCGCAGGCACTCCACGCTGCACTGCAAGATGGGGAAGGAAGAAGGTTACGAATTGCATATGTGAGTTGAAGGAGCGTTTGAAGGATAGTTTTTAAGACTGACAAGGCAACACACGCAAGAGTTTTGTCCTGAGGGGAAAAAATACATAATTTATTATCTCATTATCATTATGCACTTGACCTAGTCATTAAATAACAAGGATTGTGGGTTTAGCCTCGGATTCACCTTGGACCATCAAAGATGCGAACTAAATTCTGCAAACAGCATCTCAAGCACATAAACATGAAAGCTAATGCATTTTTTTCTTGCTTCATCCTCTTTTCTTTTTTCAACAAAGATCTGTTTATAAAAAAAAGTAAAGGCCTTTTGCCTATGCGTCATAAGATGACAGGTTTATATAAGCTATTAGCTCAACTCTGCCATTTGGAGCCGTGAAGCCATTTATTAGAAGCAATACGCATCTCCAGGCCCTTTCATTAAAATACTTTCTTCTCCTTTTATCTGGATGGAGGAGACCCCTTCAAAACAGTTTTTTGTTGTTTTTCTACCATTTGCCGGTGCACAAGGAGAAGGGAGAAGATTAGTCACAGTGATGTAGGTTTATGATGAGTCACACGACCCTATTAACCAAATAATAAAACAGATAGGTCTGGTCCTACATATTGATTCTCTGAGTAACATTTGAAGCTGCTGCCAAAATCTTAATGCTGCAACCACAAATCAACTGACACACAGCCACAACTAGATCAACCATGCTCTTTCTCATTAATATGAGTAGATTATGTTACTGCCATTTTTGAAAGTGATTTTATAACAGCTTAAAAAAAAACTTGTTCAGCATGATGTCTCACTCACAAGAGGATCATGACTAAACTTCACAGACTCTGTCACTAAGTCTGGTTTCTGATCCTACCTTGAAGTCCTTGATGCCGTTATAGATGCTGGCAGGAAGGATCTTGTTCTCTCCGCAGCTCCGTGCCTCGGTGACTATCTCGATGACCTGCTCCAGGGCACAGCGCATCCGGTGGAACACGGCGTCCTTGTTGATCCGCGCCGACTCGCAATCTGGGTGCCTCAGGCAAGTCTTTGGAAAGAATTCGAAGGGAAATGTCAAAGCTCGTGCCCTCCTCTACTCTTTTCAACGTCTATCTGCTTTCATGTTTTACAACCATGATTATTCACTATCTTTGTCTTTTTTTTTATCATTTTGTGACTCTGAGTTTTGAGTATCACCACTGATCACAGCGTTTGAAAAGCCCTGAAATCAAATAAACTTGAAAAGGCCTCAAATCTTTAAGCTGGACATAATCCACAGCTCTTGCCCAGAGGTCCAGTGTTGGTGCACCAGCTGTTTACCTTGGAGGCTGTGAGAAGCATCATGGTGCATTTCTCCAGCACTGCTCTGGCTGCCGCCATCCGTGCCTTCTTCTTCTCATCCTTCAAGTCCTACAGCACAAATACAAGCACACACACCAGATGGTTATGGGTGGCTTTACTTCAGTTGCAACTTCTAAGAACTCTCTGGGTGTCCGAGGGACATGAAAAAGTATGCAACAAATCTCTTTAAAGCTGCTATGAAGGGACACACAAATGTGACACAGATTCCTCTCCAAGTTTACACACATGAAACTTCCAAGGCTCATTGTCTCCTAATAAAAACAGATGCCACCAGAATAGGAAAGAAGATAGAGCATGTGACCTGCTGTTCCCCCCCTTCATGTATTCCAAACAGAAATAGACAGCTCGAATTAGGTATTTGGGGATTTGGAAAAGGCAGCTGAATCAACTCCTCTCCCATCACTTCGCCATAGATTACAAAGACGATGTGATTATCTGTCATTATTTTTGTCTCTGTGCTCGTCTGGCTTCAATAGACGAAGATTGTAGATTTTCTAAAGGGCTGTGTGCTTGTGCATGTGTGTGCATGAAAGCGCATGAGTGGGAGTGAATACGACTAAAAAAAAAAAGAGAGAGAGAAGTCAGGGTGGTAAATGAGGAGAGGGAGCATTAGCTGCGACGCTTTGGGGAGAGGCATGATGTGTGTTTCAAAACACGTGCCCTGAAGAAATCCAGAAAGAGGGACGGCCGATCCTTTCTCCCTGTCTAGATACCACAGCCGCTGCACTTTACATCAGCTTCTGCAGGCAAAGCGCTTTAGCTGCAGGGGCTGAATGTATGCATCAAAGAAGGATTAGCAGTCTCTGACAGAACAAAGTTTGAAACCCAAAGTTGGACTGTTTTTCTAAAGCTTTAAGCAGAAGTTTTGTTTTGCAAATGTGCTATACCCTGAGCTGAGAGAATGCATGGCTCAAAGCGTAGGTCAATTCATATCAACGATAAATCGTGATGTGTTTGAACAGCATGAGTCATAACAGACTTGTACATTTCTTGTACGGATTGAGACACGGATTAGAAGAATGAATCGATACAGAAAGAAAGATAGAAGAAAGCTTTACAGATACAGGAGGAGACACCTTACTTTAAAAGTGTAAATATTTGACTCTTATTATTGATTTGTTCTGACTTTGCTTGTACATTCACAGTCTAAGTAATGCAGGTTTCACAGTCTAATTCCATGTTTAGAAAACCACTGCTTGTTGGATTACATCTGCATGAATAAACAAAATGAGCTCAATTTAAAGAAACAAAGAGACAAATTACCGCACCTTCATAAACCACACTATATACATAAGCAGCTTTCTTTCAAGTTCGACCACATATAATTTTATTTATCATGAGAACATTGCAGTGTGCTGATGAATTTTATACAAAGTTTCTTTCCATGCTACTCACGTTCTGTCTGTCTCCGGTGAGGTGGGCAAACTCTACCATCTCATTGCCAAACTGGCTGAATATCTGTACAAATTCCTGGAAGGTGCTGACTCTTTCCAGATGGTCGAGGGTAACCAGGACCTAAGAGGAGTGAAAAGATCAGAGCGGTACGGTGAATGAACACATATGGTTGTGTTCTTCTAGTGCTTCCAAAAACTATTTCTAATCTTGCAGGATATCAGCAGGAAGTTAAAAAAAACAGCCGAGAATATCACATTACCGTCACGAGTTACTCCAACGCTCTCCTCTGAAGTATTTATGTCTCAATGTGATGCAATTATATCAATGATATGCTAAAATAAAACCAACAGATTAAGCAGTTCCCAACCTGCATTTTAGTTAATAGTAGTCTATGTACCTGCTAATTTAGCTGCTGAGGGTAGGTTAGCTGGCAGCCCTAATGCAGCCGCTTTTATCGATGCCAGACAAAGAGGAGGAAGAGATGTGTAATTGTGTTTGCCAGTAATGGAGAACAGGGGGCTGCCGACTGTCTGTCCAAACGAGGATAACCAGTCATGACTGGGCCCCCTGTTTCCATTCTTGGCTTAGTCTACGGCTACATCCATATCACATCGTCTGGCTAAGAGCACAGCCAGGTACGATGGAGAGAGGCAGTCTCTTGCTCTGTGTTTTTATGTGATCGCTAAATGTGCTGCTTCCCTCCAATTACCTCCAGAGTACTCCTTCAGAGAGCCACTGCTTATCTATTAGGAAATAAAGGACTCCAGATGGAGTTTGCTAAGATGTGTGTGCACGTATTAATGTGTGCATCACTGTGTGTGTGTATGAGTGCAGTAGGGACTAAGTAAGAGAGATTATGCACATCCTTAAAGGTTGTGCCACCTCACATTTACATGTCTCACCTTGTTACGTGATGTGATTATCTGTTTGATGACGATGCGGTCAGCCAGGACGAGGACTTTAGTGACTGAGGAGAGGAGCAAGCGGGCTGCCTTCACCATCCCTGTCCTATCACTGAACACAGTGACGCGTGCGTCTGACTGGGACGGCAAGGCTGATCCCACATCTGTCAGCTGGGCTATGGCATCACCTGCGAGAGAGGAGAGAGGGGACTGATGAACCGGCGGGGCGGATGTATTGTCTGATAGAGCTTAATGCAGATATATTGTGTTGGTGTATAAGGATGAAACAACTACCTTAATCTCTCCTGCTACTGATTCATAAACCTAAACTCTGGGTATCTGCCAATACAGAGTACTGATCCCACACAAGTGCCCTCTTTTCCCTTCTTTAAAAGATTTCATTACTCTAGGGAGTTTATGATACTTTTGGCTGGGCCCTATTTTAACAGTCTATAGCACATAGACACATTTTCAAATGCTTGTGACACCACCGCAAAGGTGAGGGAAGAGTCATGCACAGGATTGCTTCTAATACAATCTTAATGTGTCTTGCAGTGTCTCCCTCTCACCCCTGCTCTAATCTTGTACCCACCTGTGAGTTAACTGTGTTCAGGTGTGCTGCACACAGGTGAAGGGGCGTGGCTGGTAGGAGACAAAGGAGCAGGGAATTGTTTGGGGAGGGTTTCTTGATTTTGTTGGGAAAAGAGGAAGGAGAAGGGTGGTGAAGTGGAGACAGCCTGCCTTGGGAGAAGAAAAAACGTCTATGGACTCGTGTTTTTGGTGTTTCCTCGACTGTGTTTGTGTGGACCAGAAGTAGGACCAGATTGTTTTTTTCTATTCCGGTGAGTCTGATTCCTCTCTTTTTTTGGACATTTTTCTTTTTTTGCAATGCATTGCTTTTTCCCAGAGCCTGTTTTTTCATTTTGAGCAGTGTACATTGGACATTTCTTTTGCGCTGGGATTATCTAGAGTTGGATAAAGAAAATTACTATTAAAGGGGACATCCTGCCTTTCACCTTTTTTCAACTTTCCCCCCTGTATTTCCATGTGGGGAGGGGCACAATATATAAATAAATCATGTTTGAGTCTATTTAAGTTTTGCTGACTATGCTCTTCTGCTGGTGTCAGCAGGGGGCCGGAGTCAGGCCCCTTATTTTGTCTTCCCCCACTAACCAAGGTTAAGTAATAACTGTAGCTTTCGAATTTAACTCATGACAAGGCTTTAAAGGTAAGCTGATTGTTATAGCATGGCACAAGTGCATTTAGGGCACATAATCTTGGCGCAAATTAAGGCACAAGGGGCAAAGGGGTTGTATTTAGAAGAAGAAGAAGCTTTTATTGTCATTGTAAAGGAAAGAAACAATGAATTTTAGCCACTTAATTAATCATAGGTGTAAAAAGCTTGTCATTCCCTGTGTGTGTAGGAAGCACAGTGTACACGCGCTGTGAAACAGCCTATGCACGTGCATCTTACTATCTGAATAATGCCCCCTTTAAAGGTATACTAGGCAGGATTATTGGTTACTGTTTGTGAACACGTTCGCCAGCAAAAGTGAAAGTAAAAGCCGACCCCTGATTCATTCTCTTTTGGCGTTTCACCTCACAATATTTGATTTTTATCTCTTGGCCGCTTACAGTCTGGAACCTGTTCGGTATCTTTTTATGAGGCCCCAACCTCACCTGAGCGCTGTGGGGATACACACCCACGAGCATCATGAATACATGAAATAAGTGTTTGAGTCTATACATTGTTTTTTAGGGAAAATCCTGCATAGAATTTCTTTTGAAAGCAGGAAAATACTGGGCCATGTTTGTCGATCAACTGCACAATCGCTCTCTCCTGTTTCAACATAACAATGCACCTGACCACACCTCGTTCTAAGACCTACACACCCATGGGCACACAGATAGGCCCAATTACACACAACATGGTCACTGGCCATGAAAACAACAACGGATTTAGTCTGAAAGTGGCGATGACAGTTCCACTGCGCTGTGCACTGCTCTGCGCCGGCTGTAAGATAGGGCCCCTATGCCTGTCTCTCAGATAACTAAAGAAGAGTCAAGTTGAGGAGGCCGACTCAGAACATGCTGGAGGGTTTACATATCCCATCTGGCCTGAGAGTGCCCTGGGATTCCCTCAGCAGAGCTGGATGATGTGGCTGGCCAGAAAGACCTTTAGGCGACTGTGCTTTGCCAGCTGCCACTGAGATCTGGACCCAGACAAGAGGCAGAAAATTAAAGGATGTGTGGTCAACTGATAATTTCTTAAATGCCCTCTAAGTTAGGTCAGACAACACTACGGCACGATGTTCTTCCAATCTGCCACTCTTCACCTCTGGGGGAACATATCGTCCCAGGCAGGATGAAACACAGCAGCACTATATTCAGCACAGTGGTATGCCAGCCCGACCCAAACACTGCTGGTATGCTTTCTGGATGACATGAGACAACCAAGGCCCTCAAATACAATAGGCAAAAAAGCCAGAGCAAATTCATGCACACACAAAATATGCAAATACAAAATGAAGAGTCCAACTTTCTTTTTCTCTCTTTCAAACCTGCTCTTACCATCCCCAAAAAGGGAATAATACAGAGTTTAAAAGGCTGAAATCCCATCACCAAAATAGCTATCAAGAGGAAAATGTCCACAGTTAAGAGCGAGAGGGAGGAGGAGAGAAATCTCTCAGAAAGAGAGAGCTCCGAAGGGAGGGGGGAGGGGATATAGCCAGGTCTCTATTGGGTCATGCTGCTTGGCTGTCTATTTTGTTTGGCTGGTCCTTTAAAAGAAGCTGCACTGACGAACTGATTGCATCCGACAGGCTGCTTTTCAGTGCCAGCTCTGCTAACCAGTTAAAACATCTAGGCCTGGCTCGCAAAGAATGCTGCACAAACCCCCATGGCACTAGCAGGGTGGAAAGCAGAGGGAGCCAACTCTCGCCTCTTAATCCCAGAATGTGGATGGTATGGACTGGAGGATGGATTTTCATGACCTTAAATGTAAAACAGAGCTATCCCGCCGGTCCCTTAGCATATGTGCTCGAGACCCTTGTAGCTTGTGTTCACTGTAATCGCAGTTTGTTTCAACACAGAAAATTATGCATCAGGTGAAATGAATTTGACTTTTTTTTTGCTGTACGATGAATTTATTATTCATAAGTTAAAAACTTGAAAGGCTGATCCTTGATGTGTTGGTACAGCGCTTGCAGGCAGTCAATCTCGTATGACTCAATGCATGGCAATGTCTGTCTGTTGGCGGACTGCGATGAAACTTGATACAGACATTCGTGTGACCCCTCAGGATCACTTCTTTAACTTTTCATCTAGCGCCATCACCAGGTCAACATTTAGATTTGTCCAATACTTTGGTTTATGAAAAATGAACTTAATGAAATTCCCATCAGCCTCAGCTTTACTTTGCGTTTACCACTAATTAGCAAGCTAACAATGCTGAACTAAGATGGTGGACTTCATCAGAACATTAGCATTTAGCTAATTTGCCTCACAGAAGTTGTTTCTGTATCATTTCTATATGATTTATGAGTAAAAAGGTTAAAAAAAGGCCGATCCTTGATGAGCTGGTACAGCGCTTAAAGGCAATTCTCTTTCTACCAGCTAATTGCCCTGCACATGTAGTCCAGTAACACTCTCATACAGTATGCGCTGTGACTTTAATTTGATCCTAACTACCATCTTATCTTGAATCTCTCTGTGGGGGGACGAGAAAGTGAGACAGAAGCACGCAAATGTGAGAATGACACTGAGAGACTGAGTGAAAGAGACAGAGACAGAGATCCAGCACAGATTGCCTTCACTGACCTGCCTCATTGGATCTCTCCACCGCTCTGATGATGGGTAGCATCTAATTAAACTAGTGCTTTCAGCCTGCCTTTATTTCATTCATTATAGCACACAAGGCTGAAGCCTGTCTGATTAAACTCTCCCTGCGGCTAGGTATTAGAGAAATGTCAATCCTTCACTAACTAGCCCCTCTCTCTGCTGTAGACTTAAAGCCTCTAAAAAGTCGGTCTTTTTTTATCCCTGAAGATGTCTCCATCATTTGAAAAAAATGGTCAGAGAGACAAAACCTTTTTTTTTTTTTTAAATCAGGGAACAGTTGTACAGTGTCTGTCAGGAGAAGTGCAAGGGAAAACTGTAAAAACACCTCCCTGGGAGGAAAGTGAGAACCGGAATAAATTAGTCGCAGTGGGCTCACATATCCAGACATTTACACAAGCACACACACATACACTTCCCTTGTCCTCACCTACACACACACACACACACACACACACACACACACACACACACACACACATTCACACGCACATTTTCTCATCAGTCTATTCGCCCCCTCCCACCAGCGCTTTCTTTGTCTGAGTTTTAGCCGTCTTTACAAATCAACGCTGTGTGAGGATTAAACGCTTTGCTACGCAAGCTGGTTCCCCCAACATAAACCTATTATCACGGTGTTGTGTCTAAAATTCTTACCCAATGTGATATTGTTTCCGGTCTGCTCTGCAGAAAGCTAAATGAGGTCCTTGTTTTGCCTGATAAGAACTAAGTTTTCAGATATAAACAGTTGTGGAAAGTACCAAAGTAACACTTAAGTACATAAATACTGATTCAAGGTAACTGTACAATAGTTATGTATTTCCATCTTATGCAACTTTTTGCTTCTGCTCCACTTCATCTGAGAGGTTAAAATTGTACTTTTTACACCACTATATTCGTCTGACGGATTTTAAGACTACAATTTTTATACACTTTCTGTCTAGTGGAAACCATGTATCTTCAGATGTGTTGATTTTTATGTTTTTATGTAATAAACTGGAGGATGAAGTGTTCCTTTGTGCTGCAAAAATTCTCCATTCTCCTACTTCTTAAAGGAACAGTTCATCTTAAAATAAAAAATACATATGTTTCCTCTCATCTGTGGTGCTATTCAGTTCATCAACCTAGATTGTTTTGGTGTGAGTTGCTGAATGTTGGAGATATTTGCTGTAGAGATGTCTCCTGTCTGTTGAATATAATGGAACTAGATGGAGCTCGGCTCGTGATGTTCAGAGAGCCAAAAAAAGAAAAAAAAAGCCACACTTGAAAATCCACAGACCTTTTTGTGAGCAGTTTCATGTAGGAACTATTTTCTCCCTACCAAAATACATCTGCCAACCAGATCACCATGCAGAAGGAAGCGTGCATCTACTCATGGATGAGCGGCTTGTACTTGAAACAGTGCAAAAAGTAAACTTAATTGGCAGCCTCTCCTGCTGATCTGTAACATTAGCTAGCTCAGTGGTGCTAGGTGAGCCAGCAGTAGATGCATGCTTCCGTCTGCACAGTGATACTGGTTTAGTTCAGTAAAAACAAAATAGTTCCTACATGAAACTGCTCACCACAAGGTCTGTGGATTATCTTGAGTAACCAGGTCATAATTTCTGGAAAGAGACATTGCTGTTTTAATTTTTAATTTCATCTTTTTTTTTTGTTGCTTTGAACACCACAGGCTGCGTGCCATCTAGAGAGGGCAGACATCTCTACAGCTGACATCTCCAACACTCTGCAGTTCACAACAAAACAATCTAGATTCATAAATAGCACCACAGGTAAGAGGACAAATATGATTTTTTTATTGTGAGGTGACCTGTTCCTGTTAAAAAAATCCTCTTGGATCAGCTGGAAAATTGGCAATACTTACATTATTTCAATTAAGTGTGATTTTGAATGCAGAACTTCTACTTCTGTATTTTCAGTGAGGTATTAGTACTTTTACTGCAGTTAAGGATCTGAATACTTCATCCACCACTGGATATTAAGAAGTGTTTCACCCAGTGAGTTATGAAAACTAAACCAAGAATTCTGAGAAAGTTTAGATAGACAGGAGCATACACGGTTGTCGTGTGTATTGAGTGTGTTTTTTTAGACGTCATTTCAAGTGCAAATGTTACAAGATAGTGTAGAAACACTGAGAGAAACACATTTCTGACAAAACCATCACCTCTTCTTTCTCGGGTTCAATAAAAGCTGACAGTCCCGTGAGAATGATCCACACATTCTTGTTCCTTCACTCCGGTTGTCACTGTTTCCACCCCTCCTACAACCCTCTGTACCTCTTTGTTTCTCTCACTTGTTTTATGTTTTGCACTTTATACAGCCGTACATCCATCAAACAGATTATCTTTTCAGATTCACGGGAGGATGGAGCCTCATATATAAGGCGAAGAGGCAGACTACACCCTGGACAGGTCGCCAGTCTATCACCTAACCTGCATGTTTCAGAATGGGGAGGAAACTGCAGAAATGCGGACGTGGGGAGAAAACTAAACTCCACACAGACAGGCCCGGCTGGCAAATTTAAACCCTGAAAAAAATGAGGGGTCCTGACCTCAGGTGGAAAAATATTTTTCAATGTAACACAGAGGCAATCTATGAGGCAGTGAATATTGGGAAAACTGCTTCAATCTTGCCAACAGCCTGATGCATAAAGCTTCTATCAGAATCTATTATGCAGTGCTTTCCAAGCCAGTGCAGAGACATTCATTCCCCCCTTCTACACAGCACCCTTGGGTGAAGAGGCACTTTTTCAGCCTTTACTTCCAAGCTAATAACAACAATGTCTTTAGCTGACTCTGGAGGTGCTCTGGTTTAATACTGTCTGACAGCCGGGCTGTCCAGACAAATCGAAACTTGCTCAAATTTGATAACAGTGTGAAGCCTGAAGGTGGTGCCTGATGCCTTATGAAACTGTCACAGTTTGTCTGAACAAATAAACACCGATGAGTCTTATTGGCTGACAAGCTATAACAGCCTCAATGGCAATTTCTTAACATCATAAAGCCATGCTTATATCACGATGATACAGTATCCATTATGAGGAAACCTTTAGGGTGAAGCACCCTCTCACCGTTTTACAACATAAATCTGCGACCACAAAATAAGAGCCGTCTCTTTCTCCTTCAAAAGAGAGGCACTCGACACTGTGCTCAGTTTGAGCGCAGCAATTCACTGAAATGTCGAGTGCGTAATAGGATCAAGCCAAACCTGCTCTGCGTGCCTCGAAGCAGGCTTGACCCATCTCATCCTTGAGCTCTTGGTTCTCTGTGGCGATGGCCTCCCCGACCGCGACGAAACGCCCCACAGCCACGCTAACTGCCTGGCCCACCCTGTGTATGGCTGCCAAGGTGCGCTCCGACTTCTTTGGCTTGTCTTTATGGTTGATCAGTGTCGTGATCTGCAGGAATGTGGAGAGAAAAAAAGGAGACATTATTTATGTAGTGAGACACATACTTGACTTTTGATGTAGACAGTTCTTTAAGCCCAGCATTGTCAGCAGTGGTGGAATGTAACTAAGTACAGTAACTCAAGTACTTTACTTAAGTACAAATTTGAGGTACCTGTATTTCATGTGAGTATTTCCATTTTATCCATGGATTCCATGGAAGAGCACCCGCTCCGTATGTAGATATAAATGGCTCATTCTAAGATAATGAAAACACAACTATTCTTATTTTCAGGTGATTACAAACTCATGAAAACATGGTTATAATTATTATATATAATTTCTGCCCCTAAATCCAGCACACTGGCCCTTTAAGGGGAGTTTCGAATTTGACTTTTACTTGTGGTTGAGTATTTTCACAGTGCACTATTAGTACTTTTACTGCAAGAAAGGATCTGAATACTTCTTCCACCACTGATGGTTGGCTCCTTTATAATTACTTTTCCACTGACGCATCTAAAAGCCTGGAGGCATATAAATAACCACACAAGTTGCATGGCTGCACATTGCCTATCTGGAATCATAGCTTCTTGTTCGATAGTGAAAGTATGCTGTGATTATATCCTAACAACACCTTTGATAAGGGAGCATGTTGAGTCTGGAGCTCGTACTCCATTTGCTTATCAGGAGAGAGGAGTTTCCTGCCTGTACAGCTACAAGTGGAGATAACATTTTGGAAGACAGCACGTGGGTGACCTACTGTGCGTGTCAGAAGGCGAGGAAGCATGTCTACAGCTCAAACATGCCCAGTCTCCCACACCTCTTACACAATATTTCATAAAATTTGAACGAAGAGCAGAAACAAACACAGCAGATGGGACATGCACGCACGTCTTCTGTGACATATACAAGACAGTCCGGCAACGGGTACACAGAAACACACACACCAAACTCAGGTGGGGCCTCTTAGTGATAATTAAGGGTATGAATTATGAATGGGTAGAGCCAATTATCATTAATTATTCATTGATTGCTTTCACTCTCTCCAGCTGTTATTGTGGGTGTGAGTGTGTGTATTCCTGTCAAACCATTTGGGTCAGGGAGTGGTGGGTGGTGATTTTAATTGGTCCACAGCTGCAGGTGGTCCAAGTGGGGAATTTTTGGCAGTAAAGTCTTTGTGGGCTACAGAAAACACGCTGATTCTGATAAGCTCAGACGGCTGTTCGAATGAGCAGCATCCTGACACAGGAATGTAACACATCAGGCTGTCACTTTCTTGTTTCACAGAACAGTCTGAATGAAATCCTTTGAAACATGTTCAGATAGACTTGACAGTGTACAACACAATTAACCCTGAGATCTCACAGAAAGTCTACAGCATTGTTGATCAGCACCCGACAGGTAGCACACACCCACACACCCAAAACGTTAAGGTTTTTGTTATGTCTGTCAACTGACTGAGTGAACACTTGATTTTTTTCTACATTCAGCCAAACAGTATATGCCATAAACAAAGGCAGCCTTTTGTGATTACATTTGTCTGAGATTCATTATTGTATTTTTTATTATTGTTCATCCTATTAAAACGTCACAAAACACTGAAAAATGGCCATCGCAGTATCCTGAAGCACCAGGTGATGTAATTAAATGTCCATTTTCTGTCTGACCAACAGCTCAAAACACCAAAGTATTCAATTTACCATCAAGTAAGACCAAGAAAAGCAACAAATTCTCACGATTGAGAATCTGAACCATCAAATGTTTGGTATTTCTGCATGAAGGATTTTAAGGAGCTCTATACAATAGTAAGAGTGTGTGTATAATTCAAAGGTTGTCTACACACAGTTCTCAACATAGAGGTGGCTGAGCTGGCGGCTAATAGTGTTAACAACGGCAACAGTGCTGACAGAGATAACAGTGTTAACAAGGGGGAACCTGAAGACTACAACAACACAGAGAAGAAGCGTGACTTTATTTCATGCTCAGGACACCATTATGCCACTATAATCTTTACATAGCAAATACTTGTATGCTGCTTAATCAATGCTCTGAATACTGTATAGAGCTGTATTTAACAGTTAATCGATAATCAAGTAGTTTCTAATTATATTCTTTCCAACGACACATTGATAAAACGGTAAAAAATAGTTGCAGCTCTACACCTAACAATAACATTACCAACAAATCTGATTCATTTATCAATAAATCAGATCAGGTCTGTAAAATGTCAGACAATAATAAAAAACATCCCATCACAATGACTTCAAAAACCTTATTTGTCTTCATTTATGCTAATACCTGCTTGCCAGCGGCACACTACAAAGGGGGGGACTATAAACCTGCTACAAATGCCTCCTGAATCTAAATGCCACAACTCTAAATTAGCCTGAGTCAGCAAATCTCTTGAGCTGCTGCCCTGTGAGACATGACCCACATTAAAACTGTACATCACACATCATTCACGCTGACAGCTTCGTCGAGCACTGCTGAGTTTCAAAGTTCTTCAAACTGATGTTGATGTGTAATGCGGCTTAAAGTTGTTTCACAGAGCCTCCGTGCTCATTATTAGCACTGTGCACAGCAAATATGTGTCTTGCTGAGAAATACCATGAAGAAATGCAATGTTGCGTCAGACTCGTCGACTTCATATTGCTAAGAGATATAAAATTAACTGGGAATGTGTAAAAAATATTTCTAACATTAATTCTGCTACAGAGAAAAAATGTTCTGCTTAAAGTCCTTGAAAGCTCCGATGGTAGTTCGGTTCAATCACAAAAACACATACACTCTAATAATAGAACTCATCGATGATTTCTAAGCATACAAGCCTTGTTACTTTCAATAAAATACCACAAAGATGCTACTTGCTGAGTAGCTGTTATATAAATTATAGAAAAGAGACAAAGAAAAGAGATCAAAAAAGTTGAGATGAAAGGGAGCAAAAGAAAATCGTTAAAAAACAGTTAATAAAAAGTGCACCAAATAAAGCTGCTGCTTTTTCAGTACCCACCTCACTGTCAGCACGATTACCTAATACATTAAAAGAAGTTGTAACTTTCCTTTTTTTTTATTCCCTACTTTCCATTCTCGGAAACACCATTGTTCTGTAGCAAGATCCTGACCCTGAAAGTGCTCATAAAGCACTTCTTTTGGTCCATCACTCGTCACTTTATGTATCATCTGTCTTCTTTATCTCTGCATTAGAGCTTCCCTTCCTGTGAGCCCAGTGTTTTTCACTGACTCATCCACACAGAGTGGGATACTCCGTAAAAAAAACACTCAGGCCAGCTGGACATGATGCAGCCTAAAAGAAGGAATTAGGACACAGTGACACATGATTCAGACTGACGTCATGAAATTGACTGTTGTTCAACGTCAGGTGGCATTCTTGTTACACAAGAGACCTGATAAAACACTTCTGTGATGGGAAGTTTCTGACGACCGAAGCATCTGAGGACTGTGTGTCTCGTGTACAACTGAAAGTGTGTGCGCATGGTATGTTTTTATGTCTGCAGGGTTCACACAGGCATGATTGTTTTCCCAGATGACTTGTACAAGCAAATGGTGACACTAATGAACACTCAGGCTGGCACTGATCCAGAAACCAGTGTTTAAGGGGGTTGAGAGCATGAGAGAGGACCTTAAGTGTGTGCATGTGTGTCACTACACAAACAGCAGCACCTGAGGCTCAAAGAGGAGAGGGAGAGGCAGAAGAACAGACAGCAAGAGAAAATCTGATTACAGATTTTCCTCTGCAAAAAAAGCTTTATCCAAACTGCAGCAGATGAGCGGATGGTGAGGTTAGTTTTATAAGTTTAAGACGTTGTGTCTGTGAAAGACAAACAGAGTGGAAAAAGTCTGTGTGAATCACAAAGAGAGGCTGGGAGAGAGAGCAGAGAATAACCACTGCCTGGGATTTCCTCCATTAGAGATTACTAGGTGGGTACATTTACTGGGCTGTGCAAACAGGAACAGAGCAGGGTGGGGAGAACATAATATTGATACAGTGCCATCGCAGAGGAGAGACCATTGTGTTTGTGTGCGTATCAAAGGAGCTTGTGTCAGTTTCATTTTGCACAGGAACAGAAAAGTGAAGAATTATTCTTCATTTGTTCGTGAAACCTTTAAAAAACAGCAAAGATCAAATTGTAAAGGTACAGTTCACCAACGAATCACAAGTAACTGTTTTTTCTCTTACTTGTGGTGCTATTTACAGATGTAGCACATATTGGTGTGAGTTTCTGAGTGTTGGAGGTATTGGCTGTTGAAATGTCTGCCTTCCCTCAAATATAATGGGGCTAGATGGCACTCAGTTTGTGGTGCTCAATGTGCCAAAAAAATACATTTCCAAAACTCAACAGCAATGTCTCTTTCCAGAAATCATGACCCAGTTACTCATGATTACCCAGAGACCTTGTTGTGAGCGGTGTTCTTTCTACCGAACTACACCCACTGACCATATCACTGCACCAAAGGAAGCGTGCATCTACTCATGGACAAGAGGCTCATGCTTGTGTCAGCGTGTGAGATGTAAACACTACAACTGTCCTCCTTGCCTGATCCGTGATGTCAGCCAGCTCAGTGTTGCTAGGTGAGCTAGCAGTAGATGCACGCTTCCTTCTGCACAGTGATACAAATGCTAACTGCTAGGTGAATGAATGTTTGCTAACAAGGTGGAGGTATCTGAATGTATATGTTTGCTGTTGTGTTATGCAGTGTGCATCTACTGCTAGCTCACTGAGCGACACTGAGCCAGCTAACGTTACAGCTTAGCCAAGGCAGGACGCTACGGTTGGGAATCATCAGAGGCCCCCCGAGAAAAAATTATCACAATACTAGGTCACGATATAATTGCAGCGTTAACTGTTTTGCAATATGCTGAGTACGGCGATAACATATATTGCGATATACTGTGATTTAAATTACGGAAAATCTCTTTCAACATCTGCTTTTATCTGATAACAAAGTTTTTTAGTCTGTTTATCTCACTTCAATCATTTTCACTGCAGCAAAATGTATCTGGTGGACTGAAAAAGCAATTTATTTTATCATTTAATCTGTATTTGCAACATTAACCATTCATATAATTTAATACTGATTCTTGGCGTCTTGTATCAATACAATACTGCCACGCAAAATATCATGATACTATGCTGTATCATTTTTTCTCCCACCCCTAGAGGACGCCATTAATGTTTACATCTTGCACTGTCACAAGCACAAGGCTCTCGTCCATGAGTAGATGCACTACTCCTTCTCCGCGATGATATGGTTGGTGGATGTAGCTCTGTAGACAGAAAATAGTTCCTGGTCATGATTTCTGGAAGGAAACGTTACTGTTGAGTTTTTCAAATGCATTTTTTGGGGCGCTGAGCACCACAACAAGAGTGCCATGTAGTTCCACAATATTGGAGAGTAGGCAGACATCTCTATCGCCGATATCTCCAACACTCAGTAAAAAGAAAAATACGTATTTTTGATTTGAGGTGAACTGTCCCATTAGGTTAAAAAAAACCCACCATATTTCTTATTCTATCTAGTTGACTTTTTGGAATCATGGTAAACAAGACTACCTATATGACCAGATTTTCAATACCAACTTTCAGCACTTCAAGTTTTTAATACTTTGTCTGTTATATGGACACATTTGGTCAATAACAGAAAAAGTATTGAAGCTGAATACCCAGCTCTGCTCCGTATAGGCACCTGCTCAATCATTGAAGCTGCCTTCGGGCCAAATGTTAGGGGTTTACTGTACACTTCACCGCAGTCTATTAATTTAAAATCTCTCCTCTCAGTTCATTCCTCATCTCTCTGTTTCACACACACCCTCACGATACCATGCCGCTCCGCTCTGCTGCACTCGCCCAAAGCCTCCCAAAGCCCACTGAGGATTTCAACGAGTTATACAATCCATGACGTAGGCACAAATGTCGCTTTGGATGCAAAGTCAGACTTCAGGCAGATTTGTTTATTGACAGGGCTAACTGTTTGTGTCCCCGATGTTAATATATTGGCTTACATACAGAGGGGGTAGAAAAAGATGGCTTAATCTGCTATCTGCTGTGATAAATATGAGGGTCACATGGAGGTAACATTCTGGTGAATTTGGGGTAATTTCATACCTTTTCTAGGACTAAAATGAACAATGGGAACACTGCACCCTCACACACACACAGCTCTGTTCATGATCTCATATAAAGTCTCTTTTTCACTCTCACATTAACACAGCAAAGCCTGTCCATCCCTTTTTAGTTACTTTCTCTTCTCATGCACAATCAGTCAATTCCCAACCATCCACCTCTCATCTCTTTGTTGTCCATAATTAGGAGGACAATTACAAGGTCATAAAAGACGACATCAACAGCTTACTCTGAGCAACACAATAGACCAACAGAGCCCACCCATTGGTTAGAGGGAAATCTAGACTAACACCTCAAGGACACAGTGACCGATCATAAATCAGAGGGTAACAAAAGCTGGAAACATTTGTGGCTGCCTCCCATGGCTACTGACTGAGTTTCACTGAATGGCCTACGCTGGGAGAAAGTTTGGTGTTATCTGAGCCATTCTTTCTCTCTGCCTGCTTTTTTTGTTGTAGTCTGCTGCGATTCTTGGATAATGCAATTGTACGAATGTGTAGATAACTGGGTGTGTTTGTGGGAGAAAAATCCAGTTTACTCAAAACAGATCAATTCAAAGCCTCTTTCCCAGTGGCAAATTTGCGTCACTCTTGTCATTTAATAACTGCAAGAAATCCTTCGCAAACAAAGGCAGCGAGATAAAAGTGAGTGTGAACAAGCTCATCCTGAAGGCCTGATGGGGCTTTTATTAAACACACATTGTAGCCATTCATCACAATAATTGCTTGCTTGGCAAGTGTTATATCGGCCTGCTTATTTGTCTGAGTTATATCTCTGATTCCTTTAAGCTTTACTTGGCCTGCTGGCTATAGTAGCAACTCAAAAAGAACTTTTTCTTCCGAGAGCAAAAAGATTGAATGGAAGTTTGAAACAAAATCCAACAAAGAAACTCACATCACATTCAGCCATTATTAACAGTCAAGCTCAATAGGATTTCTACTGTGTGAAAGAGGGGGTGTAAATCAAAGAAGAAATATTATCCATCCATCTATAGTGACAGCACAGGTTTTTATTTCTGTCTACTTAAGCGTGTGTGTGAGTTCAGGCAAATACAAGTATGCACTGTACTGTGGTACCGGCTGTTTGTACAGTATGTGAGCTTGAATAACCGTCATGTGTATGGGCAGGAAATAATTGGACAGTAGCTTGTGTGAAGAAAAGGAGACGAGGAGGAGGGAAAAAAAGAAAGTTTAACGCCTTGGTCGTGTTTATTTTCTGATCAGATGAAACTGTGTGCATCGTTTTGTTTAAGTGAGTTTTTTGTGTTTGTCCTTGTTAATGTGAAAAAGAATGTACGCATTTGTGGTAACTTTGGTAGCCTCCACTTTCTGCACTCCTCAGATCGCCGCTCTCATTAAAAACAAACTCTACAGCATATGGATCACTTTGTTAAAGTAAACAGGAAAAAGAATATTTCCAGGTCTCATTTCAGCCCATTACAACACAAAGGGATCATTGTTGCGGAGAGTGCTGCACCTAAAAGGACACCCTGAATGTTTGTCTTATCCGTGTGGATTTCACAAACTTTGTGTTTGTCTTCCACAGAATCTGCTCTTGAAAAAGCTGTTTTTATTCATGCAAGGAGAGACGTGGCTGGCTGCTCGCTGGGGACGGCAAGAGAAAAAAAAAAAGGAACATAAGAGGAAAGAGATGAAAGTCGTGCTAAACATGCACTTTAATGGGTGAGCAAATTCCTTCCAAATTGGCTGTGAGCAGACGGGAGTTCGATGCTGCGCTGGTCCACGGCCAGACTGGAGAAGCGATACGAGGGGATGAAAAGCGAGAGAGACAAGGGAGCTAGGAGGAGAGCGGATACAGATAGATGGGGAGAGGTGAAGGGAGCCAGAGAATAAAGAGTGGGACATGTCACATCCATATCACACTTTACCCTGACTTGTTCCTTCCTCACATTGCATCTAATGGCGTTCCTCTCTCTTTCAAAATTCCCTCCCTTGTGACTTCAGCAGTCTTTCTCTCCACACCTTCATCCATCTCTCCTCTAGCAGTCTTCTGTGTGCAGCACTGTAAATGATTCAAGTCTGTCCCTAGAGCCCGGCTGCTGCAGTACACTACAGTGTGATACACTATAGCAGCAGCTTGTGATGTTTAAGCTGCATCCTTTGGGGTATACTGTAAAAATACAGCACGCAGAACAGCAGAAATAAGAAGTGGAATAGAGTAGAGCTGCTGCACCATCCCATTCTTACACTGCAAAAAAAACTCATTAAACATATACCCTTTCATTCCCCAATGACATTAGTTAATTTCTAGGGCACTAGAAATTCGCAACTGCTTGACAAATTGGTCCCAACTAATGTGCCCAGTTTTCTGGAAACAAAGTTGTACACCAGTTGGTCATTACTGAACACAAACATTAGTAAAACATACTGAGCCAGTGGCCAATTTACACCCATATCCTGCAACAATGAGTCATGCCCTCATCTAGCAAATGTAAGCCACGCTCATTTTATCCTCTTTCAGCTGCCTACGGACACAATGAGAAGAGTTACAGAGTCAGCTAATGGGAGCACAACGCAAGTTTTCTGGTCTACCTTTTTAAATTAAAACCACAAGGCAGCAGTTCAGTTTAGCGTAAAAGCTGAGCCGAACCACATCTTGACTGGTCATGCATTCTTTAGGAATTAGATTGCATATGCAGAGCTATTTTTCTTTTGGTGCTCACTCACACACAGACACATACCTGCAGAGACATCACACAGTCTGTTTGAGGGGCCACTCGGAGGAACTGGAGTAAATTTTAATCTTTGTACAGTTTTTAAAAGCCATTGCATTACATTATATTCGGGAAAAGTCACAGAAAAATGCAGAAGCTCAAGAATATGGCAGCAAAGGAAGGTTAAGAACAGCAAGAATCAAACCTACAACAATTTGGCTGCAATGTGAGTAGTATGTAACTGTTTTCTCATATATAGTAGAAAATAGACACACACAATCATTCACACTCTTCTGTGTCAAATTCCGACTATCTGGATGCACACATACTAGGTGAGTGTGCAGGCGGAGAAGTAAGAGAGACAGCAGAATAGAAGTGAAAGAGAAAGTATCAGCACAGACAGATTATGCTTGCAGTAATGAACCTGTGGAGGTCACACTAAAAAGGTCGGCATCATGCTCCTCTAAATCTTTTCCTGGGACAAACTGATCTCAGATGAGTCTGATTTTGTGGATTTATATAGGCTCCCCCAATCCAGTGATAACAGTAGTAGTCCCCTCGTGCACACAGAAACACACCCATCTAGCTGAAGCACCTTCCTAGAGATAAAGATAGAGAGTGCAGTGATTTGGCAGTAGTAGCTGTAGCCCTTTAGGATGATTGAACACAGATGGTTTTTCCCAGTGAGACAGATAATTCAAGAGAAAAGATAGTCAAATCGCTGCGTGCCTATACAACCACAAGATGACGGGGATAATACCAGCTGATTGCCGAAGAAAGAGGCAGAGGGGGGGGAGAAGGGCACAGCATGCAGGAGGTGATGGATGTGGGAAGACTGCAGAGGCCAACAGAGGGGCAAGCTGACAGCCGTGTAGTATAACTGACAAACAGATTAGCGTTCCGGTGTACTCATGCCCAAAGGGCAAGCATGTGCTTATGTCTCTTTGAGACTGTAAGAATTTTATATGGTTATTATTGAACTGCTGTTCCATGACAACACCATGTTTCTATTTCAGATCTCTCTTACTTATCACAGCATTAGTTTTATATTAAAGGGGAACATCACCTGACATATTTATCCCAATGTGTTATTTCCATGGCCTTTGAGAGTGCAATCAATTTTTGTGAACATGAGCTACTCTCTCACAAAGCCAGAAACCAGAGAAATATCTCTCAAACTGGTGATGTCATCAAGTCTGGAGCTGCTCCATAAACAGTGAATGGGAGACTGATTTTGTGGATGCACTGAATGTTGGTTTTCTTTTTATACCCAAATGAACTTCACTCTATTGTTGTGTTGTTAGTTCTGAAACAAAAAATGTTCCCGTTTAGGCAGAACATTCCTCTGGGCGCTCTCAGTATCATCCATAACATCTTTCATCATTCACAGGTCTGAGGAGCAGCTCCAGACTTATACTCGATGACATCACAAATTTGAATTTCAGCACTCTCGTTTTTGCAATTGGGAGAGTTGTTCATGTTTACTTATGTTTCTGGAACGTCTAAGACCAAAGGAATAACATGTGTGTAGTTACCCTTTAATACTTAATGATATTATTAATATTCAACTTCCATTTCCTTAGTGGCCAGAAACATGACTCCAAATGGATGCTTATGTTGCACCATGTAACGAGGCAAATGCTAACTAACAAGTTGAAGATTGGGGTGGGCAATGTATAAATACATCTGATATATTATAATATTATTTTATGTGGGCTATGGCAGATGACCATATCCTCATATCGAGATATTCTTTGCACATTTAAGTAATTGATTTATGCATTAAAAGCAGGGCATGTTATAGTGAAGTAGTCTCGCTCTCATCTCCCTATTAAATGTTTCACTCACTTCAAGATGACAGTAAACATCTCATCTCATGACAATATCATGACATTCTGATGTGGATTTTTTAAAAATCTAAGTCCTCTTTAATGTCATATATGATCTGTGTTCCCTCTAAATTCAAATTAGTTCACTGGTACGTTCATGCTGGTACGATCACACGCATCAAAGGGTTAAATCAAACAGAGAAAAGTATGAAAGTATGAAAATATTGAGATGTATATCATGTGTCGCATACTCTGAGCACAGATTGAGCAGCAGAACATCAGGCGCATTGAAAGTCAGACTTAATCGTTTGCTTTCACTGGCCTCTGCAGCAGCTGCTCCTCTTATCCTTCAATCTTATCTGATCAGCTCTGATCAGATTGGTGGATCAATTATCCACCCCGTGACACAAACTGCTGCTGAGGAGAAAAAAAAACGAATGACGAGTGATGCTGTGTTCAAGGACCCGCAAAAACCTGCAACATTAGACAAGGGACACGGAATGATACAAGGAAAGACACACACAAAATAAAAGTAAAGTTTGGTGATCCAACCCCACCCCCACTGTTGCTGTCAACTACGGACACCTGTAGATTCTAATTCTGTGGGAATCACATTCATAAGCCATATTGCCCAGCCCTAGTTAAAGATATTTGAACTGATGCGTTGCTGTTGTGTTTGCAGATTGTTTCTGCTTACCCCAAGAGGAAGAAAAAAAAACAGTTAATGCTTCTTTAAAAACGTAGTCACAGTACAATTATCTGGACTCAATAAATTATGATATTGAATTATTGCTCATGGTACTAAATTATTCACATTTTCAACTGCTAATGGAGGAATTTTGCTAGTTAGTCAAGATTTGTTTCTTCGTGCCTCTGGTTATTTTAAATAAAGCATTACCCTCGGTCAGGAACTCTTCCTGAGTGTATGTTTGCAGTAACAGTTTTTAAGTGGAATTAGTGAATTATTAAAAGCTCAAGTGAGCTCTAATTGTTGGTTTTGTTTCCTTTTCATTGCCTTCTTCTCACAGATGGCAATCATGTAATGCGCTAAGCCAGTTTTCACTTTGTCTGACTGAAGTCTGGGCAGTGGACACACACAGTAAACATGGTGGGTGAGAAAGCGGCCGACATGTAACAAAGGTCACAAATCAGGAGACGAGCACATGACATGAACCTTAGCCCACTCACTCATGTATGCCAACAGCCATGCAGCCAGTGAGACAGACAGGCAGACACTGATGGATGCAGACACAGAGAAGAGGGGGTGTACTGAGGCGTGCAGATACAGAAACAAGGGCTGACTGACAGTAAAGACAACCTGAGCGGCACACAGGCAGTTGAATGAGTTTGTACTTCCATCAGATTGTAGCCCATTGGAGTTGTATGAGAGAAGGGGACTGTTTGGCCTTCAAGGACTGGCTCAGCAATCAGAGCTGACATTTGTATATGTGGACAGGCAGAGTGAATCCACTGCAAACATCAGCAAGAAAGGTTAGCACTGATGAATAATTTCTAGCTGCATCCCAGTGCGTGTAACCAGCTACTCAAGAAGGAGAATGACCAGTAATAATGTCTCTTTAATGGGTCTAAATGACACATAGTGGGTCTGTTATTGATGCCTATTGAGGCCTTACAGCTGGTTAGTGTTTTTATACTAATGTCAGTACCATACTATGAGGCTGTTTTTCTTACAAAACCTTTATTCCTTCAACAAAAGAAGCCAATTTTCTAAAAGGTTGGATTTTGTCTAAACACAAGCAGCTGCACAGAACATTTTCCTGCATAAATCACTCTTAAGTGGTTTAAAATTTAAATAGGGATTTATCTGATCCAGGAATATGTAAACGAGATTACAAATCTGTCCAGATATTCAATGCCAACATTTGGTATGGTGCGGTTTCTGATACTTTGTGCTACAGGCACATTTCTGTCAGTACTAAATGAGTAATTAACCTTAGTGCCAGTGCATGCTATACACATTTCCAGACTTTAAAAAATAGCTGCACATTTCAAACGCTGGAAACACTAACTTGGATGTGTTTTCTTCCTCTGTGTGGAAAACAATGCCTACTTTTTTTCAAAGGACTCAAGATAGCAGGATGATGAAATATGTCTACATTTTCACTGTGAACCATCACATGTGCCTCCAGTTGAGCGCTGCACAAAAAGAGGCCACCCATAGGCACTGCTGTCTAACTAGTATGTCGGTGGACACAGCATTGTGGTCCTGGGCTCTGTTCCAAAACATTTTGCCAAGCCAGTTCTGTGAGGCAATGTATTATGTACAGTGCAATTTTTCTAGGCTACGTTCCACTGTCTACATTATTCAGTGAATAAAACAGCTTGTGTACATGTAGAAATGATGTAAGGGAATATCTGTCTTTAGAAAAACAACTTTTTAGCAACAAATTAGGCCACTGATCTTGTAGAGGCATGCTCTGAGTATGATGTAAGGCTGAACCGTCACAGTGTGGAGTTTACTCCTGGACACTAATAGCCTTACATCGTTAGCCTCACATGCTGAGGTTAGCACAACAAGTGGACTGCTGTGCAGGGTCAGTCAAAGTATGGTGAGCGCAAATGAAGCACCAGAGCTGGAAAACCTGCCTGCAGGTTCCAGGTCAACTACAACAGCAACTGAGAGAGAGTGGTATGTAAGACAAAGACAGTGCGTCCGCATTGTTCCACCATTGTAGGATATGTCACTGGAAACTCATCCAACATGCTATGCGCATTCGATGGCATTACCAGATGTGCCAATCACTGGGATGACAACTGTTTGGGTGCTTTGAGTATCTGAATATAGCCATGATGGAACTAAATGAAACACTCCTCCTTATGCAGTTTTACTTTTATTACTCTGCATATTTTTGTATTTTTTAGAGTCATATTATAAAAGATGCTTTTCTGTTTCATAGCTTATTGTGACCTCTCACTTTTTGGGGGTGTTTGTTCAGTGTCAGTGCATTTTGGTACACACAAGTGTTTAAAATGTTCCTTATTTTTCAAATAAAAACAGTTTAAACAGCTGAGCAAAATGTTACCTCAGTCCCCAGCAAGTAGATTTTGTCAATCTTTGACACTTGCACTACTGTCCTTTCACAATAAATGACAAGAAGCAGGTCCTCATGCATTTGGGGTTTTTTTCCACTGTGCTGAAAAGCAACGAACCGTCACTTCTGTGTACCATTACACCCCTTTGTTGCATGTGAGATTTGGCCCTGACATATGGAAAATTCGGTGCATAGGATGCTGGTTAAAACATGTTTCTTGCTCCTCTGACCACTGTGGTATGCCAAGGCTGTGATGTCTGCATAGTTGCAATGCATAGCGCTAGAGTAGAGACAGCCACTGAAAACACACACGCACACACATACACGCACACACAGCTTGTATTCAACAGAACACAATACCTCTTTTCATTCCTTCTTGCTCACGTAATTCTCTGGATAGTAAGTGGGAGGGAGGGAGAGAGAGACGGAGACAGACAAAGAGAAAGTCAGGGAGGGGGTCAACCAAGGAGAGGAGAGATGTGCCCTGAACACAACGTGACTGCCGGGTCAAACTCCCTCTGGCTGTCTCGACCGTTCGCCTGCCCCTTCTCCGGTGTACCTGGGGATAGGGTGGGGGTCAGCATCAGATACAGAGCGCCCCGAGGCGGAGGCTCACCTGGGCCTTGAGACCTACATGTACTAAGCTTTTTATACTGTGACTTCTCTGTACCCTGAGCATTTACTTTACAGAATAAACTCACTGACTGGTGCATGTTAAATATTATTTTTTTGCTTTGGCAGTCATGAAGGTTGGGCATACATTTTTGGATACTGTTGGCAATGCGGTACCTAAACAAAATTTTCTCAGTACCTTGGTTTGAGGTGTATAAACATGTTTCCTGTGTCCCGGCTGTAGCTTCATATTTACTTTACACATGCAAGCACGGTATCAATCCTCTCATATAACCCTCAAAAAAGTGAATAAGATCATTCTCTAAAATGTTTTACTAAACCTGTAACATAAGTAACAATATAAGAAATTGACAAAGCAAAATTATAATTCTAAAATTAGCAGTATTTATCAGAAAATGTGGGATTAAAGAATAACTATAAAAGTTTGAAGAAGAACCTAACAAGATTTTCTATGTCAACTTTTGGCAGCTTTTAATTAGGGCTGCACAATACATAGTTTTTTAGCTTAATTGCCATGTCAACACATTACGAAAGACTGTATCAGTAGACTGCACTTTAAAATGTAACTATCATTCTCTTTTATTGGTGCCTTTTGTGCTCAGTTTGTTCAACAAAATAATGTTGGAAATACATTTACTTTCATGTCTAAATTAAACAAGCATTTTGTTGTATATTAGCAGTATGCTGAAAGCAGAGTACACTTTAACTGTCGTTTATATTTTTCACATATATTGCAGCCCTATTTTCAATGTACATAAAACACATTTCAGCTCAATACTCAAACAGTATTGGCTTCTTAAACCCAGCTCTAGCAATGACACTCCTCTTCTAAATCACTATTCCAGTGCAGGACTGAGATTTCAGCTGCTTTCACTGTGCATTTCCATGGTCAAAGGCATAACATGCTTTGCTAACTAAACTGTCGTATCTGTTCTTTTTGCACTTAAATCTCTGCAGGTGACCGTGACTTTCCCATTAAAACTGAGCTGACATCTAACCCCGGAGTAGTCAACTGAAATGTTTTCCTCCGGGCTCCTCGTATGACTCACGGCGCGGCAATGTGTCAAAGAGTATACTCTTTCCCTCCTGTTCCAGCTTTTGTCGCACCACAGCACAACAGTGAGTGCTGCTGCAGTGTGCATCATCATTTTTTTTTGTAAGGAATTCAAGCTTGGTCAGATTAGCTGACTCACCAAGTAGCCCCTTGAATATAATGAAAGATGCAGATATGTTTTACTGAACGAAGCACTTAGACCAATTTAACAATGAGAATATCAATCCAAATATTCTTTAATGCTGACAATGCCGATGTGCTCTATAACTTCTTTTTGGCTCTGTGCTGGAAACAATGCCAAAAGTAGATTTCTCTGAAGGGAATATAAATCATGAAATGCGACAGCATGTCAAATGTTGGTTGTGTTACTTTTATTATGTTGCTCCTTTGCAACTGCTGTGATTGTGAGGAGCAGTTGACTCTGTTTTACAGTCAGCTCGGCCTGTCTGTGTGTATGCAGAGAAGCTTAGACGAAACAGCAGAATAGATTGTGAGGTTGGCACACAGAAGACAAACCCAATAAACTCAGCTCATATTTTCCCAGGGACCTTTCCCTGTCAAATAAATGACAAATATAATGCCACTTATTGCCTGGTATTACAGCTTGGCATCGATCCTTGGTGCTCTGCCACGGTTCAAGTGTTCATAGCCTCTCTAAAACTTCTCCGAGACGGATTTCCAAATAAAGGAGTGGAAACGTGGCCCAGGGCTTCCAGATTACATATTTGTGATTGTTTCACATGAAGAGAAATATTCATCTTCAAGGCTTGGTAACAGACTGGCTTAACATTCATGTGCCATAGCCAGGTAGTGTTTCCCACTCAGGAAGTAGAGTCTAAGAGGAAAGCAGAGCAGGCTGTGTGCTACCTGGTACTCCATCATGGCTGTCTAAAAATAATGGGAAATCTATCAAGTCTTAAGTGGGCCCGCTGAGGGCGCTGAGCGGAGAGCTCTCCGGAGTCACTCTGACCTGAGCTAGTTGTAGTTTACCGTGCAACAAATTTTGACAAGCAAAATCAAATCACTCTTTATTGAAACAGTCACCTTTTATCAGCAATTCCCATAATACACATTGATTCAAATGCTTGGCTCCCATGCGGATGAAAGCCCTGCTTCATATTTAAGCAGATGCATTACTCACTGAAGTAAAAAGTATTATGGGACCCCACTGACCTGGTTTGTTAGTGCACTGACAGTAACACATAATCTCTCTTGAAAACAGAGCATTGCTACACTGTAATCAGCCAGGCTGATATGAGGTGCAGGAAGCCTTGAGGAACCAGCAGCAGCTGATAAGAGAGAATGATAAACCTAGGAGAAAAACAGACAGACAGCTGTGATGGAGAGATAGACGGGAGAAAGGCAGAGGGCATACAGTAAATAAAGGAAAGAGGGTGGACAGCTAAGACGAAAGGAAAACAGAAGGCACAGCCGAGAGGAGCTACAGAGGAAACAAAGCACAGCGAGTCTTTACCAGCTAACTCTACTGTATCCAAGAACTTTTAAAGACATAGCTCTCTGTCAGTTTAGAGTGGCACTGGGGATAGACGAGATGAGACAGCGTGACCTCTGGCTCAATGGTCCTTGCTGGGGGGTAGACAAACACAACATGGCTGTGGATCAATTTTTGCTCTGTTAACCATGATCCAAGGTTAACTAAGAAGGGAAAGGGGAGCAGAGGGAATCGATCCCCTCTGTTTGCAGAGCACCAGACCATGACACAAACCACTGTTGTGGTTCACCAACCTTTCTCTTTAAAACTCTTTACATTTGCTGGTGGGAGAATAGTGAACGAGAAAATCAGATTACAACTAATTTAATAACAATATTAAATTAAATAGTGCACCAAGAGGCACTTTATGAGCATGATTGACAGGCTGCGTCTCATCAAAAGACCCCCTCTATCAGCTGCAGTAACTCTGCTGCTGTGCTCATGAAGCCATTAGATGTTACAGTGCCCTGTCTTTATTTAAAGAAACACTGAATCAACCATAATGAGCTATTTAAAAGTTATGGTTAGACATTTTTGGGAATTACACTTATGCGTTTCATTGCCTTAAGACAACTGAGAAGATTGATACCTCTCCTATTTAACTGCCTGTTAAATATGAGGCTACAGCCAGCAGCTGGCTTAACATAAAGACTGGAAACATGGGGAAACAGCTGGCCTGGCTCCATCCTCCAAAACTTGCTAATTAACATATTTAATCTTACTGGTTTAATCCAGAGGGTTTTGTATTTGACTATTTCTTGGCCATTAAACAACTTAAACAAAGGAGAAAATGTATTAAGTTGCAAGTGTGGAAGGTGCTGGTGAATGTATTTTTCCACCTTTGCACAGAGCTAAGCTAACTGATTCCCCCTGTTTATAGTCTGTATGCTAAGCTAAGCTAACTGGCTCCTGGTTGTCGCTTTATATTAACGGCACAAACGTGACATAGGCACGGATCATCCTATGTTACTCTTGAGAAAAGAGGGAGTAAGCATATTTACTAAAATGGCAACCTGTCTTTTATGTAGAAGTGATTTAAGCTCATCATCAATGTTGGTCCGAACCACAGACTGTAAACAGCACGATAGCTCCCCAAAGGTCAAGCCAAAACACCTCAAGCTCCCACGGGTGGCTAGCCGCCATGTAAGTCATAAACCCCATCCCTCCATGCTGCTGATTTCGCACTGCACGCATAGACATTGCAATGTGCACATTGCAATAATTGCATCACAGGACAGCGATGTCAAGTACGGCAAACTAATTCAAACACAACATGCTACATTTTTTTGGCTGCTTGATACTAAACAGGATGGGAGCAAAAACAAAAAACTCTCAATGTCAGATTTTCTCACTATTATGAAGCCCTGTGTTGATCTATGTTCAAGTGTTCATTTTTCTGATATTTTTGGTTTTAATTAGTTATGATGAGGGTTCCTGGTTCGATCTGGTGTGGAAGCCATTCTGTGTGGAGTTTGCATGTTCTCCCCATGTCAGTGTGGGTTTTCTCTGGGTACTCCAGCTTCCTCCCACAGTCCAAAGACATGCAGGTTAATTGGTGACTCTAAATTGTCCGTAGGTGTGAATGTGAGTGTGAATGGTTGTCTGTCTCTATGTGTCAGCCCTGCGATAGTCAGGCGTCCTGTCCAGGGTGTACCCTGCCTCTCGCCCAATGCCAGCTGGGATAGGCTCCAGCCCCCCCCCCCCCCCCCCCCCCCCCCGTGACCCTCAAGAGGATAAGCAGTTAGAAAATGGATGGATGGATGGATGGATGGATAGTTATTTGATGCTACTAAAAGGGGGTGTGGTGTCATGATTGACAGCTGTGTGTGCCAATCAATGGGCTCATGTATGGGTGGGAGATTGATGGCAGCACATTTATCTGAGACATTTTGACTTCATCTTGTACAGTGGGAGGAAGTGGAGACGCATCGTCCATCATTATATATAGTCATTGGTCCAAACATAAATCTGTGACATTATCTTGTTGCATCTCTAAAGCAGGATAGGGACATTTTCGTCTCCTACATGACACAATAAAGTTTTTTTTCACTTAAGTGTAAGATGTCAAATGTTTTATCTCACTAGCAGAGGTTAAAATGTGTTTGCTTGTGTCAGTGTATACAACATGAACTAAATCTGTACAAAATTACAACGCTTGGAAGCTCGTATTCTACCAACATCATCTGAGATCCTGCCACTAAAAGGGATATTTTCTGCACTAAAACAGAACAGGGGGAGGTTTTGCTGACAAATAAATAATAAATCAAACAAGTTTTCCTCAGCATTTAATTAGTGTAGCCCCAGCCTATATGCTGGAGAAAGGCTCAACTTCTTCCTAGTGTGTGGGTGGTGATAATAGTGATGCACCTGGAATAGTGGGCATCTGCCTGCAGCTGAATACCACTGACAACATCTCATTTTCAGGGTGTTACAGATATTTCAGAGGAGAGAGTGAATATCCAAAGCATGCATCTTCTTGGTTATCTCAGAAAGATGAAAAATACTGAAAATCATAGTGTAGGGGAGATTAACAGGGTACCAGAGTATGAAGCAAGTCATGTCAGCTTGTAACGAAACCTAAATGAGACAGAAACAACGCAGGATACTGACAACACAAAGAATTTTTCACTTGGATCTGACTGTTTTTACGTGGATCTAACTGTTATTATACTGAAACTAAGACAGCCACTCTGACAGCACAGACATCTTTGATCTGAGCAAGTTTTTGCAAAACATGCAAGGCGTAATATCAAAGACATTTCTGGCCCAGGCAGCAGGGCAATGCAGATGAGATCCCACCCATATGGAAATGTACACCGTATGCAGTTACAATTTTCTCCCGGCTACACTGGGCTCTTTGTTCCATAGAGGACCAGGTTATTTCATAAAGACGTCTACCTCATACTCTTGCCTGGGAATAAATCTTTAACAAGGATATGGCAGTTGTTTAATTTGGCAGGGAAACGTAACAAAGGGGGAAAAACACAGCAGGAAAAACACTGAGACATCACATATTACATCTATATGTGAGGTCTCCAATCTCTCCATCAGATTCAGCTGCTGGCAAAATCGGGAGTAAAGTTTCAAGACTTCTAAACAGTGTGCTTCATAAAAGAAGCCTTCGCCTGGACACTGAAGTCACATTTGGTCTCACTAATTAAATAAGACTTGCAGCTCTGTAATAGAATATTCATGTAATTGTATTAGGCAAGCGGTTACATTCCAGGAAGAGAAGAGGCAAAGAAAACAAACACATTTCAGTGGAAGGTTTCACTTGCAGACGAGCCCTGTTGTTGGTCTGCATAAACAGACTAAAATTTGCAACGAAATGAATAACTAAACACTAGAATCGCAAGGTTCATTGTATTCTGTATTATGTACATAAGCGGACAAGCTCCACAAAGGCAACCATGAACATAATTTTCTGCTGCGAGTTAAATAATTTAGATCAGTCTCACCTTGTGAGATGACGCACCTTCAAAAGAAACAAGGAAGAAATTTGCATAGGCTGTAACAAATCTTTCTCTTTGAAACCTCTGGACCGAGCCGAAAAAGCATTGTGGCCCAGAGCACTGTTCCTGCTTTGTTCTCGCTGACGCCAAACTTTGATTATCCCCCTCCATGATTTCTTTGTGTTGTTGAAACTTGATATGAAAGCACTTGAAAAGGGCAAACTCCAGCTCCTGATGAGGCTCTATTGTATTCCTCATTTTGCTCCTCAATTATCTCAGTAAGGATCTCTCAGTAAAGATTGATGAGTACCTGTGTAAAACCCAAAGAGGCGGAACTGTAAATCGATGCATCCTGTCAGAGAACTACCTCCAGATCCATCATCACCCAACATATTTTAGATGAAGTCCAATCCAGAACAATCGAGACAATTAGAGCCAGCATCCTCTCGTCATCATCATCATCAGCTCGGTTTGTAAAACAGGCCTCAAAAAGCATTACCCTGGGCGTAAAATACCAGTCTCTGAGTTTTGCCGCAGCCATTGCTCAAACAACATTTATCCCAGAGTCACTTTCTTGGATGCAACATAGCATGAAGACAACAGCCTGCCGCCACAACCTGGAGGTATACGAACACAACAACCGAGCCATTTGCAAGTGGCGCCCCTCAGGTTGTCTTCACACTGAGCCGTGTTTAATGACTGGGTAATTATATAAAGTCCTCAACAGGATAATCCTAACTGCTTGCCAACTCAGCCTCGAAAACATTCCATCAGTCATCATGATGGGTAATTACAAGTAATGGACAAATAATAGTGTGCGGTGAACAGTGTGTGAAAGTGGCTTAACCAGGCTCTGTGACAGCCTCCCACTGTGATGGCATGTTCTGCAGAGAATGAAAAAAAAATGACTGCAGTGGCTGCTTGGAGGACACTGACCTACTACACCTGACACAAAGGCACTGGCTTGCTTCTAATATGACTCAAAAAGGCTTGTTATTCTTGAATGAAGAAGCAAAGTGACAAAGAAAAATGGGCTCTGTGTCTGAGGCGCCTATTGAGGCACAAATCAAATAAAAACAAAAGTGTCTGATGAAAGCGCTGAAATAATTCTCAAGCTACCTCCAGGTCTTTTTGCCCTCCAAGTTTTTGAGCCTCTGAAATCCTTTACACATGAAAGGGAGGAGATGGGAAGATAAGATGTCAGGTGTGGAAGAAAGTCAATGCAACTGCAAACTATCCCCGGAGCGAGACAAATCCGCACCCAGAAGGAGCAAAAAAAGGTGTTTCTAATAATGTGGTCTTGAAGGTTTGACATTTGAGAAGAGAGGGACTTTAAAATGTGAACGACTGCATTAATAAATCACTGAAGTGTGTCAAACCAAACATCAAAACCCTCACTGCAGAAGGATAGTGGCAGAGCAGGATGATTCACTGATGAAAGTGGTGAGCGAACAAAGCGGGGCCAAGTTCAAGACCTTGGGGGGGTGCGGCACTAAGTCATGCATACCAGGCAGTATAGAGTGCGTAAAGGTCTCGCCCTTGGGGTCTTTTGACCCTGCTTCCATGAAGAATACACAGACACAGTTTAGGACAGCACTCTATTACCCTCTATATACGAGCTCGAAATATGAGTCCTGTGAAGGAATGCACCCCCCCTTGACTTCAAACTGCATAATGGCCTGTGTTGTGACACATCGGGCTCTTTCACACACACTCATGGGGGGCTTAGAGAACATGCTTTCACTACATGACACATACCCGTGTCTTTAAGTATTTGACATTGTAGTAGCTCTATTTAAATCTTCAAAAATCATTTACTTGGGCAAACACCAGGAACTAAGGATGTCAGTTTCTACTAACGTTGCTTTTGATAGGCGACACCCATTGACCACCTTACTAAATGGTTGATTTTTAAGACAACAAAAAGGCAAAATGACATGAAATACAAGAGGCCTTTCCTTTTAGTCTAACACTTGATTGACTCAGCGAGCTTTGGCGCCACATTTCAAAGATATATCTAATTAGAGTTGGTGGGAATGTCTTGCCTTTTATTTTATTTTCCATTGGCTCTTCTGACAGATAGCTGCTTTAACATGAAAAGACACAGTGCCCAGTATCCACCCTTCGGTCTCTGCTGATTAGCTTGCCTTGGCCGCTCTGCACTGCGCACCACGCAGCTTGGTTGGGAGCTGATGCTAACCATTTGGTGATTACAGCTGGTTACATCTTTCAGAGCAGTGCCGGCACTACCAAGCTGCCACCAGACCCAGGTGGTGCAAAGTTCAGTCAACTGAAGATTAGCAAAATTAGCCTATAAACCAATATTCACGACCAGTCAAAATATATTCTCAGAAGTTGATGAACAGTTACCTCTACAGTTAACCTCTAGAAACATAAGCAGCGACCCGATCACAATGTGAAAATAAAGCACCGCCCATAATAAATACTCCTCCTCCTTTGATTCCAATCAGAAACTCTCACATTCAAAACAAGTTTTTATATCATCAGCAACTCCAAAGACTCCTTTCAGCCCTTCAGATAACAGACACGCTTGAACATCCAGAACAACCGGAACTTTATTTATAGAAGGTGAGTGACTTTAACTTATTTATAGGGGTTGGCACTGTGTTTGTGTGTGTGTGTGTGTGTGTGTGTGTAAGTACACCCATGCTGGGCTGTGTTTCCCGCCTGGCTGGCCCCCAGCTGTCACCCACCGGCTCCAGTCACCCAGAAACAGTGGCAAGATGAGTGCACCCTCCCCACACTGATCAGGCAAGGCATTGGGTCATTTAAGTTATCGATCAGGGACGAGCGTCACTTGGTTTGAATGACAGTACAAATACGTCAGAAATAGGCAGAATCTGTTGCCTGAATTTGGGCCAAATTCTATGGACTGTGAACCAGTTTTACATAATAGGGAAATCCAAAGAGGATTCACGAAGCTGCGTCTTTTCTTCACAGTTACTAGCCTGTTAGATATACCACCTACTGAAGCTGCCATTTGAAAAGACAACTTTAAAATGGCCTGTGAAAATCTGGCTACTTTAAATATAGCTTCATCCTGCACGGTATCTGAGAACAGAACCTGTTTGTTCAGGAACAGCCTACCACCACCACCACTGTGTAATCTTATCGCTATCGAGTTCAAATGATATTGTCCTATTCTGGGACAAGAACTCTTTTCACAATGTTTTAGATCATATCTGCTTACAATTGTGCTTACAACACTGCATTGGCTTTCAAAAACATTTCCCCTGAAGATATGTGTCGGTCAGACAAAAGATGGTAAGAACACCATCGTCTTGATCACTCTTAGGAATTCTGTGTCAAAGAAAGGGACAGACAAATCTGGCTGAGCTGGATACATGCTGTTCCCGACGCTGTTCCTCAGAATAGGTGCAGGGCTGAGGATTATGTCTCAGTTTACTGCGCAGGGAAAAAAAAGTTAAAGATCCTAAGAGAAATGGTGAGGCCGAACTTTTCAGCTCTGTGCACAACTTGTAGCCTCTGGCGAGGTGTCCCGAAGGCTGCATAATTAATGAGGTGATACGGGGACACTGGACTCTCCGGGGAGATCGAGATTAAAAGGGAGAAAACAAGGGGCTAAGTGGAGAGATATGGGGAGAAACTAAGTGCTGAGCACTAAAGCTGAAGACAGAGAATGAAAGAGCAAGAGAGTAAGGTGTGTGACAGGAAAACAAAATCAGGAAATTGGGCAGAGCCATAGAGGAAGGGGGGAAGGCATACAAACAAGGTGCTAGCATCTTACATACTGATACTTCCTCACACCAACACCCTAAACTCACATCATAAAGCGGAGGATCCAGTGTGTGCTCAAGTTTTACTGGGTTTTATGGCATCACACTAAACGTGATACTATTGCACAAGGTGCTATCTATATTACAGTACAATTTATTACATGACTGCTTATCAAACAACACTGGTCAAATTTTACAATAAAAATACTATATAATAATACGTTCTCGTATATGTATGTAAGTTATACCATGAGAAGAAGGAGTAACAAAGCAAACTTTAAGTATTTGAAATTTCTGACTATTCTGAATAAGAAAAGATAAGAAAATGTTTGGTATTCCGTGTTCTCCTTGTCCTTCACACTCTCTTTGTTCTGTCATGTCAAACCTCATCTCTTTAAAAGAACTCATTATCGAGAGGGGAGAAGTTCAAAGAAGCTCGAAGAAAGCAATTAACACATACAAGCCAGACTGAAGGATTCCTCTGTGGTACAGTCAGCAATGTTGCTGCTAGAGAGGGAGAGAAGAACAAACATGATGGCTTGGAGAGCTTTGGGATGTGCATCAGATATGTCTGCTTTGTATGATCCTAAAAGACAGATAACTAAACTTCAAGAATATATGTAATTCTCCTGTCCAGTGTCATTACAGACGTGTATTCCAGTGGTTCCCAGCCTTTTTGTCCAAAGTATTTTTTGTCTCTTAGAAGTGTTTTATTTTCTTTATGAAATACTGGCGCTATGACAGAGTGGGATAGGATCATGAAGTATTGGTTTGGCCTATCACATAGAGCAGAGGTTTTCTGTGCGGCGCTCCTCCCCAGGGGGGCGCAGAGGGAGAGACGTGAGGTAAAGTTACTGCGTGAGGTGAAAGGCAAGTGAGGTACTTTAAGGTACTGAAACCCTCCGAGCCCAGATTGCCACAATTTTAGTCAAATATGTACTCCTTCTCAGAGGCATAACTCATGATACACATATTTATAGATTCAGTGTGACTTACACTTTTAGAGGATATCACTATCTGCGATGACCATCATGACTTCACGTCCATAAATCCACTTGGAAGTCACGGAAGAAATACAACTTTTAAGTCCAGAACATGCCCAACAAGAAGTTTTCTTCAGTATGAAAGTGACTTGGTAACAGCAGTCTGTACAGCCACGGATACACTGCAAACAGGAACTGCTAATAGCTAGGTCAGCATACTTTAAACGGTGACAATTTGCTAGTATGTAAACAAATGTAAGCTAAAAACAGGGCTCTAACAGTAACCCAAAGCTAAATAACTGACTCCATGACAACTTTATTGGTGTGTTCCATTTGAAATGGGAAGTTCCGGTTGCAAAGTTTCAACTGAAACACCCCCTAAAGTCAGATTTCCAACTCAAAAAGTTGGAGGAACCTCACCAACCCTGACCTCAAATGTAAAGTGGCTATTCGACACAGCAACTGTAGTGAAAGCTGTAGTAATATACTGTTAAATAGCACTTGTCTTATTTAATCACTTATACATACAGTACTGTCCAACTTCTATCTGTGGAAATGTTGCTGTATTTTTTTTTGTGCACGCAATATACTGCGTAATGTGTTGTTGTCATGTGGTATTGCTAACAATGGCTAACCCGGCTAAAGCTGGTACTGTCTTGGTTTTCAGACTTGTACTAAAATGCAGTCAACTATGCTGTGATGTCATTCCAAGCTCAGGCCTCTGAGGTAAATGATTGTGATGATGATGATTATCCCCCAAATCAAAGTAAGACAAGAAGCAATGATAATGGTGACAAAATCCATTGATATCAACGTTTCATGATGCAGTATTGGTATTTATGGTGTAATATTTTCTCTTAGCACAGATGCACTGGCTGAATGTGCTGGTATTTATATGTTGATGTGTTTTTGTAGATTTGTCTGTATAATTGTTAGTGTGATTGAGACTTTGTAATGGTGTATGTAAATGAATGTTTTAGTGTCTGGTGATTGTTCTGTGTACCTGCCCAGGGACTCACTGCTGATGGAAATGAGCTAATAGCTCAATCTGGCATAAATCATCTCCTCTCAGTTTTAGGTGGGTGTTTTTTGTGCATTGTCCTTGATTAAATAAATACTACCACTTAATGATAATAATAATGTCAGACAAAATAGTTCAAGGCATCTATTGAAATAGCTTCATCCAAACATGACACACGCTGCTGCAAGTTTGAATCAGTCTCTGTTTGAGACAACCTCATAACTGGCAAGGTTTTCTGCCTTCTCCAGAATTTGCAGAGCTTCCCCAAGCACGGCCCGGAGACCCCACATCGTGAACAACAGCCCTAGTCAATGTCATGTGCTCAAGACTGGAATTATCTCTCCAGCGAGCCAAGAAACCGCCAACAGAAAAGCAGTGGGATACAAACAGCTGCCTGCCAAACACTGATCTGTTTACCTGTGGTTGTCCAGGCAGCAGACAATATAGATACGTTGTGTGATATCTCTGGCAATACATGACAAGACAAGACGAACAGGAGGGTATGTGCCAACAAGATTACAGTGAGTGGGCTCACTGTCCAGAACCCTCAACTTTCTGCCCATCTTTCCATACCTGCTGTCAAGTGCTGTAAGGAGAAAGGAAGATAAAGGCATAATACTCATTCCTTCATAAATGCTACATTTTTGCTGCCATAACAGGTACATCCTTTACTATGACATGTTGTTATTGAAATATAAGCTATGTAGTGCTGCTGGTAGGGAAACTATTGTGCTGTTTAAGTTCACAGATGGCCTCTGTGAGACTACAGGGTAATTAATGTCAGTAAGTACGTCCTTGTCTGTGTTTCTGGGAGTGTGTTTATGCATCTGTTTCATTCCACAGGGTGCTTCCAGTGAGGCTGGACAACACAAAACAACATGCTACATTAGGCACCACATCCCCACTGGTAGAGATCAGTTCCTGTGAGCTCACACTTTGTGATGAGACGTCTCATCATTATCTAATCACCACAAACTTAAGAATATACTGTAAATACAGGCTGGTAATGAGCTAAACAGCCATGAGAATACCTTTGTATTCGTAAGTAAACCTGCTAAAAACAGGAATTCGACTCCCTTCCCATTGCCATTATACAAGTATGCCTTTCTGTCACATTTGACGTCATGAACCTGCCTGAAAACAGGTTATTAAACAGTAAAAAGCAGCATGGAGGCCAGTGATAATGTAACTATGGTTTGCTTGTTGTTTTGTTTGTGTTACTCTTTCAGTCTCTCATATTTGACTAATATGGATCAATATTTGAGCGCTGCTTGGTCTGAGGAGACAGACTGAATTTGTGGCTGTGCATCATAGCAACACCCTGGAGAAACAGCCAAAATTAGCGTATCCACCCGGGTGTCATGTTTTCATCACTGATGATTGAATCTGGAGCTGATAAATACCTGTGTCTACTGCAGAGTCAATTGTCCTAGGAATAAATGCAGATTGAAGCCTTTTCCAAAAATGACAAAAGCCAGATGTTAGTGGGTGTTAATGGGGTTTTTGTCTCAGGGGAAAGGGGCTTAAGAGGGGCTGAGCATGGTGAAGAATTGCATAAACAAGAAGCTGAGATTAATTAAACTCTGTTCATGGCATCAACAAAATTAAAAAATTTCATTTGAGAAATTAAATTTTAATAGCTGGTTTGTCTTTATAAGAACTCATTATCAACAGTTTTCTTAGGGACTGTTTCTTTGGCAGACATCCCAATGAGGGAAAACTCAAACCAACCTATCTGCATGACCAAAAGCCACCAGAGGACCCTATTTTACAGAGAACAAGTCCCTGAAATTGCTTTTCATTTTCAGTTGACACAAAATGCACGACTCTGCGCTATGTGTGCACAGGCAATGCCACTTTGAGGCTCTGTGATAATGGGAAGGATGTTTAATCAATACTTTATCAACCTCCCAGCTATACCAATACGTCTTGGTCGGAGGCAGAAGCTTTCATTGACACAATTAAAAGCGGTTATCACTATTAGCTACAGCCTTCAAATAACTTAAATGGAAGAAGGTGAGATAGCTTTTTTCACCATTAAATTAACTCTGCTCTTCTCTCTAGGTGACTGATCCCTTTAGGCTGGGTTATTTGGAGGTTTCGGGCACACACCTGCAATCACTCACACACACACGTAAGTGTGCACGAACGCACTAAGATACACAACTTTCTCATGTGGAAGTATATTAGCCAGGGAGAGGTCAACGGATCGACATGTGAGACAGACCCTTTTATCGGCACTTAAAGAGAACAGCGATCTGTAATGACTCCCCTGATAGCAATAGTGAGAGGAGCGAAAGGGGGAGGACAAGGGGGAAAGACTGGTCATGCAAGCTGTTTTTGTGTGTGTCTGTGTGCCGGAGAGATACAAAAAAATGGAATATGAGATAGAGAGAGGTTGGGAGGTTCAGGGGAGTGAATGTATTCATCAAAGGAGAGAAGATGAATTCTTTAAACTGACAAAGTTAGCTGACTAATGCAACCACTCTGATAGAAAACAGGGGGAGTTGAGTGGAATTACATCTCATTTCAATTTGATGACACGGGGTTGTTGACTGCCTGTGTATACTACCTACCACTGAGCAAAAACCTGCCTTAGATCCTCATTTACACAACAATAATGTGAGTCAGGCTCACTGTGATTCATATATTTGATGTCTGAACCAGGGGGGATCTGCTGAAACAAAACACTAAACCACATGCTCTGCCAGTCTCAAACTCAAAGAAGAAAGATAAGTACTGTATAGGGGAAAGCAGTGTTTCCCACAGAGTTAAAAATCTATGTGCAGTGGTAGCTGAGGGGGAGATTGACAAACTTTCCGGGTGTTTATTTGTGTGTGTGTGTGTGTGTGTGTGTGTGTGTGTGTGTGTGTCTCTTTGTATCATTCAGTGTCCACTCTGAATTCGGAGGTTTTAGCAGGTTTCTGAATGCAGTACAAGCCAAACTTTTCATGAGTTCTTTTTTCCTAAGCAGCAGTTTGTGGAGTTTGAGTCATGACGGCATAGATAATTGATTAGTTGATCCAGTAAGAGCTGATCAGGTCAGATCGATGAATGAGAGGAGCAGCTGCTGCAGAGGCGAGTGAACATAAACCTTTAGACCCAGCAATGACCGTCAAGTCTCACTTTGACTGTGCCTAACATTCTGCTGCTGCATCTGTGCATTCTGAGAGTGTGGTGCAAGGTATAACCAAACTGTATATATATTCTAACAGTGCTTATAATAAAGTAGAATAATAATAGAAAATCAATATACAGCGGCAGATGTTACCACTGTGGACTGCCACATATAAATGAATGTGTGGGAACCCTTGCAAATGAATGAATGTGAGTGTAAGGCTAAGCATTAGTGCAGATTTATTACAAAGATCTGATTTTATTTGTGTGGCTCTTCACATTAGTTTTAAAATGTGACAAATATCAGCTTCCAGTGGGACTGATCACAGTCCTGAACTGACCCACATGTGCAAAAAACAACAATCGCAAAGGCATCAAAAGCAGGTCGCTGTTATACGGAAGTAAACATGGAGGCCATTTAAGTCAGCGTTTATGGTTTCATTTTTCAAGTTGATGAGCAGAGAAACCAGAGAATTCCGAAGCAGATGATAATAAGGAGGACGATGAGGACAAAGAGTGCCATTTTTTTTAATATGTTTTTTTTTGTGGAGTAATGGCTGCTACTTCTGTATGGAGGTGTGTGTAAATGTGGGGTCTGACCCAGAAGTGGTGGGATCGTGACATGAATGGCTTCCAAAAGCTCCACAAGTCTAGTAGTGATAGTCAACTTAAGGCCTGTGGGCCAGATGTGTCCCGCTATAGGGTGCTGGGTGGCCTGCCAACTATTTCTAATTCACAACGAGAATAAATTGATTCACGCTGGGAATTTTTTTTGTACTTTGAATGTAAACAAGGTGAGAAAGTACATAAAAAACATTAAAATAGAGCTTGTTTATCAAAAAAAGTGTCAGTAGAGAACCCCCAGACCCATAACAGAGGTCCAGGCTAAGCCCTGAATGTCCTCAAATTCTAGATACGCCCCTGTGTACACCTGATCTGTGAGGGGCTGTCGTAACTAGATTTGCATCCTGTCAAAGATGGGTGAGGACAGCAAAGGTCATAAGTTTGAAAACAGGCAATTTGCTATATATACTAATAAATAAGTTTGTTTATGAACTGGCCCCTGGTCTACTGTCATTAGCAAAACTGGCCCCCGTGCACAGGAAGTTGAGCATCCCTGGTCTAGGGTGACGTAAAAGTTGCATGAATTCCAATGTGCCATAGCAAGCTTAAGCTTTTTGGAGATTAATACATCCACTTTGTGTATTTTTGGTATACCTGAGCTGCATATTTTTTAAGTGCTTTGGTGGCCTTTTGTACATCCTTTTCAAGTACAATGAGTCAGATGGCAACATAATTCAATATGTTAAATATCATAATAAATCTATAGCTGTTTGGGGCCCAAGTGTGTTGCTCAGGATCCAATGAAGCGCAGCATCGAGTGGGAAGCTGTTTGGATGAGTGGTTCTTGAGAGAACTGCAAGCAATACCACAGGCCAAGCAGTCAACCTGTTCTGAACAGGCATGTTTTGAAAAGGCACTGGAGTAGTTCTTTAAAATCTTTCACTGGTAGTGAAAAATGGTGGCCTTGTGATGATGGCCTGACCCGTGCTGAAAATGTGTTATCAGACAACACTGTTGTTTTGGTTGAGGCCTAAAAGGACTGAAGGCGACATGGTCATAGTGGCGACACACAGAACACAAAAAATGCAGGTCCCTACACATGAAACCTCAAACACAGGCAGGACAGATTCATTTAGTTTCTGTCGTCTGTGAGCAAACAATCACACATACCGAAGTATGCAGATACAAAGACACACGAACCACACTGGAATCCCCCACCCTCCTTACACACACACACACACACACACGAATACACACAATAAAGGCTTATTTTATCCCACTCCCAGGAGGCTGTTATATTTTGGTCTTTAAGTGTGTATACACTTGCATGCATGCTTGTGGCGCACTGTAATCCTCATGTGGTTTCACCTTCATGCCAGGGACCCATTTGTCTTCATTATCATCACACGGCTGGAGGAAGCAGATCTGTTAGGGCTCGTGGCATCAGTAATGCCTCTCTGTCCAGGTATAAAAAACAACTTCACAAGCTGGACGTTTGTCATGTCACCCCTCCCCGGGACCAGGAACATTAAGAGGGAAATAGTGCCTCGTGCCTCAATAAAACTGCATTTCCAATATTTTCAGACTGAGGGATGAAAATTTGACTGATGGTCGTGCTTGCAGAGCTGTTAAGTGAGAAGTATGTTTTATGGAGCACTTTTTTGTCAGCGTTTTGTTTAATGTAGAATTTATGTGGCAAAATGCTAATGCTGTGAGCAAATCACATTTCCAAACTTGCCACTGAGCCTCTATTTGGGTAATAAATATGCCATTTAAATACAGTTTGTGAGCAGAATGAACATGAAAAAGCGTCTTTACCAACGTCCCTTTCAGCACATCAGACAGCAAAACTGCGAGCACTACAGAACCCCTGGAAGCATGACAAAGTAGACACTAACAATCTTGGACAGAGAGCAGATTTTCCAAGCCCAATTATAGGTGAAAATCTTAAAAGAAACTCCTGGCTTAGCCCTGCAAAAAAATGATAGCTATGTAATCACAAGGCCAGAGTGTCACAAGTGTTTCAATGTCCACCGATCTGATCAAAGTCTCAGATATTACTCCTTGGCCCTTATTCTTTCCCACACATCTCTAGCCCAAAACAACACCCTTTTGCACCTCGTCAGCTCGAGGACCACCATGTCCGCACCCAGACAGGGCTGCTGTGTTTTTACTAGGAACACACCTCAATTATAAAACCCAGGAACAGAACTGTTATTTCTCTAAACACCACTTCAAAACACGAATCAGATCTCAAGGAAAAAGCCGCCAGATTATCGCTAATTGCCTTCCAGCTGGCTACAGAGCACATCACAGGTAGGACACACACTCAGCAGCAGACACACTTGTGTAGTTTCCCATCTCTCCGCGTGATGCCCATTACATTTTTGACCACCACCAGAGCAATTCATTACCCTCACCATGCCCCTGACAATGCACGTCTATTGGTATGGTGATGGCGGTAGAAGAGAAGGTGAAGTAAAGCACATTAGTGGATTCCTAGCTGAGGAGAGTGTTTCGGTTACATCAAGTAAGAGCCCCTTCTGTTTTGAAAAGGGTGAAGTGAATGGTCAAGTTGATATGGGGATGCAGATAGAAAACATCCAGGTGGCCACATTACGAAAACAGGACTCAGACACATTCAGACTTCATTTAAATTGCAAAAACCCTGAGTAACACTAACTCTAGGAATGGAGTCAATGTTCAGTCAATGACTCACTGTCAAAAAAAGGTAAATGCATGCGGCAGAACACAACGAGACAGGTGAACATGCAAGCATGAAAAGAGCAGAGGTGGGTGGGGCTGTGTGCATGTGCCTATCTGGTGCACGCGTGTGTGTATGTGTGTGTACCCAGTGCAAGGCCTGGAGACTCCCAGGCCTATAATTACACCCTGGTGGGAGTGAAGCTGATAACAGAGGCCCGAGGATATCACGTCATGAGAGGAGAGGAGATACATAATAAAATTAAAAAGGGGGATAGTGCACAACACGATACCTTATCAAACACCGGCTTTTCTCACTGACACTGCTTTTTCATTTCCTCCTAGATAGTTATCGAATGACCCGTACAGCACATGAGCACGCACACACAAACACACACATAAAGCTCCTTTAAAAGACAAGCCTGAACAAAACAGCCCACACAGTCAGTGCGTTTACACTGTGGCTATAGCCTAATGATTCAATTATAACCCATGCAGGGCAATACTCATTCTCAGAACCGTCACGTAAACCCCTTAACTAAGTTATCTTACTCACATTAAGGCCGTAATCAGAGGACCACAGCTGCGTTAAACATCAGGCTTTCAAATATCCACTGGCATACACAAGTTGAAGAGATTTCTTTTGGCATTTGGATTCTGTGCACATGCTTCAAACACCCTGACACAGCAAGTAATAGAGTTTAACTTGTTCTGCAAATGCAAGACGCTTAAAATGGCAACAAATTCCCTTTTATTTCCTGTTATATTTCTGTTTCCTATTAGACAGTAGCCTGCCACACCTACCTCTGGTCTGGACATTGACCCAACAATCATACAACTCATTAAAATCCATGTGAGTTTCAAGTAACTATGTTACATGAAGGGCTGCAACTAACAATTATCAGTGAATATGCCAATTGTTTAATTCATTTCATATTTATTTTTTTAAGTGATTAATAATTTGGTCAATAGAATATCAGAGAATTTCAAGGCAAATACCCATCACAAGTTCCCAGAGTTCATGGTGACCGATTTTCAATCAGCTCTGTGTTAGTGAGGTGTGTTCAGATTATCAGTGTTTGGCTTCTCCCTGTGACACCAGCACACTGAGCTCCCTGCTCATCTGTTGGCAAAAGTCTGCCGGAAGGCATAAAGCACGTCATAGACGTCCGCCAGCAAACAAGCAAGAGCGCTGGGTGCTGGCAGCACAGGGTGAAGCCACAATCTGAACACTGCCCACAGTGCAGTGACACAGAGCTGGTTAAAAATCTGCAAAATTTCGCTTTAAATATTTTGCTTTGTCTGACCGACAGTCCCCAAAGTATTTATTTTAATACTATATGAGCACATATTAACATTTGAGAAGCTGGAACCACACCATTTTTGCTTGGGAAAAAAAAAGACTCGATGATAAATCCATTACCAATTATTGTTGCTGTATCTGTCAATCAACTAATCGTTTCAGCTCCAGACATGTGTTTTGTGCACATTGGCAGTAAGTGAGCAATTTATGAGCATGGAACCACACTGAATAAAAAGCACTCACAGCAGGTGTAACTAACGTACCGGACAAAACCGACTGAGTGACGGACCTCCTGATGACATCACAACATCAACAACAATGAAACATTACATATGGAGAAAACGGTCCTTGGAAATGTGTTTTTTTTAAAGCATTGCAGAGCTCTGTTGCTATGGGGACATGCCTCACACTGAGGAAAAAAAGCAAGTTAGAAAAGATTGTCCTTGAGGCCCACTATTCAACAGTGGACTGTTATATACTGAATGCTGTTACAGTATAGAGCACATTCTTCAAGACTGGAGCTCGGCCAGTCTTTCTCAGCGGGCAGGAGTGCACCTTAAGTTTGCTGCAGTGTAAATATTATTAAGATAACGCAGAGTACAGCAGATTTACTGAATGCTTTTGCAAAATATTGCAGAAGTGCTTACTATAAATATCCCTACAGTAACTGCTGTTTGCATCACAGGTATAACCTTAACTGAATTTAACCTTGATTTCTCATACTGTGTAACTGCTTAACTTTCTTTTTACTGACTGAAAATCACAGTGAACAGGCCACACAGACAGCACATCCCCTAACAGATGTCCTTTTCTGATAACTAACCCACATCCATTCAGTACAGGATGACCATATATATTTCAAATGAGTCAGTGCAATGAGAGGGAGGAAGCAGGCTTTCAGCATTCACAGGGGGAAGGACAGTGTCAGGGACCTTCCATCGTGGTATTGTCCAGACTCTGTTAACCCACCCGTGGGGCCCCTCTCTCTTCCACCATCTCTCAGTGGAAACAACAGAACATTTACAGGTCTCTCGCTCTTTAGCCTCCCGCACAACAAGAGGATATTAGCATTTATATGAGTGGTGGTCAATCCCCCATTGAGGAGATGCAACTCCAAGGAAACAACAGACGCTTTGCAAAACGAATAATCTGCTTTTGTTCCTGAAATGAAAATGAACAGCCCAAAATGACAATACTGCTTAACCAACAGTTACAAAACATCCTTGGAGTTTGCAGCCAACTTTGTGCAGCACACAATAAAATGATTAATTAACTCATTGACCTCAACGCCATGGCTTTAACGCAGAGGCTACTGTTTCGAGTGTGCGAGAGAGTAGCTGAGAGAGTGCAGTGGCTTTAAGTGGGTCTTTCTTCTTCTTCTTCTGTTTATTGAAAAACAAAACACGTGCCTCAAAGTGGCCCAATTAGAGAAGTGGGAGTCACAGTGCAGTGCAGGACTGGCAAAGGGCAGCACACAACTTCTGGGAAAACTTTTATGCCCTCTTGAAGAGTATTTTGAAAGTTCATTTTAGGGGGGACTTCCTGTGGAGCTTCTGGTGAATAAAAATAAGGGATTAATATCACGTTGATTTAACTGTATTTTTTGGATGGCTGATCATTGGATTAATTGCTCCCATTTTAACTTGTCCATTTACAGCAGAGTGTAGCCTGTCATGTCAAGCTGTGACCTACCAACTTCTGCCTAACAACAAAACCTGTGATTATAGTCTACATTGTATCCTAATAGCTGTCTTACATGTTAAAAGTTTTGAGTTGTTAGTGTGACATTGTTAACAACTCCACTTAATAAACGACCATTATAGGAAACAGCAATGACAGTTATTACAATGTAACAACTTTATAGTACACTTAACAACACATGGGACGGTCCTTAAACGCAACACGAACAGGAAACATGCAGTCTGTGTACACACAGGTAAACTCCTGAATCAAAGTTAGCCTCGTGTGTGCGTTGTTGTGAAACCAAACTACGTTTTAAAGTATACAAAGCTCAGAAATAACAAAACAACGCCTTGTTTGGCGTTTATGGTGTACTCACCTGCGATACTAAAGGAATAAGCGTCTGCTCCACCGAGCGAGTTTTGATTTCCAGACCGGAATCAAAGTTACTGTTGCCGCACGGAGATGAAGCCATTCCCGCCGAGCTCTCCCTGCCTGACACACAATGCACGGCACCAACTGAGTTTACTAACAGCCTTTTCCCTTGCTGTTTCGCAGCTGCAAACTGGTGTAACGGACTTGCTACTGCACACTGGGATTTCTGAATTGGTTACACGGTCGTTTATCGAGTGGCTCTCCGCGCACGCACGCTGTTTTAATCCACTCTGGCTCGGTGGTTGTGCCGCTGCGCCCGCTAATGTCCATGTAGTTTACTCAACAACGGCAGGGAGCGGACTGCAGCACACCACTGTGGGCAACCACACACACGCACCACAGCGCGCACACACACCTTCAGGGTCTCACTGCTGGCTGCTCGTGTGCAGCTCAAGGCTTTTCCAAAGTGCAGTTCATCATTCAGGATGACAATCAGGATGATGGCTTTGATTTTAATCCGCGTGTTCACTCAGATGTTATGTAACTCAAGGCAAAACAAATCAGACAAATGTGGATGGAAGTACTTGAAACATCAGCAGTGCATGTCTGTTTGGTGTTATATAGGAGTTTTTGATTTAAAAATGCATCACCAGTCATGCAGATTTCACAGGATGTTATAGGCTATAGGAGTTTTAGGTTTAAAAATTCATAATCCGCCCATCCATGCAGATTTTAGAGGAGGACTTTGCATCCAGTGCCCTCCAGAGAGAAGGAGATGCTTCCCTCGCAGCACAGCTCCGGTTTGATCCCTGAGACAAAGAATCCCACATTATCCCCTGGAGCCTGAGAATCCCTTATCATCCTCTCCAAATACACACCAGATATGCCAATCAAACCCGGCTGCACTGAGCCACATGGGACAGCTGAACTGACTGGAATGCAGGGCCTATCTTAAAAAGTTGCCAACTTTTACCTCGTGTGAGTTCGGAGAAAGCTTTTTATTCTCATCTTACCCACTGCGGCGCTGGTCCAAAGCTGAGAAGCGGGGCCCCTTAAGGTGTAATGACTAAAGTGGTTCCAAAATGTTTATTTATGATTTCATTCTGCTCTGGTTTTGGTTGAAATCGGTTAAATCGCAAACAAATGTCAAAAATATAACAGGGCAGCTGCTGTCGTTTTCCAAAACAAACAGGAACACGCAGATCTGGCCGAGTTTTTTTCTGCTCAGACTAAAAGAGAACTACCCTCTGACGACGTACTTTGAAAAGACTGTCTGTTTACAAAAGCTTAGCTTGAGCTCATTAATAAAACACATCATTTCAATTAAAGTTTCAATCACACTGTTACTTTTTCATACTGTATATGAGCAAAAGGATGTGATGCGTAAGATACACAGGAATACAAATCCCCCACTCCTGATTCATCTATTACAAACAGTCAACACACCCCCACATCTCATCTCCCAACTCTCCCAAAGTACTTTCACCATGTGGATCTAAAGATAAGAAAAAAGTTAAAAAGAAACTCAAATGACAAAAGGGATGAACGAAAACATCTGCGATACAACTGAACTGTGAGCCCTTTTGATGCACGATAAACACTCGCAAACAGGTATATTTTTGCAGGTTGTTCCTGAGAGGAATGGCAGGGTGACATTTCATTTTAAACAAACTGACACGGAGGCTACGATGACTCACACCGATGTTATTTCTAGATGGAATGATCCTGGTGTAGGGATGAGACGACCATAAAGTCTATAAGTTCTACTTATCCAGTTACCATCATCGATGTGTGTAATTTGTCTGCATTAGAGCTGCTATAAATCTTGCTGCTGCACTCCAATATGAGGAGCAAAGGTTTTTATCTTGGTAACACATCGTTCCTCTTCTTATTTTGCAACCCAGTGACTCCAGTATCCATAATAGGACTCAAAATACTTTATTGCAGCCTGGATCAGAGCCTGACCAAACTATTGCCAAATTCTCTGTATCCTCAAGTGGCTCCAGAGGCTATTTCTAACTTTACAAGTGCAGCCACTGGATGACAAGTGGCGAGTAACACTTCATATTACAAACACACCAGATGGCTGAGAGCAGATATGGCTTATAAGCACTGTGGCACTGCTAGTGAGGGCTTTTGCTGCCTGCTTTATCATCAACTACGGTGGCTGGCTCGCTCTCTGTGTCAGCAGAAGAGACAATGGTGTGTATGTGTGTGTGTGTGTGTGTGTATGTTAAGGCTGTCTGCCGCTCTCAGGCCCAGCCAGTATTTATTTAAAACCCCTGAGCTATGCTTTAGTTTAACCCTCCCTGTTTACATAGGTTTCACTCTACACACACACACACACACACACACACACTGCATCATTATGAAGGCATGTAAGCAGTTTGGCTGTGCGGACAGGGCCGTGTTCCCTTTGATGAATGGCTCTACTACTAACTAGATAATATCTGTATGTTTTTTGTTAATCTGCTGTGAGGCTCTCTCCCGGGCGATAAGACGATAACAAGCTCCACTCGGGCTACTCGCATTGTGCTGTATCAACTTCTGCTGTCTTAAGTGATTCTAGTCGCAGCAGATAAGTTCAAGAGGCACAATGAGATAAGAAATATGATACATCCTGTAACCGTTTCAGTGGAAATAGTTTAGTTATCATCTCGACAAATTGCTCCCAAATTCACAAGCTCAAACGAGCACAATGGTGCGCTGCATATTCACATTGAATTTGTCAGTGCCATGCTAGCTGTGAAACAGGCTTGTTTTTCTAAACAGTATCTCATTTGTACTGGAATATTCAATATTTGCTCCTCTGCCTCTAATCTCTTTTAGGCACATTGCATTTTGACAATTTGCCTGAAAGCCAATACAAGCAGGAAGTGCCCTTTGTGTATACTCATCTGCACAGACCAAGGGTATTACTCATTAAATAAGAGATGCTTATGCAGAGTGTGATTGTGTTGCTAACAGCTGCTACTGTCTCTGTCTCTCTCTTGTGCTTTAGAAGTGCTGACTTCTCCTCTCTCTCTCTCTCTCTCTCTCTCTCTGGATCATTCCTTCTGGCTGTACAGCTCTTGGGACAGGAACTGCTGAGCCTAAAGAGATAGTGATTTTGCACACTGCAAGATGTAAAATGAGTGCACTCAGTCATATTCCCCTGTTGGATAAGTAGATTGAAATTTGGAATTCAAAGGGAGGATTGTGGTGGAATGTTCAAGGACTTTTTTCCTTTGCATTTTAAAACATAAGAACGTTTCTATCTCGAGTACACTACGTCTATGCATAAATGCTGCTCTTGATTATGGCCCTCTGTGTACATATTTTGTACAAGAGTTTTGTATCTGGTGGTTTTACAACTCATGTTTTGTATGTAGTTTTCACACCACAACTCACACATTAACATATGCCTCCAGGGAGGCCGCAACCCTGAGCACGCAGGTCAAATAAACTAAAAGAAATATCACTCTCAATACCCGCACTTCAGGCTAGCTTGGCTCTGACAGAGACCTGCAGCTGAACTCACCCACTTACAATGATACAGTGACCAGAGAGGCCTCTGTGAAAGCGAGGAGGTCAAACTGAGGTGAGGCGCCCTGGTTGAATATTTAGTTGGCTGCACACTGTTTTTACTGGCTGACCCTGAATACTTAAGTGTAAAGCTTCAGGAGTTGTTTAAATGTTAGATGAGTCTAATCCTGGCTGGCTTACAGGTGTTTATGTTAATATGCACTCTGGTCAGGAAGAATTACACGGCTTCCAGCGCAGATGATACAGAATTAGAAACATTTTAATATGTTGAAATAAAATAACCAAAGCAGCAGTGCAAATAAGGAGGGGGTCATCTGTCTGTCATTTACTGCTCTCCTCCTGCTAAATGGGCATCCTCAGGGACAAAGCTAATTTAATTGCACGTAAACAAACAAGAGCAGCAAAGCACCATAGCAGACACCCATCCGTCCGAGTAATCTTGGGTTTTCTGCATCTCTGTTTCTGTTGTTACATAATCGCGGACACCTTGCATATACTCATTATCATTCCGTTTCCATCCAGCATTTCTTTGTCTGAAGGCTGACTCATTTGTCAGAGCTCTGCAGGTTGAAATAACAGCATAATGTAAACACACAAGAATGTGTGGAGATGTAATACGAAAATGAAAACCTTATGCATGAGCTGCATGTTTCTGCAAATTGTGTGTAGGCGTGCAAACTATACTTGGTCACTCAATTTCAATTCAGTTCAGTGTGCTTTATTGGCATGAATGCAACAAAGGCAATATAGCCAAAGTGTCAAGTTATTATGAGGTTAAAAATAAGAAAGAAATTCAGGGCGTCCAGTGGCTCAGTGGGTACAGCCAGCACCCCATATACAAAAGGCTGTGTCCTTGCTGCAGCAACTGCGGGTTTGATTCCACCCTGTTCATTAAAGGCAAAAAGCTAAAAAAAAAAAAAACTTAAAAATTAATTAATATAAAAAATTAAATAAAAAATGTTAAAAAATTACAAAAAATAATACTAAAAATTAAAATTAAATTAAATTAAATTAAGAAATTAAATAATAAAAAGAAATAAACAAAAAATAAACAAATAACAATAAAAAGGTTTTTACTTACAAGAGAAATACTGGTGTATTTTGGCTGCTTTTTAAAATCTAAGGTTAAGTTCCACAAGAAGTTTTTCAAAGGCATAGTTTGATGAGAAAATCAACAATTACTTCCGAATAGGTCTGAATATGATTTGATTCACCATCAATGAGATAAATTGCTCAGATTATATTCAAATGTAACAAAGATACTCTTAACATGTGTGTGTTAGGAAACATAACACACAAATGTTCAGCTGTCTAACTTATTTTATTTTTTGGTTTCATAATCTTCGTTAGCCTACTCATCATTCTTTGCCTGCAATTCCCAGCATTCACCTAGATATAACCTTTTTTTTCTCTACACATCACCTTTTAAAAGCTCAGAAAAAAAGAAAAAAATGAAAGTACATGATTGCAAAATGCTGTTGTTACTGAGTTGTTAAAAATGTAAGAGTATAATCATACAGTCATTATGCACTGTTTTAGACTGTCTCAACCACGGTGTTAAAAAATGGCATTAAGTGAGAAAGACACTTAAGCTTCCCAAGAATATTTTAGTATTAAAGAAAAAAGGTCTTTCTATTATCCCTCAGCCCCTTAATTAAGTATGAGGTTCATTATAGTTATTCCCCAAATTACTCTCGAGGTTTCAGAGCTCCTCAGGCACACTGAGTTATTGAGCACTTGGTGGCAACATATGGCGCGATGAAATGGAATGAATAAAACATTTAAGAATATTATCCACACTGTAAAACATTCAATTTTCTGCCATCATAAATTCTCGATGCATGCAGCAGTGAGATGGAGATCCTCTTGTATGCATTACGTAAGAAAGAGTTTGTCAGGATTCTCATAAAATTAGATGCAAGACAGATTCAAGAAGTTTATTGCCATATGCACAGTAAAAACACAGCGGTTTACACCATACAATGAAATTCTTGATTGGATGACTGTCTCTCCATTCCCTTATGCAAATAAAGACATGATATATATTTAAATTAACATGACAGTTGTGTCAAAAACAGGGCCAGACAAGGTTCAAAACCACACCTGCTATATTCTTTCACACAAGCAGATGCTACACTAATCAGCATAAAGCCATACACTACTACGTCTCCACAGTAGTTTTGCTTAGAATTTTACCGCCCTGCAATATACTAATTAGCAGGAACCTGGTTTTCAATCTGTTGAGCTCCATTTAATGAGGACATAGCTGATGTAGAGTGTCCACGGGCTAAATCAAAGCCCTTTCCCTGGGTGACCCTGTCATCACTGGCTAAGAAAAACAGTTCCCTTGTACCCTGGTGAAAAGACATGTTCACATAACATCTCTCATGAAGGCGTAGCCTCATATTCTTTTGTCCAGGTGTTGGAAAATGGGACAGGATCTTTCCTAAACAAACCTCCTCTCTCCTGCAATGACCTCGTACATTTGTTCAAACTAATCCTGCATTGTGTAAGCAGGTACAGAGATTTCAGCATGAGAGGATGATGAATGCATAGTCAAAGCAGTACGGAGATAATAGAGATGTTTTTTCACAGACGCAGCTGTTTGGCTACATCCCAGCTATCGCCTAGCTGCCACTCCTGAGATGAGAGCCATAGATGCATGGGTATCCTGCACAGAGGGGTCGTCTCACCCTGCCAAGTCTGTCTAAATCCTGTCTCCCTCTGACTGAGTGAGGAGGGACAACAATAGCAAGACGAGCACAATCTATTTTCTCCCCAAGTGTTGGTGACAGTGCGTCTGTTTCGTCTTTGTCACGCACATATACCACAAGTCAGCACAGCCAGAGGCGAGCCAAAAAAGACCCAGCCACCCCTCCTCCATCGCTTCTCACTTCCTCATATTATATGGCTCTATTCCCGTTTGTCTTTGCTACATTGTCATTTATCATATCGTCTCAAGGGTTCACAGATGCCATCACATTTTCCTCCTGATCTTGTCAAGTGGGCGCCTGGAAACTCCTTGTGACAAAACTGTCGCCTCCTCAACCTTTGAAATCCATAAGGCCCAAGGGCTTTTTTTAACAAGCAAGGCTGTCTGGCTGGCAGCAAGCTCAGCTGCGACCAGTCACCCTCAGTCACCACTTGGCAAGGGGATAATACAGTCTGACATGGCAGTGTGTGTATACTGTGGCATCTTGATTGTCGATGCAACAATTTCAAAAATAATGAAAAATGTCATTAGCTGTTTGGTTTATATATTTCATCTGTTTCTCCTCGGGCAAAAAAATAGAAATGCATAAAGTGTTTTATATTTGACTTTGGGAATATGTGCTTAAATTATACTGCGAGACCCTTGAACAACACATAGGTACACTATGCAAAGCAGTATTATCATTTGTTATTGTTAAGTAAATGCAGGAGTTGCCTTGAGGGCTGTTTACTAACACTAGACAGATGCAGCAGGGTGGCTTAATGAATGTAGGGACCAACCTTCAGCTTGAAAGCCAATGCTCACATTTTCTAACATCTATCCAAATCTCTCCAAATGAGGCACTAAATCCCCTTAGCAATGTTTTGGTCTGACCTTTGGCTCCCTGTAGGAGGATAAAGAAAAATATTTATTCAGACCAATAAACGATCACCCTTGCTCGCTTTATTTCACTGAGTCGGTGAATTCAAACACATTAAATCAAATAAGTTTTAAAACTGTAATCTACTTAAGTTAATTCCACTGGGCATTACATTTGCAGTGTTGTCTAATTATTTTCTTAAATAAGACCAAGTTAAACTCCAGGGTTAGTAAAATATTCATAAGCAAGAAATGAACAGTTAATGAGGCTTTATAATCATTTTTAATTCAGTGTAGCCTCTCTGGATTTTGATCAACGGACGCCATCTAGTGGACATTACTCAGCAATACACTTTAGCCAGTGAAAGCGCTTTAATGATTGCTTATCGATATTTAAATCACTTTAAAACATACTAGAATTAGTAAAGATAATTATTTCGGTTCTCGAGTGTGAAAACGTTTCAAAAACAACCTAATTATTGAGGTAAATGGTCCAGCTGCAGCTCTGAGGATGCGGAACTTTTGTTCGCACGGGGCGGTGTAACTACAGCCACATTTAAGGTAACACCACCACAACTGCAGCGTTCAAGATGGCGACGTCCACAATTGAAACATGCCATGTAGCTTGTTGTGCGAACAGGACTCCAAATGTTGTTTCCTGGGGTCGTGGTGGGACTATTGCCTTTGGGACATGTACCTCCGTGGCTCTGTACGACCCACAGGTAATAAAATATCTTCTTTAAAGTCAGCTGTCGTTGTCAGTTGTCTCAGCTAGCAATAACCGAGCATCAGACAGTTGTAAATAAACCTATATTTTGTTTGTTATTTTAATAAACACATTGTTTGGTTTCCCCTCAGGAGAGGAGAGTTGTTGCTGTGCTGAATGGACACACAGGGAGGGTGAATACAGTCCAGTGGGTTCACAGAGAGGACTGTGGTGAGTGTGGACAGACACTGATGGACCTGTCAAACAGCTGGAGGGGAGCTGTTATCTGTTATCTGTGTGAGGAGAAGTGACATGTTTTATCAAGGCTTAATTTAATTCGGTTTATAAATCTAAAATCTATTCACTTGTGTAAATTGGTAGTCTTCAGCTACTCTTCTTCACTGTGGCCTTAAAACTGTGTGAAGTTTGTGTCCTTTGCTGGCATGACACTCATAACAAGCCTTATGGAATTTACACTATGTGGTCTAAAGCAGCGGTTCCCAGTCTTTCTGCTTAAGGAACCCCTTTTCTATCATTGACTAAACCGACAACACCTGACTAAGTCACTTATTTTATGGATATTCCCTGTTGTATTCAATGCATAACTACAACAGTACTGATCAAGTGTTAAACTGTACAATTAACTCAAATGCCTAACTGCTGGAAGTTATGAATTATGATGAATTTTGAGCAGATTATTCCTGTGAATTTTGCATTAGAGAAAAGTTACCTGATAGTTGTAGGAACTCTTTATTAGGAATGGGAATCATCAGTGGCCCCATGATACAATATTATCAAGATACAATATTATTATGATTTTAACTGTATGGCAAAATGCTGAGTATTGTGACAACATATATTGCAATTTATTCCCTCTTTTCAACTGCTACTTATGTCACCAAAGAATAACTTCAGTTTTATCTTACATTGTTAACAATCATACATACTTAAAAGGCTTGATTTTTCTTGTTTTCCTCTTCCCTATGCCCAGCCATTGTTCTATAAGTTCCTTGGTTGTTTTAGCTGGATAGTTTCCTAAAGCAGGACAGGGCTGTTTAGCAGAGAATGAAAGCTCTGTGCATCAAGCTTGTGCTCAGGTCTATGAATTAAAAAAAAAAAAAAAAAAAAAAAAAAAAAATGTATATATATGTTGAATAATAATCTGAACTTTAAAAATAACAATTCCATTTCATGTTCTTCACAGAAATAATTATAATGCTAAAATGTATGCCTACTGTATACATATATATGTGTATATATATATACATATATATATATATATATATATATATATATATATATATATATATATACATATATATTTTAAAAGTTGTCTTACAGCCCCTAAAATCAAGGGGCCTTGTGACCCCCCTGTTAAGTTTTGGCGACCCCTAGTGGGGTTGGGGCCCCCAGGTTACAAACCAGTGGTCCAAAGTACATGAGCATTATTGTTAAACATCTCTCTCCAGAACCAGGGCTCTGAACAGGGCAGGCTATTCTTCCACACCCAACTGGAAAACATTTCCCATTTGAATTCCGAAAGCTTTCCCCAAACTGTCAAGAAAATAGTTGGAAGCACACCACTGGCTGGAAAAATATTATGTGCATTGCACCAGTGATTTACCAACCTACCAACTGAAATATTGTCAGTTTAATTGTATAAAAAAATACTGTGAGTAGAATAATTATTTTGAGTCATTGATAAATTCAAACGAACATTTTTGGAACCTGACAGGTGGTGATAATGAAGGGCACCACGGCTGAGGCTGATAGGGCTGCAGCGTACATATTAAAATAAAGGCTGGTAACCACTGCTCTATACATTAGCATTAGGGAAGGCAAGCTTATTTATATAGCACATTTCACACACATGGGCAATTCAAAATCCTTTACAAGTGAGAGGACAAAAGAAACAAGCATCAAAATTGACCTTAATCGTAATAAGTGGCAAAGCCCAAACCACAGAACAACAGCTCCAGCTCCAAAGGTGCACTAAAAGTCGGCTTCATTTAGCCACATACTGTATCTTAACTTCACCGTGTTGTTATTCCTGTCGCAGCTCCAGAGAGTCATCTCGTCTCAGGAGGCTCAGACAATAGGCTCATCATCTGGGAGGCTCAGGATGGGAAGGTGAGTCACCTGTTTCATCAGACAGTGTTTCTCTGTCTTTTCCCACCATCTAAAATGTGCTCTGCTGTTTCCAGTTCATCCAGTCAGTGGAGTGTAAAGGCCACACTGGTCCAGTTTGTGCTGTGGATGCCATCTATGTGGAGGACTCAAAGATCCTGGTGGCCTCCGCAGCATCCGACTCCACAGTCAGACTGTGGCTCTGCTGGTGAGGCCAAAGAAGGTAGGAGACACAACAAAAACCCCAACAAGTACATGTTTATGTCAGCCTGTGGAGTTGTTGTGGGACAGTGCGTTGTTGCCACAATAATGTTGGGAATGGTACAGAAGAATAGTAGTCCATGAGACAGACCTCCAAACATATAAATAAAATTATTATTAAGTGCCAAGTGAATAGAAAATTAATTTCAGAAAAAAGAAAGTGATAGCACATAGAAATCTATAATTGCTTTAACGCTATCATGCATTTCCACAAGAGACATTAACCTTAAAAAAATCACTATGAAAAATGGTACATCCAAATTGGCACAAACACTCCCCTTGGCTCATGGGCTATAGTGTTTTTTTTTAAGTAGCAATTTGGGTCAGATTGCTTGTTGTTAATTTGGGTGATCCCCACCCTTTTCTGCTTGTGACCCCTTTAATATAAAGCAATATCTGCTGTATACTCTTCTTCACAGGGTGCATGTCTGTGAGCTGTGAGCAGATCAGTCAGAGTGATTTTCCCTTCTCAGTCTGCTTCATTTTAATAGTTTGAATAGTTTTCCTCAAGATAAAAAGAGAAAGGTCTTTAAAGATGAAAATACATTTATGTCTGTGCTCAAGTAGTCATTTCCAGGACTCCAGAAAGTAATAGACTCACATATTACTTGATAAATAGTCACTTCTGTTTATTTACTTACAGTCAGATTATCTGCCCCCTAGTGGTCGCTAGTGTGTATGGCAGTGTTTACAAGAAGCATCATCTTTTGCCTCACCTCTGCAGTGCTGCAGAACATCAACTGTGGCATAATGTCTATATTTTTATATACACTGACTCAGTTTAAACATTACTCAACATGCAGACAAAGCAGTCTCTTAGTGATAGACAAAAGAGACTTTTTTGGATGGAAATGACTGTACAAACTTTGTAATCTCTCCTTGCAATGTTTTTATTTCCTTAAAAATCTAAGTTGACAGAATCAAAACAACTCCTCTATGAATTTTGATTTAGCATTAATGTCCTCACATAGTATCAGTGGTGTTTTGAGCTGTCATCCATGTCTACTTTTCTTTTTTTTCTGAGCTGTCACCCATACGGCTTCCCCTTTGTTGAGAGTTTCTGTCCACCTGTCAGTGCAGATGAACACTGATGCTGCTTGACAGTCGTGGAAATTAAGCGTGTGTGTTATGCGAACTGGGCGTAACCTTGGGGTGTATTAGTAGATAAAAATACTATCCATGTTATGTTGGATTGTGACAGCTAGAAAGACCCTTAGCCTCTACACATAAGGAGAGGCAGAGAAGTAAATGTATCGTTTTGGCGTATATTTCAAACAGGAACTATTTAAAGAAGTATTTCCATGTGCAACTCTCTTCACACAAAAGCCATACAGTCTAACATAATACACACTTGTGTAGCAGGATTACTCAAAGGACATTAGGAAGTTTAATTCCATGTGCATGTGTGTGTTTCTCAGCTGAGTGCCTCCATACCTTATCATTTGGCAGCAGTTTCGTGATGGATGTCTCTCTGGCTCTGTTGCCAGGCAGCAGAGGTAAGCCTAAGCTGTTCCTTCATAGACATCCTTTAAGTCGTGCGCCACACACACACACACACACACACACACACACACACACACACACACACACAGACGTTTCTTCCTCTCATGTCATCCATCTCAATTTGCACCACTGCTTTAGCGCCTGTAACCAAATGTCATATTCAAAACGCAGCCTGCGTTTGAAGTGTCTCATGTCATTTCGCCTTTCTGTTTTACATGCCTTTCGTCTGTTTGATATTGCGCTTCATCCTTTCCTTCTACCTTGCTCTTCTAGACCTCAATGTAAATGTATGCAACCTGTGATGTGTGTGTTCACATGACTGTGTGAAACCTTCTTTTCTCACAGTTCCCATTCTGGCCTGTGGGGGTGATAACTCTCAGGTGCATCTGTATGTGCAGTCTAATGGAGAGGTAAGCTCAGACTGATACTCTGTCAGGGGCAACTCATTCATTTTTTTGTGCCAAGACTTTGATTTTAATTACTAAAACGTGAGAGCAACATTTGACATCTTCTAAAATTACTCAACAACAGCTCCAGAAAGTGAAGTCACTACAAGGACATGAAGACTGGGTCCGAGGAGTGGCCTGGGCATCTCTAGGTGAGTGCTACTGTGTGGAGTAATGGGAGTTTTCCTGTTTCAGGAGTAGAACCAGTTTGGAATGAACTGTTGCTATCCCAGTGTGCTTGCACGTCTCGTTGACTCAAAGTCAGTAAATAAGTAGGCAGGGTTCTGTGATTCATAAAACCCGTCTGTTTACATGAAAGTCCAGATAAAAAATTACAAAACAGAAAATAAAAATGTTGTTTAAGTGCTCTTAAGCCTCCCTTAAATCAGCAGCATCCTCTCAACCCTAGTTAAATTTTCTTGGGGTAGCAGGGCTGAGATTTGATCCCAGGATAGTAGTTAACGACTGAGGTCACCAGGGTTGGGTTTTGGCAAGCTTACAAAGCAAGATAGCAAGACATGCTCTATACTAAAAAAAGATGTGATCCTTGGATTTACTTTTTAAAACGTTGGCTTAAAATGGTACTTGTAGAAAACTCCCTGTTATCCTTTAAAGACTCAATTTCGCAGCAGCCCTAGCTTGATCATGTGACTCAGCACAGTTGCGTTCGTCTGTTCCCACCTCCAAAGCGGTGAGCCACATGTCTGCTGCTCAATCTAGTTCAGCTCCTCTGTTCCCTTGAAAGCCTATATGAATACACCACACACACCCACACACGTCCTGATATTTACAACTCATCTTACCAGGGCTTCCATATGTACCCAACTATTTTAAAGACTGCTGTTCCTTCCTGGTTGTGGTAAATAAAGGCCATTGTTGAGCTTAAGCCCTGGTTTGCTAGCATACTTCTTCTGACCGAGGACGAATTGGGCGTTGCACGTTTCCACCAGCTACTAGACGCACCCTGTGCTTTACAGTACTTGTTAAATCCTATTAGTTCAGTCTTTATGAAAAGTAATGCTTCTTTTTTAGCTTTTTTAGCTTGGTGTCAGTAAGTTTTTCAGCTATAAGCTGATTTGATTTAGGCAAACAACATAAGGTTTAAAGTATGATAAGGTCCAAATAGGGTTAAGGGACTTAGTGTGTCCTCAAATAAATGGAAATGTCTGTATTTTTCTGCCTTATTTTCCCATGTATTTGTGTTTAAATAACTAATGGGAGCAACAATTTTTGAAATTGGTCCAGTAATGAGCGAGAGTGCTGCAGCTGTGAAGCGGGCTACAAAGTAATCCTTCGGGACAATTGTGCACCGTCAATGTATGCCTTTTAAAAGTGTTTGTTTTTGCTGCTGATGTGCTCAGATTATTATGAGTGTCTTACAAAGCAGTTATATGTTTCATTTGCTTTTGGCTTGATCTGGTCTGTTTTTTTATTGTGTCTAACCAAGTCTCACTCAAGCAGAAGTCCCATTCTGAAGGCTTGCGAGTTGAGTTGTTGTGGAAAGACAATAATGAACAGACAAAAAAGTTTTATTTCTCTGTAGGGTTCCTTCCATAAATTTGTCATAACAATCTGAGACTGTCTCGTGGCAAAAACAAGCACTTGTAGTAGATGCAAATCGACAGTGCAGCCTTGTTTAGTGCTGGACCAATTTCAAAAACTGTTGTTCCCATCAGTCACTTAAACACAAAAACATGGAAAGATTGTATCCAGGTAAAAAAAAAAAAAAAAAACGTTCCGTTTTAAATAAGAAAAGAAAAAGCACATTGTTTTGGATGTTTTCCAAATTTATACATGCATATATTAGCAATTTTTAAACATGTTACATCTGCTTTTTTTCTGATATGATGCTCCTCTGAGGCCTTAAAAGCTTGCACTTGTGCTTCCCCATTACCTTTGGTTTATCTTAAGCAAGCCTGCAAACTGGATAACATCGCACCTTGATAGAGTCAGATAACAAATGACTGGCTGAATGCTGAGAGGAATTCCAGTACCAGCCGTTAGCCCATTTGATGAGAAAGACAGACAAGTGCATTTTGACCTTGTTAAAGCAGAAAGCAAGCAAGCAAAAAGACAATTTAATTTTTTAGATCAGTAGAGCATTTAGAAAAATCAAAACTAGACACACACTAAAAACCAGTTAATTTGAGTCCAGCTTCACCAACCAGTGAGCTATTCACAGTATTCTGATGACACATGGCAATGCATGGATCCAATCCAAGCTCTACTAATTGTGTAACCCTCTTCAAGGGCTCTTCATTACTGCACTGTTCTGACTGTGTAAAAGCTATTTCATCTCCTTAACCAGCCCTCTCCACCAGTGTCTCCTTCCCACTCACAGTCTATGACCCACTCCACGCTGCCAAGCTACGAGCCAGCAAAGAGACAGAGAGAAGTTTGTTTATACGAAATATCCCCACAGGAATGACAAAACCCTCTCTCCACTGCGATAGTAGTTACATAAATCATTCTGTTCTTTTATGACTTGGCAGATGGCAAATTGCAGCACTAGAGGTGCAGTTTATCATAGCTGTTAAACACGGGGATTCAGAGCATGATGCTATTTTCTGTTTTTGTGTTTCTATCTTTATCCTGTTTTCTAAATCACGATTTTCTTTCCATCAATCTTAGCCGTGGAATAAAATTGGCAGTGGTATAAAATCAGCCGGTCATATGTTTTAGTGGTATTATTTTTACTTTTGCTGGAGGGAGGGTTGTCAGATTTTTTGTGGGGGGACCAGTGGAGGGTCTTTTTACTTTAACCTTGTCTTGCAAGATTTAGTTTATAAAAAGGAGATTATAGAGATGGTTTCTATGTGAGCCACAGGTCTTAAAGATGTTTTTACATGCAGAGAATCAGTCTCGTCTCTGTATTAGGGCTTTATTTTCCCCATCACGATCAAACAAGTAGCTCATATTGATTTTGAGAAACACATGCAGATATTATTAGTTATTCCTGATAGAGCGTCTCCAGTAAAGAGATTATATGTTTTTCTCCATCTTTACCCTGCATTGTAACAGAAAGCTGAACTAAAGTTAAGTTAAATGTGTTAGAGTATAATACAATGCACACTCAGCATCGTACTGATCAGTGAGATGTAACATGTCAACTGTGGCCGTTAACAGTTTGAAACATTCACGGGCATTTCCTTCAGTCCACAAACTGATCCAAACTCACACTTTATCATCCGTTCCTTCACAGTTAGCTGAACTGTGACCGAAACACTGAGAGTGTCGTTTACATGTATCACTTTGGCTGTAACACCAAAGCAGCTGTGTGTAAAACGAGAGCTTACCGGTGTTGCAGCGTGGGAGCACGAGCAAAGGACAGCTGTCTCCCTCTCTCCTCTCTCTCTTACCTCCAAGTCTCCAGCTGCTGCTCTAAAACACACCTTGGTTAATGTGCCTGGTTTTGTGACTCAGATTCACGAGGACCATCAGATCTAATACAGATCAACTTTTATGCTCATTCAGCTTCAGGGCCAGTTGTAACAACACAATTACTGGAATTTACCGATGGCAATAAGGTGTGTTTTGATACTTAAAGGGACAGTTCATCTCTAAATTCAAAATACATTTTTTTTCTCTTACCTGTAGTGCTGTTTATCAGTCTAGATTTTTTTGGCGTGAGTTGCCAAGTGTTGGAGAAAATATATTTAAGCAGCAGTGTCTCTTTCCAGAAATCATGACCCGGTTCAAAATAATTTACAGACCTTTCTGTGAGTGGCTTCATTTAGGAATCATTTTCATACTACCAAACTTCACCCAGCAGCCGTATCACCACACAGAAGCAAGTGTGCATCTACTCATGGATTCGAGGCTCTTGGTCATAACAGCGTGAGATGTAAACATTTATATTGTGTCTTCCTCGGCTGAGCTTTTATGTTAGGTGTGATAGCAATAGATGCACGCTACCCTCTGCGTGGTGATACAATTGGCAGATGTAGTTGGGTAGAAAGAAAATAGTTCCTTCATGAAACTGCTCACAACAAGGTCTGTGGATTATCTTGAGTAACCAGGTCATGATTTCTGGAAAGAGACATTGCTGTTGAGTTTTTCATTTGTATTTTTTTGTGCTTTGAGCACCACAAGCTGAGTGCCATCTAGTTTGATTATTCTGAAATAAGGCAGACATCTCCAGGGCTGATATCTCCAACACTCCACAGCTCACACCAAAACAATCTAGACTGATAAACAGCACTATGGGTAAGAGGAAAAATATGTGTTTTTGTATTTGTGGTGAACTGTCCTTAAAGTTGCAGCCTTCATACTGCTGTCTGGAGGAAAAGTCTTTAACAGGCCTGTTCAGAGGACTAAGCATAATGTTATTGTTCTTACACACAACAGACTACAACATCACCTGATCTACTTTATACTTATTTTTAGGCTATTTGTTGTAATTTAGGTTGGGGTGAAAATATTGCGGTGCTCAAGCCTCTCTGAAGCAGCAGCTCAAGAGAGTCAACGGATAGTTTTGGCAGAGTTTTAGGCACGAAGCAAAACAAATCATCATTGTCATCATCATCAGTGTCATTACATAATGATCGACAAACAATTATCCTCCTACCGCTCCCGGCATTCAGAGGGCCTTAGGTGGTAGCAACAGAGGAATGTATCTGTGTATCTTGGCAGAGCCAAATCTGGGCCAGTGTCCACTGAACTAGACCTGAAATGCATAATGTGACAGACGGGAGCACTTGGAGATAGTGGCTTGTGCTTTGTTTACCACCTGTCTGTGTATATTTGGCCGGTACTCCTGCTGTCTTACTGGCCACGTCACAGTAAGCAGCATTCTTCTAAATGCCTTAGTAGCAGATCTCACAAGACAACAGAGGCCTATAGTCATGCTAGGGTGAGGCTGTTAGACTCATTAGCCAGCAACCAAAACTTGGTACTGTTGGATCCAAGTCAGGAAAGTTGCTTCTTAGGCTCAGTTCAGTTAAATTACTTGTCACTCTGAGCATACTAAACTTTACTTAAAGAAGTGTTTCACTGCTGGAAAGATCTTTTTGCCATAAACTAGGCTGTCTGTGCGGCAGACTTGTGAAAATGATGCTACATGACCAAGAAAACAGAGAAAAGGGGCTGTAGCATTAGCTTTTGCTGAAGAGATAAAAAAAAACGACCAGAATGCACTGTGTCGCATTGGACCAGTAAACACTCCATCTGGTGAGTGACATAATGCAAGCTTGTTTGTTTTGACCATAGACTGTATACAAAGTTGGACAAAGTGTCTCCACTTTCCTTCTTTGTACAAAAATGAAGCCAAATATATCTCAGATATGGCTGCATTTGGAGCCATAGTCTGCGCAGTAGTGATCTCTCTCGATCTGCTTCTATACTCTTTCTGTACATGGCAGTGGGCCCACAAACATATGGAAGAACAATCTGTAGTTTGAGCAACAGCCCTAGAGCCAGCAAAAATCTCTATTGTTGGCTCTAGGGCTGGGAGATGAGCAGGGAGATCTGGGCACCGCTAAGATGGTTGGAAGTTTACCCAAGTTCATTTACACCCACATTGTTATGGCACAAAGCTGTTTGAAAACAGTCAAAGTATCCGTTTAAAGCTCAGCTGTGCTTTGAGGTAATTATGACAGCTCTCAAAGTATTGCGAAACACCAAAACAGTAATGATAATATTTGATAATAACACACTTTTTATCATAGCACCACGGGAGAGTAAATAATACAAAGGCAGTTTTGATAAATCCAGTGATGTGCTATTTTAAGAGCTGATAGAAAATGTCTTTCAGTCAGGAAGGTTTTCATGTTCTCTCTCTGACTCGCTCAGGTGGGGAGCTGTTATTAGCCAGCTGTTCCCAGGACTGCCTCATCAGAGTGTGGAGGCTGTGTGCCAAGTCTGGGACAGACGCCCGCACAGAGGACGATCACACCATCATCAAAATGAAAGAGGACGTTTTTGAAGTGAAGGAGAGAGGTGAGCGGGCCACGCAAGCTTGATTTATAAAAAGGGTGCTAATTATCCAAATGAATAGACACGCTTTTTGATGGTTTAATGGCACACGGTGGTTACCGACCTCCATAAAGACCTGAGTGTGTGTGTTTATGTGTGTTTACTTTTATTGGTGTAACACATAGTTAATTGATTTTTCATGGAACATTTATAATTACATTCAGCTACCTTTCTCTTGTTCATAGTAAAAAAAAAAGATATCTTGATCAGTTACGGTGATATTGTTGGTTTGTCTATTGGCGCTTGCACAAAATATTTACACAATGAGATTTTTGATAAATAATCATTAGTAATGTGGACAATGTGGCTGTGAAGCTTGGCATACGCTGTGCAATTTGAGCCTGTTTCTGACCTGATTTTTGAGCCACATGATTCATTCTAGAGTTGGACCGAAATTCAGGTTTGTAAGGCACTGTTTGCCGTGTATTATATGGGGGGGAACAAGAACCAATCATAGCCTGATCAGCTGCTTGTTCAGATGAATTTCTTACATATCAGAAATTTTGTTCGGCTGTTGTCAGGCTCTCACGCAGTTGGAGCAGAGCCAAGAGTTGATTTCCCAAAGTCAGTGCCTTTTTTCTAACCCAGTCAATCTTACAGTGTTGCCAATACACATGTAGTTTGTTGGTGCTAACCTATTTTTATCAGAAATTGACTTATAAACTCTTTTAGGGCCGTACCTCCACTAGCCGACAGCTTTTAAACAAGTCCTTATTGACAGATAGCCAGAACAGTCCGCACGGGCCAATGGACCATTTTATTGTCTATTTTAAATGTATAGTGTGAGCACTCAGGTTGTGGCTTGACGGTTGGACTGCACAGAGTACATAAATAGTGAGTATGGCTTTACATTGCAGACGATTTACTGCAGACAGTTTACTTGTGCAGTGGGAGTTGGAATCAAACAACATTTCTAAAACAGGCTCAAACTGTACAGTGTATGTCCAGCTTAAGTGGGTAAAGAGAAATAATAGAAGAGCTAGAACAGTCTGATAAGTTCAGAAAATTACATCACTTCACTGTAATGAAGCCTTAAAAACCAGGAAATGACAACACAATATTACGATATCTAAAATCTAGGATAATAACAAGTCTTATATTGCAGTTCTGATATATTGCCTAGCTGTAATTGATAACAATATGGCCTCTGTGTTCTTGCTACAGACGTGTCCTCAGTGTTTGCTGTGTCTCTTGAGACGGTCCTGGCAGGCCATGAGAACTGGGTGTATGGAGTCCACTGGCAGCCTCCTCTCTGCAAAGGTACCTTGATTAAAAACCATGGAAGGACTTGGTCATTACTCACAAAAGTTTCAGATAATTGGCAGCAAGTTCCTGCAGAAATCTCGTACTTGTGTTTGTCTCAAAGTGAATCAAACTTTCAGAATCAGACACATGTAAACATTTCACTCAGGATTCTTCCTCTACACCCTGTGGAGGTAAATAGATTGGTTTGCATGTAAAGCTGAGAGAAACTTTTTCTCTCCCTTTGTCTTATGCTCAATGCTTACAAAAGGCAGCAGGAGATGGAGACAATGCAAGAAAAAAATGGGTGTGAAAAGTTATTGGCTTAATTAGCTCTCAAGGGAAAGGCGGGTGGATGTGCAAAATCTTTTCTTTAAACTTTAGTTGCCTTAAAAGCTTATTTTTACATCAAGATGACTTCACACCCATCCCAGCTTTTGTGTACATTACACCTTGTTGTGTTTAGATACCTCAAGTAAGTAAAGCTGCTCAAATATGAGGGCAAAGGTAGTCGCAATTATTTTGCTCATTATTTTAATCACATTTTTTGTCTTATTTTTCCATCTTTACAAACAAAGTTTTATTATCATTAAGCATAGATTGGAATAATAAGAATATGCTATGGTGCCATCCATCCTAATAAAAATGAATCTCTCCATAAATCTCTGAAATAAAATACTGTTGCACTTCCCTTGCAGCAGAGTGGACGGATCTGATTTTAAAGACTCGACACGATGTGCAAAACTGCACCCACCATGCTACCTGTACATATGACCAATTACTTCTTCAACCTGACCCAACCCACTGACAGAAGAACCGTGGTCCGACCCAAATCTGCAAATCCTATAATAACCATGCGCTGTTCAAATAATTTGCACATTTAAATTGATTATTTTATGACATTTCATACATTTAAAACTAAGATAATGTATTTTTAATGTATTTTTTGTATTTTATTCAGGAAACACAGTTTCAATTAATATTTCTTGCTCATTCTCATAATATTTAGCAGCACATCTCCGTTAACGCGCCTATTAGTAACACACCTGATTGAAGCAGCTCTTATATTCCAGCTGTTGCAGAAGGCAAAGCCAACACACACAGTCAGCAGTCAGAGGATTAAAACATTAAAACAAAAAATATATATCATTCTTTATATTTAATTTGATTATATTATTCTTCTTTTTCTTTTACTTTAATTAATTCATCATTCAACACCTTCACTCCGACCTGCATGTACTTTTTTTCACCCAAAATCGAACCTGGAAATAAAAGTAAGACAAAATACCACCTGCAAATCACATTTTTTGGGGGTCACCTGCTGGTACTTGACCTAGCGCAGGACTCTGCTGTTACAGTTCATCTTTGTCAGAAAAATACTCTTGCCTGCAGCTCCCACTGTTATTGGGAAGACCAGTTAACCCAAGCACATGTAGGAAAGGCTTAAATTGATGCCTAAGAGCAGGCATCCTAAATATAAAGTGCCAGTATAGTATGCTACCATCTTAAATACATTGTTGAAACAAAAGCATGGTCATGATTACTGTGCAACCTTAAAAATAAATCACAGACGGTCACAAACTACAGGTCTAATTGACCGTTGTTGATGGTGTATGCTGCTCCTGTATGTGTTTTCCAGTGTCTCATTGTCTCCCTTTGCAGGTGGTGAGCTGCAACAGCCTCTCAGTCTCCTCTCTGCCTCCATGGACAAAACCATGATCCTCTGGGCTCCAGAGGAGGGATCAGGAGTCTGGGTCGAGCAGGTGAGTGTTGACTTGAGTACAAGGAGGATGTATGCAGATACACACAGCTTAGACACACATACACACGGTATCAATCACTCACTGCAGGGAACACGGTTTGCACACAGACCCACACACCAATTTCCCTCTCTATTTCTGCAAGCTTCCCTTTCAGTAGCTCTTGACATGATCCAGAGCTCGAGCCCTCCCCTAGTATTCTCTCTCCTGCTGTCAGTGCCCCCGCGTCGGTTTCCACTCTCCCTGACATTGAGGTGTCAGGAATAGAAGTGATAGACAGTGATGAAGAGGCGCCGAGCCTGGCGTACCACTGTGAGTTTAGACAAGCTGAGGTTGTCCTCCCCCATCTTCCCTTCTATCACTCACTCACACTGAACCCCCTCTTTTACAGCCCATTCCCCAACACATCCGACAGGGGATGGAGAGGATTCTGGAGGACATGCCATAGCCTCTGCCTGCTCTGCCTTGCTCCTTATTATTTTTTTACTCCATGATCTGTCTTTCACTTTCACTACCCGCTCCCGCCTTCCGTCATTTTCTGTCCTCCACCTCCTCTTTTTCTCCACCACTTGCCTCCCTTTCTCTCCTCCTGTCTCTTTCACATTATCTCCCCCTCCTGCTTGCCTTTCGCCTCCCTCCACCTCGTCTCTCTTAGCTCCCAACAGCTGCTGTTGTGCCAGAATGGGGCTAAATTTAACACAAGTGTGGATGGCGAAGAAAAAGCAGTTCTCTGCCCATCTGCCCCACAGCTTTTTCTTTTTTAAAAAAAATATGACTGGCAAATTCTCAGGTGGCTCAGGAGTACCTTAGATAACCTTTCCACGTACCTGACAGAAACACAGAAAAAAACACACACTGGCAAAGCTGCAAAAATATCTAACAAACACAAACACAGACACGCACACAGAATGTATTCCAGTGTGTGCACACAGGCTCCCAAACACAGACACACACATCTGTCCCATTGCACAGAAATGGCTCACCGCGCCATGCAGGCACCTCGAGTGTGATCATCCTCCGAGGTGATGAGAAAGATTCCACACTTGATCGGTTACATTTTTGCGCCTTTGATCTCATCATTCATGTCCACGGGGACGAGCAACAAAGACCACAGGAAGGAGCAACCATGAAAGTCTTGATTCTCCTCTCTGACAAAGGGATGATGATTAGGGCCCGGGGCCAGCGCCGATTCTTGTCACATATTCTCAGTATTATGAGACAAAGGTGGTCAGTGGAAATAAAAAGCACCAGTGGGCGTTTGAAATCACGTCTGGTGTGGCCAGTCTCCCTCCACAGGCCTTTCTTCTTGATGCCAAAAATAAAAGAAAATAAACCCCCCTACCTGAAATAACCTTTTTTGTTGAATGTGAACGTACTTTTCTCTCCTCCCGTTATATTTTTTTTAAATGAGAGCCAAAGCCTTTGAACTGACACGTTCCCTTTCTACAAAGGAAGCTTAACCTCTGAAGCTCACACACACTCACAGATGCATGTGTGCAACAATGACATGTTAGTGAATCAAACTGTATTTACATTTTGCTCCCATCCATACATGTTAAAGAGAATCAAAGGCCTTCGGTCCTTTTTAAAGTGTTTTCTCTAACCTGAATAGGCCTCACAAAGGCTTTTCAACGGGACGTTGAAGTTTTTGGCAGAGCAGATTCTGCAGCGCTAACTGGCCAACCATGTGTGTCTTAATTAGCAGATTTTTACAAAGAAGTGCTCCACTTCTTCATGCTGATTAGAGTAATTGGTGAGATTTAATGGAGAGCAGGGTTAGCAGTGGGGTGGCTGGGGCCCACCACTGCGTAAAGCACATCTTACTAACGAGACACACTGGTAATTAACATCTCAGACTGACCACAGCGGGCCACTACAGCGCCCGGAGGGATTGTCAGTTTGTGTGTGTGTTTGTGTGTTCGAGAAACAACCTATTTTCCAACCTCCGCTTGTGTACTCTCCTCAAGTTACATTTGGCCACATGTCGGATCGAGAAGCCACTAAAACCAAAATGAGTTAGTAGTGTGTGCAGGCGTTTTTTTTTTTTTTTTAACACCAGGCTGAAAAGCAGTGTTTTGCTGCCCTCTCTGGTTGAAAGTTTCAAGCTTGTTTCACCTCTGACCACACCCAGCCTCACTGACAAGTGTGGTCAGAAGTGTGCTCTGTTGAACCTGTAACCTCACCCAACTGATATCAGTGAGATCCACCTGCACTTTACTGCAAGGAAAAGTATGGGTGTTGACAAGTTGAACTGGTGTAAGTCAGCAAAGGTTTTCAGGGGCTGTCAAGTTACTTTTTTAACATTGGCCATTTGACAATGAGATGAATTGATTTCATGTAAAGACAATAACTGAAATAAAGAAAATCAAAAGCAATATTGATAATTGATTAAAGTCCCAGTGAAACAGAAGTTAGAGCACCTTTAGTTTCTGTACCGTGACATATTTCCCATTGAAACATTTGAGTGGTGTACAGATACAAGAGGGATTAAATTAAACCCTTCGCATTTGATTGGACCACTAAAAAGGGCAGGCTTAGAATTTAGCTACAGTGGACTGCTGGCTCCAAACACCCCCCCCCCCCCTCACCTGGGGCACATTCAGTCTGAAAGTGGTGTGCATCGTTTTGCTACAGTTTCCTGGCTGAATGACATTTCTCCTCAAAACTGTGAAACAGAGTGAAACAGCCATTGAGGTATGTTTTCTCTTGTTTGGTGGGTGTGTCAGAGGTGTTATCCAATCAGCAGCGACGTGTATAAAGACCCCACTGTATTCAAAGGCAGAACACTTGTGTAACATAACTGTGTTTAACGCACCACTGCGCCTCGTTCGTCAGATCAGGAGGAGAATGAGGGAGGGATGAATGATTATATTTGCCACATTGTTTTGGAAGTGAAAACAAAGGTTTTGCCCACTGATATCCAAACACACATCTCTTCCTACCTCTCTCCATATTGCCTTGTTAGCTACTACAGCCCACAAAGGTTGAAGTGAGGTTTTATGTGACCAGAGTGGCAAGCTAGTCCCCCAAAGTCTTATTTGATTGGATGAACTTTTGTGAACACCCCTGAGTGCAGGATGAGTCATCAAACATTTGAAACTGTTTTACAGAAAGAGAAAAGACATTTTGATGTAAAAATACTCTCATACTGATTTTTTTAGCACATATTTGGCATATAACAAGAGATGAATGAACAACTAACACAGAGAAATAGGATTAAAATGAGGAAATGAGGAAACGTACTTTTCATTTCAATGGGGCTTTAATTGTTTAAGGCTAATTAATATTTTTTACATATAGATTAAATACTTGTATTGACAAAAGCACAGAGAATTGACCCTGCAGTACCCCTCAGTTCCATAGCCATCTTGTAGCTTATTACTTTGATTATTTGGATCCAAGACTTTGCTGTTTTGGCTCACTCTCACATCTTTCTCCAGAAGCCCCGTTTACAGTTTACACAGAGATCGCTCTGTAGCGCTGCTACAAAGACCTGCCTTTATGCCACCTTTGTTTTTTTTTACGAAGAACCAAACAACAGCAGCATCATTTCACTCCAGTGTGTGATTTTCAACAGCATTACGGCATCCCGAAAGCAAGACTGACACCGTGACGTGTAACCCAACAGTGTCGTCCCCTAGTGTGACACATAACATACGCGATGGCAGCGCTTTATAAACAACAACAATGGCATAACATGGTAATAACAATCATTTACCGTCCCTGTTATATGGCGGCCGATCTTGTCCTTTGCTCAGAGATTAAAGAGCTCCCAGACCTCATTGTTTAACAAATTTGTTTACATTTTCCTGTACTGTTCTTCTTTGAGTTAGCTGCTAACTGCTATCAGCGACTTTTTAAATCTCCTGTGGTTGGTCGCCTGCATAACATGTCGTCAAAACTTTACACCTGTCCCATCCTGCTGGCTGTTTCTTTCATTCGGATGTTGTTTTGGTGCTGTTAATACCCTCAGTGCTGACTAAAAGGCAAGAAAACTCTGTCCCCGTATTGTGCGATTGTACCTTTTATACAGAGTGGCATAATGGTGTGAAATTCCCGCCTTGAAGAGGCAGCGTAAAAGAGGCTAGTGTTGCAGATTTTTGTTTAGTACAGCAATTGCTGAAATGTGGGCAACAGTTCAGAGGCTATTGTCAGTTGTTTGTTTGAGTAAAATGCAAAAAAAAAAGCTGGTTCTTGCATCTTACATGTGAGGACTGTCTTTTTTTGTTTGTTTGTTTGTTTGTATCACATCGTTTTAAATTCAATATGTTTTTGGTTTTGGACTGCTGGTTGGACAAAACGAGAGCTTTGAGTGCAACACCTCAGATTTTCTCAAATTCTATAGACAAAACAATTGTCGACTAATTCAGACAAATCATCAGATTAATAGATAATTAAAGTAATCCTTACTTACAGTCCTTTCTTTATGTTGTTCATCACAACATCAAGAGAAAGTGAAGGGAAAAAGACTCAGTCTCTCAGTGTGTCGGCCAGTTTTTCAGCCTGAAAAGTTGATTTGAAAACCTGTACTCCACACTGTATGGGTTTTCCCGGCTTGGCTAAGCTCATTCAGCGTCCATCACCTTCTTTCTCTCCTTCCAAGAATGATATATGCCTTCCCTTTTTTTTCTGTCCTTGTTCTATTCCTCCCCCATACCCCCGCCGGGCAGCGATAAGGCACGCCGTGCATCCATATTGTTCCTTCACTCGTAAACAAGACAGATGACGGCTTTTTGCCTCTGTGAGTTTTTGCATGATTTACGGGCAGGCTCTTGTGTGCAGAATTTTAAAATCAATCTGCTTAATGTTGCATCTCGTTCTCTCTCAATCTCACCATCTATGTTTCTACCTGGCTGTCTCTCCCTCCTCGTTGTCTGTCTCTCTCTCTGGATGGCTGGAGGAGTGTGCCATTCAAAGCGAAGGCATGCCTTTATTGCTGCCATTAGTTCCGCTGTGTTTCAGCCTGCAGACAGGCGTTATTTTGAAGGTCATTGATGACCGACGCAAGCTCCCTAAGAAGGCTGGATGATTAAGGACACCACTTAACTACTACATACAGTAGACACAGCAAAGATGGCGTGTCTTTGTGTGGCCTTTCAATATGTTTGTTTTTCATGTAATTGATGCACACGCGCTCTTGTGTATTTTTGTCTGCAGCTTGCCTCAGGTCACTGCTGCAGCTAAACATGCTCTCACTATAACTACTTCCTTCAGGAAAAGATAACAGGCCAAGCTGAACATCTTTCCAGATTTGAATCATCGGAGTGTGAATTTAGCACTTCTCATATTTCCTCACAGCCAATGTCCATATCATTTAAGGCACAAGCTAATTAAAGATGGAGGAGATATAATATAGCCATATCTGGATACAGACCTCAGTGCTGCTGAGGGAGCAGTGTAGAGCTCTCTAGGGTTGGTTCTACTGTTATCGATTTGAATAGATCTCCCCTCTGGGCCTAGTTTACCTCCAAGGCCTCAGGGCCCGATAACGCTTTTAATTGTTAGAATTCCTCAGTGAGAAGTCGTCCCAGTCAACAGAATACTCTCAGAGTCCTGGAGTAAATAGTTTCCCTTTGACTTGTTAAGTAGTTAAGTATAAACTCACAAGAGTAAGTTGATAGAAGAAGAAAAAGTTTTCTGACATGATTATAACTGACAGCAGTGAATATAAACGTCTCTGTAAGGTGTGGGCGATATATCGGTTGTAGTAGATGTATTGCAGCTTGTTCCACATGGGATGTGTAAATGACTATATTGTAAACACTGGGTATATTGGCGTTTTGTCTCTCTCGCTCTTTCCAAGGCTCTTTCACTCCAAGACACGTCACACGCACTCCCCCACCCATGCAGACCAGTCACTCCAGGGCGATAGTGTGTGAGCAGGCGAGGCGTTTGTTTTTGTATCTGCAGGGCTCCAAACCGTGACCATTTAGTCACATTTTGGGATGTGATGTATGAACTGGAGGGCTGTTAGTTTGTTTTGTGTACACAGTGAATAAATCCTCGCCATTAACGATGCCGCGATGGCAGTTTAACTTTTTGCTAACTGCTAACTGTTGACCAGAAGCTTCTAGTTCACAGTAAAAACATCACAGAACTGGGCTGGGTGCCTCAAAATAAAAGCACCAGATTTATTTCATTATAACATTATTTATCTAAAGTTATTATAACCATACTTTCTTTAAGTTTACAATGACATTATTTCATTTAACTCTTTTAATAACAGTAATATATTTAACTTTATTGTAGCAGTAGTTTATTCATCCATCCATTTTCATCCGCTTATCCGGGGCCGGGTCGCGTGGGCAGCAGGCCGATCAAAGCACCCCAGACGTCCCTCTCCCCAGCAACACTTTCCAGCTCCTCCTGGGGGACCCCAAGGTGTTCCCAGGCCAGATGAGATATGTAATCCCTCCAGTGTGTTCTGGGTCTGCCCCAGGGCCTCCTACCAGTGGGACGTGCCTGAAACACCTCCAACAGGAGGCGCCCAGGAGTCATCCTGATCAGATGCCCAAACCACCTCAACTGAACCCTTTCGACGCAAAGGAGCAGCGGCTCTACTCCGAGCTCCCTAATGTCCAAGCTCCTTACCCTGTCTCTAAGGCTTAGCCCAGACACCCCACGGAGGAAACTCATTTCAGCCACTTGTATCCGCAATCTCACTCTTGTGGTCACTAGCCAGAGCTTATGATCATAGGTGAGGGTTGGGAGTTACAGTAGTTAACCGGAGATCGCAGAATAGCCTAAAAATATCCCAACATTATTCATAGGCCACATTGCCAAGCCCGTCTCCATACAGGAGTGTAGACTTACTTTCTTTTTTTTTGTACAAATATTGACAGCTCGTGGGTAGAGAAGCTCTCTGTTGCTTTAACAAAAAATCCTGTGGAATAATTTTCACATACGTTTCAAGTTATTTCCATCTAGTGTCATAATCCTGCATTGAATCCCACCGCTTGCGCAAGTGACAGGATGAGATATTAATAATTTCTTGTTTTCTTTATTATAGTATGTAATTTCTGTTCTGTATGGATATTAATGTCCCTGAACGGATGAATGAATACAGATTGTAATTCAGCTTTTATATTTTTAGAACTAATTAGAAGCTTTTTATTTCACATTATGCCTGAATATTATTAATTTTTAGTCCTAATCCTATTTGCCTTTTACACTACTGTTTATTTTAAATGCACTGGTTTATTTCTTTAATTTTTTTGTTCCCTGCTTTGAAAATAAATAAATAAATGCATTTGATTTGAGTTAGAATGACCTCAGACCAGGTGGAGTTTAAACAAGTGAATTTTCATTTCTCAGCACAATTGGTAACTGCATTTAAATCAAAATGGACCTTCTGCCCCAGATAGTGTTTGGAATCGACAAAATTCAATACAGAGTTGTCTTGACACACAAAAGCATTGTGTCTTAGATTGGACAGGAGGTCAGAATCCATAAGGAGTGATTTTCATTTTCTAGGGCTCTTCCTGAGCTGAGTGGCAGTGATCACGGGTGTTTTTTAAATTGGGATGTTTTTTCAGTGGAAGCTCAGACCCAATGGACCGTCCATGTTGACGGACCCTTCCCTGTCTGTATGATCTGTCCTATGAGCGTGACGCAGAGGTCACAAGCTCTCACCCAAATCCAATTTATGTAAATCCGTCTGGGTTCTCAGGCTTTGTCATTTTTCATGATTATTTGTTTAGTGTGATACGCCGCGCCGCAGTTGCTTTCATTTTGTATTAGACAAATGTATTTTGTTAGAAAAAACACAACACAGTTTATTCAGCTCTAATAAGTCCCATTTTGCATAATTTCTCATTTGACTTGTCAGCTTAATTTGCTGTTTTTTCCTGCGTCTATCCACCATTATGAGAGCTGTTAGTTAATAAGTCTTAAAGGGAGACGGAGAGCAGATTTAAAAACTTTTTCCCCCTCACGCCACTAATCTTTTCTGTAAATCTGAGGCTGAAGATTTACAGCAAACCCAGGTGTTTGACAGAACAACAAGGCTATGAAAAGGCAGATGAGTCAGATATAATTGTCCTCACAATATGCTTTTTTTGTCTTTTAAACCAGGTGCGTGTTGGGGAGGTCGGTGGCAACACCCTGGGTTTCTACGGTTGTCAGATGAGTCCGGACGGCTCCATGATTGTGGCTCATGCTTTCCATGGAGCGCTACATCTCTGGTGCAAAGACCGAGACAAAGAGGTAAGCCTCAGTTACTCTTAAGGCCAAAACACACCAAACCAACATCGAAGAAAAAATGGCGATGAAGGCAGACTAACCAAAAAGCTGCGCTTGAACACATCGCAAAGACTACAGCCAATGGCCAGTGAGCATGCATGAGATAACTCTCACATCCTCTAGACTTTAGCTGTTTATTTGTTTTACTCACTTAAGTTTCTCTTCTCATGCACTGAGCTGAACTGTCAATCACAGTGCTTTCATTCACTGACTGGCTCCGCTGAGTCTGATTCAATATGTTGGATTGACTGAAAGAAAACAGCTGACAAAGGCCAACTAGTGCCAACAGTATGGGACACACCAACAAAAGTACAGCCACATACATTCACCGACGGCCTGACATCGACTGCTGGCTGACCCTCGGTTTAATGCGTCAGGGCCCTTAAACTTTCAAGCCAAAAAAATGCCAGTTTCTTTGTAGTTTGAACAAGAACTTTTCCCTGAAGCAATTAAATCGTAAACATGTTTGAAGGAAGATTCAGTGTTAGCACATTGCTACACAGCTACTCTGTGTGAGAGACAGTGATTAGTGTAATTAGTCACACCAAGTCTCCTGTCTGCCACTCAATTTGACTGGCTTCGCATGTGTCTTTGTTGGGTGTCCCTGAGAAAGAGCGGGGGGTCTGAAGTCACCACGTAAGTTCAGAGATAACCGCATTTCAATTACTCCGGCTCGGAGGGTGAATTTTAAGTTCAGCACAAACCTGAAGGTGCTGATAACTAATTCAGATGTTTCAAAGGAGATCGACTTCCCAGACAGCAACACCTAAATTATAATCACGAGCTCTCATGTAGTTGCCAATCATACTAGTCATGGAGGTGATGTGTATGTAGAGGGGAATTTAAATAGGAAGTTGTAACATTGTGATGCTGTGTTACCAGGGAGAGTGGAGGCCTGGAGTTGTGATATCAGGCCACTTTAATGCAGTCCAGGATCTGAGCTGGGATCCTGAGGGTGAGTTCATCGTCAGCGTGGGCTCAGACCAGACCACCAGACTCTTCACTCCATGGAGGAAACAAGATGGCAAACAGGTATAATAGGCGCCACATATCAGTGTCTAGATACCAGAATTTAAAATTCAAAACAACACTTGTATAAATAAATTCATCATTCTTGATCATTTAATTTTATCGTTGTGAAGAACTTTGTAAAGTCAGATTTAACTCCAGCACTATGACTGAAACATTGATCATCCTGACATTTAATAGTAATGATGATTGAGACTTTACCACGACGATGGTTTGCAGGAACGTAATTAATTAGCATTATGGTGCTAAAAGTATCCACAGTTGTATATAATGACAGCTGCTCCATTGTCAGTGAAATTACACTTTCTTTACCATGCTGTTTACTCACTGACAGGTCTAATGAGAGGTGGAGTGGGCACAAGTGTCAATATGCAGACAAATATTTAAGGGTGTTTCTGTATCCATTTATGGCAAACTGTGGAAGTGGAAATGAGGCATGTGCATGTGCGACCAGCTCCAAAATTACTGAACTACATGAAAGAGAATCAGGCATGTGTGCTGCTTTATAAATCCTGCAAAAAGAATATGTACACACATTTCTGTCTTGGCGTGCACAGTTTTAGCTGTGACACAGTTTTATGCATCTGGCCCCTGGTGTCTAGATGCTGACAATAGGATTTAGGCTTTTCTGTTTCTTCTTGTCTCCTGTGAGTGACAGTTATAAACTATGCGTCTCTCCTTTTAACGGCCAGTTATATTAACTTACGTGGAATACAGTCTGCACCTAATATATATTCTGCTTACTGCAGTTTGTCAAACTATGTTTAGGCTCTGTGCCTAACTAGATTTTAGTAGGTTTTGACTTATAGTAAAGAGTTTTCAGGAGTGAGGGGTGGAGTCAAGACTGGAGATACAGGAATTGATTGATTGCATAAAGCTGAAAACTCTTCGCCCACGTCTTACTTCACCTCCGGTTTATCCACATGAAATTGTTGTAAGTGGTGTGAATCATGCCAGTTTGGCATCCACTTTAGGTGGAAACATGATGAAGTTTCCGGTCTTTATTACATTATTGAAGATGCCAGTTTGGAATATTGCCACCTCATGCCGTTGCCAAAGGGAATCCGGTCATTGTAGTGGAGCCTTCCATCCTCTCTTGTGAGAACACTTTGCATCTTAAGCCGGGAATGATTCATTTAAACAGGAGAATCAATGTTGTATTTGGCTTGGTTACAAACGCCTGGATGTAGGGCCAAGAAGCCCAGTTCCACGACATCAGAGATCTGTTGAGAAGCTGGCACTCTGCCTGGCAACCACATGCAGCTGGTTGGGATCCTCATGACCAGATCTGCATCTTTTATTATATTTTCCTGTGTCTTTTTTAACTTGCAGGCAACCTGGCATGAAATCTCACGGCCGCAGATCCATGGATACGACATGCAGTGTCTGGCAATGGTTGGAAGGTTTCAGTTTGTGTCAGGAGCTGATGAGAAGGTCCTGCGAGTGTTTCAAGCACCTCGAAATTTTGTGGAGAACTTTGCTAACATCTCTGGGACCTCAAGAGAAAAGCTGCTGACTTCTAGTGTGAGTGCCAAATTAAATTAGTCTATTATTATTATTATATTTTAAGTTATTCTTATTCCATGCATAGAAATCATAGACTGAATAATAAAGATGGACAACATGACAGCTTCCTAAAGTGAGCCAAAACACCATCATCACCCCGTGGTGGCTTTTAATGACCTATACTGCAGTTGCATGACTACATATCCCTACCACAAGGTAAAGCCATGGTCGGCGTGATGACATTTTAGTAGTCTTATTTAGCCACTTCTTAGCAACCACCTTTTGTAAGATGCATTAAATCATGCTGTAGTTTGTTCCGGCGCTCTAATGCGCTCGTGGGTGAGTTCCCTTTATTTCGCTACATCGCAATGCATCCAAGACTTGATTAGCATTCATATCTAGAATATTTTAGCATTATTTTTGAAGAGTGGGAGGAGGTGGAGACACGTTGTCCATCTTTATATAGAGTCTGTGGTAGAAATAGTCAAGTGATTAAATCCATGACCTTGACAGCCCTCTGTCCAAAGATCAGACCTCACTAAAAAACTTTCTTTGTAGTCTCTCTTCCACTTTGTTTTCTAACTGTAAAATGTGCTGAGTTGACTTCTACGTAGTTGTTGATGTGTGTGTGTGTTTGTGTGTGTGTGTGTGTCTCTGTCCCTTCATTTATCCTCTTGTTGCCAGGACTCCGCCAACCTTCCAGAAGGAGCCAGCACACCTGCCTTGGGTCTGTCCAACAAGGCTGTATTTCAAGGTAAAATACTTGCTCAGCTCTGCATGCGAGTGTTACAGTGCTCGGGGTTGGGGCCAAGTTTGATTTGATGATCAATATTTTATGAGCTCCATACAGCAGTTTACGAGAGCTGTGTCTTGTGAAATTGAAGGTTTGTTTTGTTTTGACATTTCATATAACGTGATAGTAAAACAGTCAAATATTTTAGAGAAATGTTGTTTTAATTTTCAGGTGACCTTGCTCCAAAAGCCAACGATGAAGAGGGGCAGTTCAGCAGTGTATCCGATCAGTACCAAGAGTCTTACTTCCATCCGCTCATCATGACTGGTACTGTAAACCTTCAAAAACAAACCTTTCAAGTATTTTTCCAACATTTCAAGATTTAGTAGTCATCTCAGTAACCCTCAATTAATTGAAACCTCCCTGATAAATCATTTTAGAGCCTAAATGCATCTCTGTCTCCTCCAAAGTCTGACAGCCTGATTCATATTCCTCATTGCGTTTCCACTCGGCAGCTTCGGTATACTTAAAGAGTTCCAGTCTGCCTGTCTCTAGATGTTCTTGTAAGAGACAATTACGTGCGGCCAGAGGGACAGTTCATCATTACCGCTCTTGCCGTGCTCTACTTTCACAGTGCCTGAGATCTGCTGGGTGCTGATGGTATTACAGCAGGAGAGGGGATGAGAGAGAAGAGGTGGTAGGGGATAGAAGAGGAAGAACAGGTGTTAGGGAGCAGTGAAGTGAGCAGAAGTGAAGGAAAAAAAAAGCAAAACTGAAAACTATCTCACATTCAAGATGAGGCGGGTTTGGGAGCAGTAATGACATTGAGTAAATGTGTAGGGAGGACATCAGAGGTACACGGATGAAGAGGAGTGCTAGAAACAGAAGGCAAAAAAGAGAACCTAGTTGTAGAAAAAGGGGCAGATGGGAAATGGATGAGAGTCAAATGAAGAGAACGTAGCATGGCGCGGTAAAACCCCTGGGCTAGAGGATGTCAAGGGCTGTCATCAGCATGATTGAAGCCACTCCTTAATCTGCAATGCTAATTAGAAAGCAGGCTTATGTGATTGCAAAGTTTAAGTATCGATGACCCCGGGCTATGTAGGGAGCAACCAAGTGCGGAGACTGTTGTTAACAATGCATTTTCCCTCGTTTGATTGGCTTCCACAGGCAAGGAGACGAATTAATAATTAGGGAAAACGGGAAGCCGATGACCAACAAGAGAAAACACGGGGAGTGTAGCTTTCAATTACATGCAACACGAAGGCAGCGCGGGCTTGTGCAGAGCCTGCGGTGTGAAGGAGAGGATTGGCACCGGGCTACATTTGATCCCCCTCAAAGCCAGCAGCCGTTAAGAATCGGAGATAAAGCTGCAGTTGTTTCAAAATAGCTTTTTTTGGGAAAAGCGGCAGGGGCTGAGGATTTCATGCAAGCTAAATGCTAAAAGAGGCTGCATGTGAATGTGAGAGAACATTGTCTCCAGGCGATCGATCGTGTTCTCCGTCTACCATGTAGTTTTTAGTTCACTCTCTCCGTCTCTCTTTATGGTTTTTACTCTGTCTTTCTGTAAGCCTGTCGCATACACACATGCACACATTCAGGATGCTATCTGCCGCTCTTTGGGTTAACAGAACAGGGATTTAAAAAAGGGAAATTATAATAGCCACTCGGGTGTAATCCTCATTTAGTAAATTGGAAACTGGTTGTATTTGAATTTTAAAACAGCTCAGTTTTCAGGGTCTTGCAAATGACAGTTATGTAAGGATTTTAAAGTTAACTGTGTGTGTGTGTGTGTGTGTGTGTGTGTGTGTGTGTGTGTGTGTGTGTGTGTGTGTGTGTGTGTGTGTGTGTAGAGCCCCCACCAGAGGATCATCTTCTCCAGAACACACTGTGGCCTGAGGTCCAGAAACTGTGAGTATCCAAATGTCTCTCTGCTAACAGCATATCCAAACCTCCTCAGCTTGTCTTTAGTTTCAGTTACCTGCTGGTGCAAACAATATCCAGAGGCCTGAGACATAATACAATAACAGTCTCCTCTACATATTTCCTTTTTATGTACTTCCTTTCCCTGTAAAGACATCAGAGTTTCCATATTACTCTTAATGAAGCAACATCTCCAGATGGAATTGCGTTTGTTTGGTTTCGCCCAAAGGGTTTATTGTAACTGAACATGATGGACTTTCGGAAAGCTCTTGGTTGTCTCCCTCCTTGTATTCATCAGCCAATCAGAATCCAGCTTCTCGCCATCCCATGAGCCTCTTCACCAGGCTGAATATATTGCCTCCATTTGCGGCCAATGTTAAATCCATTTACCTGTCAATCCGCCATAAACATGACATATGGCGTGGCCGTTTATTCGCGGTGCGGGCATTGTGTGTGTTGAAAAAGCATTTTTCTACCTCCATTTGGCTTCAGCCCCCTTGAATCATTTAGTGCATAATAGAAACATTAAAATGAGTAAGTGGCCGGATTATTTTTGTGGCATAAATAATACCCCTCAGCGTCGCGGCCAAATTGCTGCAGCGTTTGAAAGCTCCATGGTCGGGGAGGAATTTCTCTTCATTGAGTTGCAGGTGGCGATTTCACTTTGTTGACTCGTTGACATTTTAAAACAAGCAGGTGATAGTCGGCAAGCTAAAAGTAATTAGGCTGCGAGTGATTAGCCGGAGCATCATCATTGTTCATATCTGTCAGCAGGAGAAGGGCCAGTCATTGCAGATCAGTATTTTAATTTCACACTCTGTCTGCTTATTTACCTGTCAGCAAGCAGCGATGGCTCAAGCCTGGGAGCTTGTTGGGGTGACGCTTCGGAATAACAGAATTCTTAATTTACTGTCAGATTGGGAACGCTTTCTTTGTTGTTGTCCTCCTCCCTTCACACGTCTGTCTTTCAGATCCTGTTTGTCCTTCCGCATGTTCAGTACGGCTGTTAGCTTTGAATCCTGTTCATGATTAATGTCTGTGTGATTGTCTCCCCCAGGTACGGACACGGCTTTGAGATGTTCTGTCTCGCTTCAGACAGCGCAAGGGTGTTGGTGGCATCTGCGTGCAAGGTTAGTGTGATAAGATCAAGTGCAGAGACCACATGGCCTCTCTCAACCTCTGCAAAGGGCATTAGATCAGAGAGGAGAGAGCATCGTCACATATTTACTCTGCATGCTCATATTCACACACAAACACAGACGCTGCTCTCAGTCAGGTATTGATAGGACCCACCTTGTCCTGACCTTGATTGCGCAGATGTGTTTCTGTCTTACTGTGGCATACAGTCACTTTGCTTCACTGTGGCCACGTCCACACTAATAAGTTTTAGTTTTAAAATGAAAATGATCTCAGTATACATGAGCGTTTTGGTTTCAGAATTAATCTCCATCCACTATGGCTGACCTGAATGCTTCGAAGCTTCGATTGTTGCTATGGCAATCAATTGCCAAATCAGTATTCAGATGCTTTTCTATGCCATCACCCTAAAATTCCCCAAAAGCCCCTAAATTAAGAAATAGTTATCCAGCATAATTCATCATGCCTCAACATTAACTGTTAGTTATTCTCAGACAAGGACATTTAAACTTAATGATTGGCTTACTTTTATGACTGAAAAGTTTGACCAACCGTGACAGGCTTACAGATTCGCTCGAAAGACATTGAAAAAGTCTGGAATAGTTTCAAAATTTACAAAGATAACCGCCCCAAAAGTAAAGTTCCAGATATGCCAAAGGAAAACCGGCATATCACAAACCTACAATGAGCTCGGCAAATCACCTTAAAACTGTACATAAGAGCTTAGCCGTCTTGTAAAGTGTCTTTTTTTCTAGCTATTATTGCTAAAGGTTATGTTAGGTGCAGCTTTGATTGATTACAAATATTTCTCAATGAGGCTTCGATGCCCTTAAACTGGTATTCAGCACAGCCCTATCGTCCACACTGACACCTGAAAACACATATCACATGACTATTCATGTACTCTGGGCTTGTGCTTACCCGTGTCAACAGGAAGCAGATAGTCTATTCTGGGGTTGCTTGCTTAGCTTTAGCTGCAGAAAATGCTACAGAGATGGCAGAAAGTAAGACAGTAGATTTCTTTGCTTGGACAGATGACAGGGTGTAACTTACTGAAAGTAACCTCAGTGTAAGGCAGTCAAGATGTCAGATTGACATATTGACAAGGTGACAGATTGGGAGCTGTTGCAAAGCAAATACGGTGGCATATCAGATATCAGAGCAGTACCAGGAGCATTTTCCAGTGCCGGAGGAAGGCATGGAAATGTGAAATGAGTTACGTTCACCCACACAGGAAGGATGAAAATCACAAAAGGTATGAATGCCTGGCCATAATGTTTTAGCAAGACTCAATCAGAAAGTGAACATGGGCGCCTGCGTCATCTTTTTCAAATGTCTCTGTTTACTCTTGCAACCCAAAGTTTTAAACTAAGACGAGGTCAACAACATTTTCAAAGGTCTTGGTTGTAGAGGTCTGGAAACCCCAGAGCAGTGTGGACGCTGGGTGTCAACATTGCTGTAGCTCTATGTTTTAAAATGAAGCTGTGTTTGTGTGAATGGGGGCCTGTGACTCTTTCTCTCTACTGTTCCTCTCCTTTCACTCCTTTTGTTTTTCCAGCCCTCACAATTATGTTTCTTTTATTCCCTGCTACAGCCATCTCTATCCTTATCCATTTTTTTAGCAAGCAAGCAGAAACAGAATGTCAACGTGCTTTACAGGAAGAGAATAGACAAAGAGGGAGATAGAAAAGACAGAAGTTCGTATTTAAAACAAAGAGAAATATGTGCAAAACTAAGAGACAAGCAAACAAATTGGATTTAAGATGCCTTTTAAAGATGATGTATTTTTTCTCTGTAGATAAACTCATCTAAATCATGTCTTCCAGGCATCTAAAGCCGAGCATGCAGCAATTCTGCTGTGGAGTACAGCCACATGGCGTCAGCTGCAGACGCTGCCGTGCCACACACTCACCGTCACCCAGATGGCCTTCTCCCCCGATGCACAGTTCCTATTGGCTGTTTCCCGTGATCGCACCTGGTCTTTATGGAGACGAGACCTACCCACACCTGACAGTCCAGGTGAGAAAGGAGAAGGAGTCACTAATGAGGGAAATCCACTCATTCATTGAGTTCTGTAATGCAGTACAGCTCATGATGAGGTAATAGTTCTTCACGGTGCTTTGCAAATAAAATTAGCTTGATTAAAATGTGTTTGAGTGAATTTCAAGACAAAGAGACAATATTGGAGCCTTACTGGCACACACCAGCTCCAAATTAATTAAAATAAGGTAAACCCACTGAGCAGATTTGTTCCAAATCAAATTCCAAGTCAAGCTGGCCTGATTAGAAGGACTTCCCTAATTAATACTGTGAAGAGCCAAACAAGTGATGTGTTGACTGAAAGTAGTCCAAAAAGGAGCTAATAAAGGAAGCTTATTTATGAAATTAAACCACGTTTCCTCTGCATCATAGACCACAATTTGAATTCCACCAACTTTCCCCCATAAAAAATGTATTAGTATCTTTATTACGCATAATACCTTGGACAGTAGGTGCAGCAAAGCTTTAAAGTGGGTTACGAGGGCTTTCAGATGGGCACTAACTATGCAGAATACAACAGACACCTTCATGTATACTTATTCAACCTCATTTATTGCCAGAGGGCCTGTTAGTATAGTAAAGTTGCAGTGCTTGTGTACACATCCTGTCAGGATTGAGATGAAACTATCAACGCTGTAAATACAAAGAGCTGTGCAACCCTGCATTTGAAGAAATATAAACATACTGTAGTGTAATGGCTTCTCGGCCCTTGGTTCAATTTCAAGCTGCTCAGACCAGATACAGGCACACCCGCAACAATACAGCCTTTTGTTATTTGACATGTTGCAAACATCAACTTGAAAGCCTCCTTTGTAGCTCTCTATCACTCGTGTCTGTTTTGCTCGACCTTTGGCCTCTTTCAGACTTAACTCAGTGGTGGTGACACTAATGGTAAGAGGAACAGATTTGTTTCTGGAAGGTCGCCACTGTCAGTATCTGGAATTAAGTCCTCTCTAGATCCAGACCCTAAATACTCCCCTGGAATTCGACTTCTTATATTATCTATTTGCATTTGGTTTTAACATTTAATAGGATGCAACACCTTTGTTATTCTTTTGTCTGCAGTTGAAACGACAAGAACCTCATCCTTACTGTCTGCACATGTCAGTGTGGTATGAAATTGTCTGGTGTACTTTCTCTTCCAGCATCACACTTTCTGTCCTGTTCCACTTAAGTTTTCTTTTGGCTTTCATTTCAGCTGTTTCCTTACAATGTAATCCATAGGAGGCTTGTGGCATATGGTAGTTGAGAGGGATCCGAACTAGCTATGATTTGATATTGGACAACATCAGCATACATATTACCCAGCAATCAGAAGCGCAAATCTGTAGATGACAAAAATACCAAATAAAATGTGAAAGTATTCCTTCATTTAGATAGTTTTTACAGTTTATTTGTGATTTTACAGGTTATGTAAAACAAACATATATTTTGTTGTCGAATGGATTGCTGCTGACTCTTTCACAAAAACAAAAAAAAAAGAGACCATGGTGGAGATGGCTTTGCATTCATGACGGTCCCACTTTTTGAATTTAACATGAGTTCTTCTTTGAACATGGGTATACATCTGAGGTGGCAATATGACTGAGTTACAAGGGCCTGCTCTCTCTATGAGCCCCCCGTCCCATGGGCCCCAGTGCAACCGCACTGCCTGCACTGTCTATATTTACACCCCAGTAAGATGGTTTACTTGGATGCAAGTGGTGACACAGATGTGCCATGTGAATTTCAAAATAAAGGTGTACAATATGTATCGATGTTTTCACTTGGCATCAATGATAATGGATTGTTGACCAGTGACAACAGATGTAAGGTAAATTTAAGTCTCTAATTGGCTATTCCTGTCCCAAATATACATGTGATTAATCGTGTGATCACTTAAAAGCTGCTCTCAAAGGTTAGTTAACTCTTCAGAGCACTCTTTATGTAGTAGTTTGAGATCCAGATCGGTATTGGCAGGATGTGAGATATCCACATTAAACACTGTTTCTTATTCACTTTTATTATATGAAAATAGTTATAAACCTGCTGGAACAGGATAGTTAAATCTGAAACAAATGAAAAAGAAGCACTGATATCAGATCAGTACCTCTGCTGGCTAATGTCCGGAGTCAGTAGAGGAAAAGTGAGATCTGTGCATCCCCTCTCCGTTCGTCTCCTGCAGAGCCCCTGTTGTAAACAGCAGCGTGCTCCTGGAGAGTTTGTTTATATGAGAGAATCTCTGCACCTTGACTCAAACAAATAATCCTGCATCCAAGGTGAGCAGAACACAGCATTTAAGCCCAGAGGATTACCTCCCACCTGAACCTGGTAACGCATCTTACAGCTCTTTTGGCTGCTCAGGGTGTTCTTAATGGGCACTGGCAGAGGCTAAGCAGTCCTGCACTCTCCTGTTTGCCTGTATGGTGGACTGCACCGATGGTGATGGGATGGTGTTTGTGAGAGAGGACAGGAGGGAGTGGAGGGTTTGGAGGGGAGGGGTCCCGTCTGTTCTGGTTGGCTGCTGAATCACTCAAGGTGACACACACACACACACACACACACACATTCAGTCTCACAGACCCGGCCCAGGAAGGTTAAACGAAGTCAGAGCTGATCAAACAAACAGACTCCCTCTATTCTCACCTCCTCTGTCTCTTCTTTTCCTCTCACCTGTTTGGTCTTAGCACGTCCTCCTCCCTTCCTCTTCCTCCTTCCTCTTCCTCTTCCTTTCCATCACGGGTCAAGCACCCAGACATCTTCATGAGGAGACACTGTTACCTTCCTCTCGGCCCTTTTTCTTCTTTTTCTGTGCGGCTGTCTATCTAATCTGTGCAGCCTTTTTTATGTGCTGCTCTCTTATCTTCTTGATGCATTGTGCGTATTGTGTCTCAACCCAATGCGTCTCCTCTTTCTTCTACTTTGTCTGTCTCTAGTCTCCATCTCTGTGAGGTCGGACTGAACAGCCCATAATGCCCCTCACAGTCCTCAGATGAGAGTGTTAATGGAAGGAGGTGCGACACCTGTGTGTTTCACACAACACACCCACAAATATTTGTGCATTTTGTAGAGAGAGTGTTGTGAGCACATAGACACGACATGGTGGTTAACTCAGACTTTTGTGGCGACACTGTGGTTTTACGGCTGTGTGTATATGCCGGCTCGGCTGTGTGTGTGTGTTTGTGTGTGTGTGTGTGCCAGTGGAGAGCAGCAGTGCTGCAGACGCGCAGACAGGCGGCTGCCACCAGCATACAAACAAGCTCTCTGGGGAAAACCAATCTGGGGTCTGAAATGACTTAGGCCGGGGAAATAAACAGCAGCAGGCCATAAACCAAAACTGACTGAAATGGAGGGCTGGAATGAGGTTCTCTGTCTTGTTTGGTTGTTTATTTGTCGCTCGGGAAAGCCTTTGTTGCCACAGAGCAGTGAGGTGGGGATCTTGACATGCTGATGTCATGCTACGTCTACCAGCTCATCTGTCATCAAAAAGGACGTGTCAGAGCTGTGTGACAAAAGATAATAATATATTGAATTCATTCTTTATTTAATCTATGCGCTTGTTTGTGCTTGTATCCCCGCAGAGCCGCACTTCTCGCTGTATGCACACACAGGGAAGGACAAAGCCATACACAGCCGGATCATCTGGTCATGTGACTGGAGCCCAGACAGCAAATACTTTGTGACATCCAGTCGGGACAAGAAGGTTAGTCTTTGCTGTTAAGATGATATAATGATTGTAAGAAAATGGAAAGCTGCACATTCAGGTAGTATTGTAATGAATATATTTTTGTTTTGAGCATCAGTTATATTTTCTGACTGCTCATGAAAGTTTCTTTTTGTGTGTGTGTGTGTGTGTGTGTGTGTGTCCAGGTGATAGTGTGGGGACCGTGCAGATTAGAGGACTCAGGAGATGCTGTGCTTCCACCGGAGATAAAACCATGTTCCTCAATCCTGGATGTTGGAGATTCTGCTACCGCTGTGGCTTTCTGCCCCGTACTTTGCTCTGAAAACAGGTACACAATGCACGCACACATACACGCACGTCGTGTTTCCATTCAGTTGTCAAGCAAAAAAAGCAAACAATTGAAATTTTGCAAAAATGTGCATTAGGTATGTTTCCATCAACCGGTTTGAAGCGAATAAACTAGGCTCTGCAAAGCATGGTTAGGTCAGAAGTTGGTGATAGAGGCTACGCATTACACATGGCCGAAATCCGCCAGTAAACACAACAGAGCAAAGGATGTAGAGGTTTCAAAATGGAAGTCACTTTGGCCATCTGACCCGTTTATGAAAAAAAAAATGGAGAGAGGTCTTCAGGGATTCTTTTTTAGTTGTTCTTTTATATCAGCTAGTAGTGGTCATGTTTTATGCTGACCGGAGATGAAGACAAATAATGTCGTCACTGGAATAACTGGGAAACATGGACAGCTGATCAGTCATGTGAGCTAAATGTTGATAAGAACTAAATCTGCAAAGTCATTTTCATAACCCATTCAGTACAACTCTTTTGCAACTATGGCTCAAACGAGAGTAAAAATGTTTTCAAGTTGAGGAAGTTGTATCAAATTTTGCCGTTTCCATACAGCCATCCTCCAGGATCTCACAGCAAAAAAAACTTGAATTTGCAGCCAATTTTGTCAAAAATTGCAAAAGGAGAAAAAGTCAGGAGAAAAAGTGTTTTTTTTTAACTACTGCCTCCAAAAATAAGTCATGTAATCACTTGCTATAATAATCACACTGAATATTACAAAAACAGCTGCAAGTGGACTCCAATAATGTTGCAAAAAAACCCTGAGTGAATATTGTAGCTCTCAAACCAGACAATGTGACTGTAAAACAACATGTAAGCTACATCTTCTGTTAACATAACATTTTAATAATTCAACACATATTGTATGCATTTAAACAAAGTGACAATTATTATGTCAATACAGAGCGTTTCTCCATACTGCAATGCCACTAGCGCGATGTGACGACGCGTCCGATGATGTTTCAAATGACGTTGCATGCACGACGACTTCCGGTCAGCCGGAAAATGCGGAAAAATGCGAGACTTTTGAAAAATTACATGCCCCCGCAAATATTGCGGATTTGTGTTAATTATTGCAGTTGCAAGATTGCGATTTTCTGGAGGGACAGCCTGATGCAATACTTAAACATGCACATTAATATACGTTTAGAGCTACACAGCTACAGACAAACATACACACACCCTTGTATTTCACTTTATTTTTTGTAAAATGACCAACTTTATGAAAGTATCACTTTATTGACCAACCAAGATATCACAGTCATACTAACACTCTAACACAGGAGATTGTTTTTTTAATGTAGATGTTACTTTATGTGAGCTTTGCAAATATCTCAAAAAAACAATAACGTGGTTATTTATTACCGCCCCACCCGAAGCACTAACAAACAAAGCCCTCCTGTTGTTTTGGTCATAAAATAATTTACTTTTAACAGCAACAATCTACACGTAAAGTGCATGTCCACTGTTTTAGTGTAAAGTTGTCTGTAGTTATTATTAGGCTCAAGGATGTAGAGCAGAAGTTACCTGCTGTGGCTCAGCACAATCTGTGCTCATGTGTTAGCAGGGAACTATGGAAATGATGAGGCTACAAATCAATACTGAATAAATTACTGTGTAGACACAAAGCAGAGGTCTGACTTCAACATCACATTTGATATTAGAATATTTAGTGCAACTACAATGCACCAGTATCGCTTCAGGGCATAGTGGGCTGCTTGATAGTACTGACATGTCATGGGATGAAATATTCAGAGATTCCTCCTTTAAAGCCCCTGATGAAACATTTTAATTCTTTAAAATGTATTTACAATATGAAGTGGAGTCAAAGTATGAACGTCTTGTACAGTTTCAGTTTGTTTCTAGGCCATTACCTTCTTAGGGTTTGAGCTGAGTTTTTTTTTCTGTGTCTGTGTGTGTGTGTGTGTGTGTGTGTGTTTGTGTGTGTGTCTAGCTACCTGCTCGCAGTGGGCCTGGAGTGTGGCAGGATCTTGCTGTACAGGTGGAGCCCTGGCCAGGAGCCTGCTGGAGGACATGACTGGAGCAGCTGTGGAGAAACGGACATCTCGTATCCTTACAACACACACACCACACAGTTCATCTGAAGTTCATAACATGCAACTTTGAAAGGCCTCCAGTGGCCGCTGGCAGCAGATGTAAATGACAATGTGTCACAGTAACAGTGGTGTAGCTTCAGTTTGATGTGGCTGGCGAGAGGCAGAAGCTCTCTGTTATGTGTTATGGACAAAAAGGCAGCTGGATCTGAATGGCTGCGTTCCTCTGATCTGGGCAGCAGTTGACAGGTACTTGTGTGTATTGTGCGTTGTATCCCATATGGGTGTATGAGTCATTGTCTGCAGAGCTCAGGATGTGAAGTGGAGACAGGTATCTTAGTTGTGTCTTTGTACAGAAGGATTCTGCTCCTCAGGCTTCAGTGCTGCTCACAGCTACACTTTTATTTGCATGGTCAGGTGACAGAAGTTTGGGATTGTCTACATGTTTTGTGTTTGAGAAGCAGAGAGTACAGAATGAGTAGCAGGTATTTGACAGAATTTAGTCTAATGGTTGTTCTGTCATCCAGAAGATCCTGTTGTTTCCTTTCATCACACACTTCTGCAGACAAAGCCACGCTCTGACAGTCAAGAGGCTCCGCTGGAGGCCCAGGAGCGGCCGAGTAGGTCTAGAGGACAAGACGGATGGACAGACTAACGGAGAGAGTGAAGTCGAGGAGGAGAGCTCCTGGGTCCAGCTTGCCAGCGCCAGCGCCGACCACTCTGTCAAAATCTTCAACATCAACAAACGGGCTCTTTAGCACCACCAACAGTGACACTATTATGTCTCTCACACGCAGAGAGGCACTTGGACTGAGGGCCACAGGCCTGACTGTGGCACAAAGGCCACAGCTGCTCGCTGGCAAGCCGCTCACTCCCTGTGACAGCCAGTTAAGTCATGGGTCAGTCGCAGGACAAACCCTCAGCACACATGGCCCGCAGTCTGTCTGCACACAGCTGAACAGATTTGATGGGTGGAAGCAAGATGGTGAAAACACCATGACCCAAGGGTGGTATTTTGCTTAGACACTTCAAAGTGTTTTAGATTCAGAGAAGACGACGCTGCTGGATATCTATACAGATTGCATATTTAGACTGGTTAGTAAGTAAACATTTATACGGTGAACGGATGCTTGTCAGTCAATAATCAAAGAAGTTAATCGCACAGTTGTATGATGTTTACGTGTTTTATAACAAATTAATTAAACTTTTTTTTTTAATCCAAAATGTGACTGTCTTGTTCTCTCAGTGGAGTTATAGTGATTCTAAAATTACTGAGGTCTTAAATACAACATGGTGTAAGATCACAAAACATAAATAGTGTGTAGCTGAGCCAGCGTGACCATTTGAATATCAATTACTCATCTCGTGTTACCTTGAATTTGAAGAAAACTTTGTTCTGCTGGCCTGCCTCCATGATGAGCGAGGAATCCAAAAATCAAAACGACTCTTATAGTATGAACTAAGTCTCATTTATCGAGTCATGTTCTATTTCAAACACTTAAACATACAAGCTGGCAAGCAGAGACTAAAGCTTTCATTTCAGGGGTGAATTATTCCTTCAAAGGATCCTATGATACCTGTGTTTTAACATGGTTTAGCCTAGTTAAAAAAGACTTCATGCACAGTACAGGTAACCATTTTGCAAATATGTGGTAACACTTTATAATAACCATCATTAAAACACAGTAAATTTATAATTAATTAAACTGTGTTACTTGTTAAACTCTGTCAGCCAACACTGAATGACTTTTAATGTTGTTTACAAGTTATTAGTAATGCTTTCATTTGTTATTTTAACAGTTAATTGTTGCAAATTGAACATTTTTATATACTATATTAAAGATAAAGTGTGCTATTTATCTGTGAGTTTCCATGTGCCAAGTGTCATTAAAAAAGGTGCAGCATCTCCCAATATTTCTTTTGCCAGTTTTGTTTTAAAATCGGTTTTCAATTTTCACTACATTTGGCTGGAAGGCGTCGAGTTCAGTCAATATTTTTACTTTTATTTTAGTGGCAAATCATAACAAAAGTTGTCTTGGGACACTTTTCATATAAAGCAGGTCAGGACCAAACTCTTTAAATAAGTGGGTCTCAGTCTTTTTGGCTTTCCTTTAAACAAAGCACTGTATACGTATGATTCATCATTTTTGACCACTTCAACCACAGAGTGAAATTATTCAGTTATTCACATGGAAAACAAGCAACATAAAAAAAAAATCTTGAGATATTTTTTAAATTTTTAGGACAAAAATATGTCATTTATACTGTTAAAAAAATCTTGTCATTATCTTGTGTCTCCTCAGACTTAACTTACGATATTTTGTAAGTATGCATGAAATGTAGTTAAGAAAATAAAACAGGTATGGTCCATTGTAGGCAGGACTTTAACCATAACAGTAGATTAGGATCAGTCAATGCAGGACTGTCCAGTTATTGAACGCAGCAGCTTTACATAGATTAAGGTACGCCTGCTTTTGAGACTGAGCAGAATTCTCAAGGACAGAGGGAGACCAGGTCTTGGATTTACCGTGGTCTCAGCTGAGTGTGCCGTCATTATATGTAAGCTATAAATTTACCTGCAGGAGATTGTAACTACTGGCCATAACTCTCTCTCTAATCACGTATCCTGGTATGTATGGCGGCATCAGTCAACCCGTGCCACACATGCTCCTCCAGGAAAATGGCTGTTTTTCAAAGAGTGAAATGAGGTTTTGGGACAATGCAGCCATATATCAAGAGATTTTCCGCATCATATATACCATAATGTAATTATCGGGTCATTATCAGTGATGTTTCAATTTTAACATGAGTGATCATCTTGCTGGGGATTTTCATCAACACATTTGTGAGGAGCTCTCTCGGCTCTTTGCTCTGACTAGCATACTAATACACAGGGCATATGCTCCTTTCTCAAATGTCCTCTCCAATGTGCCCTTGACCACTCGTCTTGATGAGGTTAGATTGCCGTAATGTGGTACTGAGGAGGGATTAGAAGACACGTCTGAAAATCTTCAAATGCTGCAGATTAATGGGGAAAATGGTGACCAGTGGCACATGAAAGAAACCACTGAAAAAGGTTACTGACATCTCAGAGACGCTGCTCTAGAAATGGTTTGTGATGAGGGAATACTGGAGATGAATATATCATGATACTTTTGTGTCAGTGTTGGTTCTCCTTGGCAACTAGATTTTAATGGAGATTGACAGATCCTATTTTCTAGCATTAACATCGTGACATTTCAGCCTTTGTGAGACAGACAAAGATAAAGACTGTGTGTCAGAAACATGTATTTAACGGTGAGATTCTTATTGTTGTTGTGCTCTTAGTATGTGTGTATAGTATGCATGCACTGTTTGCCTCACTGTAGTCTGTGAATGAGTCATACATCAGTGTAAGTTATTACTGTGTGAGGGGGTGTATGTATTTTCCTGCCTCAGTGCTTCCCGCAGCACAGTTAGGCTTTCTGTGCTGAGAGTCCAACTGTTGTGCAAACTTACAGGAAGCTGTGCAAAGACAGGTGTGGACTGCAGATCAGGATCAAAGAAAATAAAAAATAACTGTCTTTTACTCCAGGCACCTCACAACAAAACATCATCAATCAAAAAATCCCATTAACACTGGTGCAAAAGAAATAAATCAAAGTGAAACTTTTTTTATGGTTTAAGGTGTTAAGAAATGTGAAAACATTTTCAATTCTATGAGTGTACTACTGTGTCAATTTAACTAATCAATCAAAGGCTGTAATTATAATATAATGTCAGGGGGTGAAGGTGGGGTATCAATGTTTGCTAAAAAAAAAAAAAAAAAAAAGACATTTCCTATGCTTAGACAGGCAACTACACATTCCTGTACAGAATAATCTTTAGTAAAAGTATTTATAATCATAAATAAACGTTAAGTAAACTATTACTATTATTAAACCTATTATTACCACTGCAGTTCTGCACATGTTTTGTCCAAGTGATGTAGTTGCACAACAGGACATGGTGTTACAATGTACAATGGGTATAATCAATGTCAACGACTGTGCTGTTTTAATGTGTCATTACATTCAAACATATGAAAACGTGGCAAAATAGACTGAAATATATGTTATATAGGGTATACTCCTGTCAATGGTGATAATTGTTGTAAAATTAACATAAAAATGTCTTACAACAATTCACAAAAATTCTTAAAAATGTCACAAAAACTCAAAGTATAATTTGTCTGAGAGATTAAAGAAATGTCATTGAATGTCATAAAAAGTTATATTAAGAAGTCTTGGTGTAGTATGTCACAAAAAAGCCGTAGTATATGTATGTCATAAAAAGTTAGTTAAAAAGGTTATAGTATAGCATGACATAGAAAGCGAATGAAAAAGAAATAGTATAGTATGTCAAAGAAGTCGTTATTTGGTATATTATAAACACTTATAGTATAGTATTTCATGAAAGGTCATAGTATGTCACGAAAACTAATTTTAAAAAGTCAAAGTATAGCATGTGGTAAAAACAATTTAAAAACAACTTAAAGTAAAGAATGTCATTAAAACTGATAGTATAGTATGTCATACAAAATAATAAAAAAATAATTATAGTTTGTCAAAAAAACTAATCAAATGAGTTACGGTATAGTATGACATAAATTGGAATTATATAGTATGTCATAAAAAATGTCATTCGAAACCATGAACGACAAGTCATAGTACATTATGACGTCCAAAATCATTAAAAGAAACGTCATTTCAAAGTATGTTGACAAAAATCATGAAAAAATATCATAGTATGGTATGTTGTAATAAATCATTAACAAATTTCACAGTATAGTATGTTGTCAAAAGAAGAAAAGAAGTCAAAGTTAACTATGTCGTCAAAAACCATGAGAAATCTTCATACTATAGTATATAGTCAAAAATCATTAAAAGAAAAGTCATAGTATAGTATGTCGTCCAGAACCATGAAAAAAAGTAATGGTATAGCATGTCGTCTAAAACAATGAAAAAAAGTCATATTATAGTATGTCGTAAAAAACCATAAAAAAAGTCATAGTATAGTATGTCGTCTATAACAATGAAAAAACGTGATAAAATAGTATGTTGTCCAACACCATGAAAAAAAGTAATGGTATAGCATGTCGTCTAAAACAATGAAAAAAAGTCATAGTATAGTATGTCGTCCAAAACCATGAAAAAAAGTCAGTATGTCATCTATAAAAATGAAAAAAGTCATAGTATAGTATGTCGTCCCAAACCATGAAAAAAAGTCATAGTATAGTATGTCGTCCAAAACCATGAAAAAAAGTCATAGTATAGTATGTCGTCCAAAACCATGAAAAAAAGTCATAGTATAGTATGTCGTCTATAACAATGAAAAAAAGTCATAGTATAGTATGTCGTCCAAAACCATGAAAAAAAGTCATAGTATAGTATGTCGTCCAAAACCATGAAAAAAAGTCATAGTATAGTATGTCTGTCCAAAACCATGAAAAAAAGTCATAGTATAGTATGTCGTCCAAAACCATGAAAAAAAGTCATAGTATAGTATGTCGTCCAAAACCATGAAAAAAAAGTCATAGTATAGTATGTCGTCTATAACAATGAAAAAGAGTCATAGTATAGTATGTCGTCCAAAACCATGAAAAAAAGTCATAGTATAGTATGTCGTCTATAACAATGAAAAAAAGTCATAGTATAGTATGTCGTCTAAAACCATGAAAAAAAAGTCATAGTATAGTATGTCGCCAAAAACATGAAAAAAGTCATAGTATAGTATGTCGTCCAAAACCATGAAAAAAAGTCATAGTATAGTATGTCGTCTATAACAATGAAAAAAAGTCATAGTATAGTATGTTGTCCAAAATCATGAAAAAAAAGTCATAGTATAGTATGTCGTCCAAAACCATGAAAAAAAGTCATAGTATAGTATGTCGTCTATAACAATGAAAAAAAGTCATAGTATAGTATGTCGTCCAAAACCATGAAAAAAAGTCATAGTATAGTATGTCGTCTATAACAATGAAAAAAAGTCATAGTATAGTATGTCGTCCAAAACCATGAAAAAAAGTCATAGTATAGTATGTCGTCTATAAAAATGAAAAAAAGTCATAGTATAGTATGTCGTCTATAACAATGAAAAAAAGTCATAGTATAGTATGTCGTCCAAAACCATGAAAAAAAAGTCATAGTATAGTATGTCGTCTATAACAATGAAAAAAAGTCATAGTATAGTATGGCATCCAAAACCATGAAAAAAAGTCATAGTATAGTATGTCGTCTATAAAAATGAAAAAAACCCATAGTATAGTATGTTGTCCAAAACCATGAAAAAAAAGTCATAGTATAGTATGTCGTCTATAACAATGAAAAAAAGTCATAGTATAGTATGTCGTCCAAAACAATGAAAAAAAGTCATAGTATAGTATGTCGTCTATAACAATGATAAAAAGTCATAGTATAGTATGTCGTCTATAACAATGAAAAAAAGTCATAGTATAGTATGTCGTCCAAAACCATGAACAAAAGTCATAGTATAGTATGTCATCTATAACAATGAAAAAAAAGTCATAGTATAGTATGTTGTCCAAAATCATGAAAAAAAAAGTCATAGTATAGTATGTTGTCCAAAACCATGAACAAAAGTCATAGTATAGTATGTCATCCAAAACCATGAAAAAAAGTCATAGTATAGTATGTCGTCTATAAAAATGAAAAAAAAGTCATAGTATAGTATGTCGTCTAAAACAATGAAAAAAAGTCATAGTATAGTATGTCGTCCAAAAATCATGAAAAAAAGTCATAGTATAGTATGTTGTCCAAAACCATGAAAAAAAAGTCATAGTATAGTATGTCGTCTATAACAATGAAAAAAAGTCATAGTATAGTATGTTGTCCAAAACCATGAACAAAAGTCATAGTATAGTATGTCATCCAAAACCATGAAAAAAAGTCATAGTATAGTATGTCGTCTATAACAATGAAAAAAAACCATAGTATACTATGTCGTCCAAAACCAGGAAAAAAAGTCATAGTATAGTATGTCATCCAAAACCATGAAAAAACGTCAGAGTATAGTATGTCGTCTATAAAAATGAAAAAAAGTCATAGTATAGTATGTCGTCTAAAACAATGAAAAAAAGTCATAGTATAGTATGTCGTCCAAAAATCATGAAAAAAAGTCATAGTATAGTATGTTGTCCAAAACCATGAAAAAAAAGTCATAGTATAGTATGTCGTCTATAAAAATGAAAAAAAGTCATAGTATAGTATGTCGTCTAAAACAATGAAAAAAAGTCATAGGATAGAATGTCGTCCAAAACCATGAAAAAAAGTCATAGTATAGTATGTCATCTATAACAATGAAAAAAAACCATAGTATAGTATGTCGTCCAAAACCATGAAAAAAAGTCATAGTATAGTATGTTGTCCACAACCATGAAAAAAAAGTCATAGTATAGTATGTCGTCTATAACAATGAAAAAAAGTCATAGAATAGTATGTTGCCCAAAAACATGGAAAAAAGCCATAGTATAGTATGTCGTCTATAACAATGAAAAAAAGTCATATTATAGTATGTCGTCAATAACAATGAAAAAAAGCCATAGTATAGTATGTTGTCCAAAACCATGAAAAAAAAGTCATAGTATAGTATGTAGTCTATAACAATGAAAAAAAGTCATAGTATAGTATGTCGTCAATAACAATGAAAAAAAGCCATAGTATAGTATGTCGTCAATAACAATGAAAAAAAGCCATAGTATAGTATGTTGTCCAAAACCATGAAAAAAGTCATAGTATAGTATGTTGTCTATAACAATGAAAAAAAGTCATAGTATAGCATGTCGTCCAAAACATGAAAAAAAGTCATAGTATAGTATGTCGTCAAAAAACCATGAAAAAAAGTCATAGTATAGTATGTTGTCCAAAACCATGAAAAAAAGTCATAGTATAGTATGTCGTCTATAACAATGAAAAAAAGTCATAGTATAGTATGTTGTCCAAAACCATGAAAAAAAAGTCATATTATAGTATGTCGTCTATAAAAATGAAAAAAAGTCATAGTCTAGTATGTCGTCTATAACAATGAAAAAAAGTCATAGTATAGTATGTCGTCCAAAACAATGAAAAAAAGTCATAGTATAGTATGTCGTCCAAAACCATGAACAAAAGTCATAGTATAGTATGTCGTCCAAAACAATGAAAAAAAGTCATAGTATAGTATGTCGTCTATAACAATGAAAAAAAGTCAGAGTATAGTATGTCGTCTAAAACAATGAAAAAAAGTCATAGTATAGTATGTCGTCCAAAACCATGAAAAAAAAGTCATAGTATAGTATGTTGTCCAAAACCATGAAAAAAAAGTCATAGCATAGTATGTCGTCTATAAAAATGAAAAAAAGTCATAGTATAGTATGTCATCTATAACAATGAAAAAAAGTCATAGTATAGTATGTCGTCCAAAACAATGAAAAAAAGTCATAGTATAGTATGTCGTCTATAACAATGAAAAAAAGTCAGAGTATAGTATGTCGTCCAAAACCATGAAAAAAAAGTCATAGTATAGTATGTCGTCTATGAAATTGAAAAAAAGTCATAGTATAGTATGTCGTCTATAACAATGAAAAAAGTCAGAGTATAGTATGTCGTCTAAAACAATGAAAAAAAGTCATAGTCTAGTATGTCATCCAAAACCATGAAAAAAAGTCATAGTATAGTATGTCGTCTATAACAATGAAAAAAAGTCATAGTATAGTATGTTGTCCAAAACCATGAAAAAAAAGTCATAGTATAGTATGTTGTCCAAAACCATGAAAAAAAAGTCATAGTATAGTATGTCGTCTATAAAAATGAAAAAAAGTCATAGTATAGTATGTCATCTATAACAATGAAAAAAAGTCATAGTATAGTATGTCGTCCAAAACAATGAAAAAAAGTCATAGTATAGTATGTCGTCTATAACAATGAAAAAAAGTCAGAGTATAGTATGTCGTCTAAAACAATGAAAAAAAGTCATAGTATAGTATGTCGTCCAAAACAATGAAAAAAAGTCATAGTATAGTATGTCGTCTATAACAATGAAAAAAAGTCAGAGTATAGTATGTCGTCTAAAACAATGAAAAAAAGTCATAGTATAGTATGTTGTCCAAAACCATGAAAAAAAAGTCATAGTATAGTATGTCGTCTATGAAAATGAAAAAAAGTCATAGTATAGTATGTCGTCTATAACAATGAAAAAAGTCAGAGTATAGTATGTCGTCTAAAACAATGAAAAAAAGTCATAGTATAGTATGTCGTCTATAACAATGAAAAAAAGTCATAGTATAGTATGTCGTCCAAAACCATGAAAAAAAAGTCATAGTATAGTATGTTGTCCAAAACCATGAAAAAAAAGTCATAGTATAGTATGTCGTCTATAAAAATGAAAAAAGTCATAGTATAGTATGTCGTCTATAACAATGAAAAAAAAGTCATAGTATAGTATGTTGTCCAAAACCATGAAAAAAAAGTCATAGTATAGTATGTTGTCCAAAACCATGAAAAAAAAGTCATAGTATAGTATGTCGTCTATAAAAATGAAAAAAAGTCATAGTATAGTATGTCGTCTATAACAATGAAAAAAAGTCATAGTATATTATGTTGTCCAAAACCATGAAAAAAAAGTCATAGTATAGTATGTTGTCCAAAACCATGAAAAAAAAGTCATAGTATAGTATGTCGTCTATAAAAATGAAAAAAAGTCATAGTATAGTATGTCGTCTATAACAATGAAAAAAAGTCATAGTATAGTATGTCGTCCAAAACCATGAAAAAAAAGTCATAGTATAGTATGTTGTCCAAAACCATGAAAAAAAAGTCATAGTATAGTATGTCGTCTATAAAAATGAAAAAAAGTCATAGTATAGTATGTCGTCTATAACAATGAAAAAGAGTCATAGTATAGTATATCGTCTATAACAATGAAAAAAAGTCATAGTATAGTATGTCGTCCAAAACAATGAAAAAAAGTCATAGCATAGTATGTCGTCCAAAACCATGAACAAAAGTCATAGTATAGTATGTCGTCCAAAACCATGAAAAAAAGTCATAGTATAGTATGTCATCCAAAACCATGAAAAAAAGTCATAGTATAGTATGTCGTCTAAAACAATGAAAAAAAGTCATAGTATAGTATGTCGTCCAAAACCATGAAAAAAAGTCGTAGTATAGTATGTCATCTATAACAATGAAAAAAAACCATAGTATAGTATGTCGTCCAAAACCATGAAAAAAAGTCATAGGATAGTATGTCGTCAATAACAATGAAAAAAAACCATAGTATAGTATGTTGCCCAAAAACATGGTAAAAAGCCATAGTATAGTATGTCATCTAAAACAATGAAAAAAAGTCATATTATAGTATGTCGTCAATAACAATGAAAAAAAGTCATAGTATAGTATGTTGTCCAAAACCATGAAAAAAAAGTCATAGTATAGTATGTTGTCTATAACAATGAAAAAAAGTCATAGTATAGTATATTGTCCAAAACCATGAAAAAAAAGTCATAGTATAGTACGTCGTCTATAACAATGAAAAAAAGTCATAGTATAGTATGTCGTCAATAACAATGAAAAAAAGTCAGAGTATAGTATGTTGTCCAAAACCAAGAAAAAAAAGTCATAGTATAGTATGTCGTCTATAACAATGAAAAAAAGTCATAGAATAGTATGTTGCCCAAAAACATGGAAAAAAGCCATAGTATAGTATGTCGTCCAAAACCATGAAAAAAAGTCACAGTATAGTATGTAGTCTAAAAGAATGAAAAAAAAGTCATAGTATAGGATGTTGTCCAAAACCATGAAAAATAGTCATAGTATAGTATGTCATCCAAAACCATGAAAAAAAGTCATAGTATAGTATGTCATCTATAACAATGAAAAAAAAAGTCATAGTTAAGTATGTTGACCAAAACCATGAAAAAAAGTCATAGTATAGTATGTCGTCCAAAACCATGAAAAAAAGTCATAGTATAGTATGTCATCTATAACAATGAAAAAAAAAGTCATAGTTAAGTATGTTGACCAAAACCATGAAAAAAAGTCATAGTATAGTATGTCGTCCAAAACCATGAAAAAAAGTCATAGTATAGTATGTCATCTATAACAATGAAAAAAAAAGTCATACTTAAGTATGTTGACCAAAACCATGAAAAAAAGTCATAGTATAGTATGTCGTCCAAAACCATGAAAAAAAGTCATAGTATAGTATGTCGTCCAAAACCATGAAAAAAAGTCATAGTACAGTATGTCGTCTATAACAATGAAAAAAAAGTCATAGTATAGTATGTTGTCCAAAACCATGAAAAAAAGTCATAGTATAGTATGTCGTCTATAACAATGAAAAGAAGCCATAGTATAGTATGTCGTCCAAAACCATGAAAAAAAGTCATAGTATAGTATGTCGTCTATAACAATGAAAAAAAAGTCATAGTATAGTATGTCGTCCAAAACCATGAAAAAAAGTCATAGTATAGTATGTCATCTATAACAATGAAAAAAATCATAGAATAGTATGTTGCCCAAAAACATGGAAAAAAGCCATAGTATAGTATGTCGTCCAAAACCATGAAAAAAAGTCATAGTATAGTATGTGGTCTATAACAATGAAAAAAAGTCATAGTATAGTATGTTGTCCAAAATCATGAAAAAAAAGTCATAGTATAGTATGTCGTCCAAAACCATGAAAAAAAAGTCATAGTATAGTATGTCGTCTATAACAATGAAAAAAAGTCATAGTATAGTATGTTGTCCAAAACCATGAAAAAAAAGTCATAGTATAGTATGTCGTCTATAACAATGAAAAAAAGTCATAGTATAGGATGGCATCCAAAACCATGAAAAAAAGTCATAGTATAGTATGTCGTCTATAAAAATGAAAAAAAGTCATAGTATAGTATGTCGTCTATAAAAATGAAAAAAAACCATAGTATAGTATGTTGTCCAAAACCATGAAAAAAAAATCATAGTATAGTATGTCGTCTATAACAATGAAAAAAAGTCATAGTATAGTATGTCGTCCAAAACCATGAAAAAAAGTCATAGTATAGTATGTCATCCAAAACCATGAAAAAAAGTCATAGTATAGTATGTCGTCTATAACAATGAAAAAAAGTCATAGTATAGTATGTCGTCCAAAACCATGAACAAAAGTCATAGTATAGTATGTCATCTATAACAATGAAAAAAAAGTCATAGTATAGTATGTTGTCCAAAATCATGAAAAAAAAAGTCATAGTATAGTATGTTGTCCAAAACCATGAACAAAAGTCATAGTATAGTATGTCATCCAAAACCATGAAAAAAAGTCATAGTATAGTATGTCGTCTATAAAAATGAAAAAAAAGTCATAGCATAGTATGTCGTCTAAAACCATGAAAAAAAGTCATAGTATAGTATGTCGTCTATAAAAATGAAAAAAAACCATAGTATAGTATGTTGTCCAAAACCATGAAAAAAAAGTCATACTATAGTATGTCGTCTATAACAATGAAAAAAAGTCATAGTATAGTATGTCGTCCAAAACAATGAAAAAAAGTCATAGTATAGTATGTCATCCAAAACCATGAAAAAAAGTCATAGTATAGTATGTCGTCTATAACAATGAAAAAAAGTCATAGTATGGTATGTTGTCCAAAACCATGAACAAAAGTCATAGTATAGTATGTCATCCAAAACCATGAAAAAAAGTCATAGTATAGTATGTCGTCTATAAAAATGAAAAAAAAGTCATAGCATAGTATGTCGTCTAAAACCATGAAAAAAAGTCATAGTATAGTATGTCGTCTATAACAATGAAAAAAAGTCATAGTATAGTATGTTGTCCAAAATCATGAAAAAAAAAGTCATAGTATAGTATGTCGTCTAAAACAATGAAAAAAAGTCATAGTATACAATGTCGTCCAAAACCATGAAAAAAAGTCATAGTATAGTATGTCATCTATAACAATGAAAAAAAACCATAGTATAGTATGTCGTCCAAAACCATGAAAAAAGTCATAGTATAGTATGTCATCTATAACAATGAAAAAAAACCATAGTATAGTATGTTGTCCAAAACCATGACAAAAAAGTCATAGTATAGTATGTCGTCTATAACAATGAAAAAAAGTCATAGAATAGTATGTTGCCCAAAAACATGGAAAAAAGCCATAGTATAGTATGTCGTCTAAAACAATGAAAAAAAGTCATATTATAGTATGTCGTCAATAACAATGAAAAAAAGCCATAGTATAGTATGTTGTCCAAAACCATGAAAAAAAAGTCATAGTATAGTATGTTGTCTATAACAATGAAAAAAAGTCATAGTATAGTATGTTGTCCAAAACCATGAAAAAAAAGTCATAGTATAGTATGTCGTCTATAACAATGAAAAAAAGTCATAGTTTAGTATGTCGTCCAAAACCATGAAAAAAAGTCAGAGTCTAGTATGTCGTCCAAAACCATGAAAAAAAGTCATAGTATAGTATGTAGTCTAAAAGAATGAAAAAAAGTCATAATATAGTATGTCGTCCAAAACCATGAAAAAAAGTCATAGTATAGTATGTCGTCTATAACCATGAAAAAAAGTCATAGTATAGTATGTCGTCCAAAACGATGAAAAAAAGTCATAGTATAGTATGTCTTCCAAAACCATGAAAAAAAGTCATAGTCTAGTATGTCGTCTATAACCATGAAAAAAAGTCATAGTATAGTATGGCATCCAAAACCATGAAAAAAAGTCATAGTATAGTATGTAGTCTAAAAGAATGAAAAAAAGTCATAGTATAGTATGTCGTCCAAAACCATGAAAAAAAGTCATAGTAAAGTATGTCGTCCAAAACCATGAAAAAAAGTCATAGTATAGTATGTCGTCAATAACAATGAAAAAAAGTCAGAGTATAGTATGTTGTCCAAAACCATGAAAAAAAAGTCATAGTATAGTATGTCGTCTATAACAATGAAAAAAAGTCATAGTATAGTATGTCGTCCAAAACCATGAAAAAAAGTCATAGTATAGTATGTCGTCTATAAAAATGAAAAAAGTCATAGTATAGTATGTCGTCTATAACAATGAAAAAAAGTCATAGTATAGTATGTTGTCGAAAACCATGAAAAAAAAGCCATAGTATAGTATGTAGTCTAAAAGAATGAAAAAAAGTCATAGTATAGTATGTCGTCTATAACAATGAAAAAAAGTCATAGTATAGTATGTCGTCTATAACAATGAAAAAAAGTCATAGTATAGTGTGTTGTCCAAAACCATGAAAAAAAAGTCATAGTATAGTATGTTGTCCAAAACCATGAAAAAAAAGTCATAGTATAGTATGTCATCTAAAACAATGAAAAAAAGTCATAGTATAGTATGTCGTCAATAACAATGAAAAAAAGTCATAGTATAGTATGTTGTCCAAAACCATGAAAAAAAAGTCATAGTATAGTATGTTGTCTATAACAATGAAAAAAAGTCATAGTATAGTATGTCGTCTATAACAATGAAAAAAAGTCATAGTATAGTATGTCGTCAATAACAATGAAAAAAAGTCAGAGTATAGTATGTTGTCCAAAACCATGAAAAAAAAGTCATAGTATAGTATGTCGTCTATAACAATGAAAAAAAGTCAGAGTATAGTATGTCGTCCAAAACCCTGAAAAAAAAGTCATAGTATAGTATGTCGTCTATAACAATGAAAAAAAGTCATAGTATAGTATGTTGCCCAAAGACATGGAAAAAAGCCATAGTATAGTATGTCGTCCAAAACCATGAAAAAAAGTCACAGTATAGTATGTAGTCTAAAAGAATGAAAAAAAAGTCATAGTATAGTATGTCGTCTAAAACCATGAAAAAAAAGTCATAGTATAGGATGTTGTCCAAAACCATAAAAAATAGCCATAGTATAGTATGTCATCCAAAACCATGAAAAAAAGTCATAGTATAGTATGTCATCTATAACAATGAAAAAAAAAGTCATAGTTAAGTATGTTGACCAAAACCATAAAAAAAAGTCATAGTATAGTATGTCGTCCAAAACCATGAAAAAAAGTCATAGTATAGTATGTTGTCCAAAACCATGAAAAAAAGTCATAGTATAGTATGTCATCCAAAACAATGAAAAAAAAGTCATAGTATAGTATGTCGTCCAAAACCATGAAAAAAAGTAATAGTATAATATGTCATCTATAACAATGAAAAAAAAAGTCATAGTATATAGTATGTTGTCCAAAACCATGAAAAAAAGTCATAGTATAGTATGTAGTCTAAAACAATGAAAAAAAGTCAAAGTTTAGTATGTCTTCCAAAACCATGAAAAAAAGTCATAGTATAGTATGTCGTCCAAAACCATGAAAAAAAGTCATAGTATAGTATGTCGTCCAAAACCATGAAAAAAAGTCATAGTATAGTATGTAGTCTAAAAGAATGAAAAAAAGTCATAGTATAGTATGTCGTCCAAAACCATGAAAAAAAGTCATAGTATAGTATGTAGTCTAAAACAATGAAAAAAAGTCATAGTTTAGTATGTCGTCCAAAACCATGAAAAAAAGTCAGAGTCTAGTATGTCGTCCAAAACCATGAAAAAAAGTCATAGTATAGTATGTAGTCTAAAAGAATGAAAAAAAGTCATAATATAGTGTGTCGTCCAAAACCATGAAAAAAAGTCATAGTATAGTATGTCGTCTATAACCATGAAAAAAAGTCATAGTATAGTATGTCGTCCAAAACGATGAAAAAAAGTCATAGTATAGTATGTCTTCCAAAACCATGAAAAAAAGTCATAGTCTAGTATGTCGTCTATAACCATGAAAAAAAGTCATAGTATAGTATGTCGTCCAAAACCATGAAAAAAAGTCATAGTATAGTATGTAGTCTAAAAGAATGAAAAAAAGTCATAGTATAGTATGTCATCCAAAACCATGAAAAAAAGTCATAGTATAGTATGTCGTCTAAAACAATGAAAAAAAGTCATAGTATAGTATGTCGTCCAAAACCATGAAAAAAAGTCATAGTATAGTATGTCATCTATAACAATGAAAAAAAACCATAGTATAGTATGTCGTCCAAAACCATGAAAAAAAGTCATATTATAGTATGTCGTCAATAACAATGAAAAAAAGTCATTGTATAGTATGTTGTCCAAAACCATGGAAAAAAAGTCATAGTATAGTATGTTGTCTATAACAATGAAAAAAAGTCATAGTATAGTATGTTGTCCAAAACCATGAAAAAAAAGTCATAGTATAGTATGTCGTCTATAACAATGAAAAAAAGTCATAGTATAGCATGTCGTCAATAACAATGAAAAAAAGTCATAGTATAGTATGTCGTCAATAACAATGAAAAAAAGCCATAGTATAGTATGTTGTCCAAAACCATGAAAAAAAAGTTATAGTATAGTATGTTGTCTATAACAATGAAAAAAAGTCATAGTATAGTATGTCGTCCAAAACCATGAAAAAAAGTCATAGTATAGTATGTCGTCCAAAACCATGAAAAAAAGTCATAGTATAGTATGTCGTCTATAACAATGAAAAAAAGTCACAGTATAGTATGTCATCCAAAACAATGAAAAAAAGTCATAGTATAGTATGTCGTCCAAAACCATGAACAAAAGTCATAGTATAGTATGTCGTCCAAAACAATGAAAAAAAGTCATAGTATAGTATGTCGTCCAAAACCATGAACAAAAGTCATAGTATAGTATGTCGTCCAAAACCATGAAAAAAAAGTCATAGTATAGTATGTTGTCCAAAACCATTAACAAAAGTCATAGTATAGTATGTCGTCTATAACAATGAAAAAAAGTCATAGTATAGTATGTCGTCCAAAACAATGAAAAAAAGTCATAGTATAGTATGTCGTCCAAAACCATGAACAAAAGTCATAGTATAGTATGTCGTCCAAAACCATTAACAAAAGTCATAGTATAGTATGTCATCTATAACAATGAAAAAAAAGTCATAGTATAGTATGTTGTCCAAAATCATGAAAAAAAAAGTCATAGTATAGTATGTCGTCTATAACAATGAAGAAAAAGTCATAGTATAGTATGTTGTCCAAAATCATGAAAAAAAAAGTCATAGTATAGTATGTCGTCTATAACAATGAAAAAAAACCATAGTATAGTATGTTGTCCAAAACCATAAACAAAAGTCATAGTATAGTATGTCGTCTATAACAATGAAAAAAAACCATAGTATAGTATGTCGTCCAAAACCATGAAAAAAAGTCATAGTATAGTATGTCGTCTAAAACAATGAAAAAAAGTCATAGTATAGTATGTCGTCCAAAAATCATGAAAAAAAGTCATAGTATAGTATGTCATCTATAACAATGAAAAAAAACCATAGTATAGTATGTCGTCTAAAACAATGAAAAAAAGTCATAGTATAGTATGTCGTCCAAAACCATGAAAAAAAGTCATAGTATAGTATGTCATCTATAACGATGAAAAAAAACTATAGTATAGTATGTCGTCCAAAACCATGAAAAAAAGTCATAGTATAGTATGTCGTCTAAAACAATGAAAAAAAGTCATATTATAGTATGTCGTCAATAACAATGAAAAAAAGCCATAGTATAGTATGTTGTCCAAAACCATGAAAAAAAAGTCATAGTATAGTATGTCGTCTATAACAATGAAAAAAAGTCATAGTATAGTATGTCATCAATAAAAATGAAAAAAAGTCATAGTATAGTATGTCGTCCAAAACCATGAAAAAAAGTCATAGTATAGTATGTCGTCAATAACAATGAAAAAAAGCCATAGTATAGTATGTTGTCCAAAACCATGAAAAAAAAGTCATAGTATAGTATGTTGTCTATAACAATGAAAAAAAGTCATAGTATAGTATGTCGTCCAAAACCATGAAAAAAAGTCATAGTATAGTATGTTGTCCATAACCATGAAAAAAAAGTCATAGTATAGTATGTTGTCCAAAACCATGAAAAAAAAGTCATAGTATAGTATGTCGTCTAAAACAATGAAAAAAAGTCATATTATAGTATGTCGTCAATAACAATGAAAAAAAGCCATAGTATAGTATGTTGTCCAAAACCATGAAAAAAAAGTCATAGTATAGTATGTCGTCTATAATAATGAAAAAAAGTCATAGTATAGTATGTCGTCAATAAAAATGAAAAAAAGTCATAGTATAGTATGTCGTCCAAAACCATGAAAAAAAGTCATAGTATAGTATGTCGTCAATAACAATGAAAAAAAGCCATAGTATAGTATGTTGTCCAAAACCATGAAAAAAAGTCAAAGTATAGTATGTTGTCTATAACAATGAAAAAAAGTCATAGTATAGTATGTCGTCCAAAACCATGAAAAAAAGTCATAGTATAGTATGTTGTCCAAAACCATGAAAAAAAGTCATAGTATAGTATGTTGTCCATAACCATGAAAAAAAAGTCATAGTATAGTATGTTGTCCAAAACAATGAAAAAAAACCATAGTATAGTATGTCGTCCGAAACCATGAAAAAAAGTCATAGTATAGTATGTCGTCAATAACAATGAAAAAAAGCCATAGTATAGTATGTTGTCCATAACCATGAAAAAAAAGTCATAGTATAGTATGTTGTCCAAAACAATGAAAAAAAACCATAGTATAGTATGTCGTCCGAAACCATGAAAAAAAGTCATAGTATAGTATGTCGTCAATAACAATGAAAAAAAGCCATAGTATAGTATGTTGTCCAAAACCATGAAAAAAAATTCATAGTATAGTATGTTGTCCAAAACCATGAAAAAAAATTCATAGTATAGTATGTCGTCTATAACAATGAAACAAAGTCATAGTATAGTATGTTGTCCAAAACCATGAAAAAAAGTCATAGTATAGTATGTCGTCAATAACAATGAAAAAAAGTCATAGTATAGTATGTCGTCAATAACAATGAAAAAAAGTCATAGTATAGTATGTTGTCCAAAACCATGAAAAAAAATTCATAGTATAGTATGTCGTCTATAACAATGAAACAAAGTCATAGTATAGTATGTTGTCCAAAACCATGAAAAAAAGTCATAGTATAGTATGTCGTCAATAACAATGAAAAAAAGTCATAGTATAGTATGTTGTCCAAAACCATGAAAAAAAAGTCATAGTATAGTTTGTCATCCAAAGCCATGAAAAAAAGTCCTAGTATATTATGTCGTCTATAAAAATGAAAAAAAGTCATAGTATAGTATGTAGTCTAAAAGAATGAAAAAAAGTCATAGTATAGTATGTCGTCTAAAACAATGAAAAAAAGTCATAGTATAGTATGTCGTCCAAAACCATGAAAAAAAGTCATAGTATAGTATGTCGTCTAAAGCAATGAAAACAGTCATAGTATAGTATGTCGTCTAAAACAATGAAAAAAAGTCATAGTATAGTATGTCGTCCAAAACCATGAAAAAAAGTCATAGTATAGTATGTCGTCTAAAACATTGAAAAAAAGTCATAGTCTAGTATGTCGTCCAAAAATCATGAAAAAAAGTCATAGTATAGTATGTCATCTATAACAATGACAAAAAACCATAGTATAGTATGTCGTCCAAAACCATGAAAAAAAGTCATAGTATAGTATGTCGTCAATAACAATGAAAAAAAGTCATAGTATAGTATGTTGTCCAAAACCATGAAAAAAAAGTCATAGTATAGTATGTCGACCAAAACCATTAAAAAAAGTGATAGTATAGTATGTCGTCCAAAATCATGAAAAAAAAGTCATAGTATAGTATGTCGTCCAAAACCATGAAAAAAAGTCATAGTATAGTATGTCGTCAATAACAATGAAAAAAAGTCATAGTATAGTATGTTGTCCAAAACCATGAAAAAAAAGTCATAGTATAGTATGTCATCCAAAACAATGAAAAAAAGTCATAGTCTAGTATGTCGTCCAAAACCATGAAAAAAAGTCATAGTATAGTATGTCGTCCAAAACCATGGAAAAAAAGGCATAGTATAGTATGTCGTCTATAACAATGAAAAAAAGTCATAGTATAGTATGTCATCCAAAACCATGAAAAAAAGTCATAGTATAGTATGTCGTCCAAAACAATGAAAAAAAGTCATAGTATGTTGTCTATAACAATGAAAAAAAGTCATAGTATAGTATGTCGTCCAAAACCATGAAAAAAAGTCATAGTATAGTATGTCGTCCAAAACAATGAAAAAAAGTCACAGTATAGTATGTCGTCTATAACAATGAAAAAAAGTCACAGTATAGTATGTCGTCTATAACAATGAAAAAAAGTCATAGTATAGTATGTCATCCAAAACCATGAAAAAAAGTCATAGTATAGTATGTAGTTTAAAAGAATGAAAAAAAGTCATAGTATAGTATGTCGTCCAAAACCATGGAAAAAAAGGCATAGTATAGTATGTCGTCCAAAACAATGAAAAAAAAGTCATAGTATAGTATGTCGTCTATAACAATGAAAAAAAGTCATAGTATAGTATGTCGTCTATAACAATGAAAAAAAGTCATATTATAGTATGTCGTCTATAACAATGAAAAAAAGTCATAGTATAGTATGTCATCCAAAACCATGAAAAAAAGTCATAGTATAGTATGTTGTCTATAACAATGAAAAAAAAGCCATAGTATAGTATGTAGTCTAAAAGAATGAAAAAAAGTCATAGTATAGTATGTCGTCCAAAACCATGAAAAAAATTCATAGTATAGTATGTAGTCTAAAACAATGACAAAAAGTCATAGTATAGTATGTCTTCCAAAACCATGAAAAAAAGTCATAGTCTAGTATGTCGTCCAAAACCATGAAAAAAAGTCATAGTATAGTATGTAGTCTAAAAGAATGAAAAAAAGTCATAGTATAGTATGTTGTCCAAAACCATGAAAAAAAGTCATAGTATAGTATGTCGTCTATAACAATGAAAAACAGTCATAGTCTAGTATGTTGTCTATAACAATGAAAAAAAAGTCATAGTATAGTATGTAGTCTAAAAGAATGAAAAAAAGTCATAAAACAGTATGTTGTCCAAAACCATGGAAAAAAGTCATAGTATAGTATGTATAAAAAAGTCATAGTATAGTATGTCATCTGACTATATATGTCATCTGACTTAAGAGTAGACTTAAGACTTTCCTTTTTGATAAAGCTTATAGTTAGGGCTGGCTCAGGCTTGTGTTGGACCAGCCCCTAGTTAGGCTGACATAGGCCTAGTCTGCCGGGGGATCTCTTATAATACACCGAGCTCCTTCTCTCCTTCTCACTCACTCTCTCTCTCCCTTGCTAGTATTCATGTCCTGTTAATGCATCTCTCTAACCCGGGCCTACTGCATGTCACTAACTCGGCTTGTTCTCCGGAGCCTTTGTGCTCCACTGTCTCGCAGGTTAACTCGTACCGCAGCTGTGCCTGGATGATGTGTCGTGGTTGTGCTGCTGCCATGGTCCTGCCTGATGCCTCCCACTGCTGCTGTTACTATTAGTCATACCTGGACTATTATACACATATCATTATTGTCACATACATATATAATCATATTATTAATATAATACCTGTTTCTCCTTATGTCTCATTGTGTCATATGGATTACTGTTCATTTATAACGTTGATCTGTTCTGTACAACATCTATTGCTCGTCTGTCCGTCCTGGAAGAGGGATCCCTCCTTCAGTCGCTCTTCCTGAGGTTTCTACCATTTTTTCTCCCCGTAAAAGGGTTTTTTTGGGGAGTTTTTCCTTAGCCGCTGTGAGGGTCCTAAGGACAGAGGGATGTTGTATGCTGTAAAGCCCTCTGAGGCAAATTGTGATTTGTGATGTTGGGCTTTATAAATAAAAATTGATTGATTGATTGATTGATTGATTGATTGATTGATCTATAACAATGAAAAAAAGTCATAGTATAGTATGTCATCTATAACAGTGAAAAAGAGTCATAGTCTAGTATGTAGTCTAAAACAATGAAAAAAAGTCATAGTGTGGTATGTCGTCTATAACAATGAAAAAAAAGTCATAGTATAGTATGTCGTCTATAACAATGAAAAAAAAGTCATAGTATAGTATGTCGTCTATAACAATGAAAAAAAAAGTCATAGTATAGTATGTCGTCTATAACAATGAAAAAAAAAGTCATAGTATAGTATGTAGTCTAAAACAATGAAAAAAAAGTCATAGTGTAGTTTGTAGTCTAAAACAATGAAAAAAAGTCATAGTGTAGTATGTCGTCTATAACAATCAAAAAAAAGTCATAGTATAGTATGTAGTCTAAAAGAATGAAAAAAAGTCATAGTATAGTGTGTCGTCCAAAACCATGAAAAAAATTCATAGTATAGGATGTAGTCTAAAAGAATGAAAAAAAGTCATAGTATAGTGTGTCGTCCAAAACCATGAAAAAAATTCATAGTATAGAATGTCCTCTAAAATCATGAAAAGAATCATAGTATAATATGTCGTCCAAAACCATGAAAAAAAGTCATAGTACAGTATGTCGTCTATAACAATGAAAAAAAAGTCATAGTATAGTATGTTGTCCAAAACCATTAAAAAAAGTCATAGTATAGTATGTCGTCCAAAATCATGAAAAAAAAGTCATAGTATAGTATGTCGTCCAAAACCATGAAAAAAAGTCATAGTATAGTATGTCGTCAATAACAATGAAAAAAAGTCATAGTATAGTATGTTGTCCAAAACCATGAAAAAAAAGTCATAGTATAGTATGTCATCCAAAACAATGAAAAAAAGTCATAGTATAGTATGTCGTCTATAACAATGAAAAAAAGTCATAGTATAGTATGTCGTCCAAAACCATGAAAAAAAGTCATAGTCTAGTATGTTGTCCAAAACCAGGAAAAAAAGTCATAGTCTAGTATGTTGTCCAAAACCATGAAAAAAAGTCATAGTATTGTATGTCATCTATAACAATGAAAAAAAGTCATAGTCTAGTATGTTGTCCAAAACCATGAAAAAAAGTCATAGTATAGTTTGTTGTCCAAAACCATGAAAAAAAGTCATAGTATAGTATGTCGTCTAAAACAATGAAAAAAAGTCATAGTCTAGTATGTTGTCCAAAACCATGAAAAAAAGTCATAGTATAGTATGTCGTCGAAAACCATGAAAAAAAGTCATAGTATAGTATGTCGTCCAAAACCATGAAAAAAAGTCATAGTATAGTATGTAGTCTAAAAGAATGAAAAAAGTCATAGTATAGTATGTCGTCCAAAACCATGAAAAAAAGTCATAGTATAGTATGTTGTCCAAAACCACGAAGAAAAGTCATAGTATAGTATGTCGTCAATAACAATGAAAAAATGTCATAGTAGAGTATGTCGTTTAAAACAATGAAAAAAAGTCATAGTATAGTATGTCGTCCAAAACCATGAAAAAAAGTCATAGTAAAGTATGTCGTCCAAAACCATGAAAAAAAGTCATAGTAAAGTATGTCGTCCAAAACCATGAAAAAAAGTCATAGTATAGTATATCGTCAATAACAATGAAAAAAAGTCAGAGTATAGTATGTCATCCAAAACCATGAAAAAAAGTCATAGTATAGTATGTCGTCTATAAAAATGAAAAAAAGTCATAGTATAGTATGTCGTCTATAACAATGAAAAAAAGTCATAGTATAGTATGTCATCCAAAACAATGAAAAAAAGTCATAGTCTAGTATGTCGTCCAAAACCATGAAAAAAAGTCATAGTATAGTATGTTGTCCAAAACCATGAAAAAAAAGTCATAGTATAGTATGTCGTCAATAACAATGAAAAAAAGTCATAGTATAGTATGTCGTCCAAAACCATGAAAAAAAGTTATAGTATAGTTTGTTGTCCAAAACCATGAAAAAAAGTCATAGTATAGTATGTCGTCCAAAACCATGAAAAAAAGTCATAGTATAGTATGTCGTCCAAAAACCATGAAAAAAAGTCATAGTCTAGTTTGTTGTCCAAAACCATGAAAAAAAGTCATAGTATAGTATGTAGTCTGAAACCATGAAAAATAGTCATAGTATAGTATGTCGTCCAAAACCAAGAAAAAAAGTCATAGTATAGTATGTAGTCTAAAACAATGAAAAAAAGTCATAGTCTAGTATGTTGTCCAAAACCATGAAAAAAAAGTCATAGTATAGTATGTCGTCCAAAACCATGAAAAAAAGTCATAGTATAGTATGTAGTCTAAAACAATGAAAAAAAGTCATAGTCTAGTATGTTGTCCAAAACCATGAAAAAAAAGTCATAGTATAGTATGTCGTCCAAAACCATGAAAAAAAAGTCATAGTATAGTATGTAGTCTAAAACAATGAAGAATCAGTCATAGCATAGTATGTCGTCCAAAACCATGAAAAAAAGTCATAGTATAGTATGTAGTCTATAACAATGAAAAAAAGTCATAGTATAGTATGTCGTCCAAAACCATGGAAAAAAAGGCATAGTATAGTATGTCGTCCAAAACCATGGAAAAAAAGGCATAGTATAGTATGTTGTCCAAAACAATGAAAAAAAAGTCATAGTATGTTGTCTATAACAATGAAAAAAAGTCATAGTATAGTATGTCGTCCAAAACCATGAAAAAAAGTCACAGTATAGTATGTCATCCAAAACCATGAAAAAAAGTCATAGTATAGTATGTAGTTTAAAAGAATGAAAAAAAGTCATAGTATAGTATGTCGTCCAAAACCATGGAAAAAAAGGCATAGTATAGTATGTCGTCTATAACAATGAAAAAAAGTCATAGTATAGTATGTCGTCTATAAAAATGAAAAAAAGTCATAGTATAGTATGTTGTCCAAAACCATGAAAAAAAGTCATAGTATAGTATGTTTTCTATAACAATGAAAAAAAAGCCATAGTATAGTATGTAGTCTAAAAGAATGAAAAAAAGTCATAGTATAGTATGTCGTCCAAAACCATGAAAAAAATTCATAGTATAGTATGTAGTCTAAAACAATGAAAAAAAGTCATAGTGTAGTATGTCGTCCAAAACCATGAAAAAAAGTCATAGTCTAGTATGTCGTCCAAAACCATGAAAAAAAGTCATAGTATAGTATGTAGTCTAAAAGAATGAAAAAAAGTCATAAAACAGTATGTTGTCCAAAACCATGGAAAAAAGTCATAGTATAGTATGTATAAAAAAGTCATAGTATAGTATGTCATCTGACTATATATGTCATCTGACTTAAGAGTAGACTTAAGACTTTCCTTTTTGATAAAGCTTATAGTTAGGGCTGGCTCAGGCTTGTGTTGGACCAGCCCCTAGTTAGGCTGACATAGGCCTAGTCTGCCGGGGGATCTCTTATAATACACCGAGCCCCTTCTCTCCTTCTCACTCACTCTCTCTCTCCCTTGCTAGTATTCATGTCCTGTTAATGCATCTCTCTAACCCGGGCCTACTGCATGTCACTAACTCGGCTTGTTCTCCGGAGCCTTTGTGCTCCACTGTCTCGCAGGTTAACTCGTACCGCAGCTGTGCCTGGATGATGTGTCGTGGTTGTGCTGCTGCCATGGTCCTGCCTGATGCCTCCCACTGCTGCTGTTACTATTAGTCATACCTGGACTATTATACACATATCATTATTGTCACATACATATATAATCATATTATTAATATAATACCTGTTTCTCCTTATGTCTCATTGTGTCATATGGATTACTGTTCATTTATAATGTTGATCTGTTCTGTACAACATCTATTGCTCGTCTGTCCGTCCTGGAAGAGGGATCCCTCCTTCAGTCGCTCTTCCTGAGGTTTCTACCATTTTTTCTCCCCGTAAAAGGGTTTTTTTGGGGAGTTTTTCCTTAGCCGCTGTGAGGGTCCTAAGGACAGAGGGATGTTGTATGCTGTAAAGCCCTCTGAGGCAAATTGTGATTTGTGATGTTGGGCTTTATAAATAAAAATTGATTGATTGATTGATTGATTGATTGATTGATTGATTGATTGATTGATTGATCTATAACAATGAAAAAAAGGCATAGTATAGTATGTCATCTATAACAGTGAAAAAGAGTCATAGTCTAGTATGTAGTCTAAAACAATGAAAAAAAGTCATAGTGTGGTATGTCGTCTATAACAATGAAAAAAAAGTCATAGTATAGTATGTCGTCTATAACAATGAAAAAAAAGTCATAGTATAGTATGTCGTCTATAACAATGAAAAAAAAAGTCATAGTATAGTATGTCGTCTATAACAATGAAAAAAAAAGTCATAGTATAGTATGTCGTCTAAAACAATGAAAAAAAAGTCATAGTGTAGTTTGTAGTCTAAAACAATGAAAAAAAGTCATAGTGTAGTATGTCGTCTATAACAATCAAAAAAAAGTCATAGTATAGTATGTAGTCCAAAACCATGAAAAAAAGTCATAGTATAGGATGTAGTCTAAAAGAATGAAAAAAAGTCATAGTATAGTGTGTCGTCCAAAACCATGAAAAAAATTCATAGTATAGAATGTCCTCTAAAATCATGAAAAGAATCATAGTATAATATGTCGTCCAAAACCATGAAAAAAAGTCATAGTACAGTATGTCGTCTATAACAATGAAAAAAAAGTCATAGTATAGTATGTTGTCCAAAACCATTAAAAAAAGTCATAGTATAGTATGTCGTCCAAAATCATGAAAAAAAAGTCATAGTATAGTATGTCGTCCAAAACCATGAAAAAAAGTCATAGTATAGTATGTCGTCAATAACAATGAAAAAAAGTCATAGTATAGTATGTTGTCCAAAACCATGAAAAAAAAGTCATAGTATAGTATGTCATCCAAAACAATGAAAAAAAGTCATAGTCTAGTATGTCGTCCAAAACCATGAAAAAAAGTCATAGTATAGTATGTCGTCTATAACAATGAAAAAAAGTCATAGTATAGTATGTCGTCTAAAACAATGAAAAAAAGTCATAGAATAGTATGTTGTCTAAAACAATGAAAAAAAGTCATAAAACAGTATGTTGTCCAAAACCATGGAAAAAAGTCATAGTATAGTATGTCATCTATCACAGTGAAAAAAAGCCATAGTATAGTATGTTGTCCAAAACCATGAAAAAATGTCATAGTATAATATTTCGTCTATAACAATGAAAAAAAGTCATAGTATAGTATGTCATCTATAACAATGAAAAAAATGCATAGTATAGTATGTCGTCCAAAACCATGAAAAAAAGTCATAGTATAGTATGTAGTCTAAAACAATGAAAATAAGTCATTTTATAGTATGTCGTCCAAAACCATAAAAAAAAGTCATAGTCTAGTATGTCGTCTATAACAATGAAAAAAAGTCATAGTCTAGTATGTTGTCCAAAACCATGAAAAAAATCATAGTATAGCATGTCGTCCAAAACCATGAAAAAAACTCATAGTATAGTATGTAGTCTAAAACAATGAAAAAAAGTCATCGTCTAGTATGTTGTCCAAAACCATGAAAAAAACCCATAGTATAGTATGTCGTCTATAACAATGAAAATAAGCCATAGTATAGTATGTCGTCCAATACCATGAAAAAAAGTCATAAAACAGTATTTTGTCTATAGCAATGAAAAAAAGTCATAGTATAGTATGTTGTCCAAAACCATGAAAAAAAGTCATAGTATAGTATGTTGTCCAAAACCATGAAAAAAAGTCATAGTATAGTATGTCGTCCAAAACAATGAAAAAAAGTCATAGTCTAGTATGTCTTCCAAAACCATGAAAAAAAGTCATAGTCTAGTATGTCGTCCAAAACCATGAAAAAAAGTCATAGTATAGTATGTCGTCCAAAACCATGAAAAAAAGTCATAGTATAGTATGTCATCTAAAACAATGAAAAAAAGTCATAGTATAGTATGTAGTCTAAAACAATGAAAAAAAGTCATATTATAGTATGTCGTCTAAAACCATAAAAAAAGTCATAGTATAGTATGTCGTCTATAACAATGAAAAAAAGTCATAGTATAGTATGTTGTACAAAACCATGAAAAAGAGTCATAGTCTAGTATGTCATCCAAAACCATGAAAAAAAGTCATAAAACAGTATGTTGTCTATAGCAATGAAAAAAAGTCATAATATAGTATGTTGTCCAAAACCATGAAAAAAAGTCATAGTCTAGTATGTCGTCCAAAACCATGAAAAAAAGTCATAGTATAGTATGTCATCTATAACAATGAAAAAAATCATAGAATAGTATGTTACCCAAAAACATGGAAAAAAGCCATAGTATAGTATGTCGTCGAAAACAATGAAAAAAAAAGTCATAGTATACTATGTCATCCAAAACCATGAAAAAAATTCATAGTATAGTATGTAGTCTAAAACAATGAAAAAAAGTCATAGTCTAGTATGTTTTCCAAAACCATGTAAAAAAGCCATAGTATAGTATGTCGTCCAAAACAATGAAAAAAAGTCATAGAATAGGATGTCGTCCAAAACCATGAAAAAAAGCCATAGTATAGTATGTCGTCTATAACAATGAAAAAAAGCCATAGTATAGTATGTCGTCCAATACCATGAAAAAAAGTCATAAAACAGTATGTTGTCTATAGCAATGAAAAAAAGTCATAGTATAGTATGTTGTCCAAAACCATGAAAAAAAGTCATAGTATAGTATGTCGTCCAAAACCATGAAAAAAAGTCATAGTCTAGTATGTCGTCCAAAACCATGAAAAAAAGTTATAGTATAGTATGTAGTCCAAAACAATGAAAAAAAGTCATAGTCTAGTATGTCGTCCAAAACCATGAAAAAAAGTCATAGTCTAGTATGTCGTCCAAAACCATGAAAAAAAGTCATAGTATAGTATGTAGTCTAAAACAATGAAAAAAAGTCATAGTCTAGTATGTCGTCAAAAACCATGAAAAAAAGTCATAGTCTAGTATGTCGTCCAAAACCATGAAAAAAAGTCATAGTATAGTATGTAGTCTAAAACAATGAAAAACAGCCATAGTCTAGTATGTTGTCCAAAACCATGAAAAAAAGTCATAGTATAGTATGTCGTCCAAAACCATGAAAAAAAGTCATAGTATAGTATGTCATCTAAAACAATGAAAAAAAGTCATAGTAAAGTATGTCGTCCAAAACCATGAAAAAAAGTCATAGTATAGTATGTCGTCTATAACAATGAAAAAAAGTCATAGTATAGTATGGTGTACAAAACCATGAAAAAGAGTCATAGTCTAGTATGTCGTCCAAAACCATGAAAAAAAGTCATAGTCTAGTATGTCGTCCAAAACCATGAAAAAAAGTCATAGTATAGTATGTCGTCCAAAACCATGAAAAAAAGTCATAGTATAGTATGTCATCTATAACAATGAAAAAAATCATAGAATAGTATGTTACCCAAAAACATGGAAAAAAGCCATAGTATAGTATGTCGTCGAAAACAATGAAAAAAAAAGTCATAGTATACTATGTCATCCAAAACCATGAAAAAAATTCATAGTATAGTATGTAGTCTAAAACAATGAAAAAAAGTCATAGTATAGTATGTTTTCCAAAACCATGTAAAAAAGCCATGGTATATTATGTCGTCTAAAACAATGAAAAAAAGTCATAGAATAGGATGTCGTCCAAAACCATGAAAAAAAGTCATAGTATAGTATGTCGTCCAAAACCATGAAAAAAAGTCATAGTATAGTATGTCGTCCAAAACCATGAAAAAAAGTCATAGTATAGTATGTTGTCCAAAACCATGAAAAAAAGCCATAGTATAGTATGTCGTCTATAACAATGAAAAAAAGCCATAGTCTAGTATGTCGTCCAATACCATGAAAAAAAGTCATAAAACAGTATATTGTCTATAGCAATGAAAAAAAGTCATAGTATAGTATGTTGTCCAAAACCATGAAAAAAAGTCATAGTATATTATGTCATCCAAAACCATGAAAAAAAGTCATAGTATAGTATGTAGTCTAAAACAATGAAAAAAAGTCATAGTCTAGTATGTCTTCCAAAACCATGAAAAAAAGTCATAGTCTAGTATGTTGTCCAAAACCATGAAAAAAAGTCATAGTCTAGTATGTCGTCCAAAACCATGAAAAAAAGTCATAGTATAGTATGTCATCTATAACAATGAAAAAAAGCCATAGTATACTATGTCGTCTAAAACCATGAAAAAAAGTCATAGTCTAGTATGTCGTCCAAAACCATGAAAAAAAGTCATAATATAGTATGTCGTCCAAAACCATGAAAAAAAATCATAGTATAGTATGCCATCTAAAACAATGAAAAAAATGCATAGTATAGTATGTCGTCCAAAACCATGAAAAAAAGTCATAGTATAGCATGTCATCTAAAACAATGAAAAAAAGTCATAGTATAGTATGTTGTACAAAACCATGAAAAAGAGTCATAGTCTAGTATGTCATCCAAAACCATGAAAAAAAGTCATAAAACAGTATGTTGTCTATAGCAATGAAAAAAAGTCATAATATAGTATGTTGTCCAAAACCATGAAAAAAAGTCATAGTAAAGTATGTCGTCCAAAACCATGAAAAAAAGTCATAGTATAGTATGTCATCTATAACAATGAAAAAAATCATAGAATAGTATGTTACCCAAAAACATGGAAAAAAGCCATAGTATAGTATGTCGTCCAAAACAATGAAAAAAAACGTCATAGTATAGTATGTCATCTATAACAATGAAAAAAAGCCATAGTATACTATGTCGTCTAAAACCATGAAAAAAAGTCATAGTATAGTATGTCGTCCAAAACCATGAAAAAAAGTCATAGTATAGTATGTCATCTAAAACAATGAAAAAAAGTCATAGTATAGTATGTCGTCTAAAACCATAAAAAAAGTCATAGTCTAGTATGTCGTCCAAACCATGAAAAAAAGTCATAGTATAGTATGTCGTCTATAACAATGAAAAAAAGTCATAGTATAGTATGTTGTACAAAACCATGAAAAAGAGTCATAGTCTAGTATGTCATCCAAAACCATGAAAAAAAGTCATAAAACAGTATGTTGTCTATAGCAATGAAAAAAAGTCATAATATAGTATGTTGTCCAAAACCATGAAAAAAAGTCATAGTATAGTATGTCGTCTAAAACAATGAAAAAAAGTCATAGTATAGTATGTCGTCCAAAACCATGAAAAAAAGTCATAGTATAGTTTGTCATCTATAACAGTGAAAAAAAGCCATAGTCTAGTATGTCGTCCAAAACCATGAAAAAAAGTCATAGTATAGTATGTAGTCTAAAACAATGAAAAAAAGTCAGAGTATAGTATGTTGTCTAAAACCATGAAAAAAAGTCATAGTATAGTATATCGTCCAAAACCATGAAAAAAAGTCATAGTATAGTATGTAGTCTAAAACAATGAAAAAAAGTCATAGTATAGTATGTCGTCTAAAACCATAAAAAAAGTCATAGTATAGTATGTCGTCTATAACAATGAAAAAAAGTCATAGTATAGTATGTTGTCCAAAACCATGAAAAAGAGTCATAGTCTAGTATGTCATCCAAAACCATGAAAAAAAGTCATAAAACAGTATGTTGTCTATAGCAATGAAAAAAAGTCATAATATAGTATGTTGTCCAAAACCATGAAAAAAAGTCATAGTATAGTATGTCGTCTAAAACAATGAAAAAAAGTCATAGTATAGTATGTAGTCTAAAACAATGAAAAAAAGTCATAGTATAGTATGTCGTCTATAACAATGAAAAAAAGTCATAGTATAGTATGTTGTCCAAAACCATGAAAAAAAGTCATAGTATAGTATGTAGTCTAAAACAATGAAAAAAAGTCATCGTCTAGTATGTTGTCCAAAACCATGAAAAAAAGCCATAGTATAGTATGTCGTCTATAACAATGAAAAAAAGCCATAGTATAGTATGTCGTCCAATACCATGAAAAAAAGTCATAAAACAGTATGTTGTCTATAGCAATGAAAAAAAGTCATAGTATAGTATGTTGTCCAAAACCATGAAAAAAAGTCATAGTATAGTATGTCGTCCAAAACCATGAAAAAAAGTCATAGTATAGTATGTCGTCCAAAACCATGAAAAAAAGTCATAGTATAGTATGTAGTCTAAAACAATGAAAAAAAGTCATAGTCTAGTATGTCTTCCAAAACCATGAAAAAAAGTCATAGTCTAGTATGTCGTCCAAAACCATGAAAAAAAGTCATAGTATAGTATGTCGTCCAAAACCATGAAAAAAAGTCATAGTATAGTATGTCGTCCAAAACCATGAAAAAAAGTCCTAGTATAGTATGTAGTCTAAAACAATGAAAAAAAGTCATATTATAGTATGTCGTCAACAACCATGAAAAAAAGTCATAGTATAGTATGTCATCCAAAACCATGAAAAAAAGTCATAAAACAGTATGTTGTCTATAGCAATGAAAAAAGTCATAATATAGTATGTCGTCCAAAACCATGAAAAAAAGTCATAGTCTAGTATGTCGTCCAAAACTATGAAAAAAAGTCATAGTATAGTATGTAGTCTAAAACAATGAAAAAAAGTCATAGTATAGTATGTTGTCCAAAACCATGAAAAAAAAGTCATAGTATAGTATGTCGTCCAAAACCATGAAAAAAAGTCATAGTATAGTATGTATAAAAAAGTCATAGTATAGTATGTCATCTGACTACATATGTCATCTGACTTAAGACTAGACTTAAGACTTTCCTTTTTGATAAAGCTTATAGTTAGGGCTGGCTCAGGCTTGTCTTGGACCAGCCCCTAGTTAGGCTGACATAGGCCTAGTCTGCCGGGGGACCTCTTATATAATACACCGAGCCCCTTCTCTCCTTCTCACTCACTCTCTCTCTCCCTTGCTAGTATTCATGTCCTGTTAATGCATCTCTCTAACCCGGGCCTACTGCATGTCACTAACTCGGCTTGTTCTCCGGAGCCTTTGTGCTCCACTGTCTCGCAGGTTAACTCGTACCGCAGCTGTGCCTGGATGATGTGTCGTGGTTGTACTGCTGCCATGGTCCTGCCTGATGCCTCCCACTGCTGCTGTTACTATTAGTCATACCTGGACTACTATACACATATCATTATTGTCACATACATATATAATCATATTATTAATATAATACCTGTTTCTCCTTATGTCTCATTGTGTCATATGGATTACTGTTCATTTATTATGTTGATCTGTTCTGTACAACATCTATTGCTCTTCTGTCCGTCCTGGAAGAGGGATGCCTCCTTCAGTCGCTCTTCCTGAGGTTTCTACCATTTTTTCTCCCCGTTAAAGGGTTTTTTTGGGGAGTTTTTCCTTAGCCGCTGTGAGGGTCCTAAGGACAGAGGGATGTTGTATGCTGTAAAGCCCTCTGAGGCAAATTGTGATTTGTGATATTGGGCTTTATAAATAAAAATTGATTGATTGATTGATTGATTGATTGATTGATTGATCTATAACAATGAAAAAAAGGCATAGTATAGTATGTCATCTATAACAGTGAAAAAAAGCCATAGTCTAGTATGTTGTCGAAAACCATGAAAAAAAGTCATTGTATAGTATGTCGTCCAAAACCATGAAAAAAACTCATAGTATAGTATGTAGTCTAAAACAATGAAAAAAAGTCATAGTATAGTATGTTGTCCAAAACCATGAAAAAATGTCATAGTATAGTATGTCGTCTATAACAATGAAAAAAAGCCATAGTCTAGTATGTTGTCCAAAACCATGAAAAAATGTCATAGTATAGTATGTCGTCCAAAACCATGAAAAAAAGGAATAGTATAGTATGTAGTCCAAAACCATGAAAAAAAGTCATAGTCTAGTATGTCATCCAAAACCATGAAAAAAAAGTCATAGTATAGTTTGTCGTCTATAACAATGAAAAAAAGTCATAGTATAGTATGTTGTCCAAAACCATCAAAAAAATTCATAGTATAGAATGTCCTCTAAAACCATGAAAAAAAGTCATAGTACAGTATGTCGTCTATAACAATGAAAAAAAATTATAGTATAGTATATTGTCCAAAACCATGAAAAAAAGTCATAGTATAGTATGTAGTCTAAAACCATGAAAAAAAGTCAGTCTAGTATGTCGTCCAAAAATCTGGAAAAAAGTCATAGTATAGTATGTAGTCTAAAACAATGAAACAAAGTCATAGTATAGTATGTGGTCTATAACAATGAAAAAAAGTCATAGTATAGTATGTCGTCCAAAACCATGAAAAAACGTCATAGTGTAGCATGTCGTTCAAAACAATGAAAAAAACTTAAAGTAAAGTATGGTGTCTATAACAATGAAAAAAAGTCATAGAACAGTATGTTGTCCAAAACCATGAAAAACAGTCATAGTATAGTATTTCCTCTACAACAGTAAAAAAAGTCATAGTATAGTATGTCGTCTAAAACCATGAAAAAAAGTCATAGTATAGTATGTTGTCCAAAACCACGAAGAAAAGTCATAGTATAGTATGTCGTCAATAACAATGAAAAAATGTCATAGTAGAGTATGTCGTTTAAAACAATGTAAAAAAGTCATAGTATAGGATGTTGTCTAAAACCATGAAAAAAAGTCATAGTATAGGATGTCGTCCAAAACCATGAAAAAAAGTCATAGTATAGTATGTCCTCTACAACAATGAAAAAAGTAATAGTCTAGTATGTCGTCCAATCCCTGAAAAAAGGTCATAGTATAGTATGTCGTCTATAACAATGAAAAAAAGTCATAGAATAGTATGTTGTCCAAAACCATGAAAAAAAGTCATAGTATAGTATGTCGTTCTTCACAATGAAAAAAGTCATAGTATAGTATGTCGTCTAAAACAATGAAAAAAAGTCATAGAATAGTATGTCGTCCAAAACCATGTAAAAAATATCATAGTATAGTATGCCATCTAAAACCATAAGAAACCATTGAAAAAATATGATACCATAGTAATAGGATCTAGGATGTCATAAAAAAATTATTTTAAAATGTCATTAAAAAGTCAGTATAATATGTCACAAAGCTGAATCATAAATCATAGTGTAGTACATCATAAAAATGTCAGAATATAACATGTCATAAACAGTCAACAAAAAAGTCTTGGTATAGTACTTCATGTAAAAGTCGTAGTACAACATGACATTAAAAGTCATAGTATTTCATAAAATTTCTCCTGTCTAGTGGGTCTTTAAAAGTTACTTTTTTAAATAGTTATTTAATAAAGTTTTTACAGTATGTCATAAAAAGTTATTGGAAAAAGTCATAGTATAGTATGTTCTAAAAAGTTATTAATAATCATGGTATAGTATGCCATATGAAGGTATGTAAAGTCATTGTATAGCATGTAATAATTTTCTAAACTCATTGTATAGTATGTCTTAAAAGTCATAACACAGCATGACATAAAAACGTCAAAGCGTGTAGACTCTTGCTGTGTGAGTCTTTCACATTTCAGCTCTCTAAAACTGCACTCGCTCATCAAAATTTGAGGATCCCGGATCTAGGATCTTTTAAAAATGCTCTAAAATGGTCAGTTGAATGACAGCTCCCCAAACATAAAGCCAAAACATCTCGATCATTCCTTCATGGCTGGCTGCAGTATAGGTCATAAACCTTCGCTCTCCATTTTAGTGGATGGGATGTGGGCCAAACATAATGATCAAAGTACATGTCAAATATAGTTTTCCCAAAGATTGTTTCTGTCACTTCAGGTAGTTCTTACCACGCTGTTGTTCAATTTTTTTTTTTTTCTGATAACATTGGTTTTAATTAGTTATTGCTGTAAAAAGGGGGGATGACGTCATGCGTGACAGCTGTCTGTGTCAATCTGTGTGCTCACAATCAATAGCGCTGCTTGGGATTACGTTGGACAGGACTACAGGCAGGAACTTAATCCCGCAGCTCCACTTCCTGACTGCACCTGTGCCAGACTCTGGCTTCAAATGACATCACCAGCGCAAGATGGCAAAAGCAGAATCCAGGATATTTTGGCTTCATTTCTGTACAATGGGAAGACGTGAGGATGCATTGTCCATCTTTATTTACAGTAACTGGTCTGGACCAAAGACATTCAACGGCTGACATTCTATCCCTAGAGATACGCTGCTAGCATGACCATCAGAGTGAGGTTTTGTTTATACTTTCGGTCGCAGCCAGAACCCTTCACTGTGACCTTGTTGCATTCATACACCATCAGAAAACAAAGTTATTGTGACATAAATACGGTTAGAAATCCATGTGTGTGTGTCCCTCTTCACCTCAATCTTCAGATCAGCGCAGCTTAATATGCACATGTGTGCTTGAGTTGGATAAATTGGATATAGCGTTGGCTCGTGCGCTTGCCGTGCTTGTCTCCGACCAAGCTTTCATTCCTCCAATGGAACCGTCACATGTGAAGGAGGATACATAGATGCTTTCCTTCCACTGACACCCAGGTCAACTTAATCAACCCGCCTTCCATTTGCACAGCATGATCCCGCTGAGACGAGAGAGAAGGTCATGCAGCATCTACACACACTGGAGCGTTTCTTCTTGCTCGCCACAATCTGTGGTTATCTGTGAATCGGTAAGCAGCAGCAGAGCCATACTGGATTTAAAAGCTTAAGTTCACTTGATTCCCCAGAGAGATGTATGAACAACAATTACAGCCGTCACAAGGTTATCATTATCCTGCAAAGTCGCGCAGGAATAGATCCACATTTTAGCAAATATGCTTTTATTTGAGAGTAGATGAGAAGATCAGCTCCACTTCCGTGATACAGTTGACTGTGAAGCACGTTGTCACGTTAAACATAGTTATTATATGAAAGTATCAGTTATCTTTGCTTTAAAGAGTCAATTCACCCAAATTATAAAAATAACCATGCAGAAAATTGGGGAAAAAAATATAGAAAGTAGTTCAAATGAAAAGAGTTGACAGGTCTGTGGACTGTCCAGAGAAACAGGGCCATTGTTTCTTGAAATACAGATTGCTGCTGAATATTTTTAATGTAATTTTTCAAAGCGGTGAGCACCACTTACAGATTTTTATTCATCTTCATCGTATAGACTGAATCACAATATTTGTTTACAATGATTTCGGGCTAGAAAACCCCTTTGTCAAGTTCATTAAATGAAACAGTGCTGAGCAAACATTGCTGCAACTGGTTAGCTTTCAGCTACTTAACAAAAATCAATATCAGTATTAGTGTGCGCTATATTTAGAATATTTTCACTGCGTTACCTTCCCATCAGACAGCCCCGTCCAAAGGGGAACTGAAACTGCCATTTCAAAAACCACCATTGATAGAGACGCTCGCAAAGCATCACACAGCACAAACATCAGATACGGCTACTGTGTTTCACCATTTATCTTAAATGTTACAGTTTAGACAACAGAGATGGACATATTTGCCATTGTCACATATCTCTGCAATTGAAATCAATCACCAGTTGTCTACTTGGATGTGTCAGCATGACATCACGGTTATTCAGTCGTCTTTGGTGGAGGAAGAAAACCCAGACTGACTTTGGTAACGTGGGCAGTACCACCTGCAAACAATGCTCCCAGTCTGAAAGGACTGTGTGTTGTATATAATGGCTTTATTAATGGGTATTACTTTGTTTACTAAGAACAACCTTCAGGTTGCCTGGTTGCCAGGTGTTTATCCTCCGGCAGGACAGCCGATTTTTTAGCTCTTTGATTCCTAAGAAAAACCCTCTGATGGACCACTTCAAGTAAATTCCAGGATGTGCAGTGTCTTACCTAGAGCCAGATGACAGTGAAGGATTTGGTCGGCCACAGTCCCAGCCAGCTGCTCCACACTGCTTCTCACAGTTTGCAAACACGTCTAGCATCCACATGCTAAATATTTCACAGTAAGACTAAGGAAGGGCTCTGACAATAAGTCACGTGCACTGGCACACATGTGAATAACACACAAACACATAGTGACCCTTTCAATCACCAGCTCACACACACACTCATCCCCTCCATCCTGTTTGACACCGGGTTCCTCCTTACAGTTCAATTATTTATCGACCTCAACATACAAGGCTTTTCATTACAAATTTATTTTTCCTGCACAGTGTGTGAGGGCAGCAGGCAGCCTGCTCGCTGTGTGAGCCTTTTGCTGTGCCAATTAGGATCTGTGATGTTGACTGGCCAGTGTGTCACATGGGTGTGCTTCTCTTCATTTTTAGTTATCTGCCTTTGTAGTGAGAGATCAACAAGATTTTTGACTCAGCGGCAACATTTTTTACAGTCTGGAAAACCCAGAGCTGTGTAATGCCACTTAAGAGTGTGTTGTATGTTTCAAGGACCTGGCAAACCATCCTAAACATGAAAGTAATTTTAACTGTAGTGGAGGTGTTAGTTTCACTGTAGCTTTCACTTCACAGCTGAAGGACTGACTTTTAGACCAACAAACTAACACAAATTCTAACCAACAGTGAATGTGATTTTGTCGGTCTGTGGTTGTACTCATCAGAAGAGAATATTTTTAAATGTGACAGGAAGAAAAGCACAGGTGTAAATAGTAGAATCAATAATGGCTGAATTCTATTTAGCTGTGACAACTGTGTTGCTGCCTTTTGAAAACAAGGTTTGTCAGCACTACAATGCTAGCAATGGTGCTGACAGAGCTAGTAGTGTTAATGCTTAGCTGAATTTCCCCTCTGGATAAATAAAGTTCTTTCTTTCTTTCTGTTCTAATAGAGGTTAACTCACAGTCACTGTGACCTACAAGCACACGGCTTAAACAATCTTGATTTAATACGTTCCCCCTAAAAATAGTCCTCCATCAGACTGAAGTATATCAAATGGCAGTATCTCCAGCGGTAAATCATCTCCTTAAGTATTTAATAAAAAATATATAATAATTTCTGGGTCCATGATTTATGGCTAACTAACTTACTAGCTTACTCCTGCTTTCATCAAGCTCAGCTGGTTGCTAGGTAACAGTAGCACAAATGGGTCGGGGCGAGAACAATTGGTGATGCACCTAGGAAATCCCCTGCAGACCAGACCGTCCCATTTCGGAGACCGTTCAGTTTAGCTGATGTGGTCTTTTAAAGGATGTGGCCGACGTTGACCGCGATGGTCTCGTCCTTCAAAGGCTGCAGCCCCTGAATTGAGGCACAGCTAATGACTGCCCCAACAATATGAATACAAACACACATTGGAGAAGCACAGGAATGATTCTAACACATCAAAGATTATTTTCAGTCTCACTTTATTTAACGATGATGTGAAAAGTAAAGGCTGTCCATAACATTCAGACAATAAAAGAAGAATGTTATTCAAATCCCCCCATAACAACTAATGGCTCCAAAAAAAAAATGTTCAGGTGTTCCAAGTGTGATACTTATTTTATACAACTTTTTCATATCTATACCTCATCTGTACATAACATAGTTACAGATACTGTAAATAAAAAAAATGACTTCCAAGTATCCTTGTGGCGTATTCGTGAAATATTTCCTATGTAAAAATGAGAATGTACGTAAAGATCTTTTACATATACATATATATAGTTCTCTATTCTTTCTGTAATAAGAAAACAAGTTATTGCCCCTCTTGAACATGTTGCATTTAACATAGGTTTGTTTTCCATTTTAAACTCTTAATTGAACTTAACTCCATGTGATACCACATATCAAACTGACAGAACAGTAACAGTATGGACCTGTGTGTTTTTCCACTAAATATATACGTCATATTGTTATATTTTTGGACATGTATGTTTCGTGTTCTCCAGAAACCCTGATGATGACACATACAAAGATATAATTATATACGTATATGTCACTTCAATCTGCAAACTAAAAAGGTAAAAAGACCTGTGGCAAATACAAACCATCGGCATGACGTTATTTATTACAGGAAATTATGAGCCCTTGACCTACCACAATTGCATTTGAACAATTTTCATCCATGTTGAAAAAAGTGAATCTGAATAAAAGAAAAACAAATCAGGGCACATAAAAAAAATAGAATGATACCTGATGATCTGCATTTGGCATTTTTGATGGACTAAAAAAAAGTCATTTTGTAATTTGGTAAAATGCCAGGAGTGGGTTATTAGGATTGATCATTTGCTACTACTTTCACTTTATTGCCCTCAGTGAATAACTGCTAAACCAGTAGCATAGTCGATATGATGATGTTGAGTTTGTCCACTGAGAATCTTGGCATTTGACATGTGTGAGCTGATCAACAGGTTAAAAGAACTGAATGTTTTGTAAGGAAACACACAACCAAATCGTAGGTGAGAGGATGAAACGACAAGAGTGGATTTGTCACGACAGTTGCAAAAACAGAGGTAACTCTGTGAATTATACATTTCATTTCATGCCGTCTTGAGAAAGCCAAATACCAAATATTCCATACATGGACACCATCATCGGGGTATCAGCAAATTGTACACAATCACATATAATGTAATATATAAAATGTGCAGTTGGTTTCTCTTCTCCTGAAGGAAGAACCAACCCTCTGACAATGTCTCTCACTCACTTGTCAAGTGACCGTGATTCTCTGGTTGGCAAAGGTGCGGGAGAAGCCGTGACTCCTTGGAGGTCTGTGCTCGGGGTTTCCCTGCTCCTGTGCTCCGCAGGGGCTGGAAGGGGAGGAGCTCTCACGGGAAGTCACCCTGATATGTCCGATAGCAGGTGGATCTCTGCCAGCTTGTCTCCCACTCCAACTCTGTATCCTTGACTGGCCTTTCGACTGAAGACAGTGTTAATGTTCAGACATCAGCTCACAGAGGGAATCCGCTCCAGCTGAAGTGGAGCTTTCACCAAGTTCTCCCACACTGTTCCATGCATTGAGGCATTGAATTGAAATAAATCTATGACACGTTGTATAATTTACAGATGTGCGGCCAATGTTGTTGGGTCAGCGCCAATTTCACCCTATTTATGCACTGTGGGTCCTGCAGGCTACAATATAAGACAACAGGCACAGCGTTCAACAAACGCCTTAAAAACTAAAAACCAAGACACCAATGGTGAAACATATGCTAATAACAAACTTTCTCACGCTCCATAAAAAGTCCTTTTTCTCGGAGTCCCTGCTTGCTTTTCTCCTGCATGAGGACAGTTTTACAAAAAAAAAAAAAAGAAAAAAAAATAGAGGACGACACTGTGTCGATGACCGTTTTGCTCAGTGCAGCCTTCTTGGGCCCCAGTTCAACGGCACTGAATTACATTTCCATAGCAACTGAGGTATGTTCACTGTTGCTAAGTGTGAAGTGATTTTTCTTGACACTCAATATGACAGAAAGCCCTGTGTCTGTGCTTTATGCTCTATCACTGTGACCAGCAGTGGTGTCATCACTGTCTTGGAACTGAAAGCTACAGCCGGCTGGGGCTTTATTGGACGAGGCTCCAGTGTCATCGTTGTCTTTACTATCGCTCTTGGAAATTCAGGTTAACCATTTGATCCAAACCTGTTGTGGAACTGGTAGACCTACATCCTTTCCACCATCACTTCTTGAGTGTTATTTCTTCCGAAGAAGTCATTGTGCCCTTTTGCCATTGACATGAACCCCATCGCCCCGTGTCTGTGCTGGTTAGCTGTGAGGGCTAGATCAGATGGGCATCTTAACAGTCTACGGAGACCACTCTGTGGGGATCAATATGACCAGGCCCGTCACTAATGCCTCATCTGAATAGCACCTGAATTCATAAGGTGCTCTCTTGCGAAGTGTACATTTGAATGTGTGCATTTCTTGGCATATAACACACACATATATAACAACTGTGGAACACTCTTGTGGTGCCTTTTAGCTCTATTTTCTAGCATGTGCAGCCTTGGAGACCTGTTTAAAGGCATAGCATTGATATTCTGTAGAACATGCTTTCTGAGGACATATTAAGCGAGTTGTAAAATATGAAAGGCCTATGCAAAGTCTGATGTGAAATCTCTGATGTAACCAGTGGTGCAAATTTAGCAAAGTGGAAAAAAGAGCCATGTGTTACTCCAAGTTAGAGGAACGGGGCCCTGGTGCCTTTTCATGTTCTGTGACTCACAAGCTTTGATGTATCCTACTCTGTTGCCCATATGCTAATTTATCAGCGGTAACACAACCCAATTCAAATCTCTTTCATACGTCTAATTCTTTTTAGGGTGCCATGTCCTGATTACCTGCTCCTCTTACAAGCTCTACACTTAGAACCCCTTTAATTGTCCATTCACAGCATATACAAAGCTTACAGTACATCAAAGTCAGAAATGATGATATTTACATGTCTCCACAAGAATGAGAAGGGGACGGGGAGTAAATTGGATGATTTCCTTTGTTGGGTTTTGTAAATTCCACATCTCCACACCAGTATCCAGTCACTGAAGCAGTGAAATACTCAAGTTAGATGACAAGCTCACACGTAGCCGCGAGCACATACATACAACAGATAAGGAACAGAAACAGACAATCCCCTCTGAAGCAGATAAGGCTACACGTCAGGTCAGGGCTGGTCCACCGCTGTTCTGCTATTGGGGTGCCAGTGTGTCTGTGCATGTGTGTGTATTTGTGTATGCTTGTGTTGGTTTGACTGTGCATATGTGTATATGCCTAGGCAAGGGGAGCAGATGAACAAGGGGACATTGCTGTGAATCGTGGGAGTTTGTAAGGGTCATCCAGTGCCCACTCTCTCCTCGCACCCCTTCCTGACTGAGGGTTTTAGTTCTCAAGAGAGGCCGGGGTGAAGAGGTACGAAGAGTGAAACTCGGTCCCCCCCTCCCTCTCTTCTCCCCCTGTCCTCCTTGTTCCGAGACAAAATACGCACATACGCTGATGATATCAGTCTATTTGTTGTAGAAAAAAAGAACCATATATGTCTCCTCTGCAAAGAGCCAGGTGGGGGAGTGAATGAAGCTCACAGGCCAGAGACCATTACCCGGTAGGAGGGGGGCATGTGTCTGTGCCGTGGGCTGGAACCAGGGCTGCCGTTAGGGCTGGTGCAGCTGGCATCAACCCCTCCTATGGAAGGTAAGTAAGCATGGTGCAGGATGGGCAGCTGCAAGGACAGTCGACGTTGTATGCTGCGGATAGAGAAGGAAAGTGACAATGTTACGGGATAAAAATAAGTACATTTACTCAAGTATAAAATTGAGGTACTTCAAGTGCCTATTTGAATTTCTTTGTGACTTTTTTATATGACATTTTTCTGAAAGCTGTAGTTACCAGTCCCTTTGAAGATTATAGTTTTACCAACCCAATTGCCATTGATGAAAGGTCCCACATTTTGCTAATTTTCAGGTGTATACTTGGATTTTGGGATTCTACTAGAACATGTTTACATGCTTTTAATGCTCAAAATGCACATGATTTTTCTCATACTGCCTGCCTGAATATACTTGTATTCATCCTCTGTCTGAAACACTCTGTTTAACGCCTATGTCTTTAAGTCCCCCCTCCCGAAAAAGCTTAAAAATGTCACACAGAAAATACAATGTTGTCAAGTGTGTAATGGTTTACATAGTAGCTGTACCATCACAACTCCATGGAAGTCCTAACAGCTTGTTTAAAGGCACAGTTACTCATACTGATTGTGTGCATTTCTCTGTGGACTGACCGTTTTGATACTTTCATAAATTGAAATTTAACTTTTTATAATATAGGATCTTGAAAACGTTAATTGTTGGTTTGTGACAGAATAAAAGTCTGGTCCCTGGCATAAAAGCTGGAAGTGCTACAGTACACTCCAATTCACCACTCAAACCTCTTCATCCTTACTTTTCACCAACCTACATAAATGGCACAAAACTCCCTCCATTGGCACCTAACACTTTCAATGTGAAAGTGCTACAAAATCTAATGTGAATGTAACTACTAGAGATACAGGGTGAGATTTTACATTTATAACAAAAGATAAAAATCACATAAGATTATGTATTCGTTATTTACTCTGTTTTAACTATCCTTCAATATATAAAGTATATTTTTTTTTTTTGCAAAGTACTGACAATGGCACAAGGGAAAGACACAAGAGTCTATGGTTTGCTAGGGTTCTACCACAGCCCAGGAGTGGCACATGCAGTGGACCTGCTAAGTTTCCAATTATGATTTTCAAACATTTTGTTTGCACTGTTTAAACTGAGTATTAACGTTATCACACCCTGCTACAGTGATAAAACTCGATAGTAACGTAAAAAAGATGGATCGAATCAGACAAGGCAAAGTGTAGTTCATACAAGCTCTCAGCAATTCTTCTAATTGTTTTTTCCCTGTATTCTTTAGCATCCTCATTCCCTTCTTCACTTCTCCTTACTAAACCCCTAATCCACCGTGCCTCCCAGCTTCTGGGATCATCTGACAAAAAGAACATTTCATGCTTCCTCCTGCTGTGACAGTTCGCACCCTACCTCGCCAGTGCTAGCGCCACTGCCAGCCGTTTGCAAGAAAATTACATAACCAAATGTCAGTTATGTAAAAAATTAAGAGGGGGAGAATGAAATCCAAGCTCATTCAGTGATAGACCTAGAAAAATGTCTTAATTAGGTGAACTTTGAAATATTAATCGTCCTCAGGCCTAATCAGTTATCCTGACCTGTTCTATATGTGATGGAAACACAAGCTGCTTTGCTCATGAAGGAGATGTTTTCTTTTTTTATTATTATGTATCACACAGACTCTACATTTAACAACGTGCACCTGATGTACGACTTGGCACCCGTCATATCACAAAGTGTTACCATTCGTCCTCCTCCACCTTTACTCTCTTCATACCTCCTCGTTTCTCACTTTATATTTTGTCTCCTCTTTCTCTTCTCTTTCTCTCTCGCTGCCTCTTCATCTCTCTTCCCTCCATGTGATCAAACATTTATGCGGCATGGGAATAGCTCCGAGTGTTCCTTTACTTCTGTTCTCCTCCCTGTCTATTTTCAGAGCTGCTTCCAATGCGAGCTGTAAATCACTGGTTACATAAGCCTCTGTGAGTCTCTACCTCTTTCTTTCTCTCCTCCTCCTTATCTCTGTCTCTCTTTCCTATCTAAACATCCTTCTCTCTTAATCCATCTTCTCTCTGTAACTGCCCTCTCTTTAATATTTTACCCCCCCTCCCTGTCTCCTGTCCCTCCCTTCTCCATCCATCTGTCCCTCTACGTTGTGCATTCTTCTCCTGGTTCTAGTTAAACAGGCGTGGGAGGGAGAGCTCTCAATGATGCATGAAGTGTCCCCCCATTGATGAAGTCAACATCCCTCAGCTTTGCTTTCTTATGAATAGTAAGTGAATGTGGATCAGCATTTGTCGCATGAGCGTCTAAAACCATTTTCTTTCACGAGTTGGGACAACAAATCAATCAGCTGCATGCCTGTGTATGCATTCTGTGTTCATGTTCACATGTGTCTGAATGTGAACACGTATGCTGCAGTGAGTCCAGCATGGTGGGAGAACACACATACACGCTATGTGGTTATATGTATGTTGATGTGCGTGGGAGAGAAAAGTACAGGACCGGTCCATGCTTTCGCAGGGCTCTGTTGCCAGAGCAACCGCCTGAGAGCTGCTGGTGGTTGCGATAAGTGTGACGTGTAGTCTGATGAGGGAGCTGACAAGACGGAGGGGAGGGGAGAGGGACATTGGGGGTAGAGGTGCTGAAGAAATGGGAGAGCTCACTGTTCGGGCGAGTTGATATCCTCCAGGGGACCTCTGTTTATTCTGGAAGGATCCATGGAGCCCCACTGCGCCTGAGGCTTCTGCTCCAGGTGGTTCTTCAGTATCGACTTCTCTCCGTCTGCATTGAAAACACATGTAGGCATCATAAAAAGCATGTAAGGCTGTGTCACACTTAACTGATCAGCTGTTGTAAGCCGCATGTGCCCGGCACCTGAGACGTGATGTCAAAGGTATACTATGCAGGATTTTCTGAAAAAACAAACAAACGAAAAACAATGCATTGCCTCATACAAAAGCAATCCCTCTCAGTCATCACTTATAACCCTCTATTAGTGTGTGGCGGTGTATTTTTTTGCTGTGGTTAGATGTTTATGGCTGAGTGGCCCCTAGCCGATAACAGCACACAGGTGAAGTCAGGATTTTATAAAGAAGTAGCGATCGGGTAGCAGCAGCACACATTCAAAACGAAGCTACAAAAGTTGTGGACACAGTGGGAAAAAATGCAAATATACCAAGGTGAAACACCTTTTTTAACACCTTTAAGTGAGCTGTCAGAACAGCCTCTTGCCCTAATACCTGAGTCTGGATCCATATTTGTTTCTGGGTAGTCATGAGCATGGAAGGTGCGTCTTGTTTTTTATGCTGTTACTTTTAACCTGACGCCATGCAAAAAGCAATAAAAATCTGTTAATCCAGTTTGTGTGGCATGTTGATAAGCATCTAGAAAATTAATCAATGCGTTCTGGTTTAAGACTGTTTATATCATTGCAGATGTGCGTTTTCACTGCATACAGTACATTCACAGCACAAAAGGTAAAATCACTCTTTACCAACCCTACCGAGAGAAAAACGGCCACAGGTTGTCAAAAAAAAGAAACTTTCAATCAGCCCAAATGTAAAACAGTACTCATAACAGTTGTCTGACAATATGTCAGCCATGTCTGTCAGCTGACTTTCCTTGTTCCAAAAAGGAAACTGATTGCATAATCTAATCACATCACATATGCAGGTTGATATTTAAAGCACGGGTAAAAATATAACTGACAGCTGTGTGGGACAAATTAAAAAAGTGGAGACGGAAGCAAAGAGAAGAAAATCATCAAAGTAAGAAAGAAAACAAAGAAAAGAAGTCTCATCCAGACAGGGAGGCGGAGGGGACGGAAGAAAAGGCTTCCCAACATGATTTCTGCATTCTCCGGATATTGCAGGGGCAGCAATGAGGTTGAAAAACAATAAGATTTTTTTTCCCCCCTACAGAGTTTGTCTCCAGTTGTCCCAGATTTCCCAGCACTTGCTGACCTGATTCACTGATCACAGCACTCCATGCCCTGATTGGACATCGGAGCTCTGAACTATTTTCCAAGCAGTCTAGTCCTCTTTTGAAAAAAGCCTAACCTTGTAGCTCTCAGAGCTGTGTTAAAAGCACAGACACGGATATTTATACTCTTCATTATGGATTCAGAATATGTGTTCATGCCACAAAGAAAGTATTAGGTTATTGAGTTTTCAAGTGCCACTAGAGCCCAAGGCCAGGCTGAGTATTATACTGTACCACAGGGGTACAAGAAAGATAGATAGATAGATTCTCAGGAACACTGGATCTATTTTTAATTGTTAACACATTTTTTTTTAATTTGTTGAACTAAATAATCCTGCGAGAACTTTTTACTAAGCCTAATTTTATCTTATTTATTTTTACTGCTACAGGCTGTAATTCCTTTGGTCAGGTGTGCTATGGAATCAGCTTTTTAGAGGGACTGTGATAAAAATAAATGCAGATCACATCATTCAGTCTGCATAAAAACAAGTAAACCTTATTATACAATTGGTTGTGTGTTCTTTATACGATGACGGTTTACCTAAAATTAGATTTTAAAAAACTGCGATATACAATATCGCCTTGCTAACATTGATCGTTTCATCACAATGCGATGTTCTGCTGGGAAACCTTTGGTCCTCGCATTCATGTGGATGCCCTTTTAGACTATGTATCCCCACTGATTGCAACAGTATAGCCAATGACAGTAGCCCACCAGCTAGGTAATGCACCATACCACACTGCAAACACTGCTCAGGAATGGCCCAAGGAACGTGACAAAGAGCTCAAGACATCGACCTAGCTTTCAAACTCCCCAGATCCCAATCTGATCAAGCATCTGTGAGACAAACTGGTACCCCAGAGGTCCTTTGTCCAGGCCTCAACAGGTCAGAGCCAAGTCTGATCTACAGTGGAGCCTCTGACCTGTCGAGGCATGGAGACAGGACCTTAGGGGGTGTCCTGTGTTGTCTGGCACCAAGGCGTTGTCGATGGATCCTTTGAGTCTTGTGGGTTGTGAGGTAAGGTACCGGCATGCCCAATGGATGTTCGATTGGATTGGGATCTGGGGAATTTGGAGGCCAGGTTGATGCCTTGAGCTCTTAGTCACGACCCCTGGGCCATTCCTGGGTGAGTGTAGCATGTCAAGTAGCATCTACATGAATGCCAGGACCAAAGGCTCCTCAGAGGAACATTGCATTGTAACAAGATGATCAATGTTAGTCACTTCACCAGTCGGTAGTTTTAATGTTTTGGCTGAGCGGTGTATTGAATCATAACCCCTGTATTGTGAAACGTATCATATACCCAGATTCTTGCCAATATAGAGCTCTACTGTAAAATAAGACTTTAAAAGTTTTGGATGTGCAAATGTGTGGAACAAGAGACGATAACATAAATTAAACTAGTAAATCTAAACTTCTGTTCACTATAGTTTCACATTTATCGATGGTGCAGCCAGTAAACAGGACATAACTAGACAATAAACTAAGCTTTGATCACCACACCACAGACATCAATAAACACTGCCAACAAAGACTCACTCACTCAAACCCCACCTCCTGCTCCTTCTGTATTGTAGCATTATTGAACCCATCCTCCTTTACTGTAACACCTGCTATTCCACCATGCTCACCCTCACCAACAGAAACGAGCTCTTGAAAATCACCAATATTTCTTTTAAAATAACTGGCCTCCCCTCCCCAACCTGCCAGTCCTCACTGACACTGCCGCCACTCGCAGAGCACTGACCACAGCACACAACCCCTGCTATCCCCTCAACCCATGCTTCATCCTCCTCCACTCTGGGTGCAGATTCTGATGACTACTCTGCAAGAAATCTGGCTTTGGGAGAAATTTTGTGCCCTCAACCATTTCTGCCTTTGACAGTCTGGGGTCACTGTACTAGACTTGTGTTGCTTTATTGTAATGTTGTTGTTTGTTTATATACTATATGTCACTTGTTTGGAGTGTTTGATTACATAGACTGTTACAGCCAATTTATTCTATAGAAGACGAAGAAGAATAATTCTGAACAGTACAAAAATGTGACATTTTACTTACATTAAATTGAGTTGTGAGCTGAAAGCAGCTCCTTAGTTTTCCTGTCTTGGGTTGACTATGATTAGTAGATCTGCAGTTAATAGTTTTTTGGCAGTACATCTGCACAAACAATTTAAAATCTAAAGTAATTACAGCTGTATGGTAAAAGGAAGCTCAAATGTAGACATCATCTGTAAGAAAATTATATGTTAAAGGGCCAGTTCACCCCCAAATTATTTTTTTTCATACATGTTTTCTCTCTTTCCTGTAGCACTATTTATCAATCTCCAAGTTTGATCCAAGTGTCGGAGATATCGGCTGTAGAGATGTCTGTTTCCTCTCTAATACAATGGAACTAGATGGCGCTCAGCTTGTGGTGCTCAAAGCGCAAAAAAATACATTTGAAAAACTCAGTAGCAATGTCTCTTTCCAGAAATCATGACCTGGTTACTCAAGATAATCCACAGACCTTGTTGTGAGCAGTTTCATGTAGGAACTATTTTTTGTCTACCAAACTCCACCTGCAAAATGTACCATCCCACAGAAGGTATTGTGCGTCTACTCATGGACAAGAGCCTCGTGCTTGTGACAGTGCAAGATGTAAACATTAATGGTGTCCTCCTCCAAGCTAACTCAGAGACCTAGGTGAGCTAGCAGTAGATGCACACTTCCTTCTGTGCAGTGATACAGTTGGCGGTTGTAGCTTTGTAGAGAGAAAATAGTTCCTACATGAAACTGCTCTCAACAAGGTCTGTCGATAATCTTTTGAAACCTGATCATGATTTCTGGAAAAAGACATTTTTCAATTGTATATTTTGGCGCCATCCAGTTCTATGGTATTCAAAAGAAGGCAGTCATCTCTACAGCTGATATCTCCAACACTCTGCAACTCACATGAAAATAATCTAGACTGATAAATAGCACAACAGATAAGAGGATAAATATGTATTTTTGATTTGGGGGTGAACTGTCCCTTTCATGGAGACAGAGAGAGATACAGAGAGATGTTGCCGCTTGGTGAGTGTAATCACTGTTGACATGGCGTTCTACTCTTAAAACAGCCACTCATTCACGGCCCCAGTACATTTAGACCAGCTCTCTTACAATTAGTGATGACTGCAGTTACAAGCCAGCAATGATGATGATGATGATGATGATGATGATGATGGTGATGATGATGAGGATGACTGTCAAGCACACAAAGATTTAGGCTGGGGAAAAGTTTGTGCGCTGGTGATCTTTAAATGAAGCTTAATGACCTGTGATTTAATTTCCATAATGTGTGTCAGATTGACGTTTGTGAGCAGCACCTAATGTGCCGTCTCTCTTTGTCTCTTTCTCATTCCTTCCTCACAAGATCATTATCCTGAACACCTCAGCAACTTAGGCTCTAATAAACTTCTCTATGAATAAGAAAAAATAATAGCGGGTTCAGTCTTTCACTTTGAGACAGGTGGTAAGGCTCCGCTAAATTTTACCCCCGTCTGTCTGTCAGTTTAAAACATTACTTGATGACAGGAGCAGGAATACAACTATATGATGAGTAAGACAGCCCGTTTCTGTTGCTTCAATGTATCTGATCCCTATGCCCCAAGCAGAGACTGGATTATTTGATTTATTTAATTATTAAAATGATTGTTTTTTTATGAGCATAAGCATGATTCTTTTTCCTGCTGAGGGAAATATGAAAATAACACAGTTGATGTCTGTCTAATCCTTTCAGAAAAGTGAGGTTTCTTTTGGAGGTGTTCTGTGCTGCCAAACCTATCTTCTTTTTCCCCCCTATTGCCCAGGCACTGTGGTCCTGGTTGCTGCTAACTCCAACTGGTGGCAAAGAAAAGGTACACATATTTGTTCCCTTACCCAGCACAAAACAGTAATCTGACACTATTTCTTTTTTAAGATATACATATTTTTTGCTTTTCGCCTTTTTTTGATAGCACAGGTGAAGAGTGACAGGACAGGGGGCGAGAGAGAGGGGATGACATGCAGCAAAGGGCCCCGCATTGAAATAGACCTCGGGCTGCTGTGGTAAGGACCCTGCCTTGGTACATGGGGTGCAGACTCTACCAGGAGAGCAACTGAGCGCCCCGTCTGACACTAATTTATACAGCAGAAGACAGATACAGATTGTTGGTCACATTATTTTTTCCTTCTATAAAAATATCTCTATAAATGAATATTAATACAAAATGTGTCTCTGTTCTCTCCTGACAATCTAACGGAGACAGTGCACACAAAGATTCAGCATAAAATGAAGCTCAGTGTAAGTTCGATCAGGAAGACTTTCTTTCTGCTGTGTCCATTCACAATTCTCTCTCCATCCCACTCCCACTGCCTCCTCAAATCAGCTAACAACAGGCGTCCCCTCTCCTGGTTAGCCAATCAAACTTTGCCACAATGTCCTTCAGTCGTTCATGTTGCTACTGGCAAACTTTAAATCTGTTCTGCTCTCTGCTCCTGTCAGCTGTCATCTTAGATAGCTGGATAGATGACTTTATTGTCGACCTTATGCACACAGACACAACAAAATACACCATTAAAAACATACACTTTAACAATACATACGATACATTGGTGCAAATATGCAGAGCAATAAGTTATGTGAATAGTAAAAGAGAGCACATCTTATAAAAATAGTAGTGTTCCCTCATTCTGTGTTGATTGCCTGTATGGCATGGAAATAAAGGACCTCTTATATATGTTCCGACTGGTTCTTGGGACCCTAAATTGACGCCCAATCGTCACGCCATCCTCCACCCCATTCACCTCCAGTCACCTTATCCAGAGCCGAGGATGAGCTCATCAAGAGCCCACTCCTCTTCACATCCAGGTCCTCAGCTCCCTCTTCATCTCATCTCATCACCACCAGCATCTAGACTCCATAAGGGGGTTCCCTAATCTACTCTGTCTTTACTTCCCTCCTGGAAAATATGACATCACGATGGGGTCTAATTGCCACAGACTTGTCACGTTCCTCATAAGTATGTGCACATGTAAATATATATATTTTTTACTCTCAGGACATGTCTCTCCTGATTAAAATAGATTTCTTTCTACGAGCACATTAAATTTGAAGAGAGCCTGATATCATCTGCCAGTACTTTGGAGAGATAACTGTCAACAAATGGAAAATGTGAGAATGTGTTTGCTTAAATTATGCTAGCTAATTACTTTCATATAATATGACATTTTTTTCTTCTTTCTTTCATGATTTTTTGACAAAGGAAAATATCATTTAGGATCTTTTCCTCATGTAAAGCCCGGTACAGTGCACTGAGCTAAAGCAGTTACTTAACATGTCTTATAAAATCTTTCAGATCACTGAGAAATCATATGACTAACCACAAGGATAAATATAAGACAATCAGAAATCTCACAGATGGTAGCTTATTTACTAATTATCTACTAATCAAAATAATCTTGGCACTGAATCCTAGCTCTCTGTGTTCCATAAAAAGACACCACTGAGCTGCTCCATCAACCAATTGTGCAACAACACATTTTTTTATTTCCGTATAAGGATACCTAACAAGGCTAAAACAGGAGTGTGTGTTGTGCATTTATGTGTGCACAAACAAAAGATGAGAGGCAGAGAAGGAAGAGAAACAGAAGGAAGCAAAGAACAAACTAAAACACAAAGACAAAGCATTAGACACGTTGCTTTGTGAGTGTACTGACTAACTGCCATCAGTTCATTGCGTAACTATGAACTTTCACAGATGAGGAACTTCTCAAACAATTCCAACACGCTCTGCTCCCAATCCGCAGAACGAGCGCAGCTGTTTTACTCTTTTACCTTCCTAAACTCAGACAGATCCATTAGACACCCCTGAGAGCAGCTTTGTGCTGGCGTGTGCATCAGACGTGCTGAAACTGGCTGCTGTACATCACCATCGCCCTGCGTCTGTTCAAATGGTGCCTAATGCAAAGTGGTGCTGCTGGGGTGGAACGATTCAGTGATTCAATTTGAGGACCCCGGCTTCATAATGTCTAAGATACAGCTGCATCAATTCAAACAGCCTGCATCGGGCAGAAGATGGGAGGGTAAATGACACATGCTCTCTCTACTGGAAAAGATGGATATAACATGTATCTTTAGGTTTTAGCACCTGATTTCCTCGTGTTTCCATATGCTTGTGTCACCTGATAACGGTTCACCTTAACTGCGTCACAACTGCATTTCTGTTTTCTCAAGTACAGTGTTCAACACCTAGCAAACAACACCCCAGATACCAGATAGGTGCAAAATCAAGTACGGACCCACTTTGGGCTTCATCATAAAGGTGGGAGAGTTGATAACAGTGTGACTACAGTATGTGTAAAACTCGCTAAGCAGCAGTGGAGTATGCAGGTACTGTAGCTAATCTCATGACTCATCCTAAAGACGTCACAGACTTGCTGTCAGACACAGTACTCATGTGTCCCTACTTCACCTGCAGCTGTCAGGAGCTCCAGCAATGGAAAGAAAAGCGTCAAGATATTTTTCAACCTGCTGCTGTGAAAGCAGCATTAAAATCCTTTACTAAAGTCACTGAATATTTAAACATAGAATTCACATAGCAAGGAATAATTATTAGATAATATATGAGGATTTTTTACTAACAACAATCTCTGGATGTTATGATGGTCATGAAACAGTGATTTAAACCATTTTAATGACATTATATTCTCTCTGAAGTAGCAGCCGTACACATTACTTTATTAATCTGCAAATTACATCAGACTGAATCACACTGAACTGAGGTGAGGAGGGAATTAAATGCATCATACTGCGCTGCTTATTCTTGGTTGAATCTTAGTCTGTACGCAGCAGCACTCCAGTCGGTGAGTGAGGAAGACATGAGACACCATGTTGAATTTTACATGGGTTAAGTTATGTAGTTGTCACTTCCCAGCCAACCACATATTAATACTGTTTCCCCCTGATAGGTCACTGTGAGTAAGGTTGAGTTTTCAACATTTGTGCTCTTGAATCCAAAGAGTATAATAATGTAATAATAAACTAATAAATAATAAACTACTACAGTGATAATAATAATGTAGAGGAGGCCATTATTGGTTGCCCTATTCACTTTTTTGGACATTTTTTAGCACATTTTGTCACCTTTTAGACATGAAAACAAGAGTCTGAAGTGCCTCTTCTACATGTTTTTTTTGTCAGTGTGCGGTAAAGTTGCAGCGATTAGTCAATTATCAATTAGCCGTTTGACCGAAAATTGATTTGCAAGTATTTTGATAATCAAATAAACGTTTTAGTCATTCTTTTAAGCAAGAAATCCAAACATTTCCTTGTTTATATGCTTCTTAAAAGGAAACTTTGCTGATTTTCAACCAGCTTTGTATCATAACTTCTCTTTATCTTACCAGCATTCACATCTCTCTGCTCATCTCTCAGCTCTTTTACTGGATCTAGGACTAGATTGTACTTCCACATTTTCATATACCCGCCGCCACAGACACACAGAGTAGAAACAAGGATTGAGAAAAACAACCACACACCTTCCTCTCTCTTAAACTCAGAACAAACTCAGTTAAAATCGTAAAACTAAGCATTGCTGATTAAATAGAAACGAAAACTCTGTTACTGCATAGCCCATTTCTCACCTAAAATTCTTTTAGAAACATATTTAGCTTACCGTTTGACTGTACTTAAAGATTCTGAAGGCCTCAATCGGGTGGGCTCACACAGACAGATTAACAGGACTGTAATACATAATGTGACAAAACACAGCCAGTTTCTTACCTTTGCCGTCTGTGAAGTTGCGTATGCTGAGGATGTTGTTGGCGTCCGGGTAATGGTTCTGTTTGATGTACGGAGTTTTCTCTGGCGTGTCCTGCAGCTGCATGGTCACTTCCTCCAGCTCCTTGTCCAGCTTTTCAAACAGAAAAACAAATAAATATTACTTTATGTTGGTTTGTTTTTTAAAACATGAGTAAAATATCAGACGATAAAGTTGAGTAAGTAGTTTACGGACCCAAAACGTAACTGTATTTCATTACATCAAGTGTTCATACATCATTCACAGACAGCCTCGCCCAAGTAGGGAACACGGTTATCTGTCTGATCTGTGAACAACAAACTGCTGCGACTATGAAAACACTGCTGTCTGCCAAATACACAATAACTTTACTTGTCCTCCAAGAGTGTCTGAGAAGCTCCTCATTTGCCACAATCTTGAACAAAAGCATTGACAACTGCAGTAATTTACCTCTGACAGATCGGATAGAAAGCCAAGGTGATTTCAGTCCATGTCAATATAAGTGAATATTTTTAACAAATGAATCAGAGCACTGTGTGGCCCGCTCGGTGACAACACAATCTCTTAAAGTGATCAGAGCTGCTTTTAACAACTCACGATCATTTTATTAGGAATTAATGAAATGACATTTGAAAATTAAATGGCTACAAGAGCACTAGTTTTTTAACTTTTCAATTTCAGTGGAGTTAAATGATTTGCTTTCAAATCAAAAACGAATCTCTTCTCTCGTAGAACTTCTGCTCAATTACTGTTTCTTCAATTACATTTAAAAGCCGTTCCTTATTCGGCTGCTGCATTAAAAACCCTTCCTCCCACAGCACCGTCGTGCCGTCTTGTAAAATGACGATCAACTGCAAAAAAAGAAGTACAACATGGATGTGTGTTTATCATCTCAGACCTCTGTTATCCTCATGCGGAGGCGGTGGTTATCAGTTTGAAGCCCGTCCAGGCGTGAAGTGTTAGCCTGGTTGACGCTGGTGACGGAGGTGGAGGTCTTGGAGTCTTCCTTCTTTTGGTTCTGGGTGAACTTTAACCTCCGGTTCTGGGTGGCTGCATCTGGGTTGGTTCTCATGGTGATAAACTGTTAAGAGGGGTTATGAGTATTAGTCACAGCTGCACTCTGGGATAAAATTACACAGGCAAAAAAAAAAAAGCTACACATAACTGTTTACGCTGCGGTTTTAGCTTCCAGGACTTAGTCAAGTGTGGTGTGTGAATGTGGTGATAATTAAGCACTCTAGTTTCTGGCAACGCACAGTTGCAGTCGCAACACAAACTGACCTTGGGAACGAACACCAAACAGAGCGTGATGGTGCTGCAAAAGATGATCACCAGTGCCACGATGCAGAACTGGACGTTGGGCTGGTCCCTCGTTAGAAAAGACACAGCGGCACCGATGATGCACATAATGCCCACGTTGTAAACACTCATCCCGATGTATTTGCTGTCATTGAGAGCAGGGATGCTCACATTTCTGGTCTCCCATGCCAGGAAACAGCCAAACAACTGTCAGGGAGAAAAGACAGAAAGTTGAGGTGAGAGAAAAGATTACACAGACATTTAAAAAAAACTGGAGGCGGTATTTGATTTTGGTCACAGAAAGCCTGAACTCATTTCTCTGGGGCAACGTGCACACAGTTGGTCAACAGGTCTGGTCATCCTCACTATTTGAAACTATGCAGTCTTTCATTTTGCTTCTGCTAGTCTAAACATCACATTCTTTCTGAATAAAGCTGGACTTATTTTTTATATATTTTTAATGTTTTTTTGCTGTACAGTGTTTTTTTATTGCTCTTCTTGGATGGAGTGCAGAAACATTTCATCTTATTTGACTTAGATCTAAGAAACACTTAAGAATCAAACAAAAATCGACTCCATTACGTGATCCTTAAAGAGGAGAAACATAATCTAAAGACATCTTTCTAAAGCAGCCTTAGGTTGCGTGCTTGTAAAATGTTTATTTAGAGTGAGCTGTTTGTTTGCTGGAACATTAGCAGCGGCAGCCTGCACAGCCTGCTGAATAATTCACTGTGTGCCTGCCTGCTTATCCTAAAGTCTAAATGAGAGTTAGTGGAATGACAAGCAGCAGATTTACAGGAGCAGTCATCAAGGATTAGTGGATCTCAGGTGTGTGAGCGTGTGTATGCGAACGTGAAGTGATTGTGATGTGTGCGTGTGGGCATTCATATGCGTGTGTGTGATGACTGAAACCTTAATGCTTGTTTTTGCTGTGCTGTCCCTCGCTATGCCTCACACAGATGTGGGCTCCTGTCAATGACTTGACACAAACTTTTCCTACCTCTCCACTTCTTTCTTACCATCTTATTATTTTACATCCCCTTCTACATACTGTGCTACTATTTTCACACTTCTTCCATCTCTCTGTCTTTGACATTTTTTGGGGGTATTTTTTACTCAGCATCCTCTGTATTCTCTCGGATGATTTATTGCTCTGTCTTACTCCTCCTTCGCCTCACTATAATTGTAGTGAGGTTTGCATAATTTAAAGTTGCTCCTGCTCCACAGAGGTTTTTAAAACACACGGTGTGGTGGGGAAATTCAACATTTTTGATGTGCGTTATTGATCCCTGTGTCTCACGTACATGCTCAGTTATAGCCCACAATGATGCTTAGAAGACTGCCTTTTAAAGTCGACCTGTTATACTCATTTTCAGGTCCATACTTGTATTTAAGGCTCCTACTAGGACATACTTTGATGCTTTAATTGTCAAAACATTAAATTTTCCTCGTACTGTCTGTTCACCCTCTGTCTTAGATGATCTGTTTTAGCACCTGCCTCTTTAAATCCCTCTCCTGAAAGCATCTTTGCAGTGTCATTGCAGCTAAGGGAATAACTGTAATGGAGTATAGCAGCACTTTTTTACCACCAGACATGTTCCAGCAGGAATATGATTCAAAAACGGAGAGAAATTAAAAACATTGGCTAACAAGATTATGTTTCCCTGATGTTAGCATGTAGCTACATGCAGCAGTGTACTTGCAGCCTGGGAATAACTGTGTATAGTGGCACTATCTTTGGTTAAAAATCACAAAATAAAGCTTCTGAACACAGCCGAACGCGTTCCAGCAGGATCCAAAATCAGGGAGAAATTAAAAATATTCACAGCCAAGCTTACATGTTTCCCTGACATTAGCATGTAGCTACATGTAGCAGTGGAGACTACGTACTGTTAACGCTTGCAGTAGCACGCCAGGAGCAAATAACCATATAAAGAAACCTGTCATGATCTGACATCATGTAGCCAAAGTAGGAAAAACATTGGGAACAGAGCATTTAGCAATCTGGGGCCTGAGGTTTTGCTCACAGGGTTTACTTTTATAGACGTTTACCTCATTATTTGAAACACTGGCTACATTCAACATAAACATTCGACATTATAACATTACATATAAGACAGAATATGAGGAAAAACATAAAAGTTCTCCTTTAATGCCTACTTACATTAGATAGTATGTGTTAGCGCAAGGGTCTGTTAAACAAAGAGACTAAACTGATATCTTGACAACTTGAAGGGATAGTTTGACATTTCAGAAAATTACTATTCACTGTTCTTGATAAGAGTTACATGAAAAGAGTCATGCCACTGTCATATCTGTCTTCTCAATATGAAGCTGGAGCCACTGCTGGTTAGCTTAGCTTAGCATAAAGACTGGAAGCAGGGGGAAACAGCTGGCTGACCACCAGTGCCTCTAAAGCTCACTATATTTTGTTTAATATGTGCAAAAAAGAAGTGTATAAACAACAATTTGTGGTTTTACAGAGGTTTTGTGCCACAGTATTTCTTGGCCAATAACCTCCTCCTCTTTTATGCACATGTGTTGTCTGTCCTCTTTCAGGTCTTTGAGGTCAGATGGCCCATGTTCATCGTGTTTTGTTGGTACCTGGAAATTGCTTGACTTCTTCCCTGGTCCATATTATTCATATATGTTTATAATACACCTACCTTATATGGTCATCCTGATTCTCCACACTGTAATCTTAATATTGTGTTTTTTGTCTACTCTGCACACATAACATTTATTGCATATCTGTTCAACCTAGAAGAAGAATCCATCCTTCGCTGTTCCCTCTGAGGTTTGTTCCTGTTTTCTGGAGTTTTTCCCTTATTTAGACAGAGGGTTCAAAAACAGAAGGTGCACACACTGTAAAGCCCTTTGAGGCAAATTTGAAATATGCGATTTCGGGCTATATAAATAAAACTGAATTGACATGAGAGTGGTATCCATCTTCCCTTCTAACTCCTCGCAAGAAAGCGAATAAGAAAAGTTTTTTGCCAGCTGAAATCCAAACACACATCTCCTAAGACATTTTTCTGCTACCCAAACCAGCTAATGGTCAAATGTGGTTTTATATGATGGGCTGCTTTAGCTATAGATCACATTTGATTAGATAACTTTATGTAACCAAACATGAGTTCAAGACAAGTCATCAAACATATTTTTACACTTTACAGGAAGAGGAAAGAGAGATGTATGAAAATATCCCTTGACACATATTTAGTGTGCAATTCCAAATAAATGAATCATTTACACAAGGACAAAGAATAATAACTTGGATGGAGTGTTTTCATCTCATTGTGTCTTTAAAGTAGATACTCAAGGTTTAACATTGACACACATCTCAGAAATACGGTTATATAAAAAGGCATCAAGCCTCATTAATGCACATTTATAAAGCTGTTAAGAGTCATCAGATACATTTGTACAGTACATTCATAGTGTAAGTGTGCGTTTATGTGTGACTGGGAGTCCAAATTAAATTTATGTTCTCTCCTCTTACCATTAGCAGTCCCTTGTAGGCATAAACGATGCCCAGCCAAATGGTCATGTGGGTGTTCTCACAGTGCTCCAAGAAGGGACGGATGGCTATGTCTCGGCCTTGGGGGTCCGCCTGTTGACAACACAAAACACATAGACAGGAAAAAAATTGAGTACCCTCCAAAAAGTACTTTAATTGTTTTGGAAAAACAAATGAAAACGATGAACAAGTAATTTGAAGCAAGTACCAAGTGTACAGTAACAGCGAAACAGGCAACATTTCCTGGAGGAGCAATAAAACCAACAGAGAAAACCAGTAAACCAGCTGAAAAAGAAAAAAAATCCTCAGTAGGCAAACACTTCCACAGTAGTTCTCTCTTTGCAGGTGTTCTAATTTCACATTCAGGGACAAAAGGTGCCCAGACTGTCTGCTGCTACTCAAAATGAAGGGTGTCAGTGATCAAACATCCAGGTGTGTAATCAAACTGTCTCCCATCATGGCCACTGGGCTTCTCCAAAGTCGGCTGAAGTTAAATTAATCCGTGCTTAGGACGCTAATGGGCACGACTAATGAAGCTTATTCATTAATGTGATTTACACCTCCTCCTTTCATTCTTGTTTCTCACTCAGTCTCCGTCACGCTATCTCTCCATCCTGCCCCCGTCTCACTATTTCTTTAGCTTTCTTTTTTCATTTCCACTTGTCTTTCACAGCAGCAGCTGACACATGTGACTTACGGGGCAAATTAGCACCTGAGGTGGATATTAATACGCTAAAACACGTCACCTCTCCTTTCTTTTTTTCACTCTCTCTGTTAGGCAGAGCTTTAAAAAGCCCTTAATAAGAGCATTAGTTTGCCCTGCATGGATTCATCTGAGGCCACACCAATATATCAACGCGGAGACACCTGGGGCAAGGCTGGGCACAATGCCATGCTGCTCGCTAGGTGTGTGCGCGTGTGAGTGTGTGTCTTCAGGCTTATTTACAGTAAGACATGTCTAATGGCTCAGCAGATGGTGCTTGTGTGTGTGTGTACTGTATAGGCATCTACATTATAGTGTCTGATTTGCAGAAATTCAGTTTGTCAGCAAATCCCTTCAAGGCAGAAAGCAAGATAAGGAGAACTGAGGAAAGGGAGTGTACTGAAATGTTGGCGTTGTCTCGGTTCTCACGCATGCCACAGTGAGTGCGCACTTTGTTTTATGTGTCTCATATGAATGCTCTCATCATTAATAAAAACACACCTACACATACACATCCCTCTCGGGGCTGCAAAATACCTCTTCCACTAGTCATTTTGACCCCCACATTCTCCATTCAGCTCCCATTAATGGAAATTGCAGCTATTCGTGCTTTCGTCTATGACCTTGATGGATTTAAATTAGTGGTTCTCTATAGAATGATCACTTAAAATGGGAAATTGGTGCTTAAAAAGCTGCACTGATTCACCCGACAGAGATGAACAGGAACGGGCCTGTGCCGTATCATTTCTGGATATCCCTTTAAGTGTTGTATTATAGTACAGTTTTCTAGCTTTAACTCCCATGTCTCTGCCTTGGAAATACAACTTTCACACAATGTTCCTCATCCTGCTTGCACTTGCCGTCGTTCACTTTCAACATTCAATCCCGTAAAGGATTACGTATGCAGTTACACATCACACGCCGTTTGCAAAATAAGAAACAAAAACGTAGCAGGCGGAACCCCCCTGCAACTCAGATGTAGAGTCAACTTTTCCAACATCTGCCGAAGATCTTCACAACCTCTGATGTCTCAAAACAGAATCACATTAAAGAGCAAGGATTGCTTCGGTGGCAGTGAGTTCACACACTTTGTCAAAAGCACTCTTGTAACCCCTTCGGAGAGTTCCCGTGGCAACCGCGTGGCTCATGTCACTCATATCTGTGAATATTCTGGGATTCAAGTGTTGGATTCTTGTTAACTTGAAGGTGAAGGACTGGTAGAGCTGAGTTTCTGCCTTAAAAGCCATCAAGGAGGTGGAAACACAGGAAAGTAGGGCAGGAGATGACGCACAGGCAGGCTATTTTTTTCACAAGGAACCACAATTAGTTGACACTACAGAAAAGCAATCCTGAGACTCAAGCATGCCATTTTCAGCGTACAGCTACAGGTAACTTCTTCATGAAAAAATGATTTTTCAACCTATTTTCAAACTTAGTAATGTGTTGGGACTGTGCGAGAGAAAATCATGAGTTATGCATAAGATGTCCTGGTTTGCCAAGTCTCTGGGCAGTAGCCTGTGGTACGAATCATCTGTGGTCACAGGAAGTGATACGGTTTCATATTTTATGTGAACAGTGATGACAATCATTCTGCCGGCCACTTTGGACTGTAGCAGCTTTGGTGGAGCATGGAATATATAGCTGAAATATAAAGATGGACCTCACTCCCTCTGCCTTCCAAACATATATTAAAGACAAGACCTGAGCTGTTTTTACAAGGTACACATAACTACAAAAATGCAAAACCCAAAATTCAGCCAATCAAAACCATACTACAGACACTAAATATCACATCAGAGATTATGAAAAGTGGCTACAGTGCAAACAATTTGATTGCTCAATATTACATTTAGTGTATGACCCAGGTACACTGAGTCCTACTTAGAACCTACACTCGTGCTGCACAAACACAGAGAAGTTCACTGCACCTTATTGAGAGAACCTTAAGATATTTTGCTCCAAAATCTCCCTCACTGTAGGCTTTTATGGTGACTGTGAAGACATCATTTCCATACTCAAACTATTTAGTGACTGCTTGTATCCTTGAAGCAACTGTGCTTGTTAAGTTTCTCCACTCATTTATTCAGATGTTTCCTTTCATTTGTCACAGTTCTGTATATTGGTGCTGCCCTAGCTCAGTGCAAAGATCTAAGGGAACAGGACAGAGTCAGATATCAGCTTGTTTTAGCCCTTCTGTGTGGAGTTTGCATGTTCTCCCTGTGTCAGCATGGGTTTTTTTCCGTGTACTCCAGCTTCCTCCCACAGTCCAAAGACATGCAGGTTAACTGGTGACTCTAAATTGACCGTAGGTGTAAATGTGAGTGTGAATGGTTGTCTGTCTCTATGTGTCAGCCCTGCGATAGTCTGGCGACCTGTCCAGGGTGTACCCTGCCTCTCACCCAGTGACAGCTGGGATAGGCTCCAGCCCCCCGCAACCCCCAACAGGATAAGTGGTTATGGCAAAATGAATGAATGAGCTATATTTTTGACTACAAAAGTTATATACAATAACTAAACGTTATGTCGAACACACACTAGAAGTCTATTAAAAGACTAAAATCTGACATTGTCTCACATCTAAAGACAATGTGAGGTTTTAGCCACACACTATAAAATTTTGCAAGGACTGGGGATCATACAGGCTCACTATTTATAAGGCTATGACTGGATTACTTTTGAGATCCATCCTGCTCCTGGTGGAAAATTTTACGCCACCTCCCCTTAAGAAATATGGTATATTGATAATTCTTTACGTGTCCAAATACCTCTATTATAACAACTAGAAAACAGGCATCTTATATCAACAGAATTATTGCTTGGCATCGACATGATCTATAAAGCTAAACTGTATTTGCATGAGACTGTAGGAGAGAGAGATGAGGATGAGCCGTTTCAAAAATTAAGATTTCTCAGTAAAATAACTTCTGAAAATTGGATCAGATTCATGCTGAATTAAACACGGACTCTTGTTTACTCCACAACTCCACCAATTTCTACGCCTTTATCACAGTCCAAAAGAACCCAGACTTGTTCACATTCTTGCACCTTCTAGCATCCCCTCCATGTTTACTGTCTACCTTGTTTGCTTCTTCTTGTTTGGTGCTGGAGAGCGCAGCTATTGGATTTTGTCAGAACATCAAGAAGAGAAAAGAGTGACTTATGACAGGTCAAATTGAGTTCTGTCACAACCTTAAACCAAATGATCGGGATCATGGGAACATTGAAAATTTGTCTGTGACAGTAAAATACCCTGAAAAGTAATTTGGAGACTATCATTGTAGTTACAAGAAAAAGTATTATTAACTAACATCCAGAATGATTTATTACAGGCTCTGGGTGTAAACGCACCACTTTACGTTATGACATGTTAATTGTATGTTTACATTTGCATCAAAGAAATCTGCATACAGGGTCAGATCAGGTCAGCTCTTTTCTACTGAACGGCTTCACTGCATCATCTTCATCATTTATGTATATTTATGTTTTTGGCTGAGCAATCTGTTATTCAAACAACAATGCTCCAAGAAGTCACACTTGTTGCGAATCATTTTGTTCATTCAATATGAGAGACACATTCTGCATCAGTGCTCCTTGCATAGTCGCAGCTCCGAGCAAACTTGTGTCACTAACAACAAAATGATAAGACAAAATGAGATATAATGCTTATTAGGCTCGGGTCTCTATCGCAGCAGAGCAGACAGGAGCTCTCGCTTTTTGGAGGGAAGCTGTCTGGGGAGTTGCCAGGCAACAGGGCTGTAGGCGGCAGGCGGCCCCAAAGCGGTGGTGATGGCGGTAAAAGTGGCGGTTCACTGTCATTTTTCACAGCATTAGCCCTCTAACTGGATCACTCTGGGAGGGCACAGAACTGGCAGATTGTCTATGGAGAGATGGAGCTAGATGAAGCGATGAAAGGAGCGATGGAGGGAAGAGGGGGAAAGAAACGGAGGGTGGGATGGAGAGAGGACAGGAGCAAGAAGTATGGATGGAAAGATGGGAGTTGAATGAATGGAATAATAAAAGGGACAGCAGGATAGATGGATGGAAGATACAAATGATGGGATGGAGAGGTATATGAGAAATAGATGCTGTCAATCCTGTTTCCTCTAAGAGATAAGTGACGGAGAGGAGGAATTCTTAAAGGAAGAGATAACTGGGGAGCAGAACGAATACATCAGGAAGAGCTATGGAAAGGTGGAGAGATGGAAGTAAAGATTAGGGACAAACTGACTGTAAATTCCAACTGTCTGTTTTTCTATCAATCAGAGAAACACTGCTTCACATTAAAAGCATAACATGCAAAACATGACTTAGTCAGAGGAACTGCAATGTTTTTGTCCGTGAAATTCATACTGCCGCTATTGATAATCAAAAATGCGTTTACAAAACATGACAGCGGTCCTTTTCGGCATATATTCACTGCTTAACAATCTGAAATATTGCGCGAAGCACTTGAACATGAAGGAGCAGCCACAGTCAGCTGTTAGAGCTGCAGGCAACAGGCTGCGTACCTCCAACTTCTTAGCGATGTATCCAACTCCTTTACCCTTATTTATGTTATCAGGTTTTAGCATTGGGTTTAAATCTGATATATTGCCAAAAAGGCACTTTTTCTTTCTGCTCTGACACCAAATCCTCCACTATCATCTTGTCAACTCTCTTTACTCTTATCACATGGAATTTGACTCTTGCTCCTCTGTGCTGCGACTCTGCTGCTGCTGCTGTACAGAAACTGCAAAACAATGGTAGGGTGGTGGACAAGTAATATAACTAAGTCAAATACCATGTAACACCATGTAAAACGGCTAACGCCTGCTACCGCGGCAAGCCTTGTCCTCAGTAGGCTTCCATTTACTCCTCTTTCATATAAAAAATCTCCCAGCTTGTTACATGAACACTGAAAGGCTGTGACATCTGAAACGTGAATGTTGGCTCCTGAAAATAAAACCTAAATCGACATGATCCTGATGAAAATGTCCGTGTTTGACTATTTTGCTTTCCAGGTTGGATTCTTTGATGCTGGAACAAACACTTGAGAATGGGATGTGGTTCAGCAATTGACTTCCAAGTCTCTAGTTACCATGCAACAATGATGTACTTTTGTGCAAAAATAAAACTGTTGATTTTCATGCTGTAGTGAATAAATTAGAAACCACAGACTGCCAGGAGGACGGAAAATACATAATACATGCAGAAACCTAAAATGTATGATGTGTTTTGGAAAATGACTGTCACAAGATTTGTGGTAAACTCACTAAACCCTCACTGAATGCTGTCATTCTCTTTCCACAACAACAACAACAACAAAGACAATGAAAGAGGGCATCCTTCTTTTCCTCCTGGCTCCACAATCACAGCTACTGGGGCTTGTTTCTGGATACGGATCTCACTCTGACTATATGAAGGCCCCTGGCCTGGTGGAGAGCAGGAAGAGATACACCAACAAGTGAGGGAGGAAATGGAGAGCTCACTCATTGTCACCTGCAGCAACTTCACACAGAGAGGTGTGTGTGTGTGTGTGTGTGTGTGTGTGTGTGTGTGTGTGTGTGTGTGTGTGTGTGCATATGTTCCTGTGGGAGGGTTTGCACATACAGTGAGCACACATACACAATGTGGCTGGGATTGTTTGTGTGATAGTGTGTAAATGTGTGTGTGTGTGTATAGATGAGCTATCAGGCAAACACTGACAGAGACACTCCATCACTCCTCATACTGGCAATTACAACAGAGGAGATCGCACCATGGTGGAAATATGAGAGAGAGAGAGCGATGAGGACAAAAGATGGGGATTTTGGGTGGAGCTTTGGACTCTGTGGCAGCAATTTATGTTACTGTAGTATTTTGAAAAAGCGGAGACGATGACTGTGATGAAAAATGACGGAGGGAGAGCCGCTGAGAATAGTGCGGAGGGAGAGAAAATGGAAATGACTGAAAAAACAAAGAGTCTACAATACAGATGTCCTAAAGGAAGCTCGTGAAAGTTTTATCATAAAAACAGTGCATGAAATTACTGTGTTGTGATTACTCCCCGGATTATATAATTTACATTTATGTACACTGCGGCTATTTGAAATTGCTCTCACAACAGTAAGCAATGTTGTATGTTGTATATTAAATCTAGATTTTTAGATTGGTTGGTGATTGGTGGTGTTTTGAATGACAGCGGGTGGCATAGCGTTTACTCAAGCCCCGCCAACTGTTTTCCTGGGCACAGAGATGGGGAGAGAAACATACTGAGACAGAGCTGTCTAACAGAGATGTGACACAAACGCATTATCCTGTGCTACACCAACTGTTTTCATACATGCAGATACAGAGATTTTTTGCATTAGGTGTATGTCAGTCTCAGCCTGCCGCTGCTGTCTGAGGGTAATGACTGTTATTAGGGCTGTAAAAGATTATGCTTGTGACAAATGTATCATGGAAAATCTTATGTGTTGCAAGTGGTTTGAGAGGAGACCCTAGAAGTGCCATGCATAGTGTACCACAGTTAATCAAATGTAATTTCTGGTTTATAGTCTCAAGGACTGGGGAGAGCTGGAGAAGCAACTGCAGGTTTTTGGATGGAGGTATTTAAAGAATGAATGAGGGGATGTAGAAAAGCCGGGATGAGAGATTTGAAGAGTGGAAGGGGGAGAAAAACGCATCAAGAGCACAGAGGGCAAAGAGATGGGAAGATGAAAGGCATCTTGGTGCTACAGTAATTTGTAGGAAATCATTTGAAAGAGAGTGAGCAGAGTTTTCACGAGCCCTCTATGAAAATCTGAACAGCAGTAATGGCCTTTAGACAAGCACATAGGAAAAGTGCATAGTGGGTGATTAGCTCAGCTGGTTGGACAGGGAGGTTCACGCCAATGATGCCAAAAATACAGAGTTCATATCCATTTAGCAGATTTTTTCTCTTGTAGGCTTCACATGACGTAACAACTACTATACATGTCCAGCCAGATGGCAACTTTAGCTTAATTTCAAAATTAAAGACAGCTCTGCGTTCCTCACCCTAACCAAAGCTTTTACTTTCCCTTCTAAATTATGCATACAGTTGCCTGGAACGCCTGGAACTATAATTGTTATATCATCACATTCAAGAGTGTGCACCCAATTTCCCCCTCAAACTCATATTATTCCCATTTGTCCTATTTTGCCTGCAGCCAATAAGTAGTCTTTGTCCCTGTGCAGTCTGGTTGGACACTGCTGTTGCACTGGCTGCTAGCAACAAAGCTGTTGCCAAAATGTTGCTTTTTACTTTTCAAACACAGAAAGTTAATGCCAAAAATAGACTGTTAAACAGCAAATGGACAAAGATAGTGCAGGCAGACGGCACAAAGCGTGTTTGCTGTGTGCCAAAGAACTTCAGGACTTTGGTCCAACTTGGGGAAAAACTTTTGATTTTTTAAGGAGAAAACATTTAACTTTAAATCCTCCTATTTAGCATTTATAAATGGTATAAATACATTTAATAAATTGTTTATAAAACTCTATAATGCCGTAGTAAGCAGTATATATGTTTATGAATGTACCTGTCAGCAGCAATAACTCCTCCTGTGGGGACCCAGAGGTGGAGGCTGCTCTATAATGAGTGACAAGGATATAAAACACTGCTGTAATAATATAAAACACGTCTTTATAGATGTAAAATGTCCTTATATTTGCATACAACTATATTACAGAACAGTTAAAACTCATTAAATGTACATATTCTGCTTAAAAATACCAAATAGGGGACCAAAACTTAAGTGTTGCCAAGACAGGGCTTTAAGTGCATTGCTCAGCCAGAAACCTCATTTATACCTGTCGAGCGACATGTCAGCTGATTATTTTCTTTCACAAAATAACAGCATCTTGACATGGCATGTAAATACAATGAGTCACGCGTGCTGAATGACTTCAGCACGGTCAAAGAACAACAGAGCAGGTATGATCACACTTTTGACTGTTGATTGTGATTAAGCAAACTGCGTCATTCTCCTTCACTGCGTAATATCACCCGCTCTCACCTGCTGGAATAAGTAGAGTTTAATGATGTTGATGTTTCAAACCAGCTCTGCTTCTAAATTTGATAACCACGACCTCCCCCACTGAGGTGATGGGATTATTAAAGGACCTTTTTTCTCTGTTCCCGATGCTGGTGTGTGTGCAATACGCACCTGATTCCATCACTTAATGAGGCTCACAACTTCATGAATAAATGAGGAGCATCAGATGACGAACATCAGATGACGAACATCAGATGATGCACAACAGTCACTTGTCAAGGTCTGAAGAGTTGGATAATTTAAATCATTACAGAGAACTTTTCAAGGAGGCTTACACTCTTTATCTTAACAATTTCCGGCATTCATTAGTCATTAATATTTGCTAAACGACCAAACTGTGCCTCTCTTCCCTCAAAATCTTTTCGGATGTGTCCGGTTTTATAACCAATAATATGCAGTATGGGTTTGTTTTGTGAAATGGCCCATCTGAAGCTATTTGAAATTGTTATTAAGTATTGCTCACACCAATTATCCAGTATTTAGTGATGTCATAATAACAAAGGAGAACTACACACACTAGCACTTTATCACTGTCTGGGGGAAAACATGTATCTCAACATTTGGTGATTTTTAATTGTTCAGATAAACCTGAGAATTAAGTGTTCCTTTATGGGTTGTGAAAAATACATTAACACAAAATTAAGAATAGGACTGTTTTTCTTTTGCTCATGAAAACTTGACAGTTGAGAAATTCATGGTTTTCAAATGATAGTAAATCTTAGAAAATTAAGACACTCTCAGGCCGACATCTAGGGAATAAACAAAGTGATGTGAATGTAATACTGAGATTAAGATGTTGCCTTCTGTACTTTATTAATACTATGCCAGATTTTCATAAAAAACAATGTATAGAAAATGGTAGCGACCACAAGCAGCAGGCATCCAAAAGGCAGCTATGAAATTTTCAGCACAGCTCCAAAGACGAGACAAACGAAAAAAAAAAAAAAACTGGCTATATTGTTAAAAAACAGTAGCGAGAATTCCTGCATAGCATACTTTTATTAAGCATAAACTCTACTAAGCACAGAGCAAGGAGTTAAACTCATCTAGTACATGCTCTGAGGGTCTGTGGCACATCAACTTGTATCGGGTTATTTGCGACCCCGAGTCTTTACTGTAGTTCAGTGAGCTGTAGTAAGAGAGATGACAGGAAGTAAAAAGGAAGAAGAAGCCAGTGAGGGAGGGTTGGAAGAAGTGAGGGAGGGGGTTGTGAAAAAAGGAGCCGACGGAGAGAGCGAGGGAGGGTAAGGGTGGTGTGCCCCCGGCCGAGGCTGACCTACATGCAAAGGGGCCATGGTGGCAGGGCAGCAAGACGCCGCTGGCACTCCAAGCCATGTGGATCTCTGCCATCCCACTTCACAGTGTGCGTGAACACCATCTAACTGTACGTGTGTGTGTGTGTGTGTGTGTGTGTGTGTGTGTGGGAGAGAGAGAGGGAGAGAGCTTGTGTGTGTTTTACTGTAGTGTCCTAGTCACACCGGATGGGTGACCAGGATATTCCACTCCAGTGCATCTTCACAGATATTATTCTGGCTCACTTAAGAGAGACAAAATGAGGTAGAAAAAAAACAATAGAGAAAAGATAAAAACCCCCAAAATATTCAAGAAATTAAACATAATCACACAGTTCGCTATGCCACTTTTACACATACACACTCGTCCAAATCTTTCAATCTTTAATCTTCATTAAACTACAGAATTCACATCTCACCATACAGTTTCCATCCCTCTTAAGAGTCTCCTCCCCCTCCTTTCCTCTTCCCCACTAATGATGATAAAATGATCTCTTTACTTGAATGTGTCTGTCTGCATTTAAATATTTCTGCTCTCTTGCTTGCTTGAGCATCCACCCCCTTTTCTTCCTTTTCTCATACAAGCCTGTAATCCCATTTGAGGAATAATCCCTCTGATAGAAGCATGGCCCGACGACCTTCTAACCACCACTGGGCCAAATTGGCAGTGACATGATGAAATTGTGAAAGGATCTTTTTCCTCTGTTACTTCGCTCTCTGCGAGGATCTGGCACAGAAATGTTTTGACAAAAGACTGATTCCTTCTGTTCTGATAACTGGCTGACCAAAGCTTGATGCAGGGAAATTAACAGCTGGCCAAGGGTCAGTTTTCTCATTTTATCTACTGACTATTGTCTGTGCAAGCTAATGGCCATGAAAATATTAACACTGTACATGTCTGCCAACCATGGATACATTTGTATATTACTTTATAGCATATATCTTGAAACTTGAACCTGAAACTCAACAACACTGTGGTGAAGGTGTGGTTAGGTTTACGCACAAAAAACAAGCATAATAGCAGGGAGGGGTTGGAGAAAAATGCCCAGGTTGGTAGCTCAAATGCCACTGGAAAACGCCGCCATGTGTCGGTGAAAAACGTTCAGGTACAGTGGCTCAAACAGTGCTAGGAAATGCTGCAAGGTGTCATGATAAATTCCAAAATTGGTGGCTCAAGGTTAGGTTCCACAAACATCAGTGGAAACGCCACGAGGTCGCCAAAAAGAAACCAGTGTTGTTTGATGGTTTCAAGCAGTGGTCTGCAGCCTGGCAGCTGTCTTGTCTAATTGTCCACCTTCTGATAATAATATCAGCTCGTGTACTATGTCACTTCACATACACTGGTATGCAGAAACATATCTGTGAACATTTTCTTCTAGCGACTGGGCCGGTCTTTGACTACAACATTCACAGGAGCCCATCCTTGTTTCTTCTCTTTCTAGCAGAGACTGCACAGCATGCTTTATTCTGAATCGTTCCCTTGGTCTGGATGTGTCAGCATATGTACCAGGTCTTATATTTTACCTGGGAATCACATTTTAGTGCCTATGCTGGCGTAGGATGGCTGTGAAATGAAAATCCCATGAATCGTCACACTATCAAAGAAAACAGAGGAGTGTTTCAAGTGTAATCCCAGTTCAGGGATAAAATGTCAATGCAGTTACTGCAGAGTGCTTCAGTCAGCAGATGCAGTCACCACACTGGCCGGCAGGAAGTTGTACCAAAGTAATATTCGTTGGCTGGTAAGTTGTTTCAAGTGTTCTGCAGTGGAACATAAAGTTTTTTGTAACAGTTACATGTACTAGGTTGAGAGCCACGTGCAATGCAAGAGCAATCAATCAAAGATATGATGAAATCTGAAGTGAGTAAGACAGAACAAGACAGGTCAAGTTTTTCAAGTTGACAGGTAATAGGTGGAGAAATACAAAATATGTTTTCTGTTGAACTGCATGTACCACAACTTCAAAAGAAGACACTTCAAAGTAACGGAACAGAAGCTACTACCCCCTCCACATGTACAAAAGCACACAAGAGACACCCAGCCCCAACCACACACACACACCCACACACACGCACACACATACACATGCACATGAATGAAGACTGAAGACAAAACACACACGCGCGCGCACTTAGACAGTAGATAAGCACTTACAAACAGACTTATTCACTCACTTATGCATTCTCACAAAATTACAGCATAATGGCACACACAACATTATAATGAAATATGCACACACACACACACACACACACACACACACACACACACACACACACACACACACACGGGTGCAGCTCCCTGAGCTCCAGCAGGGAGCTGCCTTAACTGATTTATTAAGAGCTAAACGCGTCATTAGTGTAAGCGGCTAACCCTGAACATTGGGCTCATTAGAATATGCAAATGTTGCGGTATAGCCTTGCAGTCTGCTCGATTGCGAGCCAAAGCTTTTGTTATCATAGACTCCAACTGCTTTTATGGCTGCTATTCTTTAACATAACTCCCTGTCATAACACTAGCTTTCATCAAAGCACCCATCTGCACACTGTGTAGCTCAGGGCTGTATGTTGGATGTAACTGTAACCGCCTTATGTCATTGTTGCCACAGTTGTGGAGGAGGTGGGTACATCATTATGAAGTTTGTACAGTGCTGGGGGGATTAGGTATATTTCTTGGGAGGTAGTATAATGCCAGAGTAGTGGGAATACTGTTAATGAGATCTGTATACTGCTGGGAGGAGGGGACATTTCTTTGGAGGTATGGTAGTACATCTCTGCAGACGTGGCTAAGAACTTTTTCCTCTGGGTTTGTACGCAGCCGTGGATTTCATTGGCTGTCTCAACTTCGAGGTAATCCAGCTCTTTGAAAGGAAAGTCAGGCAGTCAATTAGCCTTGATGGAAAAGAGTGCTTACTTGTGCCAACTTCCATCCTCAAGAAACTAAAAAAGTAGACTTCACCCACTTGATTTTTTGCTCAGCTGCCAATGGGAAGGTCTCAGTGGCAAGTTAATGTCTTCATCCCCGCAAGAGTTTCCTTTCTCTGAAGAAAAATAGCAAACCTCAGGTTTTATCTAGCTGTTGCTGTTATAATGCACAAACACCTCTTGGATCATTTGTATGCTTGTGATGTAGTTAGCACTGTTGCTTTAGGCTTATTAGCATTAATTATGCAATATATCCATGTCAGTGTTATTGGCCATGCTTATAGTGTGAATTATGTTGCTAACTTTAGTAAATAGTGTTCTTCTATTGTGATAATTCTGCGGGGTTTGGCACAACGAGCAACACCTTTCACGTTACACACATTTACCTGATCCAAGGATATATTGATTAGTGCAGCTTTAAAGTTATTTTGCATCCCCAAGCAGAATAAGCACCCGTGGATTAGGATCCTAACTAACTTTTACAACTGTATATCGCTATGCACATCAATGATGCTAATGCTTCTCTGGCACATAGTTATTGCTTTGCCCAGTCAGTTCCAATCTGCAGCCAGAGGCTCAGTAAAAGCATGTTTTTGTTTTCAACAATTTTTTAAATCAAAAATATAAAATATTGATTGGAATGTTTCTAATTCAGTGATATTCAAAGTGGTGGCTGCAGAGGGGAGCTCAGGAAATTGGAGGGAAGATGCTAAAAATAAAATAAAAAACACTTATAATTGTTATTACTGTTATTATAAAATGTAAGTCAAAATGCCAGCCAAAATCTAATCCACATCATAAGCTGTTAGTGTTGACTGCTAATGGTCTACACCTGTCACAAAGCTGATCTGCTCCTGAAATTTAGCCAGCTAGCTGCTCGCTAGCTAGTGCTAACTTACAAGGATGGAAATGGCTTTGAAAAGACAAAAGTTGGCAAAAGCTCAGCTGCAATTTTTTTTCATTTCATTATTTTTTTTAAATTCATCAGCATTAAGAAGGGAAAAATTTCAAAGTTTTCTTATTGTTTATTTATTCGTGTATTTTACATTTGCTGTAGTACTGCCATTGGGGTTTTTAAGATATCTTGCAAAATGGGGACCATAGCCATATGCTAATGAAGCTCTAGCTAAAGTTCAGTCCGGATGACAATACTTTTCATGCTGAGGCTGTAAGTTTTATTTCCCACCTTGTCGTTTACTCCTTGCACACACGCTCACTCACTATCCCAAGGTGTCATTGTCCGAGTCTGTCAATTGAGTCATCGGCTGTTTATCCAGCTGATTCACGATCAACCAATAGCACAACGACCCCTGCTATGTCAGCCTATCATCTTACTGCTAATGTGGTTCTTTCTCTGCCGTACTTCTTCATTGCTGCCGTCGTGCACGCCCTCCGCCTCCCCATCAGCACCTAGACTTGGGATGGATTCATCAGCCTCATACGCATCAGCAGTTAGCAACCTCAGAGTCATCAGCCACCACCACCACCAGTGTCTGGACTCTATGGGGGATTTATCCTGCTGCCGCTAAGATGTCCCTCGATCACAAAATATCTCCAACTGCCAAAGACTTCTGTTTAATTGTAATTAGCACAAATCATCTGTTCTGTACACTTATACTCTGTATTAAATATCATCTCTACTTCATTCTTCTGTCTCTCCTGATTGAAATGCTACTTAGGGGGCCTTCACATGGTAAAATTTGGGAACCCCATTTCTAATTCACTGGAAATCACACAGTAGGGATGATTTAGACAGTCCAGAATTTGGGGAAATGAGCACTTACTCTGTTGAGTCTACATTTTCCACACACACACGCCCCTCCCCTTCAACCATCCAGTCCACACACACTCTCTTTAACACCTGGGTGCCATTCTTTATCTGAAGGACCATAATCAGGATTTGTAGCTGTGAAGAAGCTCATAAATCCTGGTTGACTCAGTGACAAATGGAAAGCACCAAGAACCGGGGATAAGCCATCAGATATGACAAGTTACTCTCACACATCACCTCACCTCTTAGGTATTTCTCCTCTTCTTTCTCTATCTTTCTCACTCTCATTTTCCTCCTAGCTATCTCTCTCTTAGCAGCTCCCTTTTTTCTAGTGCTTAAAAAAGGGCCTGTATGGTTGATGACTCCAAGGCTCATCTGCAGTTGGACAGACAGTCCACTCCAGGACAGATGAACCCGCAGTGTCCCTCTAAATCAACACTCCCAGAGATTAGAGGAGGTGTTGGTCCAAAGCGAAGAATAACACACAAGCAGCACATATTTTATACTATGTTTTCAAACCACAAACACACACACACACACATACACACACATTTCTGTGCCCTCTGCCACAAAAAAACGATACATCGCATAAATCTCATTTTAATGGAAAATTTCCTATATATAATCTGCTCCAGCTTCTGATTGAAGGGCTGTGGGTGACATTCATTGATGACCTTTTCCCTCTTCTTTTTTCATCATTCCGCTTCTGACACTTCTCTTCAACCTGTTCTTATTTCTTTCCCCTCTATTCTCCTCAAGGCGATAATTTCCGATTTGGTTCAATACCAGAATGCCCTTTGGTGCCACTGCCCTTTATTGCAAACCAGTCACAGTAATTATAGACCACAATACACTGAAATAAAAGCCCCGCATCATTATGTCAGTAATAACTCTTTTTCATTTTACCTGCTTCACTACATTTCCCATCATCCTTTGTCAAACAAATGCATGCCACAAGCTGACTTTACTGCCAAGAAATTATTTCCATTGTTCTCTATTCATTATCTTTCCCTGCCTGTTTACATTGTCTGATACCAGACCATCTTTTTACATCATATAATATCTTCCTCAGGAAATTACCGGAAATGATCTGCCATGTTTAACATTAATTGAACAGGCGGACCTACTGTATTTAAACCCGCCACGAGCGAGTGCAATATGTTCACAGAATGAATTAATTTGCAGGCAGATACTTCCCGCTCCAGTACCTAATAACATCAAATGCAACAGTGATTCAACACAATAAGAATACAGACTACAAATGACCTATTTCAACCCTGCAAATATTCATTTTTCTTATCCTTTATGCAGACGGAGGAAATTTGCTGGTGGAAATCCCTAAAAGGCATTTCCCTGTTAGAAAAAGCAAACAGCCCGGCACCATTATTCTCTGGAAACACGCTGTCATCATGATATTTGATTGCATATGTTGCATATGGATAGCAATAAAAATCTCTGTATTTCCAGTAGAGGGAAACCACACAATCCTCTTTTGAGGAATCCGTCTCTCTGTGTCTCTTTCTCTCTACCTCTCCCTTCGTCCCTGCAAACCAAGAGCAGTAATTGAGTCCTTTGAGGCCCCACGTTGCCATGAGCCCTGTGTTGTGGATGCTTAATTGGCTCTGTTATTCACAAGCGAACCACAGTGTACTGTACTGCGTTAGTGTTCGAGGCCTCTGAGTACTGTTTGTCTTCTTTTCCGAGGGAGTAGATGGCAATATTTATACTGACTGCAATTTTGCATCGTACTCTATGCATATAGTGCGAAGCTGTGTGTCTTTGATTGGAACGGTGCCTTCTACAGAGCTCGTAAACTTTTCTTGTTTGTTGTTATATAACTGGATCCTTCCCCTTTCTCTACTTTCATCATTGTCATCTTTACCGTCTCATCATCGAGTCCCTCCACCCCACCCTCCGCACTCCAAGGCACCCCATTGTCTTTTCTTATTTTTTTTTAACTTATTCCCATTATCTTCCCCTTTACCTCTCCCTGCAAATGTTTTAAATAATTTTTCAGAAATGTCATCCTGTTTTAGGATGTTTCTGAAACACGTGATAGCACTGGACATTGACCAAACCTAAATGACACCATTCCTGTCAAAAACATGTCACTTGATTTTTCTTAAGCCATTAAGCAAGCAAGGAAACTTCCTTAAAAAACAAGACTGGAGACAGCGCTCTTTGCACACACGTTTGTGGCCTTGCTGTCTATTTCAGCTTTAGTTTGGGTAAAAGTAAATCTTTAAAACTATGACACATGACCCCGCTTTGTCTTTGTTTGAGCCAAGTTGTGACATGACCTACTCAAAAAACTTGTTAGGATCATGGATTATGAGATAATGGGCCTCTGGAAACAGATATGTAAAAGGCCACACCACCCCTCCTACATAGGAGAAAGACACAGAGAGTTTGTGGAGGTTTTGCCTCTTTTTGTTGTTATTGTTTTTCATCTATTTGTAGTTGTTATGCATTTGTGTGTATGTGTGTGCGTGGTTTTGTGTCTTTTTGTGGTTATTTTGCTCCTTTTCATAGTGACTTCTGCGTGTCTTTCCACTTCCTCGTGGTTGTTTTGAGTCTCCTCCTGGTACCCATTAATTTGAGTGACATATTGTAAGTGAACACGAGTGGGGCCCCTGACATTTTGGCCCCTAGGCCTGTGCCCACTACACCTGTTCAGTAATCCATCCAGGGTTAGGATACATAATTTCTGCTGAGTGTGTGTGATAGTGAATGGAAGCTAATAGGAGCAGACAGCATAACAGATCCTATCTCCTCCACAGTACTTCTTCAGCTGGCCTCAACTGCATGAAACTGCAAAAATGTCCAATTACTGTACATGTATCTGCTGGAAATAAATTGATATTATCTTGACGAGAGAAGGGAGACCAACCTTATGTCAACCCTTATGTGGTCACTTGCTTTATAAAGGTCCCTCAGCAGGTGGAAGAGCATTAACTCTAATGAAATGATTCCACTTCACTGGCAGGAGCAACATTTTAAAGGGTCAAATTTAGAATAAAATACACACTTACAATATTTTTTCCGATACAGCTGTTTTAAACCCCCTCTGGGCCTGGCACTTTCCACGTACTTCCCATACTTTGCCCATTTGTCTCTCTCTGACTGAACCGTTTCTCCATGTTCTCATTCTTTTCCACCTTATACTCCTTCACCGACTCCATTTCCATGTTTTTAGCCTCCCCTAAGTCTTTCTACTCTCAATTTCTCTCATTTTTCCTCTCAGTTAGCCACATGTTTCATTCGCTCCCTTTGCTTTTCATCTTTTGCTTCTTAATTCACTGTCTTGTTTCACTTCCTCCTCCACTCCCATCCTCTCCCCATTCTTTCTGCTCTCTGGTCCCAATCCATTGCCTGCTGGGTCCGGCCTCTCGCTCGACCTTAGGGAGAGACCTAATGATGCAGAAATGCAGCAGTGCTCTGCAGGAGCTCCATGATGCGCTGTGAGAGCAGGAAGGAAGCACACACACACACACACACACACTATAAAAACACAAACGTAGGCACACATACAAACATGCACATTCAGGCACAGCTGCAAAGGCGCAATTGCAAATGTACTCCCACATGCCCGCACGCACGTGTCAGGGGCAAGTAGTGACAAGAACGTGGCCAGTGAGGGCAAGGAGGAGAGAGTTATATGATAGGAGCATCAATAGCAGCCCGCAGGAGCTGACACAATGAGTTCAACGCCATTGGCTTAATATGACAGCCCTGCCAACACCTCGCAGCCTCTGCATGGAACACACACACACACACACACACATACCCACACAAGCATGGGTGAGTCAGACACTCCCAGGGGCATCTCTCCACCTAGCTAAAGCTTGGCTCTGACAAACACAACACCTTATGGTTGGCTACTGGTGCCCAAGGAGAAACAGCAACACAGACACCATCCTAATTTCATCCCTGTACTATCTCAAACAGTACACACGGCACGACAATGTCTTAATGCATTCTGCGTACAATACAATACACCAGCAATTAGTAAGGCTTTAACATAAGCCAGAAAATGATTCACACCTTGCATTGTTTGTGTTTATCACCAAGCTAAATGTGTGTGCATAAGAGAGAGAGCGTGTTTAAACACCGGTGTGTGTACAGCACAGGCTGATCAGCCCTCTGCTACATCAGCAGCAGGCAGGAAATCCATAAGAGCTTAACAGTCAATTACCTCAACTGTCATTGGCCTGCCATTGCCTGCCTCCCCAAGGACGGCAACCAGTCACACCCAAGAATGATGCAGCGCCACCAATCACAGCGGAGGAGGATCCCACCTGAGTCACAGAGGTGAGCTATGGCCGCAGACAGGAAAGAGATGCCACATATTTTAGGCTGATTGATCACTGCAATACTGCCTCGACTGTTCTTGGTCTGTTTCCATGTACTTAAATAGTTAAATAACCAATGCTACGCCCCAGTGGTTGCCACGTTGCCTGCATAGCAGAAGGGGCATAGCCACAAACACATTTACAACTTCCCAAATGTCAGTCAACTACCACGGTGAACACCAAAGTACTGCACAAATATACATGTGTATTTCTCACTACCACTATACCATTGTCAGACATAAGCCATCAGTGTATGTATTGGGTTAATTCTATAATAATTCTGTAGTGCAAACAATAATGCAAATGCTAGTGTTAGCTTGATCTCTAGCTAACAGCGAAACATTTTATTATTAGGCACTGATGTTACATGTGTTGTGGCATGAGCTACAGTATATGATCTGTGGGAGTTTGTTACGATTGGTGTTTATGCATGTTAAATTATCGTCTTCAAGTTATCCGATTTTAGAATTAGATTCGTGGTCAATTGCTCGACAAGTTGTAAATATTTGCAAAATGCAGCGGCTATCATTACCCTGTGGATCAGCTGGTGATAAAGCCCGCCAGTGTCAGCCATGGACATCAATAAAGTGCCTTAAAAGTACTTTGGAAAGTACGTTCATTGTTAATACAATAAGGCATATATTTTGGAGGGTGACAATCACTGGCCCTTTTTAGAGGCACTAAAAAGTCCCTTCTTTGTACCTCCTTTGCATTTTTACACAGAACTAATTGCAGGCAGCATCAGTCCGGTCCAGTGTGTGATTATACACTGCATTGCAGCTTTGTGAAATCAAAAGAGGCATGACGGGCGTGGCATGTGACACATCAACGTCTGCCTCTAGTATTACATATAACATATGCGTTGGCAGAGCTTTCTAAACAACAACAATGGCTTTAAGGTGCAATAACAATCATTTACCATCCCTGTTATATGGCAGCTGATCTTGTCCACTGCTTGGAGGGTAAAAAGCTTCCTTATTGTTTTCACAGTTTGCTGACATTTACAGCCGCTATTCCTCTTCTTTGAGTTCTCCCGTAGTGGGTCGCATGCATAACACATTGTCAAAACATCACAACTGTGCTGCCCATGATCCCATCGTGAAGACTGGCCTAGTTGTGCAGACAGTGTTTCGGTGCTGTTACTACCTCCTGTGGTAGGTTAAAGGCGAGAGCACTCTTTCCCCCACTCTGCAATCATACCTTGTATACAACATGGCGAGGTGGCATAACAACGTGATATTTTCAATTTGAACAAGCAGTGTAAAAGGCGCCTATGTCAAATGTTGGGGATAAAGCTCAGCCCAGTTGTAATTTGCTGAGCAGAAGAAAAGCTGCCTCATATTGTGATCATCATTTTAGGTATGTGTGCAACAGCCACATTGGACTACCTTGTCAAAAGTCACATACTACACAAGTGATTACATAGTGCACACAGTGTAATACATGTAAGTTCATGGAAAAATCCAGTTTGAGACACAGCACTCGACTACTAGACTCAAGAAAATGATCAGTAACACACCTCTGTGTCCCTGCTCACCTGAAAAGAAACAGATTCTATGCTCTGTGAATTGAAACCAGTGCTGATATTGTATCAGCAAAGATGCTGATATATGGCAGAAAAGCAGATTCAAGGTAGATGAGGTCACGCACATATCTTCTGCTTAAGTGCACCAGAGAATGAAACTATGAAAAAACTTCCAGCGTTTCATTTTCAAGGTAGAGACTGGTGAATGGAGCTCCCTTTTTCCTTTGTGAAGTACAACACACACACACACCTTTCAGTGGTGGCCTCTTAATACACATGCACCGACACACATGCACACACTTACTTTTCATTTAATTTTAGCCCATCTCCTCACCAATCCAATATATCTGTGCTATAGCTCAGAAAACAAGCCCATTGGATCTGTTTCACTGATGGCGGCCTTCCCTCTGGTGCAGTTAAAAGGGGAAAAGGATGCCAAGAAAGTGCCTATTTAGAGAGGAGATCAAAGCAGAAGACAAATGCTTTTTGGACAAACTGTGCCTCATTGTGTTCCCATTTTAGCAAGAACATATGCTTTTCACAGTTATGGGCTGGACACTGTTAAGAGTAACAGAATAACGGTGCAGTCTGGTACAGGGCGTCCACACAGCCGTGTGGTCGTCTGTGGCTTTCCAAGATGTTTTGCGATGCATCGAATCAGCAGACATCGCCATTATCTGATGCACAAAAAATAAACTTCCATCTCACAGTCAATTTGCACGGACCTCTCAGTCTGTTTTGAACACACATAAAGCAATCAAGTCATGGAAATTTCACTGGCGCTTACAGTCATGCATGTCATTATCTTTCTGATTTGTGTCATGTGCCATCTAGATCCATCAGAGTGAGAGCCTCATGCAAAATTCAGGGATAACAGGTAGAGTATGCATGATAAATGGAGCTGATGGTGAGGCCGGCTGTATAATACTGCACACTTGTTTTGAGGAAAATCCTTTTTATGTGCTGTGTCTAATTTTTGTTGTTTACCTGCATTAATCCGCTATTTAAAAACCGTGCTCACCAATTTCATTGCAATGATTTTAGGACTTGTAAACCAGGGCTCTTACAGCTCAAGGCAAGTTAGATTAAAGAGTTTTAAAGGCTTTTTTAAAGCCACTCGGAATGAAATTTAAGACATAAAAAACATGAGCCAACAATCATTACTTAGAGTTAGAAGCAATTTTGCCCAAATGTTTGTAACATGAAACATGATCTTTTTGTCTCTTGGCGGAGACAAGGGTACAACAGAACTGGTGTTTGTGGGCGAGATTTCTTGGCGATTTTGTGTTTCTTACTCTGCACGTGGGATTCCACAGATTTTATCACCAATTAAGGCTTTATTTTAAGATGAATGAATTCAAAGCCTTTAAAGACTTTTTGAGTATCTGCGGTAACTCTGATTAAGGACAAGCAGTCAGACAAGCCACAGACAACTACCAATAAACACGTTTTGGACAACTCTTAAGCTCCAAGCTTCAAAAACACAGTATACTACATTTCCCACAATGCAATTCAACAGCAACTCTGATGCTATGACATTTTTCAAACTTTGGAGAACTCTCTCTGGAGCCACAGAGGACATTTTCTGACCAGTTGTCACAGACTACAACTCCTCCTGCAAAGTAAACTGAACCTCATGTGTGAAATAGGTGGAGTGGCCCTTTAAAACTGTCTCCTATGACCTCTCGCTGTGTTTTTCAATACTAGTCACGTCTGTCTGTGAGCAGGCTGTGTTTGCAATGAAGAGAGAGAGACAAAAACAGACAAAAACACAAACAGATGGGGAAAACACCTATATATCCACAGTGATCTCTCTGCGCAGAATATAGCATCAACCGATCGAACAGGAGATAGACGATTAGAGAGAGAGTAAACCCCAGCAAAGCAGAGTAATAGCTTTTCTCTGATGTCCCGGCCACATGGAGCTGGCAGTGTGACAGAGAGATTATTATTATCGTCAGATGGTCAGATGGTGGTTGTTTTCGGGACTCAGCTGGTTGAGTTTGGCCATCGGGATCATCACCAGGTGCTGCCACGTCCTCCCTGGGCACAGACCCACCATTGGAGGGCACTGCAGGGTTGGCGCATTCCCTAGCAGGCGAGCTTGTGACGAGAATGATGTTGGAAACACAGGACACAATATTTTGGTCTATTTTCTCTTGCAGGATAGTGCCAGATTTAGATCCTATCAGAGTTTATCTGAATGAAGAGGAATGAAAGAGGGAACAATCGCAGGAAAGAAAGAACAAAAAAAAGACATTGGACAAGCGCGCTGAGAAGAAATAAAAACAGGAAAAGAAAGCAAGAACAAAGCGAAGAAAAAGGCAAGAGTACACAGTCTGTGGGCTTTGCTGTTTGAGCGCGTGTCCTTGAATTAATTTAGTCGAAAATGTAAGAATAGAAATTATACTCTGATTGAGGCAGATTAATTAAAAACCAAAGCCTTGTTAATTATACCCAGCTATCTCAGACAGATGAGCCCTCTGATGCGTTGTCTGTCCCTCTCTGTGATGCTCACCTCAGCTCCTCTGGCGTTGTCCCACTTTAGTTGCATCTCCTCTTTCTCTAGTACATTTATACATTTGGGATATGAGTTCACATTGCAGATAAAATCATCAGCCCTACTTTGCCCTCTGTTATGGGAATTGCCGCATTTCAATGCCACTGTCGCTGATTATCCCTACCTTACGGTATGCATTAGTAACGTGTAAGGTTTTACACATTTGATTTTATTTCTTCACTACATTATATTTGCCGTAAGAGGCATAATGCAAAGTACTTCAGAGTTGAGTTGGGACTGCGCTGCAACAAAATGCCTCTACTCCCTCGCTGCCACTTCTCATTTCTTTCCTTTTATAGGTGTAATGAAGAACACCGAATACATCTCTCTCCCTCTCTCTTTCTTGCGCTCTCTCATCTCTCGTCTCTCCATTTCTCTGCCACCTTATCGATCCCCCAATCCAATCAGGCTCTTGAGGCTACGTGAATCTCATTCTGAGGACATGGCAGCACATTTAATCTGAGCACAAATCAATGGCAGAATGTCTTGTGAAGGAATGCAAAGCATATATGTATTTACGTATTGAAAAATCTTTTTCTGTATGCATATGTACAAAAATGCTGTAAATCAAGTTTAGAAATAGAGAAATGTAACTTGTTATAAATGAGGTGAGAGTAAAGATTCTGCCCGTGTAATGCCTTCAATTAGCCTGCAGGGCGTAATAAGGAGAGAGCCATAACACATTACCAGTATATGATTAGTACGTATAACTGTTATGTTGGAGTATTATCTCATCTGAGAAAGATGTGTATATAAAGTAGACAGATTATTCAGTATAGATGAAATGATACAGAAGATAAGGTAACAGAGGAAATGCAGCTTTTTTTATGGGTGCTTGCAACCCGACACCTCACTGCAGATACTGTACTCTCTATATGAGAAATGCTGCACTGCTGTTATGGCTGTTTTGAAACTGCAGGGCAACTCCTCCATCATTCATTCATGCGTACACACACACACACACACATACAGGACATACTCCATATGTCCCTCCAACGTGCAGGACAAGGTGAGTCTGCATTCTACTTTCACTGAGTATGATATATCAATGTGCTGGTGTCAGAGAGAACCCAATATTGCTGTTTCACACCTTCCTGGCACTCAGTCCCACAACACCATCTCAATGCTACAGCTGCAGAACATACAAGATGTTGTAACTGAACGACACCGTTATTACCTCTTTGCATCGGATTACATCACAGCAATGAACACGGACGCGCCGGGTGTCACACATGGAGAGCAGACCCATCTATTAGGATCACAGAGACGCAAGTAAGTGCAGGCCAGTAAAATGAAAGACAGGTGGATAAAAGCACAAACAACACATACACACATACAAACACACACACACACACGCAGTGATTCGGTGAAGGGCAGTAAGGCAGTCGATGTTGCACAGTGTGTCAGTCAGGTTAATTACCGGACAGATGGCTGTCAGTGACGTTGGGTGGGTGGGGGGTTTGGGTGGCATGCCCGAAAGATAACGACACCTCTTCTGTAAACATACATAAGTAATGCATTTACATGGGCGGGTGATAAGTAAATGCACGCGCGCACACACACACACACACACACACACACACACACACACACACACACACACACACACACACAGGAAAACCAACTGGCAATCAGCAGATTGTGCTTCCAGCATGCAAAGATCCCTTCACCGCTATCTAATCATCTCCCAGCTATTTTCTCTTTCCTCCTCTCTCTCCCTCTCTGCCATCACCTCTTCTTGCTCACTCTCTCTTCCTCTTTGCTCATAACACCTCTTCTGCGTCGCCACGCTCTCACTCTCTTGCAGTGACACATCTCACCATTCAAATCTCACACAGAGAGCGCCTGCCTCGCTGCAGCTGATAATGTGCAATGCGCCACAGAGAAGCAATCAGACAATTTAACACAGAAATAAACAAGCAGTTCACACATGACAGGTAATTCGTCATTAATGACTGTAATTTTCAGCCGTCATTTCCAGTTTCGGGAGCCTTCGTAGTTAACATGCTGTCAACATGCTACAGTTGCTCTGTTCCATTGTGACAATCATACAGTTAAGAAAAAAGCCAAAGGCATTCAGGCTCAATTTATAGTGTTATGCAATGTTAAATGAAGCAGTGATGGCTGGGATGGCGGACTCCTTTTTTTGTTTGACTGGAGATTATGCTAACAAAGATCGCTTGATCTGTGACGTGTAGCTTTGGCAGCAACTTTCATGCTAATGCTGCAAGACGCTGACCTCAATGAGGACACCACCACCTCCCTGATGCTACTGGTATGTTAAAGTTGGAAGGCATACGATTAAAAAAAAAGGATGCCATGTAGCCCTGTAAGAGGCAATAAGGAAGCTAAATGGATGGGGTATAGTTCAAGCAGCACCATATGGTTTACATCCTTCCCCTCCTGTGATGCACTTTCTGGGAGTATTGATCCAGGACATTCATAATCTCCCTCTGCTCTTTGTGTTTCCGGAGGTTTGTGGATGGCAGAGGTGGCTGCAGACACCGGGGGACAGACAGGGAGGGAGGGGAAATGAGAGAGTTGAAACCAGGCCCAAGGACAGCTTGTTACGCTCAATGGAGTGTTAAGAGGATCGCAAATATGGGACATTTATTGGTACATTAGAAGATGATAACTATCAGTTGCAATACAATGATGTTAGGTGAGGAGTTCTTGGCAGCAGAGCCTTATTAAAAGAAGCCAGAAGGTAATTAGCAGCGGTGAAATATGTCTGAGCTTTGCCAGGATGAGACTATAATTTTGACAGAGTTTCTTAAAATGAAGATATCGATGGCTTAACTCTGTAACCTCTGTGGCTGTTATCCATTTAGACTGCCACACATCAGATTACCACTTAATTGGAACCATTTCCCCCTTGAAGGTTTTGTTCCAATCACCTACACCACCCCGTCTTTTTTTATTTAAAGAGCATTATTAATAATGCCTGGAGCTATATTAATGCCTTAACTGCCGAGCTGACAGCAAAAAGTGTGCGGGCTCGGCGCTAAAAAAAGATGCATGCTAAGATCAAAGCAAGCGGAAAATTCACAAGGGGTCAAATCCAATCTCACCGTGCTCCACTCACAATGCCAAAAAAGACTCCTCTGGGTTCTTTGAAGAGTCGACTTTGGGAATGACAGGAAACAAAAATCACAGGTTGGAAGACGAGAACAGGGGTTTAAACAGAGGTGAAATTCACACGCAAACAAACATCCAATACATCACTCTTATGGATCACAACATATCTGTCACAACATCACATCACGGACAGGTGATAGAATGGCAGATTATTTACTACATATATCCAATGACAACTGACTGGGTGAAATTGTAAACCTGCAAAGGAAAAATATCCCTCTGGAGGACGGGGTGACATGAGCCGGGCATTTCCCAACGGTCTGACAAACCAAACAGTGAAAGTACTGCCACCGTTAGTGACTGCTGAAATAAAAATTAACAGCTGTGTATGTAAACTGTACACACAGCATTTTTGTGGTCTAGCTGCTATCCATCATTTAATATTTTCAATCCCTGCGTTATCAGCAAATTCAACCTCGTATTACTTCGCATTTGCACTTGTTATTTTGGACTATTTCTTACACAAAGTCAGAGCTGGGTAGTAACAGGTTACATATAGTCAGGTTTTTATAATCAGACCGGAAAAATAAATAAATAAATAACTATAATCAGACCAGACTATATTTGAAAAAAAATCTAATTAGATTATACAGCAGTTAAATTGTCAAGCATTACTTAATTACATTTTTTATGATGTCTTTAAAATATGGCTATTTAAAAATTATAAAACTTTTTTTTTCATGATAACCAATGTTCTATCAACTCATAAAAAGTGCATCTGACATACGGGGCTTCTCAGACAAGTGCTCTGCTTTGTGGCGCTACCAGCAGGAAAGAACAGTGATGAGTCAAGATGGACGGTTCAAGAAACAGCAGTCTGTATTTGTGCATTCATTTTTTAAATATAAACTCTTAAGATCCACCTCTTTTTTGTAATTCTTGCCTATAAGTAAGACCTTTCACCATCATTCAAAACACATTCAAAAACATACTCTAAAGCCCACAAGCAGGTGCCCTAAACCATGACACATTGATCTAAAGAGGCTCCTGTGCATCTCAGCTACCCATGCTACACACATTTCAAAAGGGAATCCTATTGGCTACAATCCAGAGTGACTGATGTGTTGAATAAGAGCTTGTTCTATCATTGCCAAAAGATCATGACAGAACCCAAAGGCCTTCTGAGGTGGGAGCCGGTGCTGTACTCCAGGGGCTGTCCAAGGGTGCAAAATACAAGGAAAAGATTAGGGACATCTTTACTTTGCAGCCAGCAAGATAACAAGAACAAGCCAACAACACGGTGCAGGGAGATGATAAACTATTATTTTTGTCAGTGTAGCTGCGATGTTTTTTTGACAAACTAAGCTTGCAAACAGTGAGCAATGGACCACACAAGATGGAATTCAAAAACTATAATTAGTTTTTATTTAAAGTTTTAAGGAATATACATCCTCCTGAGACCCAAACTTTTGTCTAGTATGCATTTTTAATTTCTCCTCGCTATTTGGGATCGGAAGGAATCAATAAGTATAAAAAAATGAAACATTGTCAACAATAATTGAGCCCCAATGTCTCCAAATGAGACAAAAATATAGTCCTAATGTCCTCAAAAAGGGTCATTCCTAATCAACAGTGTCTTAGCTTGTTACTTTTGCTAAAATTCGTCAAATTTGTGGCCATAATATACGACAAGCATTATTTATCATAAATAAACAAGTTTCGACCATGAAATATGATCAGGTTTTGGATCTTGTCCACTTTTGTGTCGGGATCGGCTGCAGACTGACTTGGCAGAGATGGCTGCCGTCTTGTTGTTACATGGATTAGTGTATAATGCTCTTACTACCACTAGATGGCGCAAAAAGGACAACAGGTCTGAGTTAAGTAGAATGAAGTATAAGATCCCGTAAAACCTAAAATGTGATGTCTTTATATGAGGACACAGAGTCTCGGGGTCTCTTCATTTTGGAGAATCTAATGAAGCCATACTGACATAAGTTTAAACATGTATCTCTGTATGTGCGATGTTAAGCTACCTAAAACTAGCTCAAACGAATTGCTGGTGCTGCAGTGAGTTTTAAGAGGATAAGGTGCACTATTTTTTCAATGTTTGATTTTTAAGTAAATCAAAAGTATTCAGATTAGATAACATTGTTTTTGTAATCCTATGGATTTTGTCACTACTTACAAAAATTGCAATGGAATTTAAATTCAGTGTCTGGCTACATGTCAAAGTAATCTCACCCAACTCTGCATATTTTGCATGCTTTCCATGCACACATGTAAACGCACCTACATCCACATTTCAATATACTTTTAGCATAAATACCAGTAAGCACAAACACACACACAACAACAGTTTGTTTCATCTAACTCAAATGAGTTTGGGGCAGAATAGAGACTGGCAGAGTGCCAGCTTGTTGCAACGGCGTTGGGTTTAATTATCTGACCTTCCCGTCGACTGGCTCACAGGCTCCCTGCCGATGGCAAGTGCTAATCAATGTCACCCTCGGCAGTGTGATGATAAGTAACCATGACACCCCTTATTCTCCCCTCTCCTCCTCTCTCTCACTCTGTCTCTCATCACATATATTCAACTTCATCTCCTCTAACGTCTCTATCTCTGTAGTAATAGCTAGTATGTTGGCAGCCCTCTCGTTTTTTGGCTCCTACACTCTCCCTGTAGTTTCCCCCGTCTCTTGTTCTGTCTTTTTACCTCCTCCTTTCTCACATGCTTCCTATTCCCTGCCCTTTCTTCACCTTTCTTCTTGCTTTTCTTCCACTCTCCTCCCGTCTCTCTGTCTCCCTCGAGTCTCCTTGCGTCCCCTATCACTCTTTCACTGTCCCACTATCATCAGCCCTCTATACTGTTAGTGTAAAGTCTGCAGTGTGCCAAAGGCTCAAGGTCTTGTGTAAAAGAATTCTTCCACTTAGCTGGATGTATTTGTATTCCTGGGCTCATAGTGCTGAGGCAGCGCTGGTACTTTGTTCAAGCAGTGGCGAAGTGCTCTCATCTCCCCATCACTGGGCGACCTTGGTGGTCTCCTATACCTGACTCCTAGGAGCAGTGTATGAGATTTTTGAGTGCTTATATCTGTGTGTGTCTATGTGTGAAACTGTGTGGTATCAGTGATTAACCTTTGTCAAATTGAATCCTCCCCTCGCACAGTGTCATTGAGGCACTAAAGTCTCTCAGTGGTGCCTCCTTGTCCTTGAGGTGAGCACAGCTCTGCAGAGGCTGTGCAGTGTCGATGCAGCGCGAGTGCGTGCAACAGCTTGGTGGGTTCTCATGAAAAGTAATTAGGAATGAAAGTGAAAAAAAATAATAATCGCCAGCAGATCCTGCCATAACACAGTTCTCATCTCACAAAGCTGCTAATTTATTCATGAATCCGTCACTGTGGTTTGTCGTTTACGGCATATTCAAGCTGAATCACATTACGTACACCACAACACTGGGCTCATTCATGGTGTGATGAAAATTTGCTGTTGAAAGTAATCATTAGCCACATGAAATGACAACAGTTGGGTGTGATCTCACTGAGCTACTCGTGTTGCTTTGGGAATGTGCTGATTTAGCGCCAAGCACATTCTCAAAAACAGAGGTAGAGGAGGTAGAATCAAAAATTTTAAAAGGCACATAACAGCCCCTAGATGTGTACCTTTTACCTATCAAAGGTACAAACTTGTTTTCTGTAGTTAAAGGCATAAATGTGAGCCAACTCAGTCAGCAATAAAGTCAGTCAAGGCACTTCATTGATTGAGACTCCTGGATGTTGCAAAGGAAAAAAAAGCAATCCTCCACCTGGTTCAATCCCTGGCAGCAGTACTTTCAGCTTGGCCAAGTGCTGTGTCGCAAGCCAGCAAAGGTCATATAGTATCCTTGGCACAGCACTAGTGACAACTATTGGTTGGTCTTTCTATCCTGTCTCATGCTGTCAGCATGAAGAGTGGAGATTAGCAGCAATAAGGACTGTGGCAGGTGGTCATTACAAATTGGAAGAGAAAGGGAAAACACAGGCTAAATTTGTCCAGAAAACGGGGAATAACTTCCCAAATAGTAAGATCACGCTGCTTTGTTAAGGTACAAAAGTTTAGAAGCCTTCACTGCAGTGGCTACAGGATTTAAAACCCTTTTTTAAATAGTTTAATCATGTAGCTACTGTAATAAAGTATCTGATATATGAGATACTGTTTGACTGCAGGAACAATGCAACATCTTTCTTGCAGGGATAGCTGGAGTCTTTCCTTCTCTTAATATCTAAAAATCTGTTTATTTAGTATGGTATAACATAACAGTTCACAACAACCAATTTTCTCACTATTGCCTAACGAGTTTAAAGATGTACTTCGATCAATGAAGAAACATTGCAGGCAAAAACATCGACTTGAGTTAAAAAGGGAAATGTTATGTTTTTGTATAACCTTAGCAACAAGGTTGAATAAAACCTGATCTTTCGTTTTATTTCTCTGAATGTGGGTTCTGTTGTGGCCCATTGAGCCAAGGGTTTTTTGTAAAATAATAGCTTTAAGGTATCCCTCAGTCTTCTAGTATTATCCATTTGCAGATTAAAGAAATATTGTGTTACAGGATATTTAAAAGAAGGTTGAAAAATAAATGAAAAGAAAATAATGAAATAATCCCTAAAGGTCAGCTGAGGGAAAGGCACCTGGTGGGGACAAGTTGATTGGGTCTCTGGTTAGGTTAAGGATTGAGATTAAGGGTTGCTGACTCAAACTTTCTTACTCAGACAAACAGCTCTCTGAATGATAACAAGGTTAATGATAGTCAAATGGACGGAGGGGCTGAACAATTGTGAGAAACATTTGTGTCTAAGTGTACCTCATCATCACCTCACTGCCTCTGGGACCACCATCATCATCATCATCATTATCATCATCATCACATACAGAATCATCGCCATCATCAAGAGCTGCATCACTATCTCCAGTCTCTAACTAATCATGTCTCTGCCTGTGGCCAGATGAGATAGAGCTGCCTTTCCCTAAACTGCATGTGTGCGTGTGTGTGTGTGTGTGTGTGTGTGTGTGTGTGTGTGTGTGTGTGTGTGTGTGTGTGTGTGTGTGTGTGTGCGTCAGCTGCTGAGCCATAATGGAATCCTCAGGGCTGTGGATGAGCAGAGGAGGAGGAACATTGATGGATGTGTCTGGTCACTGATGGAGGGTGTCTCTGGTATGAAAGAGAGACAGAGAGAGGGAGGAGGATGGAAAGAGAGAAAGAGGCCGAATGAATGGAAGGAAGAAATGTGAGAAGGAGCCGGAGACAGAGGGAAACAGAGAGGAGAGAAAACAATGCTACACTGCATTATATTTATACAAACAGAAGGAAGGAGGGGAAGCTGGTTAGCATTGCAAAGCGTACCTGTGTGTTTGTGAGATTACATTAACATTAGATATTATAATGACTACCTTTTCTGTAATTAAAAGTCAATGTTGAACAGCTGAGTGAATAAACAGAAATGGCACACACTCTCCTGTGTGTGTAGTATGTGTGTTAATTCATGTGTTACATATGCATATACACACACAGCACAATATTCAGTGTCCACTTACAGTACGCACTGGACAATGCCTTAGCTGTAACTGCGGGAACTCTTGACACCGCTTTTCATTTGGAAGACTTCTAATTGGTCAATTGCATACCCCTCATGCTCAATCAGCTGTTGCCTAGCAACTGCAGTCTCGGGGAGCAGTAGGAGAGGAGCAGGGAAAGAAAGGGCTGGGCAAAAAGTGAGAGGAGAGCAAAAGAGAGGTGCGGGTGATGGTGGAGGTCGAGGGTAATTTAGTGTGTTAGAGAGAAAGAGAGAAAGAAAGATATACACAGAGGTGAAAGGAGGAGGGGAGGGAGAGAAATCACACGGAACACACAGATGGAGAGAATCTGAAAGGAGGTAAGCATCGCCACCCAATTCCATTTTCGACAGATTCACTTGAACAGGCTCAGCCATGCACAACCACATGTCCAATTTACCAGCTAGAGTGTCAACAAACACTGCACCTCTGAAGCAGTCCTTAGAGTGCTTTCCTGCATGATTCACTGATAACGCTGTCAGCTTACACATACCGCACACTGTTGTCCCTCACAAGACAAATATCAGTGCTTTGCCACAGCATGGCAAAACATACTGGGTAAATATTCTCCACAAGAATGATGAAATCTTGTGTAAACTGAAACCTGTGTTGACTTGGCTAGATATCCAGGTTCCCCTCATCTTTCTCTCCTAAAATAGACGGAGGCGTAGATGTAGACAAAGTAAAACAAAAACAACATGATAATGCTTTCAAACTTTTGAACAACTCTAACATGCCATGTTTTTGAACCCTAGCAGAGGTAAAATCACTCACTGCAAGACAAATCAAAGTTTAAATATAGAAACACTGGAGGAGGGACTGCCCTGATGTTGATCCCAAATTTGATTGGGTAGATATTTGGTCTGCTGTAAAAGATGCCTCTCACAATCCTGACCCCCAGCAAATTAACTTTAATGATCTGTATTGAACTGATTTAAAAGAACACAAGTTGCAAATGATGTGTAAGCTGAATAACTCCTTTTGCAGGCTTCCAGTTCTTTCTCTCACATAATGTGGGAAACCCGGACCGTTTCTGGCACCAGGTAGCTCGTAAATTGCCTCAGCTGTTGGCTGTGATGGTGCCCACAACCATATTTGTCTTTCTCTTGGATGATTTGTTCGTGTAAGGTTTTACAAAAGAACAAAGAAAGATTATGTTAGCTGGTTTAACTGCTGCTAAAAAAAAATAATTTTGACTCACGGAAGTCTCCTCATTCTCTTCCCATCTGGCATATCATTCTGTCTTACCAGGATATCATGCAGCTCTCCACTGCACAAACTGAATTTAAAATTAACACTTGCCCGTTTGGCTGATTCTGTGTGCAAACTCTTGTCATACAAATATTTTTTGTTTTGATTTTTTGAATGTAGCCCCTTTCTCACTGCATAAAAAGCTGCTAACATCTGTTTTTGTATTTAAAAGGAGAGATCGCAATCAGCATTCACTCCCAGGACAAATTACTCTGTAGTAGTCACAGGAATTTATCGGCTTCAGCTCCTATCGGCTTCAAGTGGTAGTGACGGAAATTCAACAATCAGGTGGACACGTTACTTTAATCCCCTTTGGTGGCACAATGAAGTGACACACTGCCACAAAAACTGTTTGTCTCCATCCGAGCAGCACTCGAAGATTGTTCAAAATTTAATCGGCATCAAGTTTGAAATAAAGACTGAATAAGTAACAGAAATAAAAAAGAACTAACCACAATAACATTAAACACTGGCCTCCATGCTGCTGTCTACTGTTTACTAAACTGTTTTCTGGCCTGTCAGTGTCGTCAAACGTGACACACCCGTAAATAAAACTTAAAGGCATGCTCTTCCACTGCAGAGCCATGAGCCATGTACACATTTCGGGTCTACTGCCGATGGAAAAGTAGTCTCCTGCCAATTTTCCGCATTGAAAAAACGGCAAACACGATCATTAAGAAGCAAAAGGGATATTTCTTTCTTATTTTGAAGGGTTATTTTTCCTCCTCTAGCTCCCTTTCTCCTCTGGTTTGGTTCTCATGTGCAACAGAGTTCGTAATGTTCAAGAAAAAGTTGTTAGCAACAAAGTATACGTAAAAACACATTCAGCTTTTATTTCCTTCAGTTTATAACGCAGCTCTCTTTCCGTAGGTTGAGGTTTTTGTCCTTTCAGGTGGTGTGAAATCGTGACTGCTTGTGCTGGCTGGGACATGTAAGAACGGGCAAGACTATAAACAGAAGCGGGTATCCCCAGAGGTAAAGCCTGTGACACACTTACCTTGGCTACCTTGGAGGAGTTCAAAATAACAGGCCAACACCAAGGTAAAGTAAAAGCCTGCACAATACATGTATTAATGGTTATGGAGAAATACGATTACCACGGAGTCTGATATGCATGTCTCTAATGTGAAGTTGTAACACTGAGTTGTGCAGTGTTGTATCAGTGAGGTGATCATTACAACTCTGGCTTTTCTAACAGAGGCTTCTAGAATAGGGGAGGGTTGTTAACAATGTAGCTACCTACAGTAGAGACACATCTGACATTCACCGCATCTAATCTACCAGTGCAACTCACGCAGTAACAATACCTTACTGTGACAATAGCAATGCATAACTGTACTTTTGGGATAGACAAGCTCTCAGACGCTCATGCAGCCATACAAATCACAATGAATGTGAAAGCTCTATGTATCCAGCCCCTTTTGTTCTCTCCCTCCCCTCTTTCTCTCCTCCAGAGGTGGTCGATGAGAAAAAGCCTAGGTGGGTGGTGGTTATCCCTTAATGACCCAGTTTACTTTGAAAGGGCATTGATCTCAGCCAGTGCTTTACTCATTGCTAACAAAGAAGCCTCAAAGCTCATCTTAGCGCCATCTTAGCGCCGTTAGTGCTGCATAGATAATGCTGCAGATGACATTGTTCTTCAGTCTACACAATAAATACTTTATGATTCTCAGTTCTTGTCGTATCACATCTTTGTCTCTGTCATCGGGAATATGATTACTCCTGGATAAATTTCTGCGTAATTCACTTCAGACCTTGCTTAATCTAACCAAATCTGAGATAAAAATGTAAGAGGCTGAGGTGAATTGAATTTCTATGTATTTTTTTTTTCCATAGAATACATCAATATTTTATTTCTCAAATAATGTAATTTTGAGAATGAAGAGCCTACTGGATTAAATGAAATGTAAAATGGACTATCCTGTCTGCCTGCTTTCGCAGAGCAGGCTGACAGTGAAACAAGAGCATCGTGTCCTTCAGATGGCATTCACACAATCAACAGTTGACTGGGACTGCAGTGGAGGACCTGTGTGAGGAGGAGGAGGAGGGGGAGCAACAACATCGTGGGCAGGTGAGTGTGTGTGTGTGTGTGTGGGTGTAAAGCTGCAGTGTTAAAAGGATCATACAGAGCTGTATGCATTCTTAATGCAAATGCTACAAATGACATCAGATTTACATTAGTGTTGACCATTTCCAAAGCAAAGACGTTTACATTTTTCACTATATTTTGCCTGCCTTTGGGCAGTCACTCAGTTCAATTCAGTATAACATAAAACTTGTCTGAGATAGGTAATCCAACACGGTGAATCTGTCACCTTGATTTTTTGTTAAAACACAAATCTGTGATAGGTATACAGCTCTCTTTCAACCCATATGATATAATCCTACTGGCCTATATAGTTGGCTGTGTAAGAAGCACGTTGAAATGCACAAATGCAGACTGGGGCTTTTTTAAAGATTATTTCTTTAGGCTTTTTGGCCTTTGTTGGATAGGACAGTGGTAGCATGAAGGCAGACAGAGAGCGAGGGGAATACACACAGCAACAAGCTGAAGGTTGGAATTGAACTTGCAGTCACTGCAGCAAGGACATAGCCTTTGCACATGGGGTGCCTGCTCTACCAGGTGGGCTACTTGTCGCTGGGGCTTGTTAAATTGTGTTATCACTGCATGGTAATCTACAATGGACAAGTAAACAGACACAACACCTTTGTTTTTCGCTTCCATTTTTCTTGGGTTTAAAAGCATCAAGCACATCAAGATGCTGATTTAACAGCATGATAAAGCTGATCACAGTATAAGGCCACTTTAAAATGTGCAGTTTTATATTGAAAGAGACTATTATTAGGCACTCTGAAATATAGATTTCAGATACAGATGTGCATTTTTTGGTCATACCAGATTAAGAGAACACTTTTCTTAAGTGCCAACAGTCACTCACTCCAGTCGGTTACGATGACGGACTGCAGTCAGGTCAAAACCCTGCTGAGGATGATGAGCACGTAGATGAGTTTCCCTGACACAGTCAACGAAGGTTTGTGCAGAAATACTTCAGTTGTGCAAACCAATTGTTGCATCAGCTGTTTAGGTGGCTGGTCTCAGACAATCTTGCAAATAAAGACGCTGGATGTAGAGGTCCTGAGATGGCGTGGTTAAACATGATGTGAGGCCGGTTTGATGTACTGCCAAATTCTCAGAAACAACACTGGAGATGGTGTATGGTAATGGTTATGGCACAGTCTCTTAAAACTTGCAACATCTGTGGCGTTGTGTTGTATGATGTAACTGCACATTATAGAGTGGCCTTTTATTTTTAACATCCCCATGCAGCACAGCTGTGTAGTTATTATGGTGTTTAATCAGCATCTTGATATGCCACACCTGTCGGGTGGATGGATTATCTTGGAATAGGAGAAGCGCTCACTAACACAGATTTCAACAAATTTGTTACCAAAATCTCTGTCTATGTTTCTGACTGCTAAAGTGACATAATATTCACAATGAACTGAAACCAGCGGCAGAAGGCAAAAACAGACTGTAGAAAATCTGTTATTGTCATTGAGAAAATTAGTATGCACAGCAAAATGGACCGCAGTAAGGTAAGGTACATAAAAGTTGTAGTACCTTGCAATAACTTCAAAAACAACTGGTAAAGTTCTATGGCGTGTTCTCAAACATCTGCACACGCACACTGCCTGGCTGACCTCGACCTACATAGAATCCCAGAGGAGGATGCTCACTGTCAGCCACACTCTTAATCCGTCTGGCTGGAGGAACTTTGCTGGCACAAGTCTCACTCTCTTTGGCCACACTTGTCACTTTTCCCAACTTTTACTCTCCCAGCACCCAATCCTGGCTGGAACTGGAGTGATGGCTGGGTGTCTATCCCTCCCTTTAGAGAGGTGACATGGAATTGGAAAACTGATAAAGCAAAAGATGGTGACTAGAGAAAAAAAAGGATAGCGTGAGAAAAAGAAAACCCAGGATGAATTAATAGAGAAAGAGAGAAGGGGAGGTGGAGAGAAATGGAGGAAAAAGAAATGGGAATGTTTCAGGTCAGCTTGAGTCTTGTCCGCCGGTACTGCTGTCACAAGCTTGCTTTCACATTTCTTTGCTTTTTCAGCGCACTCCCACGGGGTATGAGCTGGCCAAATGAGGAGAAGCAGGAGAGGGACAGAGCGAGATGGGAGCGGGGGGTATGGAATCAGAAGGGGTCTGCAAATAGGCTGGTAACACAATTCTGATGGAGAAATGTCTCACAGAGGGACAACAGGAATGAAATGAATAGATGACAGAGGTGGAGAGCAAGAGGGAGAGACAGTAAGCAAATAGGTAAGGAAATGAAAACACAATAAATAAAAGAGAGGGGATTGAATGTGAGAAAACTTCATACCTAGGGGAGCAGCAGAGAGTGTGTTAGCGGGTCTGTGAGAGGACTCTGGGAAAAATCACCATTAGATGTGGGAAGATGGATAGAAAAGAAAGCTTAAATATGAATATCTAATATTCATGTATTAACTTCACGTTTCCACTCTAATCTTGGTATTAATGTGCATGTGTTTTCGAGCTATAGCTGAATAGAACATAACTACATAAATATCCAAGTGTGAAGAGGCTGTATGAATGATTATGCTGCATTCAAACCAAACTCTACAAACAATATGCAGAGTACATGCTATTCAAATAATGCAACAATGCTTGCGGAGAGAAATAAAAGATTCAACAGGAGACGTATGAAAAGCAAACAAATGGCAGACTGTAACACTACAAACAGTAAACATAAATTCACCAGGACTATCATAAACAGTGACTTATAAAAGGTGGACTCAGGACATGATTACATGTAGTAGAGGTGCAAAAACAGGCCTCTCATATGTTGTCTACAGCACATATCTGCTGTTTTTTCCACCTGTTGTAGTATGACGTAGGCACAGACATTTCCAGTCACCTCTTTGTCAGCTCCACTAAATCTGGGCAAAATTCTCTCACGTCTATTTTGAAAGTGTTGGTGGGGCATTTTGTTGTTGGTGTTGGACGATGGTGGCGTGTGAAATCAACTCACTAGTGTGTAAACTCTCCTCTTGCTAATTATGTTAACTGGCCAGGTCGAGGTTTCAAATGTAAACATGAATTTACAGCGAGGAAAATATGGAGAAGATGGGCACCAGATGAATTAGTGTCCTGCTAGCCATTGTACAGGCATCGGATAATAAACCAAACAACCTCTGTGCCTGCATCAGTGTCCAATGGAATATCAGGAATTGCAATACCCTTTGCTTCACTGGAGATTGGCTAAATTCTAAAACAGCAGATGATGCCATTCAACCAGGTGACTCTCTATATTCTGTCAAGCAGAGGACCGGTGAGAGGAGAGGAGGGGAGAAGGCGTGTGCGTTATGGTAAATAAGGGCTGATGTGACAGTGGGAGTTGGACATGTTGTCCTATTCCTGAGTGCCCTGCACCACAAGGGGAATGAACACACAAGTCTCTGCCAGTGTTTGGGGGGAGCAACCATGCAGCCATCTTGTTGAGGTCAAGATATGTAAACAAACCTGGACGCATGCCACTAGTGATGTGAGTCTGCGTCACCGCTGATGTCAATGAATTCACTGAGTCTGTGGTGGATTTAATTTATAAGACAACAGACTGTACCCAAACCTATAGTTAAATCATTCTCAACCAGAAATTATGGATTACCAGAACCATCTGGGATTCCATAAACACACACTCTGCAGCTCGTCTTAAACCACTGACAAAGGCAGCAGCCAACAGTGTGAGAGGGAATCTCAACATGGCCACTTTAGATGTGTTTACATAAAAACAGCTACCTCAATTCTGAAGCCATCATTTCAGCATCATCTTATCATCTCATAAAGAGGAATCTTTCCACATTAAATGGAAGTAGTGAGTCATAAGTTTGCTTGCTACTGCAGGGATATGATATTGGAACAGATGCGTCCATTGTAAAAAGTGCTGGGATAAACCCCCCCCCCCTCCTTGTCTTACTGCGTACAGGTGGGGATGACAGAGGCAGGGAAACAGAGGCAAAGCTCTGCAAGAGCTCCTAAACTTCTACATGGAATTATGCTTGCATGAGTGCATATGAGTTTATACACCTTTTCTGCTCTGATCAGTTATTGATAATCAGCTAAGTGCTTGTTTGTCTATGTAGATGTCAGAAACCTTCTCTGCATGTGTCGCCATCCAGAAGTGGGTGCCCTAACCCGCTATTTTTGTCTCATGGATCAACAGTGCCGCTCTCCGTGTTATGGATGTCAGAAACCATGGCCGTTGCCATGGTGATGCCACACTGCAATATAAGCCCGCCTGCCTGCCGATGCTTGCAGCAGCTTCCAAGCCGGGAAAAACGACAGAGGAGGGGGGGGAGACAAGAGGACAGACAAGAGTAGAAGGGTCTGCGGCAGGATCCACCAGAATGCTAATCATCCTTTCTCGACGGTTTGTCCTTCATTATGCAGGAGACAATGCCCAGGACAACAAGAGAGGGCGTTAATGTGTACGTAAACACACAGGCATGAGTACAAAAGCATTTCCATGCATGAGTGGGCATATACACTCCACATGTACATATAGAGGCAGAAACATACATACAAGGTCATATGCGTGAATACACACATATACACTGTGCAACAAACACAAAAAATGAACAATTCAGGCACACTCACATGCTTTAATACACACGTGTGCATTGACACCGCAACATGTGTCAGTGCTGCCAGGCTTAATCTGATGGCAACCAGCAGTCTGCCCCGCTGCTGAAACATCCACGCCATTAACAAATGCTCAATTATTAACGAGCCACAAAATGGATCTAATTGCTCACTGCAGCCCAACGTCTCCATCAGCATTCCCAGGACGTTCCCGGAGCAGCCGGAGTTATTCCTGCTCTCAGTAAGCTCTCTGGGAAAAAAAGAGACACTGATATGCAGAATATTCTCCGTGCTGTTAGGATTTAGGGTCGGAGCAGTGTAGAAAATCAGGGAGGAAGTGGAGCTGCAATTACCATCTTGGCCAAGTCGCCTTTAATCTTATCACCATTTTTATTGAATTCAGCACATAAGGTTGCGTTTTATGTACAGTGCATATTGAAGTGCAGATCAGAGGCTAGGCTTGGTTTAAAAAGGTTAAGGACAATGTCAAGGTCACAAGTCATTTCTGGTGAAAGCGTATCATCTGCACACTGTAATTAAAATAAGACTCGGGGGTCACTCGCCTCTCATTTTTGAGTCTCAAAGACTTAACTCCCAACATGATCTCTGGCCCTTCTTTACTTTTATTTGGGAGGGTATTAAATCAGTCATGTTTTATGAAGCATTCCACAAGGATCTATTGTCAGCCTCTTCGCAGTTTCATCTTCTTGCTAATGCTAATAAAGGATGCAAAGGGGGATGCCCTAGTTTTGCTAATGGTAGCTCATTAAGCTTAGCTTGCTGGATCCAGAGCAGTGGGTTCACCCCTGGTGATGCAGAGTATTGACTTTGTCCATGTCTCCACTGGGTAAAGCATGAGCAAGATCATTTTACCCAAAATCTCAACTACTGCCATTTAACCACTTACAATATTTAGATGAACTGTGTCTGTGACCACCACAGGGAATAGATATGGTTACATGCAGGAGTACCAACTTAAAGGGGAATTTCCGGTGTGAAACGGATTTGGAATATATTGTGCATGATCACGAGTCTGAATCTTGTGTTGGGTACAAAACCGCGCTGATGCGATGCATTCTAAACTAGGCTGTTTTTAGCCAGTTCCTCTAAAAGGCTAATGCCGCTAACACTCAGGGCATGTCTCCAGGTGAAACGAAATTGCTGCCATTAAACCACTTACTAGGCTCAAAGTAGCCCCACACTTCGTTGGTAGTATAACAAGGGTCCTACCATTTAAAACGAGGCATTCACAACTTTGTCAGATAGTTTATTAAAAGTGACTGTTTACAAAGTCAGTACCTTGAGGAGTTTTCCGGTCACCGCCAGTTAAAACAAGTCGATTACCGACTCCTCTTCTCGTCTTCTCCTCTTCTCCTCTCCTCAAAAGCTGTTGTTCAAGCTCATGCACTACACAAATCCCGGTCACCCCTTGTTCACTTGTACAGCCCGTGGTCAGCCCTCTTCCGTCAACAACACCTGAGATTCACGTTCAGCAACTGACTTGCTTTGACTTAAATTCAAAATGGCGGCGACTGGAAAACTACCTCAAGGTACTGTCTTTGTAAAAGTAATTTTTATAAACTACCTGTGCACTTACAAAGTTGTGAATGCCTCGTTTAAAATGGTAGGACCCTCATTATACTACCAACAAAGTGTGGGGCTACTTTGAGCCTTGTAAGTGGTTTAATGGCAACTATTTCGTTTCACCTGGAGACATGCCCTGAATGCTAGCGGCATTAGCCTTTTGGAGCAATCGGCTAAAAACAGCCTAGTTTAGAATGCATCGCATCAGTGTGGTTTTGTGCCCAACACAAGATTCAGACTCGTGATCATGTACAATATATTCCAATTCCATTTCACACCAGAATTCCCTTTTAAGTACACTACAGTACGTGTCTCTCTTGAACACACGCGTTGATGATCAACCCTGAGTGTCTTCACACTGTATGTGTATCTAAACTGAAAAAGCAGGCTCAGTACCTCTCCTGTAAACAATGTGTGGGTACCCATGTTGGCCCTGAGTCAATAAGGAAACCCTCCCGTGTAATGGCTCAAACAACAAATGCGGTGGACTAGCAAGCACGGTGACAGTTCAATAACACCACGTTGTCACATCGCATACCCTTGGGTACAGCAGGTAGTTACAGTGATGTGAACCCAAGGTCAATGTTATTCCCAATCCTCCACAGTGGGGAGGGGAGATGCAAGGAGGGAGGAAAGGCGATCCTGATGATGGCAGGGAGAGAGAGAAAGAGATGGAAAAAAAAAAGGAAAAGACAACAGACAGAAGGAAGTCACGGGGGAGGGGTGGCCTAGCATGATGTGAGAGCTCACAGGAAACTGGGTAACTAATGGTCCTTCTCCTTGTGCCAATTACTGTTAGTCAGTCAGAGCTAGTCTCACTGGCTCCTGAGCCCTATGGAGACCATCCACAATGGTCCCATTCCTCACCCACTCACCAAATCATCTCCATTTCAAGTGAGCATTCAGACTGAAAATAGCAACGTGTTAAAAAAACACAAGGGGCTACGTTGGTGGGGGCATGTTGTTACAGGTAGCGGAGAGAAAATGAAATATGATCCAGTAAGTCCAGCTTGACTAATTTGTTGCCCCCGCTGTGCCAATGCAGCAGCCTCATTGAAATGAATGAGGTGGTGGTGTTATTTGATGCAGCGATGATGTCCATCAGAACGCAGCCTAACTCTCCTCTGTCTTTGGTAATAGTGCAATATGTTTATTTGTTACTCTTTAAAATGTCTCATGTTGTTTATTACCATAACGTATTGCCTGTAATGTATTTTCATTTTCCCCTGCCCTCTTTCTGGGTATTTGGGTTGCCTTCTGGTTTCTGGTCCCACCTGACAAGCCTGGAGGCCCAAAGGAGCTCCAGGCTGCCTTTCCCACAGCTGGGCCCCGAGGGTCCACTGCTGCTGGTGCTGGAAATCTGGCAGGCTGGGCAGGCATGTGGAGCTTCTGCCTCAGCCCAGGCATGCAGATCCACGACCCCAGGGGGGATGCAGACTCCTGCACTGAGTGGTTAATATATTCACAACTCTCCCCTGGCCGGGGGCTTAGAGTCTGAGAATACTCCATGAGGACTCGACTGCATACACTGACAACATTCACCAATGAATATGTTAAGCAAGGCTTTGCTACACCCTTTAGGCAGGCTTAAATATATAAGTGGCTATCATCACAAAGGAAATACGGCTTTGTCTAGAGTTGTACAAATGTGCTAAGTATACCTTCAGAGTACGCCACAAGGAGCACAAGAATGTAAATAAGTCTGCTAAGATATCATTCATCTCTACACTAGTTTCTTCCTCAGAGATCTCCCACAGGAATCTTTTCATCAAGGACTAAGACGGAAATAAAATAACCTCAGAAAAGCTGACCTTCTCATGGCACTCTTAGATTAGCGCTATTTATCACTTCACAGGGTTTTCATTTAATTGAAGACACGGAAAAGTCAAAACTGGGTGCCAGACAGTGTCAGCCACCCTTCCATCCCCCGCAGGACCTTGGCAACAAGCAAGCAAACAACACAAAAATCCATTCAATACGATCAAAAGGAGTCTCCATAAAAATCGAGCATTAGAGCCTTTCACTGCAGCGACCTTTTGATAACCTCTGTTTAGTACAAGGGTCAATGAGGAGCCAACCAATGCCGTCGATTTCCGGGGACTTTGGTCTCATGGGAGCCAGTTAACAGTCTCACGGCCTACATACAGAAGTATAAGGGACTAGGAAGACAACTCATTAGTGAACATCTCCACTTGGCAGTATCCATAGTGTGAGGTCTTCAAAGACAGATGATTTAATCTGCAGTGGAATAATAGCTCCTGCTTGTCAGTTGTTAGCAGCCACAGTAAAGTAAACATAATCTCTCCTGTTTACCGAGTTATTTGTCAGCCCATTAAGGGAATAACGTATAGCAACGTAAAATAGATTTTCAATAATGCTGTTGTGACTTCAACACACCCAGTGACATGAACATTTCCAATAAACAGGTATGAAAGCAAAACCCACCTAAGGCCTTAAAGTGACATCAGAGGACACATTATTGTTAGTCTATAGAGCAGCCAAACATACCTTGATAAATTCAGATTTATCACACATAGCTGCAGTGTATTTCATTACGCACAGCACAGTGTCAAACACAGATACAGTTCCCATCCCAATTGTACAATGTCCCTCACTGCACCAGCTCTATAACCCATTTTACCATTTCACTGCATTAGTTTCCCTCGGTCTTAAGTGAGCCAATCTTTTTGTGTAACAACTTAATAGATTGAGGTATGAATGAGTCCCGCAGCCTCTTATGCTTAACCAGTGGAACACTGAACCACCTACTTAACAGCGTGAGCTAATATTCTCAAAAACAAAAACAAAAAAAAAGACTAGACTCAAAGCTGTTTTAATATATGCAGCTCGAAATCTTCCTGACTCAAGCATTTAACCCACCGTCTTAGTGTTAATCTGTACAGAAAGACAGATGTACGAAACAGTGAAGCCGTACTGCATAATATTTTATACTACAGAAATGTGAAAAAAACACACATGAAAACTCAATCTGCTACTTTAACCAAAGTGACTAAATCCTCTGAGGAAATAAATATGCAGTTGTGCCTTTTTAATTCAGTCTGCATTCCCTTAATACTGCTGACAGTTATGTGCTAATATGTCATGCTGAAAACACACTTCACACATCATCAACCTCTAATGCCAAAGCTACAGTATGTTCATTTTAGCCAATTGGGCGCACAGCTAGACTAATCCTGTACCAATCTCAGGGACTCTGAGCCTACTCTAACCAATCACAGCAAAGCAGAGTTCATTTCTATTCTACACCACGCCACCTCTCCAGCAAGGAGAAAGTGATGCCAAGTGCCTCTTTTCCAACAGGCCTTGCCAAAGTCTCACATCCAAGCTGGCAAATGTCCGGCCATGGGATGAGCGCAGGAGGCAGTGATGGCTCACATCCTGACCCAAAAATAACAAGCACAACAAAGATGCTCGCGATACAGCCCAAGGCGGACATTTTGTTTGCCTAAACTCCAAATACACAGGCATTTTTAGCAAGAATCTGTGTCACTGGGATTCTCCCAGCTGGGGCAAAGCATGTTACAGCAACATAAACAAAACCATAATTAAGCGCAAGTTGAAACAAGATGTGAAAAAAACAGAGAAATGCAAACTGACCTCCAAGCTGTACTCTTCCACAGTCCTCTTAAGCGGGTCCACAATCTGCCAGCAAATGAGGATGCATAAGTCGATTAGCAGCATCCCTCCAACGATGATCAACAGCTTCTGGTCCTTTATGATCTGGAGCGGGAAAGGAAGATAAGATGCTCATATTAGCCCAATAGCACACACCTGCGAGTGTTATGCAACTGTGTGTGTGTCTGCAAAGCCATTTCAAACAACATTTCTTATTGACCACTATAATTATGTGATTCTCATCCTATCTAAGGACCTGGAGCCCTGCTGGTTTCACCCTAACATCTAATCAGGGTCTGATTACAATGCATTTAGCTGCAATTAACCACCTACTAGGATAGGAAACCAGCCAAACTGAAAGTCCAAAAGCTTGAGATCTGGCTCAGAATTTGTTACTGATACTCTTTTACACTGTATATATAGAACAGCTGTGCACATCAAGGGTTGCAACGAGACTTCTCTTTATTGGCCCAGCACTGAGAACCACTGGTGGACATCGATCCTGTGAAAACAATGCCACCAGCAAGCCATGATTCTGTTACCTTGCGGCCAGAGAATGTGGAAAAGATCCACCAAACACGAGCCAACGCTGTTGACCACTAAAGCTCCTCTTTTGTACCATGAACTTTAGAGGGATGAAAGCCGTGACCTGTTTGTGATCTTTATTTATAATAGCGTTTGACTGTCTGAAACGGCAGATCAAAGGAAAGGTCAGGGAACACAGGCTGGTTTCTGTTTGGAGAGTATCACATAGCCCAATTGCAGCACGGTGGTCTCACACAGGTCTCCATCCGCCAGTGGGCTCAGGATGAGATGCGTGAGGGGGTTGTTTTTTGATCTGGTGTCTTTTGATGATGTTGGCATTGAACAAATATAGACTAGACAAGACGAGGGACATCTCTTGTAGAAATGCTTCAATGCTTCAGAGGAGTTAAGAGGAAGGTAGAAGCAGAGCAGAGAAAATGGCTGCTTCAAAGCCAGTGAAAAAGTATTTGATGCCAAGATTGACAACAACAAAAATAATTGTATATTAAATGAAACTAATTCTGGTCAGTGTTGCCACCTATTTTCAGTGGGAAGTAGCTAAAGCCTGCAGGAAAAGTCACTCATTGTTGCTCGATGATGTTTCAAGCTAATTTGCAGATCTGTAATGTTAAGATATAGTTACATATATATACCTATGAGATTTTAAAAATCTAAAGAAACTGACTGTAACTAGATTAACATTAGCTTTCTTTTTCAAGCAGCTCCTCAATCTACCTCTAATATTAACGCATGTATGAAGGCTGTTGTGTCAACTCTGTAACTTAATTATCATGAATAGGGAGATGATGATGCACTGGAATGAATTCACCATTGTTAACTCTCTCTATCTGACAAAATAAAATCAAACTTAAATAGTAAAGTTAAAGCATTTAGAAAAAAAAAACAATGGGGATCAGTGATTAGTCATTAAGCACGCACATTCATGTCTCTGTCAGGCTGATGATTGGTTGACTAAATGTGCTGCTGTTCTGTTCCACCCACTGAAAGCATTCAGTCCAGAGCCATATCAATGCACATATACTGAGAAATACTGGAGACTCTCCTCAAGGAGAAGAGATAAACTTTTATTACAAAACACTTTTTACATATTTGCTTAAACTGTCACTATATTCACTTTAGGACTAAATGAGACTGATCATCTGTAAACTCTGTAATCTGCCTATGCTATTGCCTTGTAGTGCTTCTAATGTCCGTACAGCATTTAAGTAATCATAATGCAGCTGTCAATCATGTCGATCACTGCTCGTGCTTGATCAAATATGGATCAAGATTCTGTGCCTGCAAAGTCTGTTTCTTGCCTCAAATGTTTTCTGAAACAAATTTTTAGTGTACTGTTTAGCTGTAAAATGAAAACACTTGTGTGGCTGGTGAGCGGTACTTTGGTCAACTATTTCCAACAGACTTTGTCATTTTGCAGCTGAACAGTCCACTAAAATTTGTTTCTGAAAACATTAAAGGTGAGAAATAGAGAATGCAGTGAGATGCAGTGAGAGCATATTTTAGTGTACTGTTTAGCTGCAAAATGAGAAAGTTCATGACCTAGTCGCCATGTTGGAAATAGTTGAGGGATTTACCAAGCACCGCCCACCAGCTGGACCAACTTTCTCATTTTACAAAACACTTAAATATTCTGAAAACATGGGAGGTGAGAAATAAAGAATGCAGTAAGAGAATCTTGATTCATATTTGATCAGTGCTACCTAGTTTGAGAGTTTGACCACAGTTCACAAGCAGTGATTGACATGACTGACAGCTGAGTTCGAGACTCCTCGGTTCTGATTGGTTGTTTTTGCTGTGCTGTGGTAGATTCTAGAGGAGGAGGGACATGATTTTTTCTATTAGTCTCATGTACTTCTTTAAGAATATAGTGACAGTTTCAGTAAATATGACACAAACTTATTTTCAGAAAAGGTACGAACTGTAACTTTAAGATCAGACAAAAAAAGTTGCTAGATATGTTGCTAACCTTTTTCGGAAAAAAGTGTCAATAAAAGTGTCTTAAAAGTCACCAAATCTGGCAAGAAAGTCCACGAGGTGGTAATAGTAATAAGTAAATGTAATATTCTGTTATTCTAACAAGTAAATGGTTGTAGTAAAAATATGCAAGATGTGTGATATTTTGGAGAAATTTACATAAAAAGCTCTACACCACCATCTGCTCAACTGTGATATGTTACTGAGTCTGCTACAAAAAGTATGTAATGACTCTAAATTACCTAAAGTGTTATGTACTGTTTTCTTTCCCCCAGTAATATTGGCACACTGACATATCAGTTGGGTTCCAGTGATTTTGTCTTTGCTGATGAGTTTGTTCTCCTTGCTGCGTGTGTGTGTGTGTGTGTGTGTGTGTGTGTGTGTATCTGGCGCTGAATTGTAATACACTTTGTGCTGCATTCTGTGCATAAAAGGTGCTATATAAATAAAGCTCATTCATTCAGTCATTGTCAGAGAAAAAGACCAAATAATCGAAACGTTGAATGAGCATATGACCCTGACATGATTGAGAATAAAATATAGAGATAAAATATCTCTATTCACCACAATTAAGCAAAGTCCAGTCGCTGCCCGTGAGATGTGGTTCAAAGCTTTGAAAAAGTGAAGCACACTTTGAGTTATGAGTACTGTATTCAAGGTCCAGAATGAAGTCTATTTCCCTCTACTTTGTGGCGCAAAGGCCAGGGGCTGACTGTGTCTGCTGTAATACTGTAACATATTTTGAGTTTAAATGTCTGTAGCCAAACCTCAGGGTGTCGTAACAACAACAGTATAGTATTTCTGATCTATCAAGATCTGGGAAGTAGTGTGACGCCTTGGAGGTTGCTCATGATTTTATTTTCAGACAACCTGAACTGGTGGGAACGTGTGTACACGGTCAGTTTATGTTTATGCATATGTATGCATCCAAGCATATGTAATGAGCTAATGAGGTGCTGTGTGTTTGTTTAGCTTTGTCGTGTGTGTGTGTGTGTGTGTGTGTATGCACATGTATCCAGCTATGTGTCACAAAGGACTACCCAGTAAATTACTGTGATAGGAAGACAGACAAATAGCTGCTCCAGGGGCCTGGGGGTAAAGGGTTGTGTTTTGGAAGTGTGTATGTTTATCTGTGTTTATCTGTGGTGTGTGTTTGTGTGTATTTGGAGAGGGAGGACATTGATTGACAGCCCCCCCCCCTCCAACGCTGTCTCCGGCACTGAGCTCTTTAAGAAGTGAAGGAGTGCCGTCCGTAGCCTGCCGAGTGGAACTCTTATCGAACACACCCCTGATTTACAATCTGTGCTCTCCCACTGTCCCAGGCTGAGGGAAGGAGTGAGGGATGCAATTCCAGCCCTACTGTTTGAGGAAAAGATGGCTCACACTTGTACTTGTCCCTCCCCTGACAGCCGTTGACAGAGATTTCAGGGCACCAACAGCAACTATCACTCTACTGATGCCAGAGCACCTGAACTCAATCAGTATTGAGGGAGTGTGCTGTGTGTGTGTGTCCTGCAAACAGACCCAGGCCATGAACCAACAGAGAATACAACTTGAGGTTTAAGGGCTGAAATATGCAGTAGGGGTAAATACTGCATCTGAAGAAACATTGGTTTTGTCTCTGTTAGCAAGGGGAAGAAGATGGGAGAGGGTGGACTGAGCAGAGATAATTGGCTGTGAAGGGTTAGGGTAAAGCTGCTGAGCTCGGAGACGCAAAACTGTTTTGTATTCCTCAAATCTCAATAAGACAGTGAATTTGAAAGGACGAGTCCAGTGTCGTTCATTTGGAAACAGCTGAAAAAAAGTGGTGATCTTGCATTGACCCAACTGTAGAATTGAAGTGGAAACTCAAGATAAAGTGAAGCTCTGTCATGGTTCCTTGTCTTCTAACCTGTAATCTGGATTATCTTTATCTTCCTACATCTTTTGCCCTCTTTTTCCAACTTCCCCATTTTCTTTTCACAGAGTCCAACCTACTTTCTTTGCCATTTGTGCCACGATGTTTGTCTTGTCCCTTGTTCTGCCCTGCTTTGCCTTCCTCCGTCTGTCTCTCCACCCTCCCTTCTGCCACTACTTCCCTACATCCCTTCAACCTCTCCGACTCTTTGATCCATCCCTCTCTCCTCCCTCTCTTCCTGCTCCCTCTCTGGCAGGCCACCCACACTTCCTCCCATATGCAAGAGGGTGAGGGAGAGGGAGGGTGGGAGGGAGACAAAGAGAGGGGGAGAGCAAGATCTATAAATACAAAAAGGCCAAGCAGAGTTACAACACTGAGTGAGCTCGGCGCCACTTTATATAACTAGGCCAGTGAAACAGATTGTGTCAGATGTTTAAAAAGCCATTTGTATTTCTGAATCTTTTTTTCTCACAGAGAAGATTCTAAAAGCAGGTGCCAGGGGCTGCCAGTCTTTCAGAGTGTTTGTTAAAAAGCATGAGTGTGAATACAAGCACCCACACACCAGCGCCGGGCTTTCAAAAGACATGTGAAGCTTCCTGGTTAAGACTGTCAGGTCTACATGTTTTAATGGAGACGCTTGTGATTATATGAACGAGGATTTCAAACAGATGTGCACGATGTGATAAGAAATAAACAGTTCAGAACCAAATTTAACCACATATGTATTAAAAAAGAAAAACAAAGAAAGAAAAATAATGAAAAATGAATGAAAATTAAAAGCACATTTGTCAGGAAGGCTAAAAGAATTCTACAATAAGTAGCACAGCTATATATAACCTTTTAGTCACTCATATTTTTCAGTACCTTCTTCTTCATCTTCACATTTTTAAAGATGGCGTGCACCCTCCAGGTCTTGGCAAACATGGCACCAAAAGCTGTTGTGTATCCAACGATGAGGATCCATGTCCGAACCTATCAAAACAACAGGAACACACATAATTTTGTCATGTCTTAAAGTGGTGATCAAGGCTCAAAACAACATCTGATCTGACAGGTATTTGCATTTTCTCAAGAAGTTCATTCAAAATAGCTTCTTGAAGGGTGCTAAAAATAAGAAGCTGTCAGATTTATTTTTCCTCTCCAAGTGTGGAGCTCTGGGAGAACGTCCTGGACCATGGAAGCTGTCACACTCCTGAGAGCGTTTCATCTTAATGAGAAACAAAATGTAGACCTCTTACTGCTCTGGCACAAAGGACACTGCTGACGTGTTTTAAAAGCTTAGAATTTGAATAGAGACTATGAACTCCTAAAATAGCTACAGAGCGCTTCTTTTTACTGTATGTGTTAGACTGCTGTGTGTGATGCATGTTTGCTTTATGTGTTTATCTGTGTTTGAGCCCCTTCTGCACCGCACACACTGTAAAGCTTCAAACATTTACACCTGGCTCTCTTCACCTGACACTCTACCACATTTAGAGTGAAATAAAGCAGGGCAGCGACAGAGCACTGGGTAAAGAAGACACCAAAAAAACAATTACACCATCTATTCTCAAGGAGACCAGCACATATTGATTGGTGGTGAATGGATCAACCTCTGTGGTCCTTTGCTGTGGGACCTCGTCTGAAGTGACAAGCTCTGTTTTAGCTCTGCAGCAAAGCTTCAGCCAGGTGGTGGCAGCTCGAGACGTGCCCTGCCTAACATCACTCTGGTGTGCATGTGTGTGTGAGTCTGTGTGTCTGGGAGGGGGGTATCTCAGTGGAAACCTGTTATCACTGTAATCAAAACTCTTTAATTAATCCAGCATCTACATAGTCACACAGTAATGCTACCTGGGGGGAGACACTTAATGTGCTCCATGCTAGCTAGAGAGCCGGAGAGAGAGATTCAATCAGTTTTCACTTACAGTTGGACACAAAGTGCATGTGATTAGTGTTTCAGCAGTATTTTATGTTTTAGTGAAGAATGCTAAGGGAACTTTGTCTGGGTGCATCCTAGAGGTGTCACCTTATACCAGTACTTATAATACCAGTGATACTTAAAAATGAAATACTGATATCTCCTGAATAATACACATGCAGTAATATTGTGTAAGTAATTCAGCACCTCTTAATCATTTCTGTTTCTTTCCGTTCTTGCTTTGTCTCCCTCCCCCAGTGCCATCTGGTTGCCTTTCCACTATTCATTAAGTGCAATTGCTATACTTGTACAGTTATGGTTGCAGACTCTTTCTCCAGCTCCCTACACTTATATTTTGAGAGTAATTCATTTGCCAAAAGAGAGACAAAATGCACATTAAACTAAATTAAAGATATTTGGCTGATAGCATTTTTTTTTTTCAAATTCTCTATAGATATTGCAACACCATCTAACTGTGAACTTTTTTGGCCACAATGATCATGTAGTAAAAATCAGATAATGTGGCAGAACAAGTACAGACCAAGGAATCTGCCCACTCCACGAGGTGACTGATTTGATTAGCACAGTGACATGACACAGCGGTTTCTCGTTTGACATAAAAAATGATCCAATGAACACCACAGTGGGCTTAATGATTAGCCAATCAGCGCTACAGGTGGGACTAACGCCATTGCCAAGCTGTGTCAAGTGTTGTCATGTGGTGCGTCAGAACCAATGAGGAGTAATAACAACAACGGCAAGCACTTTAGACAAGACAGATGCTGCTATGAGGCTGTTTTGAAACAACATGTCTTTTCAATATCGGCCCAAAATCATAATATGTTTTACTTCGCTCTGCTCCACTCTTAAAATCCCAGCAAAACAAATATGTTGTCATGGCTATGCATCAACGTGAACTTAATATGAAGTTAGATTGAATAGGATATGTTGGTCTCTAGCGAAAATCTAATTCCTCTCCTAGGCCTGCACGATAACTACTTTTGGCGAACCAAATATTGTCCCAGAAAAAATTTGAATAGAAGATACTGTCATTTTAAGACCATATTATGCCACTCATATCATGATAACATAATATCATAATAATGCAAGCACGCCATTTCAAAGAGCTATGAACTTTTAATTCTTAAGAATATTCACACTGCAGTTACCTCTATGATCCAGCTACAGTCGGCTTCCGGGGATAGACGGACCAGGAGCCGGGCAGTTTGCTTGTGGATTTATGAAGTGGTGAATGAAGTTGTTAGAAGGCGAAAGTACAAACGACAGACTTTTTGGATCACCGCCAGGGGTTAGCAAGCTAACGACTAACAGGACTGTGCTTCTTCCACTCCAAAACCGCAACTGCAGGCGATCAGTAAGCTACACTGTGTCATCTTTGCACTGCTGTTTTATGTTTCTTCTGACTCGTGCAAGCAGGCATGGGCGGGAGAGAAAAGAAGGGCGAATCACTGCACCCAAGTCTTATTAATGGTTGGGAAAACACTGCTGTTTATTCTGGCATCATGTTGGCTAAAATTATGTCCATATATCATCAGACAGAGCTACCCCCTCCCCCAGTGGATGCAGTGTCAGACTGAAGATGGAAAGGGAGTGTTACAAGTTGACTATTCTCTCTGATATTAGGCAAGAGGGAACTTACAGTGCAGAGAGTCTCAAACTCTTTGTCAGAGACGAAACCCCCATCAAGTCCAAACAGGAAGATAGAGGCGTAGGAGAGCATGCCTCCTAGGATGATCAGGTTGTTCATATAGGGACTGGACATCTTGATTAGTCTGGTAGAGAAGATCAAATTAGATTATATTAGATTACAACAGAAAAGAATAGAATAGAACAGGCCCTGTTCATAAAAAATACTTCAGCATGATATTTAGGTATGAAGGGGAGTGAAATAAAAAATAATGTACCCGCTGCAGTTAATCATCCTTTCACTCCAATACCATTCAATCTCCGCTGATTCGTCTTGTCCTTCATTCATCCCCCTCTTCTTTCTCCCTTAGCACCAACCCCTCATTTACTTTCTCGCTGCACTGTACGTTTATCTATTTCACCTTCACTAGCTACCCTTCATCAAACCCCTCCCTCCATCCTCCCCTTCTCAAAGCTGTGCTTCACCAATGCTGAATGCTGACCTGTGGTTGCGGTTCTTGATGTTGAAGAACAGGAAGGCCCCCGCCATGAGCATGCCCAGTATGGTGATGGTGGACAGGATGCTGTAGAGGGGCACGTTGATGTGGCGCCGCTGCAGACGCACAAATGTACGATCCTTGGGAGGCTCCACACCTATAAAGAGAACAAGTTGTGATATGAGACAAGATTTTGATAAGAAGATTTCTCAAAATGAGTGAGCCTCAAACTTATATGGTATATCACCGAATCTAAGATTCCAGAGTATTTGTACGACAGTACTTTTCTGAACATTTTCGCTTTTTCCAGTGAGGTTTCTCTCTTCACTTTGACAGTTTAAGACCTGCCCCCTTCAAATCTTTTTCTCTTCAGCCACAAAATAATGACACTGCAGCAGACATCCAGTTATTTGAGTCCCATTTCCTGCTCCTCAGTTTCTCCTGGTTGAGTGCATGTATCTCAATGCACCACAGTCAAGTTATTGTGGTTAGACACTGCACTTTCTTATCTTTTGCTCTATTTTTCTCCCACCAGTGTGCCAATCGATCGCAATGGAATCATCTTACACATCTCCACTTACTGTGGTCAGGGATGTGGAAACAAGCATCTTAGATGGTACTGTCCTAGAGTTTCTTTATGTGGGGCAAGGCAGAGAAGATGGGGAACGAGAGGGAGGGTGGTGAAGGGGAGAATAGCCAAGGGGATAGAAGAAATTATAAAGTATGTCAACACAAGTAAACGGGGGAGGGGTGAAAAATGGACTGGTAAATAATTTAGCCGATGGAGGACAGTTTTGAGTGGTAAAGAAGAGTACCCAGTCCCTACACTGAGCGGTGGTGGTCGTGTCTGAGTACGTATGTGTGCTGGAGAGAGTTTAGGTTCAAGTGGACAAGTGAACAACAGAAGTGAGTGCTAAGGTGGCAAGTGATGGGCCTTTAACATACATATAAACACACATCGGACGCATCAGTACACTTTTTTCTTCTTCAGTGAGTTTTACGTCCCTGTCCCAGTGCTCATGGAGTCACACACAGATGCAAGGACATACATACATAGAGTATCTCGCCTGCTTCATACCTTGGAACATTATGGAGTTGTTGTTGAGGTCCAGCACATCAGCAATTGCATTGTACTCTCCCACCTTCACCTCTTGGCCCTCTGTTAAAAAAACACACACATACATGTACACATTAAAATAAAAGCATGTACTCAAACTGTCCAAGCTGGCTACTGGATGCCAACATCATTTTGGTTTTACGCTGTGAAAGCATTTAAATCTGCTGCGTAAAACTAATAGACTACAGACATGCTTGCAGCTCTGTGAGACAACGTGGTGCTTTGTGCTAAATGCTAACATCAGCATGCTAACAAGCTCACAGTAACAATATGCTGACGTTTGGCAGGTATATTGTCTTCCATGTTCACCACCTTAATGTAGCAGATTAGCGTGTCAGCATTTGCTAATAAGCAAAAGTGCATCTGAAGCTGATGTGAATGTCGTTAGTTGTGCAGGTAACTGATCATAAACCAAAGCATCTAACAATTTCCTGTGTCTAGATAAAAAGTTAAGGCATCACCAAAGTTACTTGCTACTAACCAAGAAAAAAAGTCATTGTCATGTTATAGCCTTGTTATATTTATCTTTTAACAAAAATGTAAAATGTCAATGTAAATTTTTTCCTGTGGTATCAAAAATGGTTTTGAACATCTACATTTTTAAAGGTTAGAAATTCCAGTATTGTGACACTAGTCCTTACGTGATGTTGTCTGGGAAACATTAATGTCTGCGCAAAACTTTGTTATGCCCCAAAGCTATGAAACACAGTAGCCACAGATATCAGGGAAGCTAGCTTGCTAAATATTTTTGAAAGAAAGCTGAAAACGCATCTGTTCACTTTAGTCTTTAACCAGCTCTGACTTTCTGATACAGGTCTGAAACTCTTTGTTTTACGCTTTAACTTTCTATTTATGCTTCACGCTGCTGCATGTGTTTTATAATCTTACTTGATTTTATGATTTATAGTTTTACAACTGGATCATTTAACTACTATGAACAACTATGAATAATTTAATTCATGTTTCAAACTGTCTTAAATGTCCTTTTATATTGAATCGCCTTGTCTAGTTTAATGTCTATTATGTCTGATTTCATGTGAAGAAATGAGTGCTTATACTGCCCTTACTGTAAAGTGCTTTGTGCTGCATTTAATCTATGAAAGGTGTTATATAAATTTCATTTCATTTCATTTTATTTTAAGTTTATTATATTATTATTATTATTATTATTATTGTTATATTTCAGATATTGCGATGTTTCAGTCTGGACCGAAAGACTGATAGACCAACTTTGCCATCCCTCGAGTCGTGTTGTTTTCAAGGCTAAAAATGACATTAAGGTTGGCATTACAGTCAAAAGCCTAACAATTTGCATAATGGTTACACCAGTTTTGGAGTATTCTAGCTTGATTCTTCAGTGAAATCTTTCTGGTGGCTCACATAATCATGCAATAAAGTAAAAAAAAAAAATGGATCACACATACAAGTTTACAAAGCGGCTCAAAGGGTTTATCAAATGTAGCACCAGTGATTCTCATTGTGAGAACACGTAACAGAGGCTACTGTGACTGAACAAGCAAATCTAATTCAAAACAGCTATTGAACAGAGTGAAGAATGGCCCAGCTGGACTGTAAGCTGTACAGTCTGGCACAGTGGTACAACCTCACAGAGAGCTTTACATCAGAGGGAGATCTTACAAAACCCAGTAGTACTATAACAAGATATCCCTAACATAATATTTTAAGGCACAGTGCGATTATCTTTTAAGATTCTCAGTTTGCAACTTTCAGATAAAGCTTAATATTAACAGGAAATGGTTTCCTGTTTTTTTACCATCTTTATCAGCTTATTTAACCTCAAGGAAAACTAAAGGGCAATAAAGAGCAGATATGGTAGAAACAAGCAAACATATGAAGACATGAAAAACCCTCAAATGTAGCAAGAGCAGACTTCAGATGTGTATTATGAGGCGAATCGTCAGCTGATGTGGAAGGAAACAATATATAAATGCAATTTCACCTCTGTATTTATATTGTAATACTCATTAACTTTAATATTTTCTAGATACATTTGAGAAATTGTGTGATGGCTGTACACCACCACTGCCTCTGTGGAGTTCTGCTCAAATACAGCTATTTCAGGATTTAGTGTTTTCTCTTTTAGAAACAACGATGAGTCCCTTAGGTGTAATATCGAAGGAAGCATGACCTTGTCAGACAAGCCTGGGCCTTCGCTCTCCCTCACTCATAAAGATTACTCACTTAGAGTGTACACCAGGGAGGAGGGAAGAAGGGGATGAGGAGAAGGGACAGATTATTCTGATTCTTTTTCTGTAAGCACTACAAACAACCTGCAATTTCTTCTGGTGTGCATGTACAAATCTGCCTCTACTTTTGCTTGTTATCACTGTCATAGGCCCATTGAACTCCTCAGCAGCATTGTCCTTGACTAGGAAAATGACAGATAACATCAGCTATTGCAGCATCACAGGGCACTGCGTTCCCCTCTCCTCTCCTCTCTGTGAATCACCTCATTTGATCTCCAATTCTGGCTTCAAAGCATCAGCCCATGTTGAAAATGTTAGACAGGCTATATGTGACAATTTCAGAACAGTAAATTTTATGTGCATACACAATCGGGATTTGTATTTCTCAAACTTCTCTGTGCTGAACGAGGATCAATAACCATGTTTCCCTTGACCACGTCCTTTGTTAGAATCTAAACAGCAGAAGGGATTGTATATCTCTCTTCCTTTGAGATGCTAAAATACTATCCCAGCACTCCATCCCCACAGGGAATATTGATGGCTTCAGTGGGATGGTAAAACTCAACCTATCGCTCAGCCTGTGCAGACATTTCACACCTTTATTGTTTGATTACACATTTAAATAACTTCAAATATCTGTAAAATCAGTGGTGAATTTCTTAACTTATAAATATGTGCGCCAACAGCACACTACAATATGTTTATGAAAACGTTTGAGGAGAGAAATAGGCAATGCAGTAACAGAATCTTGATTCATGTTTGATCAGCGCTGCCTAGTTTGACAATTTGGCTGCAGTTCATGAACAGTGATTGACATGATTGACAGCTGCAGTGAAGACTCCTCAGCTCTGATTGGTCATTAGAAGCAGGAGGAAGAGGAGAAGCAACATGATTTCACGTTCTTCTATCAGAATATAGTGACAGCTTCAGCAAAAAGTTATTTTCATAAAAGTTACCAGCTGTAGCTTGAACAGGACAACACAAGGAAAAAAACAATGAATACAGGACACAATGTCAGACTGCGAAGAAGTAACTACCACTAGGTTACACCAACGGGAATACTTCAAACATGTCAGCCTATTTACAGTGAATTCACCCCAGTGTGTTCGTTAGTGGAGCTAGACAAAAACAAGGAGCAAACCCTACATGCTTACAGTATCCCTGCAGCATTTAGGCAGCCATTCCCAACAGAAATCACAAGTAATGATTGGTACATCTGTAGCCGTAAATATGAGACCAGACTCACTGTAGAGGAAAACACAGGCTTTACAAACATACTTTATGTAATTGAGCCCTGTTACAATATTCCTTCACAAGCCGATTTCAGCCAGACAGTAACGCCTGCTTTGTACAAAACAAAAGCTCAAATTATGATGTTACTGTAGTTTTAAAACATTTAAAAAAAAGGAAAATTCCTCTTGCATTTCAGTAGCAATATTTTTTGTTTTGTTTGTATTTGTTTACACTAAAGAACTACATTACATATTTTATAAGGAGCTGTTTTTGTCTTATTTGCTGCTAAGAAGAAACCCCAGAAGATGAGTCATTCAGGTACTGCTCCATCATTGTTAAAAGTTAAAAAAAAATCATACTTTATGATCATAGTTTTAATAAATAAATACATGAAGTAAAATAACATAAAATTAAGGGGGAAAAAAATAGTACATTCCTTTGGCCTTGCTGCTTTTTTGCTGTATGGAAAACATTACATACAGTGACACCTGTGTTGTATCAAAGTGCCTGTTACACTCCTACTACGAACTGAACTTAAAGAGTGGGTCCATCTGTGTTAAGACGCAGTGAGCATATGTTAAAGCTCTGATGTCCTCCCTCATCTGTACACACGCAGTTTGCTGACAGTGTAGGCATAGAAAATGAGCAAAATGTTAGGTTTGGAAGATCTGAGCTTGGAGGTGGAGGATGGTGCCATAATATTATTATGAAAACATTGAAATTTTGTGTTGAATATTATGTGTTTCAACTAATATTTATAATACTATTCTTGTATTTTAACACATTAACAGATCTATAGTGTGTATTACCTACAGTAGATTTGGCATGTTCCCAGTTTGGAGAAGCAGACAGGAGTACTGGGACACAGAAGCTAAGCAATGTACTTCTGTGGACGCCACGTTAGTTCGGTTCCTTCAGTCACACAATAATGCAAACAACTAAACAATCAGAAGCAGTGGCAGACTAGCTACTCCTGTGTTCTGCATGGTAAAGTTACAGTTTCTGTCAAAGGAGTCTGTTGGCTGTGGACAGGGGGACAGGGGCAGCAGCAAATGTATTTCAGCAACCTAAAAAAGTCAATATCAGTTAAAGTGTGCGCTATATTTAGACTATTTTTACTGCTTTACCTCACGATCGGACAGCCATTTCCAATAGGGAACTGCAGCTGTTATATCACCCTCTTCAAAGTGGCCAAACGTCATTGACAAAAACAGTCATTTTACCTCACAGAACACTGGAGTTGTCTGGACTTGTTTATGTTATTGAGTGACTTTGAGAACTGTCTACAGCAGGACATTGCTTAACTTACTTGGCTGTATGCCTGTCTGCTTCTTCAAATTTGGAGTGTAAGATGTGTGACGCTTGAAGCTAAAAAAACATAACGCAGCTAAAATTTTAATTTCCAGGTTTAATCTCTGACGCTACAGAATAATATAAAAGCTAAAAAAAATTGAAAAAACAGAGTAAAAACTGAAGTAAATGTAGTTATTTCCAACACTGGTTAGTTACTTCACTGTAAACCTGTAACTATTACTCCTCTTGTCAGGGCAGTTAGTCTGTGTTAATCATATTTCTCAAAACTGTTCAACTTGACATGTTAAAAGATAAAGAATTTATTATTATTTATTTCCCTGATGCTACTCAAGCACAGATGACTTGTCCTCTTTGGAGAAGAGACTCATGCTGGTTTAAAAACTCAAATATCAAAGTGGTGACAGGCCGGAGCTCATTCACAGTACGACTCTTTTAAAATGCTGCATCCCAGAAATCTTTTATCAACACATTCCGACCCGACTACGCAGAAGTGTTTGTAATTGAGATTAAATTAATTCAGTTCTTTTCCATGCAGCACACATTAGTTTGTCTTTGATCAAGTTCATTTTATGTTGTTTCATGTCAGATCTGTGAAATTCTAACACGGAAAAAAAAACTGCTGCTTCATTGGAAAGCATTGGTGGTACAGTTCAATGATATTCTTGTGAGCTATTTAAGTTGAAAGGACTGTGAGAAGACTATTGCCTGGAGGTAAACTGACAGCAGTGAGGGTGTTGCTAGTTCAAACTCTTACAGAAGATGATAGAAAAGCAGGAAATTAATTCTTACTGGAGGGCTGTTGTAGACAGTAAATCCTATCATTTATCTCTAAAGATCCCAAACATCTTAACCTTTTACCCGCACATATCACAACCTCACCTTCCTGATAAATATATTATTGAACCTCTCCTCTCCGTACAGAATGACAAGAGCCTCTACCATGCCTGGAAGTGTGTTGATTTAAAATCTGTACTCGGAGGGACTGCGACAGCGATCAAGACCTTTGGTAGCGAGCTATCTCTTATCCCCATGAGAGACAGTAGGAATAAGAGCCACCGAGGCCCCTGACTAAGAACGCCTGACAGGGTGAAATGGAGGATCAGAGGCTGAGGACAGATGATAGGGTCATGTTGAGGATCACTGCCTTTTGAAATATTCAAGCTGGGGCTGTCCCTCCTCTCCTCTCCACCCAGCTCAGGCTCTTGGTGTGTCAAAAAGGTGACAAATTCATGGTCCCTGACAAGTGAGGAAGAAGTGATGGAGTGAAGGTTAAGGAGGGATGGAGGAGATATAATAAAGGTTGAAGAAGCTCGTGAGAGAGAGCTGTAACACAGGGGAGGATTTGGGCTGGTAAAGTGTGCGTTGGACAGCAAGTGGACAGCCAGTTCAGGGAGAAGAGAAAGAGAAACACAGAGAACAGCAAGACAAAAGCATGTGTCACACATTAATAGAGGTGTGTGGCTGTGACTCAGCTTGAGGCATTCATGTACTCTTTTCTCAAAACATATGAAAATCAAGCTTTAACACTCTTCATTTCAGCCATACACACACATACACACACACACACACACACACACACACACACACACACACACACACACACACACAGAGACACACACAAACAAGCCCTCTTTTCTATTTGACGACCTCTAATCATACAGGTTTTTATGACAGCACTCTGTCCCTGTTAGTGCTCCTCCTGCTGTTTGGTTTTATTCTTGCAGCTGACCTCCTACAGGTAGAGACAGGAGGGTCTTCAGACCTTATGTCATGCAGCTCCATGTATGTCAGTTGGCCCCTATGTATTTCAGATGGCTCCACAATCTGTCTGTCTGTAGCTGTCTGTGTCTCACCACATGATACCTCCCAGCAGGTTTTCAGTCTGCAGTGTGTTCACAATTAAAAGTATGTAAAAAAAAAAAGAAAAAAACAAACATTTTTGAGCCTGCTCTTGATGACATTATCATCCCACAATGCTTTGCACCAACCTGATCTCACTCCAAACTTGTCAAATACTGCTGCTCTGTATCATGGGGACATCCTTTAGCAACGGTATGAGACAGACCAGGCGGCAACATGTTTTGATGCTCTTCACAACTGCTGCAGAATTAAGGGCGGGAAAGTCTGCATAAGGAGATGGATGGGTCAAAAAAACTCCAGACTTTCATCTAGTGGACCGCTGTTTATGTCCCGTGGGAAAAGTCAATCAACTTATTTTAATGTGCTTAATGAGCTTTGAGTGTGCTAGTACAGGGGTTCCCAACTGGTGGGTTCAAATATGGGTCACAGGTCCATTCTGAATGGACCGCAAGTGACTCACAAACATTTTAAGTTTGTAGAAAAACACTTTGTTGTTAAGTACAGTGAATTTCTGGCACAGAGTTTTTATTTTGAGGTGCCGTTTCCTGCTGTAGAGAGAGTGACTAACAGACAGCTGCATGACAGAGACAGCAAACTAGCTTGATGACATGGCCAAATAACGCTGGAAGTATTAAACTGTGTATGTGGACCTTGAACTAATGACTGAGGAGAAACCCTTTGGCAAATGATGTGCTAGTATGTGTAGCATCCTACGCTTGTGAGGTATGGCATGTGGCATTACACTACATAAAAAACAAATGTACTTATTTCAAGCCAAACCATTATCTTTGTTTTAGATCTAACCATGTACTTTTGTCGCCTAAACCTAACCTGAGGACTTAAAAACCATTCATTTCAAGTTTATTTTGAAAAGACATGATGAATATAACAAGCTTAAATCAACATACCATCTCTGAGCACCCAAAACTGAGGCTGGAGGGGTACCTAAAGTGCCATAGTTTGACATGTAGGGACACTGATCAATTTGGCGAGCTCGGAGTGAAAATGGGTTGACTGGTAGAAGAAAGAAAAAGAAAGAAAGAAAGAAAGAAAGAAAGGAGCTACTCAAAACTGCAAAAAAAGAAAGAAACTGTGGATTGTGGTGCTTGAGGGGATGACTTAAAAAAAAGTATTTAGTCGTTGGAACTGCTTTCTCTTTAGGTTTATTGATTCTGTCATTCCATTAACAGGTTGGTTAATGCCCGTCTGCACATGTTGGTTATTATTTCCTGTTAGTGCAGGACGGAAAAGAACACTGATCACTTGTCTATTAACTACAAAAAAGCTTTATACTACAAATAGAATAAAGTACATGCTGTGTGCAATTGCTATTTTATTATGGAAGTGGGACACAGCGTCTATTTCACTCACCACCCACTACCCTGATGGTAAATTTCTGGCATTGTAAATGTTCTTGTTTTCACTACACAATGTCCATGCAGCACTACAAAGTCTTACTTTCATACTACAAACTCATTTACTGTAATAATTTTGTCTTAGTTTAGCATAAAATGCTATTTAAATTACTATAAATCATATGCCGTTTTCTTTTTCCTCAAACCCAGAAACAGCTGTAACAGTATTTGCATACATACACAGTCAGCCACCAACAGAGTCACACACACCAGCATGTGCATCAGCACTCACATACTGCCCTCTATCTCATACGCACACTCCCACACAGAGCATGATGTATGCAGCCAGAGGGATCGAGCCCCTCTGCAGTGGGGGAGATAAGATGGTTAGGCAGAGAGGACTGAACAACCCCATGCAGTGTGCTACATACAGTCTGGGGAGCCTGGGAGCTGGGAATCCCCTGCATCAAGATGCAATCTCTGGGTTATTCTCCCACTCAGCGGGCCCTGCTGGCTCAAAAACAACCTCAGGATAATGCTATGAGGACGGAGAATACTGAAACATGTTTATATGTACAAACCTTGACAGTCCAGACATACGGCCTGTCACCACAGAGGAGATCAAGCACAGTAAAGCACCATGGGCTTTCCACTTTCAAGTTAAGATTCACCTAACTGCACCCACACAGATACAGGCAGGACATGCAGCTCCACACAGAAAGCCTTGTGGGGACTTCACACAAAAACGAGTCTAACACATTTTATGTTTTTCTGACAAACAACCCTTGCAGTCATGCAAATAATGACTATCCTCTCTAGGAAAACAACTAATGAGATAAATGTGAGTACAAAGCCTCTGACTTCAAAACTGTTAAATCCTTCAGCCTCCCTTCCTCGTGTACAGTGTGTGACTCTGCTGCGAGCTTTTCCTAAGCCCTATTGGTCAGGTTCCATTATCGGTACTGGTATATCAACCGTGGCAGCCTTCTGGCTCGAGAAAAACTGTAAGTGGCTTTCCAAAAACTGTGGTAATCCCGCAACATTTCTGAAACAATTGCAGGTTTTATTGAACACAGACGCGAAGCAGCTGGAATTCAAACAAATTAAAGCAAAAATTCTCAGTGGAGTCACGTCTAGAGCAAGTGTGGATGGCTGGAGGTGGGTGTGACAGACAGAAAAATGGCAAAACAAAGGCCTTGTTACTGTGAAACAATGTTTTCTATTCAAAATCAATTGGGCCAAGGTAAAGGATTGTGAAGAATTTACACAGGAAGGAGTAGTAATGTCAGACATACCTTGAAACTGGTTGAATTTTATTGTGCCCATCCTCTCTCCGTTCCGAAACATGACTTGGCCCTGAAAAGAAGGAAAAACAAAAACATGTATTTTTAACACAACACATTGAAAACACATACAGTACACATTTTTAGTTATAAAATCATTCTACTCTGCTAAAGAAGATGCAGCATAAGCAGTTAAGTGAATTTCAGTGTAGAAAAAAAGGAGCTTAGCTCAACTAAATTTATGCACAGTGCTTTCCTGATACTGGAACGTTAGCAGGCAAAGGGCAGAGTCTTGGCTCCTGCACACACTGCATCTCATTTGATTAGAAGTGGCCAAAATTGATCTGTTTATGGAGGTAAACAAAATTATCTTTGGGCCAATTCATTTGCTAATATCTTTGCAACAACATCATGTCAGCAAGACTGCCTGGTTTACTGTGTTTGCTCACATAGCATTGGTGCAAATCTGGGCTCAGATGGTATTTAAAAGGCAACAGAAAAGTGGTCAGTGAGTGTAGCTGAGATTTTACTCTAAATTTTTATTTCTCAATATTCAGTTCACTGCAAAAAGTGTGTGTTTATCGGTCAAACAACTACCTTAAAATAAAAACATTTGAACGTCTTTGATTTAAACTCCACAGGAGCAAGACAAGGCAATTTCAAGGCAGCCAGCGTCTGGCAAACGCAGACAAGGTAGACAAAAGCAATTCAACTTTGTGGCAATATCGTAAGACATATTCAAATCAATTTGGCTTCTGTCGCCTTATCTCTCCCATGTATTCTCTTCGTCTCTTTCTCTCCCTTGTTCTATTTTCTCCCTCCCTCCGTCTCTTTATCTCTCTTTCCCTCTTCATCTACCAAGACTGTTCAATTAATTCAGCCCACCATCTGCTTACAGAGCTCCTTAATTACACATTTAACTGGGTTTACATATTACTGGCTGGCTAACAAAACAGGTGAGAGCAGAGAGCGAGATAGATAGAGGGACAGCCAGAGATAGAGAGATAGATAGAAAAATAGAGTGAAGGAGAGAGGGACAGAGAGAGAGAGAAAGCATTTGCATTGGCTGATTAAAAGACAGCTGAGGGGGGAATATGGGAAAGGAAGCTGGAGAGCCAATTTTGCCTCAAAAAGATGGCAAGCTTTGAAGTAGCAGAGCAGGATCCCGCCCCTCTGTTTGAATCCCAGTCTTTGTGTGGCATCTTTGATGTTTGTCTGAGTGTGCGCGTGCAAGCATGTCAACGTGTATGCACTTAATATGTTGTCACATTATGCTCGCGACGCGTACATGCATGTGTCCCTGATGATGAATTTGTGCGAGCTACTCCTGAGACGCAGGGTCTCCAGTGTTGCCTTTACCCTGGCGATGTACAACAGCTCCTCTGCTAACAATTTCACAGCGCAGTGTCAATCTGACTTGTTGACGCTAACAAGTTCCTTTCGTCACATGCTGCTCTTTCCTACAATATGCCATGCAATTATGCCTGCAGTGTAAGTAGGACAGCGCGGTGCACCTAGGTTCAGCTCATTAGGTATTACATTCAGATAACTGTGGTGTGTAAACAGGGTCAGACGACGTGGGTTGAAAATAGGGGAACTTAACTTGAACCTGTAATGACTGTGAGTGTATGTATCCAGGTTTCTAGAGTAGCTGCACCGTCATGCTCTCTCTGTGCATTAGCATCGTCACCATAATTGCTCTTCACATCAGCAAAAGTGGAGCTATCACAAACCCTACTGAAATGGTGCGTAGTTATTTTAACAGTCCCCCAATTTGTTCTCTCAAGTGTATACATGCTTTGGAGAGTATGCAAAGTGTTTCAAACATATGCAGAGGCACTGACTCCGACATCCTCAATTGGAAATAAATGTCTGTGGTACAAAGATTAAATTAACCTCCACTGACCATTATTCAAAGAAGCTACTGTAAAGCCTCGTTCCACAAGGTATTATGCTCCTCTGCAGCTTAGGCAACCTCACTAGAGTGTATTGACCCAGACAGGTGTCCCTTGTCTAGTATTCAAAGGACGTTCAGGCCTGAGCTACAATGGTGGCTGATGGAGCAATCACTGTGTCTAGGCGTGTGTGTGTGTGCGAATGTGTCTTTCTGAGGTGAAACGGTGGAGGTGGTCGGGTATCACTTTGTCAGTGGAGGTGAGAATACTGTCAGTGACAGGTGTGCTGGGGTCAAATGAGATGTCAGTCCGTGGGATGCAGGTGTGACATCCTCCGGGGTTTTCAGAGTTTGAGGTGGGAACACACTTGATGTGAATGTAACAGTGATGCACACACATACACACACATTAAGAGAGAAAAGCGGATGCGCATAACCCTGCCTCCTCTGTTTCACATCAGTGTGTCTATTTGACTGTCAAGCCTCAGGTTGTGTTTCTCACCATTACCTAGAAAGACACTGATACCAACACGATGACCACTGACCACAGTTAAAAAACAGCAAAACACACCTATGCCCACATGCTTGTCATCTCCAGTCACAACGTGCCGTCTCTCTCTCCCCATGCGGCCCTCCCTGGTGAATTCCAGTGTACATCCTGTGGTTCTAGCTGCACTCTCTATGCCCTGACAGTCTCTCCCAGCTAATGTCAGTCTTCTTCTCTATGGCCCTGACAGCAGTCAGATCAATACTGTGGAGCCCTCCATGATCACTCTCCTCCTGCTGCAGCTGCCACGGATTCAGCAGCAGGACTGAGATCAGAGCTGAATGGACACGGTTTGGTCCCGCGAGACCTGTGTGTTTACACCGCAAACAGACGGCGTGAAATCGTGACATCAGGAGAGACACGAGGCTCAAGTCAGGGTGTGATCCCGTATGATCAAGCACACATGCACACATGACATTTACACTAAGGGTAACCAGCCAGAATGTGCCATTTCAGTGGTGCTTACACATGGATTAACTTTATTGGAAACCTGGTAAAAGTTACTGCGATTCACGAGCAAATCAAGCGAGTTGTGTAATAGCTGCTTTTGACATCTGAATATAAAAAAAGCATAAAAGATGTATGCTGCGTGGAAGGGAAATTGCCTTCCTGTGTTTTTCTTCGTCGTGTGTGGGTGGAAGTTTCTATGTGCTAAGACTGTGCTACATACATGGAACACTTTTGATCTCATTTCATGTAATCCCTCTAAAGAACAGCTTTAAACGTTGATAAATTGCAAATCTTCGGGTTCAAACACACATTTAATTATCATGCAATGCCGCGGTCTTTAAACAGCATAATTGTTTCTATTCCAGTGAGGACTATGGTTCTTAAAAATAAAAACGTCATCATAAAGGGAATTTAGCTTATTGAAAAATGTTCTGTATTTTTTTTTTTTTTTCTTGGCGACACTTTATCTGGGTGTGCATCACACTGACATGACACTGTCATGAACATGGGGGAGTCTTTGTTTATGACCGTTGTCATTAAGTATCATTTGGTCAATTATGTCATTTTTAAGGCAAAGTTGACATTGTTTAAGATATTTTTGTTATGACAACTTGACATTAACCTGTCATAAACATGCCATAGCAGGCCTAATTATCAAACTTGAATACAGTATTTAGTTTTTGTGTCTACATTATATTAGTGCTATAGTTGGTAACTTTTATAACAATATCTTTTGTCATAAAGTATTACACTGTATGAGACAGTCTCTGAAAAAACTAATGTCTTTCCTGCTACTGCCTCTAATGGTATTGCTAGAATCTACCACGGGACACTGAAAACAACCAATCAGAGCCAAGGATTCTCCGACACACCCATCTATCAGGTCAATCAGTTTATTAACTGTGGTCTAACTGTCAAACTAGGCAACGCTGATCAAATATGAATCAAGATTCTGTTACTGCATTGCCTTTTTCTCTCCTAAAATGTTTCCGAAACATATTTTAGTGTACTGTTTAGCTGTAAAATGAAAAATTTCATGACCTGGTCGCCATGTCGGAAATAGCTGAGGGATTCACCAACCACCACCCACCAGCTGGGACAACCTTCTCATTTTACAACTACACAGTACACTAAAATAATCTAAAAACATTTGAGGTAAGACAGAGGTAATGCAGTAACAGAATCTTGATTCATATTTTATCAGCGCTGCCTAGTGTGACAGTATGACTGCAGTTCACGAGCAGTGACTGACATGATTGATGGCTGTGTTATTGACTCCTCCGCTGTAATTGGTTATTTTCGTTCACATGCTGTAAACAATACGAGGAGGCCGAGGAATCTGGAACTTTTCATTTTCTACTGTGTGGATATAGTGACAGTTTGAGTAGTTTTTTTTTTTTTTTTTAAGTTACTAACTACAGTTTTAAACTGTTATACGTTGTTCATTTTGACATTGACTGTCATGAATATTTTCCTTGACCTCAACTACAACTAATTTGGACGACTCATTAAAATGTCATTAGGTGTTAATAAACTGTCAAATACTTTTATAACTGTGTCATGAATAATTTCCTTGACCTCAACTACAATAGTACAATTTTGGACTTTTCATTAAGATGTCATTAAATGTTAATATACTATAAATGCTTTTCAATACCCTAAAACAGCACCAGACAAGTTACATTATAATGGTCTCATGACAGCCAATGTAAGAACCAACCACGTGACAGTTTAATGGATATTAAGGCCCACTATGGCATGTTTAGGGCAGCACAGTGGAGGAGTGGTTAGCATTGCTGCCTCACAGTAAGAGGGTTCCTGGTTTGAACCAAGGGTGGGAGGTTCAAAGCCAGTGTCTCTCCATTTCTCTGGGTACTCCGGCTTCCTCCCACAGTCAAAAGAAGGTTAACTGGCGACTCTAAATTGGCTGTAGGTGTGAATGTGAGTGTGAATGGTTGTCTGTCTCTATGTGTTGGGGTGTACCCCGCCTCTCACCCAATGTCAGCTGGGATAGGCTCCAGCACCCCCGCGACCCCTAACAGGATAAGCGGTTACAGAAAACGAATGAGTGATTGGCATGTTTATGACAGATTATGCTGTCTTGGTTAATGTCAAGTTGTCATAACAGATATCTCAAACGTCAGCTTTGCATTAAAAAGACATAATAGACCTAAAGACACCTAATGACAACATTCGTAAACACTCCTTCATGTTAACGACAGGGTCACGTCACTTTAATACACACCCCTTACTGTTTCTCCAAATCACTTTGTGTTAATGTTACAAAAAACTAAATAATGATATTGTAATATACAAAAACATATACTCTCTAAAATCTCAAAATCAAGTTCATTTCATAATTTCTTTATCGTGCCATCACTGCAACATTACCTTGTGACAGCAAGCATCCAACTCATTCGTAAGGTGGAACATCAATGACGACTCCCAAATGTCAAAAGTAAAAAAGAACATGCACTTTGGTACTGTACTTTAGTGAGATGTAAAGTAATGTAAAAATACCTCACTTAAGTGCTTAAATTTTATAACAGATTTAACAGTTACTCTGCTGCTTTTAAGATAACACTTTCAAAAGGGCTCTTGTTCATAATGAGCACTTTTACTTTAGAGTTCAGTATATTTTGAGGCACGCTAGTATATTTATTCAAGTGAAGAATTTGAGCACTTCTCCCACCACTGATGGCTGCATGCGAAGGATCAATACCAGTCAATACTGATATGAAAGGAGAAAATAAGATTGCAAGCCTTTTCAAACAACCTAACAGGACTTCATTATCTATTTGTGAGCCTGGAGTAAAGTGTGAATGAAATGCTACATGGACATCAATATTCCTGCACTGCTTTGCTTCCCTGCATCTCTGAGGAAAGACTCAGTGTCAGCCGGCTCCTGATCAGCAGCCCTGAGTGGGTCTGTGCTGAGAGAGGTGAGAGAAGAGGGGTGAGGAATGACGACAGGGGGGATTTGGTAGAGTGCTGCAACACACATATACGTTCCCCAGGGACATTAGCCCCAAAGGACCTCACTATAACACAAGTCAGTAGCCTGCACTGATTTTCTCCATGGCTCGTTTCCTCTGTCTCTATTTCTCTCTTGTTCTGTTGATATATATACTATATTAGAACCTATACTTCTATTTTAGTATCTCAATCCATTTCTCTATGTGTCCCACCTTGACTTTAGTCTCTCACTCGTCCACATTTAGTCAATGTTTATGAAAAATTGCTGAATATTTATTGAACCCTACCCTCTGTAATATTCCAATATAGCCAATCTTCCTGCCTTCTCTCCTCACTTGCATTTTTCACTTGCCATTTATTTGTAAACACAGTTATGAGTATGATATAATATGAGTAATGCTCTGCTTTACTGTAAGGCCCTGTATGCCTACTGGCTGTCTAGGCTGGGAGCAGCACAGTATCCTCTAATAATGGAGTGGCCTTTACGAGGGAACAGGAGATATCCTCTAACAGCTCAATAGGAAGTGAGAGTGATCGCATGCACGCGCACACATACACACACACTCTTTATCTTTCACTCACACACGCACACATACACACAGCTTGTAGCTAGCATAGCCACCAGGATCAATCTTGAATGCATTGGAGTGAGTCGGCAGCACCAAATGACACCACTTTAGGCTTCATACAGAGACAAGGAAGGCTAAGTAACCTTCTCTGCAAACAGGCTTCCAGCCTTACAGAGCAGTAATTAATGCCTCTATGTGCTGTTCTGACATTTGCCCACTCCATATTGTACAAACATAGAACATGTTCAGTACGGTTTATATGCATACACACTTACAGCTGGAGGTTTTAATGTTCCCCAAAAAAAGCTTCTTCATCATCTGTAACATATTTTATGTGTTTTGTATTTGTTGCTTTAAACCATCTTTATATCTACATATTTACTGTATGTATGAGTGTCTTTCTCCCTCTCCCTCGCTGTATGTGTCTCATCAATATTGAAATAAACCTTTTGTCTGCATGTACATGTTAATGTACAGTATGTGAGGGTCTGGAGAGAATCCGAGTGTTCACACATGTCAGCTAAAGGCTCATTTTAAGCACGAAAATAGATCAGTTCATTTCTGATGTTGTAACCATCCCTGCCCTTGCACTTCCATGCATCGTTTATATTGACACAGATACATCCACTAGATGGTCGTATCTTACTTAATCTACCACAACGCTGCCCCCACAATCTCCAGTGGTACTACTCTGTTTTGTCTTTGTCTATAAGCATTAATAAAACATGCACAAATAAGGATGAAATGAACACAGAGTATGAACAGAAGGCTCCGTCTGTGTACGTATATGTATTTAACCTTAAGCATAAATGAGCCATAAGTGTGGTCGATGGGTGCTCTGGTGTATCAGTGTACAAGAGAAAGACATACCGCTGATATACATCAGTGAGTTCAGCTTGCATTACATAATATTGTTACCATGGTTGTTGCTTTTTCAATAATAATGTTAACATAATGTTTATTGTCTGCATTTTCAGAGCTGCTCTTTTCGCTATTTATTCCATCTTGTACAATGTGCTATGGCAATATTTTGTTTCAGTATAGTCATGACAATGAAGTCTCTTTGAATTGAACTGAACATGTCAGACTGTGCTGTATTTTTCCGCTATTAAAAACATGGTAACAACTTACTGTAACACCAAAGAAGTTGGTCTCATTCATGACGTCCAGCACCATTTTTCCCACTTCGCGGTCATCCACAGTGAAGTTGTGGTAGGTGTTCTGCCGCTGTTTTAACCGGAGCAGTTCCATCACCCGGGTCAGTGTTTTAGCAATGACCCAGATCCCATCGTAGGCGAAGCCGTGAAACTTGCTAGCCTCCACACCTTTCTGCTGAAGCTCTCGGCTGTATTCCCTCTCGTACTCCTTAGGGGTCTAACAGAGAGGCAAAAGAGACAAGATCAAAATGAGTAAATGTGCATCTCCAAGCTTTTTGTATATGTTTCATTTCTTAGAAAATACATTCATGTCGGATCATTCAAATTCACAATTACTGGTGTAAGTTTTTTCCACACTATTTGAGATACAAAGTTACTGGAAATGCTGTTTTAGCATCAATGCTCCTGTGCTGGGTAATCCAGCGTGAAAACAAATCTCATGACTGATTTTGGTTGAGATGTCTGGTTTAGAAAATATGCATCTAAAATGACTTTCTATGAAGAAAGTTCTCTCCTGTTTTCCCAGATAATATTCACAGTCACAGGTAAACTTTAGTTTGCAGTCACAGAAATGTCGTCAATTAGCACAAAGTCTTACAAAAGAACAAAAACTTTCAGTGATGTCTAAACTGAACAGAAATGTGGCAAAATTCACTTGCAATTTATTTACCTCAGGCGGCTATAGTTTACACTGTACATTCAGGAAACAGCATAATTTGACCACATCTGAGTATCACCCTTCCTGAAATAACATCAAAGCTAAAGGTGTATTTGTATTTTTCTCACTTGTTTTGATTAAACTTTGACCTCATGTCTAATGACACATTGAAAAGCTGAATCAAACAACACTTCTGAAGTACAACAGAGGGTGTCACTCACCCTGCCAGAGATGCCCTTGATCTGGCGAGCACTGAGCGGCTCAAAGTCCACACTAATGTATCCCTCCATGGCTGTGAGCAGCTTCTTGGTGGTGCAGTTGGTGCTGTTGGCCTGCTCCCACCAGTTGCCCTGGTACCAGCCGGGGATAATCCACTGGTATTTACTGCCAAACATGTTCAAGTTATACGCCTGGGGAAGAGGACGAAAAAATGAAGGGTTAGGCAATGTAACAGCAGGAGATACAGTATGATATATGGGGATTACTTTTGTGATTAGTCTTACTTAAGTAGTGCAAAAAAGTAAAACCTGGCCTGAGAGTCTGGGTACTGGGGCAACTTAGCTTAAGGCATCTCAAAGTTTTGTAACATGAGACCTACTTCTGATTGGACCACCTTCCCAAATAAATAAATGACAAAAAGGGCAGAAAAAATAAACTGGGCTGTAAATATATTATGCCACTGTCTGCTGATGATGTTGTGATGACTTTCTGTTGTGCCTACAGTCTGTCCCTTTTCCTCAGGAAATATTCTTTTGGCTTCCCAACGCGTCCTGGCTGCTTTGTGTTTAAGTGTCTCTGAAGCTTCAATGGTTTTAGCACCTCATTTGACAGGATTTCACCACATTCAACACACTGTGCTTTCGGCTTAGCATCACTGCCTGCCGTTATGAATCCAAATTAAATGTATTCAGGGTCATATTTCCTCACCACACGCTTTAGAGCTTTTACCGGCGCAGGGTTGTCTCGCACATCACTTTTTCGTTTCATAAACCGATCCAATTTGTGTCACTGCAACTGAGGAAACATTGACTGGCTCACAGTGGCAAAACATGTTTGTCTCTGCCTGATGATGTGTGGCGATGTTATATTTAAACGTAACTGGTCACTGAAATTTAGGATTTTTTTGCTTACGTGAAGTTTTGATATTCAGATATAAAAATAAGTAACTTTGTAAATAACCAAAAAATGTGATTTTCATTTACCAATTGGCAGTACCTCTGCTGCCAACCAGTGGGCCCAGGGTTGAGAAATGCTGGCTTAAAGAAAGTAATGAACTAATTACCAAGGGCAAAACATATCGTAAGCCCATCTAAGGCCAAATGTCACCCAGAATACTGACCTATTTCCCCCCAAAAAAGATTTCTTGGTCCAACTTCGTGAGATTGGCAAAACTGATATCTGTACACTTTTACTTTATAACTTAGTGTAGGCTGAGAACTTACGCAGCAGAAGACTTTGGAGGCAAGGTTCTCGTCAAACTGGCCAATGATGATTCTCACATCGTTATCCTGAAAAAAGAAAGAAGACGTCATCACTGAAATGGCAAATATGGGCACACACGCAAATCCATGGTACCTCTACTGTGTGAGGTGTGTATTATGTGAAAGGGTATGATTATATAATCGAGATTATAATCCATCGCTGTCACCACGCTACAGTAAAGTAGTGTACAGGATTTCTATCATTGGAAGTTGTTACCCTTGAAGTGCAACTCCAGGGTAACTGCACAGTCAAAAGAAAAAGTGTATCTGCGCCTGGATCAGTTTCCTTGATTAAGATGCCTTCCCTCAGCACTCTGCAACATCACACTAAACAAATGAACACAGAATCAGTCATGTTGCGTGCACTGTATTTTTATCACTATGTCTATCTCATCAGTAGCTACAAAGTACGTGGGATCATGGTGGAAAAGCAGTGGCTGAGAGGCTGAGGCAATATCAAGTCGCAAAGTGTCGATCCATAACAACAGAGAGATTAGTGTCAGCGGGCAGAACTGCCTTCCTTGCCAACCAGAGTGAAGAGCACAAATTTACATGGGGATTCAGAGCACATGGCCCGGTGATTGACTCGGTAAATAATTCAGATTGCCCGGGTGGAAGTGCAGCATGTTTCACAGTGGGAAAAAAGATCAGGCTCCGGGGCCAACAGTCTGTCATTCAGTGTTCACACGCATAAAATACAGTACAACACACAAGCACTGGCCTACACACACACACATATGCACATGAGAGGATGGTGATTAACACACGCATTTCAGTACGAACTCGCCCCCAAATCTAATCCAGTAATACTGACACAGGTTTGATGAATCTACATACAGTATGGCCAACAAGGCTGGAGGTGATGTGTCATTAGGCGCTTGCTCAACCTTGACGGTGCGAACAGACAGACACTAAATCTAGAGGGTCACTTTTCACTGAGTTAAGTAAAAGAAATCTGAAGAAAAAAATCAATTACTATTATCAAACATAGAAGTTAGTGGAGGAAATACTATATTATTTTGGTATTTGTCACAAACAGTTGTCTTGTAATTCTCATTCTCCAGGAAAACATACTTAATACTGAGTGTGTTTTCTGTGGCAATGTCATGTACTCTAAGTGCTACAGGCAGTTTTCAAGTGCTCAGTTCCATCTTTTATTGATTACGTGAACATCCTATACATTACGAACAACCATAGCCTCGCTGATTCGAATTATAAAACAGAACACAGACAAACATGTTTTAAAATCAGGCTGAACTGTACTAAAAACAAAACAACGGCAGCTTTAAAAAAAAAAAAGTGCTAAACACACTAACTGTAATTTCAGTGAACCCACTGTATGGTGTCCTGCCTATTCTGGATAATGAGAAACCATTATGAATACAGTTCATGAAGTCCTCTTCCCTCAGGCAGTCTCTACCATATGTCATACATCCACAGATCAGAGAGGGCAACCAATCACTGTCATCTCAATTCCAATTCCTCAAGGCGATCAGACACACAAGGAGCTACCCAACAGCCATACACTGTAGTTTGTACTCCTAACAGACCGGATATACTGGAAAGATTATGTGGAGAAATAAGATAGATTTTGATTAGTTAGAGAGATGACGACAGATAAATAGCTAGATAGCTAGATAGATGCTAATACACTGCCTATCCTTCTACGGCAGCTCTACGAATAGTATCATCACAAAATGATCTGTATAGGTTCCAGCATTGCACATACTGTATGAACACACACACACACACACACTAGAGAGGATGAGAGCTTTCAGAGTGCTGAGCGACACAACCAAAAGGCTTCTCTGGTGGTTTCTCAACAGCCCCAGAGAGCATGCTGGGGCATTTAAGGGGTCTTTTGTACGTGTTGTTCCACTGCTCTGGCACCATCACAATGTGTAAGTGTGTAGATGTGAAGGTAACAACTGTGAACTTTTCTGGGCTGCACTCTGCGTTGTTGAAATGTTTGTGTGGGTTTGCATTAGTAGGGGGGTTGAAAGGGTCACAGAGGACAAGACGCACATACATACTCTTGTGTGATTTTTTAACTAAAAATCCAATGTGTGTGTGTGTGTATATGTGTCGGTGCGTAATCTCTGATTGCAGATGCACGTGTGACTCACAGGTGTATGTACATCTGTGTGCACATCCTGCAACTGCACATACATGTGTTCATGTATGTCCATCAGCAGCGCAACATGCAAAGGGCCGAGTGAAGGTGAATGTAGCCTTAATCAGCTGGTGTGGTGATTATTAAATACCCTCACAGCCAGCCACCTCAAGGGTCTTCAACCGCTCAAACATGCTGTGCCAATCACAGTTAAACGTGATAACTACAGCTCAGCGAATGGAACATTTTACCTCTGAAACACACATCACTACAAATTCACACCCAAAGACAGATGGAGTATGAAACTAGAATTACTGCCTCGTGGTTGTAAGCCTCAAGTTGCATTTACAGTTTACATCCATGTCTGTAAAAACATGGAGGCTTTACACACATCCTCTCCCCGGCAGCACAGACGATCGATACATTCAGCGCAGTTTCAAGATGGACACCCAAGATTAGTGTCACCAATTCAGTATCTGATCAAATGTCTCCCCTTCTGTTCCTAAGATATGATGTTGAGCAATGGCCAGTAAAGTGTTTTTCAGAACATTATGATGTCACGGTGAAGCTGACCTTTGACCTTTAGGATATAAATACCAGCACTTCATCATTTTATTTTGTTAAACAATTGTTTGAAATGTTGTCTTAATTATTGTATGAAAGCCTGAGTTATGGCTAAAACTTTTGTGAGGTCACAGTGACCTTGACCTTTGAGCACCAAATGCTAATTACTTCATCCTTGAATCTAAGTGGACATATGTGCCAAATTTGAAGAAATTCCCTCGAGCCATTCTTGAGGAATTGGCTATCATCGGTGTACAAATAAAGAAATAGATTTGGTAAAACTGCTATTTAAGCACTAATTCTAATTTCTCTTGTCCCTTACATAGTCACATAGTTTAGTAACAATGTCACAAAACAGTGTTGCTACTGCAATGTGTTTCAAGGACAAAATGTAAGACGCTAGTTTTGCTAAAAAAAGTTGGAAAAAAGGCTATAATGAGTCTCAGCGTGTTCACAAAAAAGCATGCTATCGAATCATAACCCATCAGTCTGCTGTGTGTAGAGGCCTTTATGGTGATAATGTAGCAGGCTAATGTTGTTTTTAGGCGATGTAATGAAGGTAACACAATGCATAACGGCACTTCGCTCTGGTGTGGAACTTCTCAGAGGCTGCAGATTAATCAACATATCAATCTTGTTGCATTCAGGTGCTGCAGGAATTTTGTGAACTGTAGGAGACGCTTTTATAGAGTGTAAAGCAGCTGTGGGCAGCAGATACTGTTAAAATCACCCACATTCATTCATAGATCAATGCAGACTGATTTACTGACTTTCCTGTGTTAACCACATTAAATGCTATTTTCTGTGCCACTTTTAGTTGGAGGGAGTCGCACGTACTGTAGACCTGCATGTGAGTGTGCACGTGCAGTCGCAGGATGCACACACAGGCGTACTACACACCCACACCTGTGTGTAGGAGTCACGCGTACACACACATGTGCGTCTGCATGGCTGAGTTGTACTAATCACACACAGATGCAGAGACATACACACATGTGGGACATTTAGTTGATAATCACACAAGCATATGTACGTGTGTCTTGTCCTCTGTGACCCTTTCAAACCAGCATATGTTTGTGAGTGTGTGTGAGAGTGTGTGTGTGTGTGTGTGTGTGTGTGTGTGTGTGTGTGTGTAGTGCCATTGGGTACTCAATAACACTGCCCTTCCCTGGAGGAAAGGCACTTAACCCAAATGACTTCAGCTATGGCCAAGGACCACAGCCTCGGTATAAATTCTGGCCTCCCTGGCAACAACATGAAAAGGCTGTGCAGTTATGGGCAAGGGCATGAGTGAGTGTGTAGTGTATGTCCATTAGAGATAGACTAAGTCACTACAGTACCTCATTGCTCAAGCTTTTATATAACTACAACGATAATTGTCCTCAAAGAGGGTTGTGTTAAGGGCAGCCTTGACTGCTTTAACCATGACAGGGTTGTTTGTAACTTTATGATGGTGATTTATATGTGATAATTGTTTGAGTAATATTGTACCTCATAAGCCCAATCAGGCACTGTTAAGGCTTATTAGGCACATGCACAAACACACATACACACACTGTGCTAATGATGGTGTTTTATGAGCTGGTGGGAGACGTGATTTGTAGACTGGGCAATGTGTTGCTTCTACCCACTAAACCATCCCCCTGTCTGTTTGTGATGATTACTGTGCGGTGAGTTTGTTGTGTGCGGATGTGATCAATTGCACACATTCGCAGGACAGATTAATGTGTGCATTTGATCACTGACTGATCCTAGGTGAGCATTAAATGTCATACACATTGTTATTACTATGGATGTGGCAATATTAACAGGCCTTCAGAATGAAAGTGCCTTAACATGCTGTCAGTATGCATTACAATGTCTGAACAGACTGGAAAACAGTTGGAGTCTCAGAGCTAGAATATGTTGCGGATTGGTCCTTAAAGCTGGGTGTGAGAAGGGCTGTGTTTTCTCCTCCTGGAACTTGGTGCTATTTGGGGATTTGGACCAGCAGAGGTGCTTCATCAATTTAAAAAGAGAGCGAAGAAAACACTACAACAGCAGCAGCTGTTCTGATGATATTATCAATAACAGATATGAAATGGACAAAGTTATAATCTCAGTATCAGTGCAAAACATTTGTCTTGAGCCAATCCTCTGTGTTTTTGGGCCCACACATTCTGTATAAAGACAAAGTTGAGTTTTGTTTACGACTGGTCTCCTATTAAGAATCATGGCAGACATGCAGTGGCTCATGCACAGGTTAATGAGGTTGAGGATATGGGTGCTCAGTGATGCATTTATCTAATATGCGGGTGAAGAGTGGTGCACTGATGTGTAATCGTATTAGAAAAATTACTTTTTCCAATCAAAGGTAAGTTTGTGAATTTAATGGTTTCTTGCCGCAAACTCTTTAGTGTCGATTCCAGAGCTCAAACCACCACAAGTCACGAGGAACACCTAAATCTATAACTGCTCTTAAAATAATGTAATAGCTAAGGGGGATGTCAAATATTTGATATTTGAGAATAAAATTAAAAGTAACAAAATTGCTGTATGAGAGAGGCAAATATATGGAGTGTCCTCTTGTACATCATATCTGAGGGGTAAGAGTTCTCAATGCATGATAAATTATTAAATCATGATAAATAATAAAGTGTTTTTGGACTTAATTTAGATTTCAGGACATTCTTTCTCATGTAGTCCTCCAATGAATGCAAGCTCCCTAAACTGACCTTCAGCCACATGAATGTTAAAAAGCCTTGGTCTATAAAATGTCTGCAAGCGTTGTTTATTTATGTTTCATTTGAAAATGAAAAAATCTTAATTGCGAGTAAGATTAAAATTAAAGTGCAAGTGTATGAGTATGTATGGGTGTGTGTGTGTAAGCCTGCTTTTGTCTTCTGATGTTTTGTCAGCCTGTCCAGTAACAAACAGGGAACTTGGGACAGAGAACAAGAGATGAAGATGAAAAAAAAAGCAGAAGGCTGCTTCAATGCTTTGCAGCAGAGATGCCTGTCTGCTTTTTGAATATCCAGCTGGATCGCAGATGCAAGTGCTCTATTTGTGGATCACACAGTGACGCCATGGCCCCCTTATCCCCCACACACAATCACACCCAACAGTGAACCAAAAAAAGACCAGCCTTCACAACCAAATCTGTGTCACCCTCTACCTCATCATATTACGTAGCTGTCGGGGGAGACAGCAAACTGCTGTTGCGAGATGAGCGGGGAAACGGACCATTAGGGTGTTGGAGCCCCCCCCCCCCCCCCGCATACCCCGTCCAAACGTTCAAGAAAAGCTTTCGAAGCGACACTGTGATTTGCATTTTCACCGTTGATCAAGGAAGGATGGTGTCAGCTTAAAATGTCAGCCCTCAACATGCGGAGTTACACATATATTTTAGGAAAGACAGCTTATCTTCCTGTTCCTTCTCCTTCCCTCTGTGTCGCCATCTCTTTTCTTTCACACTGCTCCATGTTGCATACGTCATTTCTTCCCTCACATATCAGACCTGTCTTTCTTTTCAACATCTTTTCTCTCTCTCTCTCTTTCGAAAAACACATTCACACTCCTTTTCACAGACATTTTGTGTGTCACTAGTTAAGCTCACCAGCCACATTGCTGTGTGTTTGATTTACCTCGGATGACAATGTTTCCTACTGTAAACTGTACCTGCACCGGCTCACTCTGCATACACAACTGAGGCCAGATGCATCTCTGATTGCCTCTGGAGATAGTTTGGATAATTTAGCCAGCACACTTGACTGCATTTACATCTGAATTTCATGCAGTTTTGCTTCATCAAAGCAATTCTGATCACCCATGCATGTTAAAACCAGGAGTAAACGGTGTAAAGATGTACAGGTCTAACATCTCAATATTGGCCCAATAATGGTCTAATTTCGTTCTGTCTCATTAAATTCAAAGGAGAGAGGAGAGAAAATGAGAGGAAAGAAAATACGAAGCCCTGTATGCATGTGTGTATGTGTATACTTTCTGATTAAAAGGCCAATCAACCATCCATTTATCAGAGTAGGACATTAGGGGTCCCTGTACCCCCTAAACTCAACCCCCCAGCCAAAACAGTGACCTCATTAGGCCTACACTAGTCTCACTGAGAACTACCCTGCTCTGCCCGGTCAAAGTGGGACACTTCTTGTATAAATTATTAATCATCCCACATTCACTTCAGATGGCATCAAGTCATGCACAAACATTGTGTTAAAGAAAAAATAACTAAAAACTCTGATACTAAAATCAGTACAAAGAACTGGTTAGCACCAAGGTTGGATCACTCACCTTAAGTTTCTTGACATTGACACAGGGGTCGTTGGAGAAACTTTCTGTATCTGCAATCTGAATGTCTGCTTTCTCCAGCTCACTCGTAAGATCATTCCTCACCTAAAAGAGAAAAGGACAGGGAAGAGAGACAAAGAAGAAGAATGCACATGAGCATGGTGGATAACTTACTATGTAAAATGTTCATCGCTTTGATTTATCGTCCAACCCACTCTTAGTTCTGGTATTAACCTCCATGAATGACTAACCTGACACGCCAGATGGTTTGTTACACACAACCATCTGAGAAGCCGTCATTAGACAGCGTTTGGAAAAGGGCAGGCACTTTCAAAAAAATACCTGGCAGGTGACTAGATGAACCATCTGTCTATCACTGTCTAACACTGGCCAGTCGGGAGAGGAGCAAAAACATTTCCTCCATGGAGAAAAGCCTCCAGCGCTATTCTTTGCTCTTCTTTCAGTGAAGAAATACTCCCCACTTATGATATGACTGATGCTTTTGCAGCATCTACGCTAACCTCTTTAGGAGCCTCAACTGTTGTTTTAAATGAATAGTTGCCTCTCTGTGTCATCATATACACCTAAACCAAGCCTGAAGCTGCCAGTTGCTCCTCACAGGACGCTGGTGGTTCGGACACAAACACATGAGTCTAACAGGTGTTTGTGTGGTCTTGTGATATTGCGAGAATCCAGCTACTGTGCAAGGTAAATGAGTGACACCCTTCCAGGGAACTTCCTGGATGTTGGCTAAAAAGAACGGAGGTGGCTAGATGGTAACCCTAGATTTGTGAAACTCTCATGAGCTGCTTTAAAGTATTCTCGTGTCGATATTGAATTGTATGCAAAAACCATTGATGGACTATAATCAGCATCACATCCATTAGTTCTACAAACCTATGGTGGATTGTTTAAACTTAAATGTTTATGTTCATGTATCTAAAAAGATGATCACATAATATACTGCTGTCAGTTTCCCATACACCTCTTAACATTCCAGTATTCAGGTCTTAATGGACATATAGCACATACAGTTTAAAGCAAAGCACATAAATAGATTCAGGCTATATTGTTCTGAGCTGGTGTCTGCATGTTGTACCTTTAACTGGGAATAGAAAGACAGAAAGACAAGCACGTTGACATGACAACATGACAGAGACATATTGGCTACCGAAGACATGAAAAACTGTCATCTGTCATTCTGATTTAACTCTCTGTGATGTCGAGTTGTAACATTCACAATATACAACATGCATTTGTCACAGTGATATGCCTTTGTTTTTTCCCTGAATGACAAAAGATTGCCCAATTGTACGCTTTGAGTTATCTCAACTGGTTCTCCGAGGCTTGACATGTGTGCGGTGCTGTAAATGTACCTGCAGCAGCTGTACGTCTGCTTTGATGTATCGATTCAGCCGAATGGTGGGTAATGGGATCAGAGAAGACGGAGAATGGAGCAGGTACCCCACCGCGATGGCGAGCTCGAGGTGGTTTATCATACTGCCTCTCGCTCTCTCTCGCCCCTCACAAACACACGTACTATGATTCATCCCTCTGGCTTCTCTCCTCAAAGCTACAATTTTAGAAAGGGCCCTTTTTTCACTGCGGACATTTTGACTTGTCATAGTAGGAGAAGCACAGGTGTAACTAATAACATTAATGATGGCTCTGTTCCATTTAGGTGTTCCAGTAAGGCATGCCAGTGAGCCAGCATGCACAATACCAGGGCCCTGGCATGGGACACCTGAGTGGAATACAGCCAATATTAATAAAACACCTTAATGTCTTCTGCGAGGAGGATCTACACTTTGTGTGCTCAAGTTTGCTGTTGATATCACATCCTCTGTCTTCGGCCAAATTTTCTGATGTCCTCCGGCCATGCCCGGCAGCCATCGCCCTCTCCACCCCCACCCGGGAGCTTGGCATCAGGGGCTGTGTTCAGACATCAGAGAGGGTGTGCGCTCAAATGGGCATGCCAAGCTCAGTTGGCAGAGACAACATGTAACAGCTAACAGATGAACGCCCTGTGTGTTTGCCCTACATTCGTCTGTAATTGTTCATGCGTGCCATAGGTTAGATCCATATTCATGTGTCCTATATTGCTTCAAATTCATACTGCGGACTGCCTTGGCGATGAATGGAACACGACTCATTTATATGCATAGAAACACTGTTCCTTGAGTGATACTCCATCTAAAATCTATGTTTATCTTTAAAATTGACTGTAGTTTCCTTGTTGAAAGAGAATGGAGGGTCAGCTTGAATTTAAATTATTAATAATGACAGGTTGTCATCGCAGAACAAAGGCATCAACACATCAAAACACCCATGGAAACTTTTCAAACCATTCCTGCAGCATATGCTTCCAGTACAGTTTCAGAGACAGAGACAGAGGGCAACATCCAGACTGGCAAATATTTATTTAACCAGCCATTTTTCGACAAAAATAAAACTGTGGAAAAACCCTGAAAAGGGCAGGAAAGAAGTGGATTAAGCTGAGGGAATGGTTTAAAAATTCTATTGACATTTTAGTACAGGTTCCTGCTGCTACAATTGAGGATTATTGAGGTCAATAGTAGATTCAAGCTGACCAAAGCCTTGTTCTTTGTCAATAAAGAAACTACAAGCTTCCATCTTCCAAGCCTACAGGGTGCAAGTGTTTCATATTCAAAAGATGGATTTCAGGTGGAGTAGCACTTCAAAAATAGCTGCAGCACATCAAAGAGGCATGAGTGTAGTTACAGCAGTTAGCATCCCTAAGGATATGCAACCATAACTGCTACCACTACCACTAATTCCACCATCACTACTGTTACTATTGCTACTGCTGTTAAAATTAGCCATTACGACTATTTTGTGTAATCAACTAGAAGATTGCTGCCATCTGAAAATCAATGTAACTGAGCAAGCTCAACTTTATTTCCCTTATGTCTCTAAATGTCTGCTGTCATAATCGCCTCCTCCCCCGGTACCCTGGAGGGAGCTCTAAATCACTCTGTACATCACTCACTCCTGTACAAACATTCCTTCCAATGTACTGCTCGCTGAGCTGAAACAACAGGGAGGCTGGAGTGGATCAATACAACCAGGTTTTGCTCTTGAGGAACAATTGGTGTGGTGGTCTGGACAAGGTACAATGTCCTGTTGTGCTGAGTGTTGATCTAAAAGGCCTGGCTGCAGCAATGCTAAGAGGAAACTAGTTTAGCCGAGAGAGGGACTGCAGCAGGTTAGTTTGGTGTTTGAAGAGGTGTGTTGGAGCGAGCACACAGGTGGATGGAATAACAACCTACACACACACAAGAAAAGACAGGCTGAGACGCGTACACACGAACAAACAAACCCCACATCACAAAGGCGGACACACAAAGCCATTCACCCCTTTGAGAAAGAAAGCCGTTGTCACAAGAGGATTTTTATTGGTTTGATTTTGCATCTCTGCCATTGAGGTGGAAAAGGACAAATGCATCTGTGTTCTGGTAGACTGAGTGTGTTAGATAGGGCGAGGGCGACGGAGGGGAGGGGGACAGATGGATTGAGGGACGGGAGGAGGGGAAAAGTGAGCAGCTTTTCCTGTGTAACAAAAACATCCTCAATTGTCTGGGCAGTCTGGGAATCCCCAGCAGCAAATACAGCAGAGAAATAATCCTACTGCACTTCTGGGCATGCGTGCACACACACACAGATGCACACACACACACAAATATGTGAGTATACACCCACGCATGTTGCACAAAGTGACAAAATGTCAGATGCGCTCAGTTAGATGTGTGCACTGCCTTGGTGTTTAGAGAGGACATTAACACAATATGATTCTGTTTATATGGAGAATGTTTTAATCTGCAAACACAAGAACGAATACACACACACACATACATACATACATACAGGGCACCACACTCCACACTCCAACAATGCTGTCTTGCATTCCACCAACTGTGTTTAATGTACTGTATAGGACAAGTAAAAGCCATCAGAGCTTTGATTCTCAAGTTGCAAGCTGAACTTTTTCAATATGCTCTGGTAGCACAGCAGTGTGCCTGTGTCACTGCCAATTCCATTGTTAATTTAATAATTCCTCTACACCTAACTGCATATTTTGTGCAGCTACAACTAGGGAACATTTCATCATTCGATCTGCCGTTTAGGTTCTCATTAAATTGTCCGATCTATAAAATGTCAGACGATATTGAAAAATGATACAATTTATGAAAACTCAAGATGATGTCTTCAAATTACAACAGTCCAGAAGATTAGTTAGTTTACAACCACATTGCATGGGACAAAAAATTAAATAAATAAATAAATTGAGAAGCTAGAAATGAGCTAAATGACTAAAATTGTTGGTGATTAATTTTCTGTTGATTGACAAACTGTAGCAATCACACCTTTCAGGCATGATCTCAAGATTAAAGAAGGTGCACTGATTTAAATGGAAGTGCTCTCCAAACGATTACTGGCTAAGCTTTCCATTTCCAACTAAACACATAAACTTGCCCCAAAAATAACAATCACACCCTGCAGGCAACAGACAGACAGACTACAGTGAGTGCCCCGATGCAGAGTAAGTGAGTAGCTTCTGATGATTCAGATGGCACCAGCATGGCACTGTGAGGCAAACTGACTGCGGTGGTCTAACCACAAATCATTAACACATAATTTCCAGGCATGTTCGCGGTGTAAACCCCTTCGCAGTGACGGGTGTGACTGCATCTGTGTGTGTTTATTAGCGTCACACATACTAGAGCATTAGCAGGTACTTTTTTATCATTCCATCTGTCTGTCTGAGCTTTGTGCGTGTATATTTTCATGATATTTTTGTGTGTCCACCGGTAAATTTAATATCACATGAACATTTTCATGCAATTTATAAAAAGTGGGGATGTGATGGGTCTTTGCACACATCTGTCTCTCATACTGTGTGCTACATGGCCATATAAATCTCCATGCAAATCCCAGAGTTCAGACTATAATGCCACTCATGTGCTTATACAAAGTAGCGTGACAAACGGTTGCGCCACAGCCTGATGACAAGCTCTCCGATGGCTTCCTCTCATGGCCTTACATGCCCTGTACAATGGCATGAATGAGTCATTATGGGGACAAATTTATACAACATTACATGGTCATTTGTTATGAACAGCAGCCGATGGTTAAAGAAAAATTGTGTCATGCACAAATGGGGATTTATGTTCTCTATGTTTTCACTTTTTATTATATTTTGTATTTAATTGCCTTGTGTGTTTTTTTATCTTCACTGCTGCACAACCAATTGCCCCTCTGGAGACAAATAAAGTTCTACTTTTACTTGACAACAACCAAGCAATTTTGAGATTGTAAGCAAGATTTCTGTGAAAGCGAGGGACCTGAGAGAGAGCGGCTGCTGAGAATGTACCTTCTATGAAATTTATCAGTGGGCAGAGTGTAATTAAACACTAGAGCCCGGAGGGTTCCAGGCAGAGGACAGAGTCCTAATCCTGCTCTCAGTCGGGTCTGTCACCTGACTGGCTGATGATGGCTCCTCTGTTCCTGGGTGAGCCCTGTTTGTCTGGCAATCTCAATCATGTTGATTGCTGCGTGCGTGTTTTTGTGTATGCTTGTGTGTGAGTGTGTGTGGCGTGGGCAGACACCTTCACGCTAGCAAAACCTAGCCTTTACTCGTTCTCATCTCTCACTACAATAACCACCACCATCACTGTCAATCCACCAACAGGATGCGTTCATGTGTGTGTGAGCGTGTGTTCAATGTTGCCTAAAAATAGAAGTGACGAGCTGGCTTTAGCTTACAGGTTACAGTCCCAGGGGACACCGTACTGTATGTGTGTGTGCCTGTGCGTGTGTGTGGTGTGCATGCCACTAAGTGAATCCCTAACAAGTGTTACATAACATTAACCTTGTCTTCCCGGGAAACAGCACTGCTGTAGATCCCTGTGCCATTTCCCATAATGGCTGTTTCAGGTGGCCTCTGTCTGTGTTTACCCTCAGTCAAAGGTGCAGAGTGCAGATTTACCACAACCCATAAAGCCACCATAGCCACATTTATGGGAAATACCCCAGATTTAAATAAACCAGAATTATCCTTCAATGGAACAACGCCATCTGAATAAGAAGGAAACAAACAGACTCATAATGTATTGTGTTGTTATTATTTCTTTCTATTCTCTGCCAGGATCCAAAGAACATTTAGCAATTCACATCTCATCAACCATTTGTCTTTCTACACGCTACCGTGATTCCCCGATGCACAAAAACCCGACGTGCTCTGAACTTGACAGAGGATTGCACAGATCATGGAGTACGGAAGCAATGCTTGCATATTTGTAAATCAGGATTAGAGGCCAATCTCGAGGCAGGTTGATTGAATCGGGCCGCCCGTCTTCCTCCCGTCCTAACCCCCTTGGTGCTTTCAGGAGGGGAGAGATAAAGGGATTTGGGCTCTCTGAGATTTGCAGTGAGACTTCTTATACACCCACCCCTCCCCACCACCTCCACCTCCCACCTCCAGCTGCTGAGCAGATTGTTTTTAGCCAAGGCCTCGAGGCAAGAGCTCACAATGTGTTTCTCAAATTCATGCTTTCAGTACCTCTGACATGTCTTTCTTTGACTGAATGTTCCTGTGTCGCTGTCGTGATGTTATGTTTGTGCCATGAGCTTGAGCCGTCATCCAAAGGCATGACAAATGTGCACATTTCCTTCATATTCAACCCTAACCACAAACAGGAATATATTTGTCTCACTAATTGCCAACCATTGTGGTATAATGTGATTTTAATTTGTGATATATTTATTGAAAGTTTCATTCAATTAGCTGAGCTGGACTGTCATATCTTCTTTTCCTCTTATGGTAAAAAAAAGCTTTTCAACATTCAGCATAATAGAGGAAAAGGCTTTTTCTTGGTAAATCCAAATGTGTCCACTCCTGTCCTGTGCTGAAATCCGACTTACCACAACTTCTACATTATACAAATGAATTCAGTAGCCTATACAGCACCTAGTATCAAGTAGGCTAAAAAAATAAGATAGGCCTATGTGATTGTAATATGTGATAATCCCATTGAAATAGAATTTCTATGGGTAATCCATAAAAATTTAAATAAGCTACTGCAGAAATGTAACAGCTCAACATTTTGAGAAATATGCTCATTCTTTGTCTACCTGAGTTTTTATGTTTTTCTTTCACTTGAGACTATGAACAAGACGGGATCTGGTCTTGTGTAAGATCTATGATATATACAGTAAGGAAATAGCAGTGGCCAGTGAACATATTTTTTCAGCATGGACAGTAAAACATCATCTGGTCATTTTGACATGAGCCAATAGAGTATCAATCGGTGGCACAATCACATCATTACAGTAGCATTATCAGGGGGGAAAAACATGGGGCATTCCCTGGACCACAGAAGCATCATCAGGTCATCATGGACATGAGTGAATAACCTAAATGATATGCCGGTATAGCAGACATCGCAACGCAGGATCACAATGTCTGTAGTATTATCCTTCATATTTGTGAATTTGGGTACATTTTATGAACCTAAAAATAAATGGTTATTGTCTAGTAGCAGTCCCAAGGGAACTTTGTGCTGCCCCGCCGCCTTTGCTGGGAAACAGCGGTGCACAGAGCTTCAGAGAGCCGGGGATGAGAGGCAGGCGGGCAGGCGGGAAGGTGTCAGATCTGTGCTGTGCACCAGAACAAAAACACAGGCACATCACGGACAGTATGATAATAACATCCAAAACACAAGTTTCACTCTCAGTGGTTTTTGTGACATGAGAAATACTTTTGAAAACTAGTAAAGTCCTGCAATGCCACACGGATTTGATGTTCACAATGTGGCATCGGGGAAAATAATAAGGTGTCTCCCCAGGATGAGCTGATAGTGAGTCATATGGGTCCTTTCAGATTTTGATGCATCAGGGACACAGGACACGCACGAGCTACAGTACATCACTGATTAGGGTTGTTCTCTCATTGACCTTTATACAATCAGACTTCTTTTTGCATCCAGAGGTGTCACCCCCTGTTGGCCGTTAAAAGAATGCAGGTTTAAGGCATTTGAGCATTGGCTTCACTTTTCAGACCCACACACTTGGTGTGGAGTCAAACAGATAAAGTTCTTCATCGTTCCACAAATAATTAATCTAGCAAACATTGATTTCTATTACAAAACTCTAACATCCGCTCTCATATTTTTTGGCCAGTAAAAAAGTGAATGGAAACAATTTCTTTTTATTTCTGGCCAGCAGATTGTTTTTATTTATGATTAAAAACATGGAACATAATGTAAGTGGTGGGATTAAGTTCCAGTTTTAGTTTAAAACATGTTAATCTAAGCATTTGCTCAGAATCACAGAGAATCCATCAGAGTTTTACGTGGGTGGAAAAATATTAATTAAGTCAACTAGTGGAAAGTAGCTTGAATTAAATTGATTGCCACCCACTTAAATCATGTTGGCATCATCTGAATGATAATTGTAAAAAAAAAAAAAGTCAATCATTGTTCAGTACTGACTCAGTGTCTGCATCTGTATATAACTATATACAAACCCTTGACAGACAAAATATTCAGTGTTTTATACTAGTGAGATGTTAACCTTCACCTTCAGGTGATGAAAACATTTCTCTCATACAAGTCAGAGGTAAAAGGATGGCGAGACTGGAATGAATAAAACTACACAAACTTTTAAAACTACTGTACGACACAAAAAAACCTGTAAACACGAGTGTTGTTTCAAAGATGTAAATAAATCACTGATGATACAAATCCATGTTACTGTATAATTTACATGACATGTCCATTGGCCAGTGTAGAGTTTTAACTGCTCTTGCTACAGGTTCATATTTATATACATAATCTAAATTCTTGACTTTTAAAAGTTTATGAATACAGACTTTATGCATAATGAAGAAAGAGGAAGTGAAACCCTGCAATCTTCCTCTTGTGCACTTTAGGCTGCCATTACTATGCACTGGAGGGAAACAAATGTACCAAATCCACAATTCACTTTTGACTTTGAAATGAGAATTTAGTTCAATTATTAATGTTGTGCAATTATCATTGTTGTCTCTGCTGTAACTCATATTTCTGTTTGACCATGCAATATTGACTGAATGCATGCAAATACATTCAGTACAGATGAAACAGATGAATTTCGGAGTAATAGTGTTACTTCTGTGAAACATAACTCTTTTGAACAAAGAATTATCCATATGGATTTCTTTTGCCACCATCCGAACTGACTTTGAAATCTCATAGGTATAATGAGTCAAGTAAAAACACAGGTTCCCCTGATTTCTTTGTGTACAAGGTTTGCTGTGTCTTTAAATGGAGAGCAATCACAATACCTGCTATACTTCAGACTACATCCAAAGTGGCTCTCATTTACTGTGTGTGCTCTCTGTTTCCCTGGCAACTTTTGCAAAAGTTTACTCATCAAAATGTGGCGTCTTGAAGAATGAACAAGGAGCACTGACCTCTGAGAACCTCTGCACATCCTGTGTGAGGGTCCCCACACGGCTCCAGTTGTAGTAGTTAAGGAACTTCACTACTGCTGGGTTCACAGCGTTGTCTGATGGGACGGTGCGGAAGAAGTTGGGGTACTTTTTCTTGTCTGCCAGAACTGGAGTTGTTGCTGCAAAGGACAGCTGGAATGACAAAAGAGAGGAAAAGACAGTGAGCTTTGAGTCTCACTGTTAGAGTTAAATTGTGTAGTTTTAGATAATCCTGGAAACAAACTGTCAGATTATGCTGGTGTCAGTTGAACTGTTGGTACAGTAGCACGCTTAAGTACTGTGTCACTGAACCTGAAGTACGGGAGGAAAGATCTTAGGTCTGCCTTTGCTTTGGTCAGTGGCCTCTTGCCATTTCAGGGATTAAGCCATGGCAGCGAGGCCATGACGAACACACACTCATTCATAGTGGAAGTGAGCAAATCAAGTCTGTCAAATTACTTCAAATGTCAGTGAAATATCCCCCTCAAAGTGTAACTGTAAATAGATTTGTACATATTGGGTGGAATTGATGACCCCTGTATTCATGACCTTTCGAGCTGTCTTCATACTGTGCCTGTGTGTGTGTGTGTGTGTCTTGAAGTATGTATAGATGTGTGTGTACCTGTTTGTGTGTTTGCGTATGTTTTTGATGGCGAGAGAAAAGCAGCTTAGCAAGATGATTCATCTCTGGGTTGGTAAGTTAAAAGCATTTCTGTTCTTCACATGGAAGCAGTTTGAAACGGGTTCCTCACACGTACACACAGCCACACACACACCTTGGAATAAATGCAGTGAACCTCAAACACTAATTGCCTTTTTACACACACCTATTTTTCAGTTCAACAGCTGCAACATAAGCAAGTTTCAAGCACATCAATTCATGTTCAAAAAGGGAGGGTGTACCAAACTTTGAAAGGCAAACTTCTTAAAGTGTTTTTCCAGAGCATTAACACGCTAATGAACTAAATATGATGCAGCGAGCATAAACCCTCACTGAATTCAGTATAGTTGGAAAAGTTGGAGAGTGTAACTTAAGTTGATACTGGTCTAGTGAAGATTTATTAAGCAATTAATACACTGCAAGCACGCTCATGAAACAGGATGAGAATTTCTACAAATAGTACAAATTTGGTCGAGCAGTGTTTTTCCAGTGTGCAGACACACAGAGACACTATCGCCACTGACGGTCACAATTGTCCTCATTTCCACCCATCCCACCTTCATTTGTCACTTCCACACTAATCAAGTTTTGCTCTCTCTCTTTGCTCCCACTTTGTAGCACATTTCAACAATAGGTCACTAATTTCCTCCAGAGGCAAAAATCGCTGTAATTAATTTTTGCATTAAGATTAGAATTTGCAAGTCTGTGTGATGTAACAAGCAGCACAGGCCAGAATAGACAAAGATCTGCCACGATGTTTAACTTACACTTTTTATATTCAGTTGAAATGGCTTCATAAATAACTGGCAGCATCATAGTATTATTTTTGTGGTATTGTCACTAGATCTGCTGCAACACAACATTTAGTCCACTGACATGATGTATATTTAAGAAGCATGGAAGAAAAGGTACAGACATGTCTGTGATATTGTGCAGACATCTTAACCAAACATCAAAGAGACATTTGTTAACATGCATAACTCTCAATGCTGAGGTACGAAAGGTACTTAATATTTAGGCACTAGCAGCTGAGCTGAGATAATAAGGCACTGTGCTCTATTTTCAACGTCCTATCTGTGGTAATATAATGAGCGATATGAATCAGTGCAGGGTTAATTACATACTTTGTAGAGATTAAGCAGAACTTGTGATTCATGATAGCGATCAACGCAAGGATATTATAATTCTGACTGAGACCAAGAGGTACACCAGCAGATTTCCTAAAAGTGTGCTAAGGCCTCGAGGGGTTCAAGCACCTCCTAACTTTAGGGATGACTGTGATCTTTTCATTAAGCTTCTATCCACTCCTAGACTTCTTCGCTACTCATTAATCACAGTACTGACGGTATAATTGTACACTCGTTGAAATCTGATTACCACTGAAAATGTGTAGCATGGTTGAAAGAGAGTAACTGACTTAGAATGACAGAAATGTGAGAACTTATCTAAAGAATCAGAGGGCATTCAAAAGTCAAACGTCATTTTTAGATAGGACTGACAGTCCCAGAAATATATTATATGGTGTAAGATAGCGTGACAGCTATGATAGTACAGTTGAACTTTATTTGACTGTATTTAAATACAGATAGCTTAAAATATTATCAAAGAATGTGCATGAAGGGCAGACGCATTTCTACTTAAGAATGTTGTCCATTGTATGTTGTTTCTTTATATGATGGTATGGGTGAATACTCGATTTCCTTGGCATAATTTGTTTGTGAAAATTTTGTTATTAACTGGGGACATTGACATGGCTGGATAGCCACCTAGTCTTGTTGTCAAACATACTTTTAATTCATATATACCATCAACTGTACGCAATGTTATTGACTATTGAAATCTTGCTAGCACAACGTTAGCTTTCTGGCTTATAGCTGGGTCAGAGTTCCATCTTGTATCTAAGGGTGATGATTGTCCCAGGTATTAGTCAGACCCATAGACTGTAGAAAAAAATGGACATAACCACAGTGACATCACTCATTGGTTTGTGGACTTCCATTTTGAACCCATGGAGTTTGGCATTTTGGCCATTGCTGTTTTAGTTTTTGGGAGCATGAAGTGATCATGTTCATATATAAGAGGGTGGAGCTGTGGAGGAGCAAGGGGTAGATCTGACAGCATCGAGGTGACACCTCAGACACAGCCTACTACTTAAGCGGCCTCACCCTTAAATATATGTAACTTTATGCCTTAATTAAAGAAGAAAAAAAAATCAGGAATGTTGAAATTAGCTGTAGAGACCAAATCTGTTTTTGCACAAGGCTGTAAACATTTTGGGAATTTTAATATAGGGAACTGTGGGGATTGACTCAATCTTGGAGCCACCCTCAAGTGGCCATTAGAGGAACTGCAGTTTTTGGCACCTTTGCATTAACTTAATTTTTCAGCCTCTGAGGTTGCCCCTTGGTCAAACCCTTTAGATGTTAACTCAGGGACTTGTGGCTTGTAACAACTTTATATTTTGATTGCAAAACCCATATAAATATAAATGAATAGTCTTCTTTTTTTTTCTTTGGAAAGTGACCATGGCATGAGCAGGATAATGTCCTTTAAGGTGTCCATAATCAGGAATTAATGGATTAATTCCTGATAACGGACACCTCAAAGGGTATTATCCCTTAAGTATTAGCAAAAAAAAAGAGCCAAGTTCTAGGCCAGCCTTTTTTTAAAACCCTCAAAAGCCTCTATGTCATCAACTGAGCCATTTTAGTGGATCCCAAACCTACAAGTCTTCACCAAACCAGTGGGAAACCCCCAGTTTGGCCCTCTAAATCACCACTTCTGCAGAGATCCACAGGGGTTTGTGTTCACACATCAACGAGACAGGCTTTTAAAACAACACATGGATTACAGCCATCAATTAAGCAGGAAGAAAGGCCTTTATCTTGCTACCACTGCTAAATCCAAAATCACCCACCAGTCTTAGAGGGCTTCAAGGGGTCTTTCCAGCGTTGCCTTAATCTCCGTTTAGCTAAGGCTGTTTGCTACACCCACACTGGGAGATGCTTCTATGGTTCTCTAATAAGAGCTAGTGATCTCCTAAAACCAAATTGATTGCACCCGTCCTCTCACAACTGCACTGTGAAGAGACTTTGTGGTCAGAAGAAGATCCACAACCTTATCCTTCCTCCCCCTTAGGTGTTTTAGGTTTGCCTGGATGTTTTGTAGGAGTTGTTTTTGCTTTTGGCACAATTTTACTTGTTTCATTTGATACACTGAACACTGAAGTGAGAATCCCAGATGCACTACAGAAAGAAGTATTGATCGATCAGCACACATGCTGGATCTAAAACTTTATTAGAGTGCAGGTTGCCTAGGCTTGGTTCTCCTCTGGAGGGGTAACAACATGAATCTTGGTTTGGGTCATTTGCAAAAACAAAAACAATGTTAGCGACAAATCTTTAAAAAAAAACAACATACAATCAACAATGAATGATCACTTCTTCAGATTAAATGACCAAACATTGTTCAATCAGGATGTGTTAGTAACACAAATGTGTAGCAGAGCAAGGCTGAGACCTAAATATTCATGTTTTTGCCACTTGAGACCATTTGAAGCATCACAGAGAAAACATACTGTTCCAGCCAATAATGTTCACATGCTGAAAAAAACAATAAAAAACATCAAGGCACTATACAGTGAATAATCAATTTTTCATTTCCTCACTCTTGCAGGTAAAAATCGGTCACCTTTCAGGTTCACTGAATGCAAGGCCATCGTGTGTGTAAGCAAGGGTCTTGACATATATGGATCAAATACTGCATTTCACCAATCAAACTACCTTGACTCAAGATAAATGGGTACTCGTGGTGTGAACCAAAATGGACATGGCCTGCAGAAAATAGTCCAATCGTGACATTAGACGGATCTTTCCATCTGTTTGATGTCAGAGCAAAATCTAGGACAGTGACAAAGATATGTCTTGTTTTGGCCACTGAATCCAGGTCAGCTCAGGAGAACAGCTGAAGTTTACTACCGTAAAATGCATGATTTTCTTTTCTGACATCTAAAGTGAAGGCCTACAGGTCAATCCAAGTCAGCTTTGGCACAATTTTGTGAGGACAGTGCATTAGGACGTTGAATATGAGAGGGAGCTCCGATGTATTATTTAAAGAATAAGCTAGTCTTTATCTAACTCTGTACAGCCTTTTTCAGAGGAAAAGCCAAAAATAGTTCCATGATATCACACATCTGAGAGTAGTGGCTTATGTAAGAGGGTTTTAAAGAGGGCTGGCCCAAATTGGATGGTCTTTGGTGGAGAGCTCTACACCAGTGTCAGATTTACACATGCAGTGTGCACGTACACACAGATCACGCACAGGTTAAGGCACATGTATTCACACACTCTCTAACCAGAGCTCTCTGATACACACAAACTACAGCGGCCTTTCTTTGCCAGCAGTAATTAAAACTGTGGCAATGGGCTCAGGGCAGCCTCTCCCTCTCATCTCACCACAAGGTCACTGAGGCTCTGGGTAAAATGACTGAGGATCCGTCTGGTCCCACTGAGACACAAAGTTTTTGTGAAGACTTGAGGTGAATCGCTGATAGCATCGGACTGGTGATCTATTCAGACATTCTGTACACACACACAGTCGCTTATCACATTCTATTTGAAGTGAGTACAAAAGCTTTGCTGTCTCTCCGTTTGGGCTTATTCAAGTCACAATCAAACTAGTTTTATGTTTATGCATGGAAGAAAAATGAGAGAGGGGCCAAGAATAGAAAATAACAGGTACAGAGAGACAGAGTCAGAGAGCAAGGTGAGATGTTTACTGCTGATTCACCAGGTATACTCGAGTGAAAAGGGGTCTGTGTATCAGATCACATGACGTTTAGCTGATTGAATGGATTATATTCTCTACTTCTTAAGTCAATCAGTAATGTTTGTAGGGCTTTAAGTCACAACTGCTGTCCAGGGAGCTGATTCTGGAGCAGTCCTGAGCTGACATTCATGCCAGCTGGCTAGCATCCTACTGACTTGCAAATGTGAGCGATGGTTTGATTTGACTGATCAGCCTCATCATTTGCCTCATCTTTGAAGCTCACCATATACACCATGTTGTCCTGGAACGTGGATGCTGAGTCTAGGACATGACAACACCAGGCTTTATTAGTTTTGTTTGCTCATTGCCCGATATCCATGGTCAATACAGTTCCCAGCCTGTACTTACAGGGGCTTTTCTTGTTTTTGTGTTGACATTGGCAAATAAATATATAAAGTTTTCAAGTCTGAAATGATGCATGTGGCGTGCTCTCTGCACTTAAGCAAATTTATGTTAACTATCATGTGCTACAACCACGCTAGCACTCTGTGAGGCTATACTGCACAGCAGTGCTTAGAGCTAAATGCTAACATGCTCGCAATGACAATACAAACATAAAAATGTGTACCAGATATAAAGTTTTGCATGTTCATCATCTTAGTTCAGCATGTTAGCTTACTGTCATTTGCAAACTGGCAGTGATCACACAGCTGAGACTGAGGGAGGGTTATTAGTATTGCAGGTATTTGGTGGTAAACTGGATCCCATTTTTGTCCTGATGATGGTGCTAGATATTAAGTCAGGGAATCACAATTTATTCTGAAGAGGACATCAAAGTTGATGCCAAATATCATGGCAACCAATCAAGGTCTCAGGAACAGGGCCAGGCTTTAAAGCTAATTTGGCATAGTGGTCAAACAGTGGAATTACAACTTCTGTGTCTGTCCTGTGATGACATGGGACATGAGACATCTCTAAATCGGCGGACACATTTTTTTGAGCCTCACAATCTCTGCAGAATGACTTGCTTAACTGTAAGAATTAGATCTGTTTGGTCTGATAACATTTCCAAAGTCTAGAAGAGCAGCATGATTAAATAATCTTATCCCCATTCAAGTTAGCGGAGGGCTAAATCGTAAGTTAGCCTCTCGGCTGGCAGAACTCTCTGGTGTGTTTGCTTTATGAGCCCCGTGATGTGGAAGATCCAGGTAATTTCATGCCTGGGAAGTTTTGGCTTATAATGGCAATGAGCAGCTTTCACAGGAATAAATGGGGCCACGCCTCCAACGCTGTATCCTTTATACATCCATGCAACAAATCCAATAGTCGTTGAGACATTTCCCTCATAACCACAAGTGTTACCCTCATGGTGGTGCTAAAGGAAAGGTCAGAGGATCATCAAAGTCACTAGGATACATCATCTTGGAATCATGAATGCCTGTACAAAATGTCACTGTAATCTATCCAATAGTTGAGATATTTCAGTCTGGAAACCAATCAGCTGGCTGACATTGAAGCCATGCTGCCTATGTGGCTAAAATGATAAACTGGTGTTCCATTTGATAGAATCTCAGACCGCTTCTCACTTAGTTGGTTATTTGTGGTCTTTGCAGGAGTTAGGTGTTATGAGTCAGTGCATGAGATGAAGGTGGTTTGTCTTTCAGACCACGTTATAGCACAGCCACAGAAAATTGTTGCAGCCAAAGACCTAAATATAGTTGTTAAAGCCCTTATTACCAACATCTACTGCGTAATGTCTCTTTGTTTATATCTCCTGCAATATACCTGCCTGATTCGGCATGGGATTGGATCAATGGTGCATAAATTAAAGGCAACAAGCCTTACAACCTTTCCTAGCACAAGCAGTTTGAAGGAGAAATAAGGAAGATGCAAGAGTGTGTCTAATCACATTGACGGATCTAATAGCATTGATTGGTCCTAGCGGGACTGCTTCGCAATAGGATCTGCTGCTGCTAATTGTGTGGTTGGCCTTTGAATAATGAAGTGGCTATCATGGAGAGGCTAGATAAAAAATGAATGCAAGGTAAATATCAGCTCACTCACAGTGCTTTGCTCCTACCTTTCATGTTTATTATACCAAAGGTGTTACATCACAGACTAATCTCACACTGTGGATTTGTAATATGACAGCATCACCAATTCTAAACACGCAAAAATAGTCACACAAAAAAATGGTGTAATACAAAGAGGAAAGAATGGCAAAATAAATTCATCTGATGATAATTCTTCCAAATGGTTCCAGTTAAGGAAAATTGATGTTACTCCACTAATGTTCACCACTTATCCAATAGCAAGTACTACAAAAACAAGCAGCCGTTCTTTGATCAAGTATCTTGGTACAAATATCAATAAGACCATGAGTTTTGTGGAATAGCATGATCAATATTTCAACAACACACTAATAACCTACAAAACATACAAAAATAAACACTGCTCTCCACTTTAATCCTTTTTTAACCTTGAAGTTTTTACCCTACAAATTCAAACATGAATTTCAAAATGTCTAGATGAACTTTCTGACACAGACTCTTCCAACTCTTGACGCCAACACTCAAACTAGACAAAATTGTCAGATTCAATGACTACATATGAAAATGGACATGTGCAACATTACTGATCCCCAAAAAAAGGGAAAAACTAGGAAGTTCCGAGCAGTTTCTATGAATTTCCCATTATGCCAATAACAATAGGGCCCGTATTTTCAATGGGTTATCTGAGGCTACAATTAATTTTACACCTGCAGTCAAGTTACCTGAGTGTCACAGCTTGATTGGATGCATCCCAGAATAACACACTTTCGAGAGGTGCTTTGAGGCAACTCCGGCGAGTAATAAAACTGAAAGGGAAGGTTTCATAATTGCAAGGGATAGTATCAAACAACTTCAAAGGCACAACCCACCCCTTCCTATTATCTCTACCTTCGCCTACAACACAACAGATTCAAAGCCCATCCATCCTGACGGAGCCCCGAGACCCCGTGCAGAGTAATAGCTAGGTAATAGTAGAGCTGTTGATCAGGAAGCACGGAGGTGGTCCTGGGGTTTATTCAATATTCAAGAGAGGCATTTGGTGCACCGTGGGAGCACCCAGCTGGAGAGGCGGCAGTAAGGGAGAAGCTTTGGACCCCACACCGACCACATCCAGAACTCATTAGCACCAGGACGGAGGAGGGAGACAGACATAAATATTGCAGGTAGATGACTGAGGAACTGAGTGAGTGGTCCGGTGGTGATGAAACAGTCAGACATGGAGGTGGGGAGACAATGAAGAGTGAAATACAGACAAATAGGGAATCTGAACAAGGGAAAGAATTGGATTAAATTATGAGACATCAAGTGCTATGTGTGTATCTGATTATTAATCTACTACATAGTGAAGCTGGTGCATGTGTGTGTGTGTGTGTGTGTGGGCTGCTGCACGAGTATAAGAAGAAAATGCACACATGCATCATCTCATCTCAATCTAAAACTGGGGATCAAATGGAGAGAACTGAGTCTGTTCGACTCTACTGCAATATAGCCCTGTGATATGAAAGTGATGAAGAACATACTGCTGCATGGATTGACTACAGGGAGAGAGATAATATGTGCTCATAGCACACAGAGAACAAAGCAGCTTCAGGTCCACACTATGCACAGTAGGAGGGAGACATTACAGCTTCCTACACAGGCTTGACCAGGTGTGAGTGAGTGTACAGTCACTACTAAATCTACACACGTATAAGTTCAGGCCTTGACACTAGTGTGTAGTTGATGTCTAACCAAAAAGACTCACTCACATATAGGGCTGCTCAATATGGGTGAAATTTCTAATCCAAAACTATCACAAATGGAAAAAGAATAATAAAGAATTGCCACTGTGCCCGAAGAAACATATGGACTGTGTGTTAGAGAGGGACCTTTTACTGAACAGTTATTACCCTAGAAGCACACGCATACACCTGGACACATAAACGAACACCTGAAGGTGGAAATCATAATTGATTTTACAAAGTATTGGTTTTTCATCTTTCCGAATGGCTAGCAGCTATTTTAGATGAGACACATCAGCCATGTGTGTGTGCGTGTGTATATCATATGTGCATCTAAATGTATTGTATGTGCTGAGCATCCATACAAGAAACTGGAGGACAGGAAGTGGAGGCTGATTGCAGTGATAGCAGTAAACACGATATGAGTACATGTAGACATGAGAAGAGTAGTAACTGGGGCCTTTTGACCCCCATTACAGTGGATATTGCAGATGTCTCTTTGTCAGCATAATAATAAAAGAAAATCTTAATGTAGGACTGATACTAGCACAAATTATCGGAAAAAATAATGATGTGCAATTTACATGTGTGCAGTCTTTTCTCCAAACACAATTCTGTAGTTACCTGGTGCACAGTATAAAATACCTGTGTCAGTTATGAGTTGTTTTATTATTGTCCCTGAGGTTTAATAAAGATACAGAATCACACTGTGATCACTATAAAGGCACATATAGTGGGAGAAACAGTGAGCCTGATATTCAAACAGGTTAGTTCCAACATAAGACAACAATAAAAGCCCTCTTCTGTTGTGCAAATGCTCGATTCTGACACTCCACAGTAGTTTGGCAGAGTACCACAGTGCACATCACCTGCTATGTCCACTAACTGGCCACTAGACAGTTGAATGATGTGGCCGTCACCCCCTCTCTAATAGCTTATGGACCTGCTGCAGCCCGCGCTCTAACATGTCAATCATGTTATAGCTAATGCCATGTACACACGCACTAACACACACAGACTGAGTGATGCCCTGTTTATGTTGTTGGCCTTGCACAGACCCCATCACATCAGCCTTATCTCAGGTCAGTCGTTCAGACCTGGTTCTCATCTCCAGTCTGTTTTCCCAGACTCTTTCCGTCCTTATGTCTGTATCTGGCTTCACTGACTGAGACATTGTCAAGTAAGAAGCACCATTCTGCACAATTGTAAGACTAAATAATATAAGGAAGAGCTTGAAGGGTCTAATGTGATTATAATGATGTATTACTTTTGACATCAGGATCGGTCCTGCAATCGCAAATCATTTGCACGCCCAGATCCTTTCACCTGCACCCTAACATGCATTTAAACCTGCTGCACTAGGTTTAATGCTTGGGATGGCCTTGTCTGAGCACTTGATTGCACATGCACATTGCCACTAAAACTGTGCTGTGCAAGCGTTCAAGCTTTTCTGCACAGCGTTCAACGTCTGGATTGCCCCGCACGAGCATTCAATCATACACACACTGCTGCTGAATCGCTGCTGTGCGAGGCAGAGGCTTTCATTTACTGGCCGCAGGTATTTCAATCCACCATGCACGGACATCTCACCCACACACGCAACGCCTCCTCTTCTAAGGTTCCCCTTGTTCGGTTTAGTCCACGCAGCATAGACAACTGCTACAGACGGAAGAACAAGATGTGCATGCAAGAGAAAGTGAGGAAAGGGCTGAGAAGATAGCAAAGACTGAGAATTAGGAGACAGCCATAGAGAGTGAGGACAGAGTAACCTCAAATCTGTCATCTCGCACGCACTGAAGCCAGCCAAAAATGTTTTTTCTTCTAAAGTCATCTATCAAACCAACTGTTAAGCATCCCAAATAATACCAAATCCAAGATACACGGCTCAAGCTTAAGGGTTAAGGCTCTAGTTAATCATTGATAGGCTGATGGTTGCTCATCTCTCTTGTTAATGCTGTGTAAAGCAGTTTGAGCTCCGATTAAGATGCTTAGGCTCTTCCCTCAAGCTGACCACTTAAAGCTACATCACTGACACAGGCTGCATAGTGGACTAAGCTTATGGACTCTATTTTAAGGTTGTGGGCGACCTAAGTGCTTGACTTGCCTGACACAATCAAATTTGTAAAATAGATGTAGCTGAGCTTGATATGTCTCATGTCAAGGGTAAAAAAGTATCTCATAACAGCACATATCTGCCTACTAAGTTAATGAAAGCTGTAAATCACCCCATCTTACATTACATGAGCACCATCTTACATTAACAAATAATCCATGAGGGCATATTTGTTGCACAGTGTAATAATAATAATTGACAAGCAAGGCGTAAATCACTAAAAATTAAATTGACAATAATAAGCAATTCTGAAAAAGTGCGTTTTTAAGAGGAATTTGAAAGAGGAAAAAGTGCTAATTGTTAGAGAGTTGTGGAGCTGTGACTCTAAAGGCTCAGTCTCCCCTGATTTTTAGCCTTGGAATTACTATCAGACTTCTGCTAGAGAATCTCAGGCCGCATGTAGGCTCATAATGGGTTAGTTAGTCCTTGAAATAGTCAGAGGCCAAACTAAAACATGCTTTAAAAGTAATTATTAAAATAAATTTAAAAATGTACAGTGTACAGATGCTAAAAAATATGTTGTGTTGACTCAGTGAGGAGTCTTGCTGCAGCATTTTGAACGACTTGAAGTTTTTTAGAGGAGTATCGTCCGCGCTTGGCATGTTAGATGTGGCAGTTCCGTGGACCATTAATCAGTACAAGTTGCCACTTGTCACCACCATGTCTCTGGGAGTGAGAAGCAGGAAAGGTGGGGCACCCCCCCCTCTCATCACATCTTGCCATGAGACGGGCTTGTCGGACTCTGCCATTCTTCATAGGGGCATCTGTTGACGCGCTGTCCTTGAGCGGTGGAGATGAGTGGCAGTGAAGCATCGCTATCGCAAATGGGATCGGGGAAAGCATTTTCTTATCGATCCGGGTGTGGTGGAGTGTACGACACTTATTGACAGGTTTGGTTGTGAAATGAGAGGGGAGGATGTGACGCCCACTTAAGCTGCAGCTTGAGAAGTCATGTACCGGAGCATGTTTATGGGTGAGCATGTTAAGAAGGAGGTATGGCTTGATTTTATTTGCAAATAACCAACAGCAAATGTAAGTGACGCAGGAGAAATATAACAGCTGTCCTAACCTTATTTTTATCATACTGCATTTGACTGTGCTCCAGTATTAAAGGGACAGTGCGCCCCTTAATCAAAAACACATATTTTCCCTCTTACCTATAGTGCTATTAATCAATTTTAGATTGTTTGGTGTCATGATTTCTGGAAAGAGACATCGCTGTTGAGTTTTTCAAATGTATTTTTTGGGCACTTTGAGTCAAGTGCCATCCAGTTTCATCATATGCAAGAGAAGGCAGACACCTCTACAGCCAATATGTCCAACACTCAGCAACCTACACCAAAACTATCTAAACTGATAAACAGCTACAGGTAAGAGGAAAATGTGTATGTTTGATTTTGGGTGTGAACTGTCCCTTTAAGACCACTTTTTGGGTCTTACTCACATGATCACCTAGTATCGCTGCATGCTAGCCAAACCATCAACACAGGGAAATCTGTAAATACTCAAGGGAAGGTGGGAGGTGGGGGCCATGAGTGATGGTATTCTGCCGCCTAGCTACATAAGTATTCTATTTATAAATTGAGATTTGATACCTTAACCTGAAATCTCACTGCTGCTGCCACTTGGCTGCCTATAAATGATTAATGAGCAGATACTGAACTGTAGAGACCATTATTGTTCTTTTCTCCCCTCCCTCCCTCCCTCTCCATCCATCTCTCTATACACTGATTCCTTTGGGGAGGCAGGGGATTACATTGCATGAGCTAGTAGTTTTCTCTGCTTACTTGGCCAGGTTATAGTGAACACACTGCAAAAAAAGTCCTCATATTTACAATTAAAGTGGTAATCCTGCCAAAATCTTCTGAGCATTAAACACCCCCTGTAGACTAAAGGAACTGCAGCTGTGGTCAGTTTTAGAGGCCCCAAAAACTTATTGTCGGAATCAGCTTCTCAGTGTGAGTGATGGGATGGACAGGCTTATTTTTCTGCTGGAGTTAAAGTAATAATTTCATATTTGAGATTTTTGCTTTCCTTTGTTTTCTCTGCTCTGTTCATTGCTTGAAAGGTTTACTATGCAGTATTGTCAGTTACTGTTCAAGCATAGCTCACCAGTGAAAGTGAGGGTAAAAGCCAACCCTGGTGTTAATCTTGTTTGGTGTTTGGCCTTGCTATTTTTGCATTTTGTTATGCTCTGTGTCTCTTAGACAGTCTGGCACCTGGGCCCATAGTCACAAAACATCTTAGTACAAAGGGTTGCTCCTAGTGACAAAATTCTTCACGCTCAAAATTATCACGCCTTCTACGAATTTCATCTTTAAGTTAAAAGTTATTCATAAAGCATCTTTGCCCTTAAGAGAGCTCCTAAAGTGAGAAATTATTAGCTGTAGAGAGGAGGACTTTTAAGACGCTTAAGAGCCTCTCAAGCAGAGGAGAAAATGAAGACAAACAGGTAGAGGAACGATTCTCCAAATGCTGGATGACAGTGAGTAAATGACATGCTACAAATCAGATTGTGCAGGGATGATGTTTGTGGTCGATCTCTTCAGAGTTGCGCTCACATCTCTAACCCAATGCAGTAACAATAAAACGCCAAAAATAAAGTGATCATAACACTTACATATATGGCAAGTGGAAAAATGCATCAGTGTTGAAGTGATGACTTGGATCTATCTCAACCTTCCATCAGCAAAGTGACACTAACAATGACAACACTTTCATGGTCATACTGTGAAGCAGGTCATTCCATTTCCACTGTGTGTCCACACCTTGCAGGCTCACAAAGGGGCAACCAATCATATTTTTAAAAGAATGTGTCATACCTAGCAATGGGGTCAACCACACCTCCTCACTAAGGTGAAAGTTTTGTTACTTCCTTGCTCAGAGTTGCTCTGAGAACTTTCCTAAATGACTCACAAGCTAGGTGTCCGTGCTAGATTTTTTTTTAAAAGCTATGTTAGGAGCTCTCTGAGAGTATTCTTCTTCTCCCCTGGTCACTACCTCTCTATAAAGCTGCTGTTGGGGTACACACCTATGAACGTCTCAAGCACAGAGAATAAGAAAATACAGGCAGAAGGCTGAGTCTCTGCAGAAAAATACATCGACACACACTTATAGTTGGTCATAAGTGATGATTAAGATGGATTACTTCTGTATAAGTTTATATAGTATTTGTTGGGAAAATCTTGCATGGCATATATTAGAAAAAGGTAAGCTACTTTTGTGCATTAATCAGAGTTAAGCAACATCTTTAATCAGACTAATAACAGTTGGTGGGTTGTATTATTACCGTCAATAAATCTCATCAAGCTACACCCACACAGTCCTGATGAAGCAGTTAAACTAAGTTTTTAAGTGTTTAACTACAAGAGAAACAGTAATATAAAATGCTTACTAGCTCTCTTGCTGAGAGACAGATGAGAACATTGACACCACGCTCATGTCTCTATGATATTAGCTTCGTTACAGCCCACCAATTAAAATTTTATATCTCATCTGTGAAAAACCAAAGTGTAAAAATGACACAATGTGGCTTTATGGGGGGTTATGTGCCAGACTATTTTTTGGCCAAGCGCAGTAAGTCTTGTCGTCACACTGAGGTTGCCAGGCAACCAGTGAAGAAGTTACTGTGCTTTGCCAAGAAATAGAATACCTACCATTTTAGCAGCCGTAACCTAAAACACTCGGGATGCAGGACACGAACTTCAATCTACAACCTCTTTGTAGAAAAACAATGGCACAGTTTCTCGACTCAATGGGCATTTTCAGATGTTTTTATTCCCCCCCCACCATGAAATTCTTTCCTATTGGAATCCATCTCTGCTGACATAGCTCAATCAAGCTGACCTCAGCTGCTGCTTTCTGTCAATGAGAAAAAATACAAACGTTATACAGTCATTTTTTATTGTTCCCAAGGAAGAGGTGTTTCCTAATCTAATGATTTATGATGAATTTATAAGGAACAAGACAAAATTTGTTTTGAAACAAAGCAAATCACGCTGCTAGTACCATGCTAATGTCATTTACTAGATAAAGAACGTTCTCAAAAGGTGAGAACATCTCACATACTTGGCTAAATATTTTATTTCTGTAGACGAAGTCACTTATCATGATCAACATTTTTGTATACAGCACTTAGCTTTGCCTCTAAATGTCTTCCCTTTCCCCCCGACTATCTTTTACATGCAGTAACCTTTTGTATTCTCTTCCCTCTCCCTATCTTCTTTGTCATTTTCCTCCGATGTAACAAAAAAAAACAAAAAGCTGGTCCACAAATAAAGATTGCAACCGTGCACACATGCACAACCACAGATGTCCATGGCCAAACACGCACCGCAGGTCGCTGCTTTAACACAATGTTTCATTTTTCTAGCCTGAGAAAATAAAATGGGGGAAGCTGCAAGAAAATTGCTTACTGAAAAAAATCCGTAGCCCATCTTTCCCCTGAGGAGGAACGCACATGTTTACTGACGCTCAGTAAAGTATTAAGATATTTGATAGAACCGCCAATAAACGGCGTGGTGTAATATTCATTCTATAATAGGTTATGTATGGGCAGTGCAGGGGAAGCCCACACACAGGCGATTCATGTTGTGAGTGGGCAAACATTTCACTAGAGACAGCCAGCATTTGCAAATTACTATCTTTTAAGTTGGCAGACATTGAGAGAGAGAGGGAAAGAGAGAAAGCATTTACAGCCCATACTTACGGGACTGTATCAGTCCCATTTGGTCCGGTAATATTCAGATGTGACTCTTCCCCTTGCTTTTCAATTAAATTGTTAATGAAGGCAATGATAAATAAAGCATGGGTACACAGAACAGACACGGCATGTAGAAGGGAGAGGAAGAAGAGAGAAACACAGCCCCTGTGCCAAAGCTAGAGGATGATGCTGGGAACACCCAGATGGTTTCATGAGCAACGCTGTCTCCCTCTCTCTCATTTTTGTTCTCCTGTACATTCTTTTTCTTTTTTTTTTACCCAACCCTCTCCGAGGATGGCAGCATCTTGTTTTCATGCAAAGCAGAACAAGAATATGATGTGGGAAAGGAAAAGGGTGCTTGCTGATTGCTCATAAACAGTTAAAGCTCAGCAGAATAAAACCCAAATGCTTTAAAGGGGGGAAACAGGTGATCTCTATTTTATTGAACAATGAAATGTCTTCCTATTTTTTACCCTCTTATTTTTATGCCTGTATGTTCTGTATGTCTGTGAAAGCCTGAGGGATTTCTGGGCCAACATAATGTTATTAAAGATTTAGAGTTATAGCTGTAAATGTTGGCAGATAGAAGAAATTGAAGTTCGCTTGAGGTATTTCAGAGAGTGTCGCCATTGCATAGTTTGTCCACAAGGGACTACACCAAGTTCATCTATAAAATATCCCACTGAATATATGTTGCAGAAGTTTATTCATAAGGATAAGCCCCTTCAAATAAACCATTTCATTTTTAAGGGGGTCCATAAATATATATATCTTTGCTTCCAATCTGTAACCCTGCAGTAATTCTTTTTCTTTTTTCAACTTGGTGGCAGCACAACAAATATTAACTTTCAGTGTTGAACTGGAGAATAGGTTAGCCAACAATGGCCTTTTCACAAGCAGAAATGCTTGTAAAAGTCAGAAAATCATCAATGTTCTTTTGAAGTCGAGATCAATATTCACTCTTGTAGCTCTGATTTGGTTTCCACCACCTCCTGAGGGACATATCTGGATTTTTGGCTGCTAAATGCACCAAATGTTCACCAGATAGTCTCTAAATTTGTCTGCATGCAGTTTGGTGCTGGGCAGGGAGAGTGCAGTGAAATAATGATTGATAATGACAATGATTTCAGAAGGTAGAAACCAGACTTATAGAGTGAGTAATAAGGGTGTGAAGCAAACAGTAAAGTTGCAGGCTGGGAAACCAAAACAATGAGCTAACAGATGCTAAAACACTGTAAAGCTGAGTGAAACTGCAGAATAGGGTGATTATTCTCATTGGATTCTTCCCTACAGGCAACACCTTTCACATTATGGCTGCAGCTATTAATTATTTTCAATTCATCCACCAACTAATCAAGTAACATACAAGAAAAAAAAATAAGACTGGTCCCTTACATGACCAATTAACTGGTTTCCTTTTTAGCAAAATCAACATTTCTAGTGCTTAGATTTCATACAACCATTAGGCTGCAATTAATAAACCACCTGATATTTTGATTTCTGGGGTATTTCATGCATCACTGTGATGGGATAATGTAGTTGTATGGATGAGTGTGTGTGATTATCAAAATAATAACATGAATAAAGCTCAGGTTTTCACAAATTGACTGCAGCATTTTATTTTTTGATTATGTCACTAAATTAGCTCTTTTACTCAAGAAAATAAACAGAAAATAAAATGCCGCAGTCAATTTGTGGAAGCCTACCAGCCACTGCTTTGATTTATGTTCTTAAGAGGCAACTTTGCTTGTCAAACAGCTTTTTGTTTGTGCAGGTTGTGCAGATTAACAGTGTCTGACGTCTTTCCATGCAGCCTGGAGCCCCCTGCTCATCTGCTAGTGAGGGTCCCTAGGTTTCGCGTCATTTGGCGGACTTTGGTGGAGCAGATGAGTGAGGAGCTCGAAGCACTGGCAGCCCGGAAGCAGGCTATTTTTAAGGCTTACATTAATGTTACCTTCTGTCAGGCACTGGAAGCTTACTATTGGGATGCTAAAGTATTGATGTCACGCTACTGTGGTCAGCTAGTTTGCTTGTAGAATATATACACTGTAAGATGATAGTTCATTCTTTCCATAGCGCAAATCTCTCTTATAATTTCCAACCATTGTTCTATACCCCATAGTAGGGGATTTAGTCTTGTACCAACTCCTTATTATTGCCATCTTGCTTATCGATAATATTTTGGCCAAATATCTATCATAATCCATGACACAATTATTTATATTTCCACGGTACATAACTTTATTAGGTATTGGATGTGCCAGAATTCCCTTAATGGTAACATTCACACTTACCCAGAATTTGTGTAGCTTGTGACATTCCCAAAAAATTAATTCCCAGTTGTTTTACTCTTTATTTTATGTGTCAACAACATCTTCTATTTTCAGCCTGTATGATTTAGAGGTTCTTCTTCACGTTGCATGTCCACAGCATAAATACATAACCATTTGTGCTCAAACTCAAGTTTCTCAAAGAATTCTTTCGGCCTTATTTCATATTAAACATTATTGATGACTTGAGCTTTAATAAGAGAATTTTAGAGATTCATACCTCACATATTTGTTGATATAAACTATATATACGTTAAAAAAAACAGTATCAGCCTAATCAATTCAGTATTGGTCTGGCTCTGGTGTCATTGCCTATATGTGCATTTGTGTGTATGCTGTTTATCTGCTTGTACTGTATGTGTGCGTCAGTAGCTGAATTCCTTGATTGCTCAAGCAAAAGATTCCATTACAGAGATTAGGCAATATGGAATCTAATACAGCACTGCAGCACTGCTGGAGTTCCACTGACTTGTCCCACATCTGAAAAGAAGCTTGTGGTGGTATGGCCACTGTAATTGGTTATACATCCTTGAAAAAGCTCCCCTGAAGTTAATATTACTCAGACCACCAAACCCATTTCCCTCTTTCACTCTCTCTCTTCCTCCATTCACAAAAAAGACAATAACGTAATCCTGCAGATTTATCGCTCTCACCCTCTCCTCCCTCCTTCTCTCATCTTTCCTTCTCTCTTCATCTCTCTCCATTAGACGGCTAATTTGATTTGCAGGCTATCTCTTCTCTACTTACAGCAAGGGTAGAGATGGCCTGGAGATATCAGTCAAGGGAGGAAGTGGCATAACATGCTTTTACATACCAGTGTTTCCCTGTGACAAACACCTTGCATTAATAATATGTGATCATAGCTTCACATTGTTAATAATTTTAGAGGGTCTCTCAGCAAAAGTTGTTGCTCTCTTGTTATGAAGGGGGCAGTTTATTATTCTGCTGTATAAAAAATACTGCAGAGCCTAGTAATGTGACCACTGTGTGCATAAACAGGTAAACTGAGTCATTTTCCTGGGAGCAACACCTGTAACTATAGCGACAGTTAGTAAACAGCAAGATAATCACTGTGTTATCCTTGGGAAAGTATTTTTACATTTTTTTTTTTATTCAACAAGCAGAGGGTGTAAATTTAACTGATAAACTGTGATAAACTGACACTAGCAGTGACTTCAATTGCTTTCCTTTTTTTAGCCAGGGGATAGTGTTGTGTTTGGGTCACCCAAAACTAACAGAATCAACTCTGATGGTGATAGAATGGGTTAAAATGTTTGGATGACAAAGACTGTTTTTTGCTCTCTCTGTGAGGTACTAGGGATGGTCATTGCTGACTTGGATTAATGTGACAGTATAAAGGAAAAGACTGTGGTCAGTAGGTATATGAACTCTTTAAATATTAGGTGCAATTTGTGTGATTGCCCCGTCTCCACTCCACTGCTAATGTTCTGTACACAAGTACACTTGCTACATCATCTCCATGACATTTCTGGTGCACTACAGGGTAGAAAAGGAGGCTGTAGACGGACACTGTTGCCCCAGGGACCATCATCAGTGGGGACTGGCAGAGAAGCAAGGTGAAGGTCTTATCCTGGCTGAAGGAGGTACGGAGCTCTGTGCCTCCCGTCATACTAGAGGATGCATACTGGGGTGCACATGACCAAACTCAGCTTCACACCAATTAAACAAACTGGACTTTGGGGTGAAGTATAATCAGATCCGGTCCTGGGCCCTGATGTGAAAGCCCCCTGAGTCTAAGACTAACTATCATTATGAAATGTTATGTTTGTTTTACCTTTTCTGCACTGATATGAATGTAGAAAACTAGTAGTCGCTCCATTTTGTGGTCCATCAAAACAAAATATTACAGTAAATAATGTATATGCAGAGCACTGTTTTAGAGTCATTAGGTGCTTTCACATTCACACACTGGTGGCCGAGGCTACCATAAAAGGGACCACCTGCTACTCAGTTTTTTAACACACTCACACACCGGTGGAACAGCCATTGGGAGCAATTTGGGGTTCAGTATCTTGCTCAAGGATACTTTGACATGGTGGACAACCCACTCTCTGGACCCACCTCTAAGCCACAGCCGCCCCTTCACTTTAATGAATCCATGAAGGTGATAAATGGGACACCCTAGGATATATATTTGTTGTTGTATAAGAGGAAGATGTGTGAAAAATGAATGAAAATATGGGGGAGTGAACATTTAAACTTTCAACAAGATGGGAGCATATTTAAAACTGTTGACTTCATCACTAGTGTGAACTGTATGGTTAACACATGCACAAACACACTTCCACCATCATTTTCCATTCATCAGGAAATAGGGGGAGAGTCAACGCCTCCTCCTTTGTAGTGCGGGGCTGGAGAGCAATGTTATCACTCCCACTTGATCTGAGATGCCTCTCACAGCCAGCGCCAAAGGGAATGCATTATGCATTACTTAGAAAACACTCTATTGAGATATATAAGACTCATATTGAAATGAGCATGCAGTTTCAGTCAGATACAGTATGTTTCACATTTCATGTGAGCTCCATACTCATTTACACAAACACAGACCACACTGTACGTAGCTAGTGGAATCAGAATATATACCTTGGTTTCACAAAGAAAAATTGGAGATTTGAAGAGTTTTTGCAAAGATTTGAAGAGTTCACAGGAAAATATATAAAAGTATCAAGCATCTTTCACAGCAGAGGACACAGGAAGTGGTGGAAAAATATCTGCTGTTATGCTCTGAAGTACAAAAACAAGGTGCATGTGACAACACACAAAGAAACTATTCTCAACATCTGATAATGATTCTTGTGAGCACTCACTGAGCCCTCAACAACTCAGTGTTGAAACGTGAAAAGCATGTATCGACGCCACATTACTTTCTCACACACACATATATAGTAATATACTTGTGCCTCTCTGATTAGTGAAAATAGCCTCTTTAAAAATC